>CM053790.1:419712396-420912396 GCA_028749045.1 Cupressus sempervirens
TCATTCGCTTGCTTTACATGCGAAGCTCCTCTTGACGATGGATCCCCTTGTAGGTAGGGAAGGATATTTTTCATTGTCTCATTATTCTGCTTGGGTTTGTCCTCAACATCCACTAGTACTTTCTCTTTTGAGACTGGTGGTGTTTGTTGTTGGATTTGCCAAAAAGTTGGTGAGATGATTTCAAATTAGTGTGTCAAAGAATCTTGTTTGCTATGTTTAGGTAAGGTGAAGAGGCTAGAGGAGTATTCTCTGTTCCCTTTTGGGAACATCAAAAATTTGGAACCTTTAAATCCAAACCAAGTCCTCATGTGGTACAATTTTGTGAGTCTTCCTTGATTAGAGAGGGTTAAATCGTAGTGGACATTCCCTTTATTGGGTCAACCACGTGGATGGTACCTCAAGCGGTAATAGCCATTTTTGACGTGGTAGTAGCAACCGCTATATAAATGTCCTTGTGGGAGAAATCCCCACAGGTGTAGTCTTTTGTTGGGTTGTCGGATCTCCTCAATATCTCTGATGGATTAAATTCTTGGAATATGTCAAAACCCTGGTATGCCAAGATTGGATTTCACCCACTCTAGATTGCAAAAGCTGCAGAGTTGACCATTACTAAGAACCTTAGTGCTGCCAAATTTTTTTTTCTAGGACTATGTGCATGATTGAAAAATATTTTGAGAACATACACAGTAGTGGTTCTAGGGATTATATTCATACTATAGCACTATTTTTGTTCATGTGCAAGGTTTCTTTGTCCCTTTCCCATTACTTGTAGACATTTGCTTGAAATCCCTAATTGTTGTTCTATGTGCCTAATTATTATTTATAAATGAAGGAAATAATTTTTCAAGTGGAGAAAGTTTTCTTTGGGATTTTTTGATTTCATCCTTGGATTGTGGGTAGTTAGATGGCTTGTTATCTCAGGTTTCTTAGTGGGGTGTTACACTTTTGATGCAAGATTTTTAACTTCTTAAAAAAGTCCAATTCAAAATCTTGTAGTATGAACTTGAATTTAAGTCTTGAAATCATAACTCTCTATTTAGTGATAAATTATGTTCTCCATTATCTTCCCTATCTTTCGATAATCCCTTCCACTACAAGGAAACATGACCTTTTAACTTAGTTTGTTCTAACTTAAACCTTTATGGATCCTTAATGACTTTAAGATCAACATAAACTTCTAGCTCATTTATCTAATCTATCAAATCCTTAGGATGTAATGAACTAGAAAAGTTAGAAACATCAAGTCTATGACTCTAACCATATAATGAAACATTACCAATTCTAAATTTATTTTTTTAACTAAGTCATTGTTATTTCTATAACAGATGGTTGGAAATCCTCTAATACTTCCAATGATGACTTTCTAGATTCAGTTGACTACATAACTTCATTGCTTCAAACTTTACCGACTAGAGAAGATGAGAAAATCATGTTTAGCCAATGTGTTGGGAGATTTAAAAAAGATATGCATGCAACTTTTTCTTCATCTTCCAAACTGAAATCAATCCCTGGCTCAGAGAAATTATCTATGAGAGGATTAACACCATGGTTTAGTCCAAGTAAAATGCGTAAACGCCATTTTACTCATGAAAAGCTTAGTGCCAAAACTCAAAACTCAAATGAAAGAGCTAAGGAACATGAAACTTTTAAATTCCCCTCTGTAGGATCTAGAAAGAAAAAGAAAAAGAAGGTCATCAATCGATCAAGCCTAACAATACAACAGGAAAGAGATGTTATCAAGCAGAAAGGTAAGTATATTTATTCAAAAACATTTTAGTAATTTATATAAGTGTGTGTGTGTGTGTGTGTGTGTGTGTGTGTGTGTGTGTGTGTGTGTGTGTGTGTGTGTGTGTGTGATAAACATATGTCATTTTGTAGGCCTGAATGATCAAGAAAGTAGTCGACGACGTCAATTGCCTTTCTCCATTGATTTGAACCAAATGATTACAGGTGAAATACAAGTTGTTTATGGTAATGATTTTTAGTAATTATTATATTTCCTTGAAGCAAACTAAGATTATTTTATTATATTATAGATGATGTTGCTCCATCGGTTGATGAAGATGAAGTTAGAGTGAGTTTTTGTCATGCAAATGCAATCCAAACTAGAAATGGTAATGAAATTACAAAATAACAATAAATAAATTTTGATTCTTTTGTTTGTATATTTATTTAATATGATTTAATGTATTAAGCATGCAATGTTGTTGCAATGATAGATGGTGGACAAGAAACTCAAGAAGATATCTCACCCAAGACAACAACAATGGACACAATGCAAGTTACAAAGGTAATAAAATAATGAAATTCATTTTCATAGATTTTTTTGCCTTTAATGCACACGTTAAGTTTTAGTCTTTGAATGTGGATGTTATTGTAGTTTTAAATGATAACAACCCCCAAGAACATGTATTACCTTTTTCTCTTGATCTCAACCAAACAATAACAATGAGAGACACAATGATAAGTGGAGATGGTAAGGAAATTTTGCATTTAAATATAATCAATTCCATGACTTTGATTTCGAAATTAATTTTATAACTAACACAATTTATCTACAGGTGGTGTTGATGATATTTATATGGAGGAGGGTAAAAGCACAAACCTGTGTCACCTTTTATAAAGGAGAAGTGATATCAGAATTTAAAGTCTTCAACTTTAACGAAATAAAAGTGGCATTTGTGCTTAGAATTTGAAGATGATGTAAACTAATGAAATGTGTAAAATTGGATGAATTTTATGTCTATAATTTTTTTTTAAAAAATTGAGTGAAAATTTTATTTATTTTTGAATTTTTAAAGTGTATTTTTTAATTTTTAAAAAATACTATAAATATAGAGTTTTTTTCCCGTGAAACAAATATATGAAAATATTCATATTTTGGTTTGATTTTGGAATATGTTAGAGTTAACATGTATACCTGGTGCACCAAAAAAGAAAAATTGAAATTCAGCTAATATTTTTGAAGTTATAATTGGTCAAAGTCAAAGTTATCAGAAATAGATAGTTTTTTTCTCCCGTCAAAATTTTTCCATCAAATCTACATTTTTTTTTTTTTAATTACATATTCTTGAAGAAGACTCTCTCCTCTAGTGGACCATAAAAAAAAATTTACATGATTTACTATTTTTTTCTTATTTTTGAATAGACATCTTCCTGAATCTTAAGATACCTACTTGTAATATTTTTAAATTATAACTTATTATTAATAATCAAAACTTTAAAAAAATTATACAATCATAATCGTGACTCTGAGAACTACAAAAGTATATTTTTAGTTTTAAAAAATACTTCAATTTAGTAGGTCAAATTGGCCTTCAAAGTGAGATGTTTACAGAAGTTCTAATTTTTGCTTGTTTGGCTGCCACATAGACTGTTATGGCCGAAACTCTTTCGGCCGTAACCATTTCTATTGAAACTGTTCCGGCCGAAACCCCCAGTCGGCTTGACAAACCACTAGTGGTTAGTGTGACTTTTTGATATAAAAAAATATTGTTTTATCTTTTTTAAATAATTAAATATACAGGGACAGTGAAAATTGGAAGAAGATTTGCAAAAAAAAATTAATTTTGAAGCAATTTTTAACAACTGTTTTGCGGATTTAATCAATATTGCAAAGGATCAAATATTTTGAAGGTGCTTTTTTTCTCTTCTAATTATTTTTATTTTTATGTATTATATATTGAACCATTAGCTGATATTTAGTGAAATCTAAATTTTTTTATTTATTTTTTCTATAGGTTGAATTATTCAATGGGTAGTAAAAGGAAAAGATCAAGGAAATATGATAGAAAAAGAGATGACAAAATGAAAGGCCATACAAAACATGCTCAAAACCAACGTACTGAAATTCCTGAACATGATGAGATTCATGAAGAAAATGAAAGTAATGAAGAGGAAGAAATTGGTAGTTCTATTGATAGAGACAAATTAGAAAGCATAAAAAATTTGATGGATTTGGATGAAGAACTACTTTTTAACCAAATTCCATCTAAAGATATGATAAATGATAACACTATCAAAAAGCATTGTCAGAACATGTGGGATGAATATTTCAAGGATAAAAGTATATTTGGACAGGCACAATTATTTGTCAAGTTATTTAGGAGAAGAGATATGAGACCTGTCTTAGAGTTGTTGGGTGTTGATAACAGGAAAGACATGGTCATAATATTAATAAAACAATAGTTGAAAATTTGGAAAATGCTTATAACAAAATTGACAAATCAACTTGAGGAGATGATTTGAGTAATGCACGTAGAGCATTGATGACTACTATATCTAGTAGAAAATTGACACAGAGAAAATAGGTACGTGCAATTTCTGATGTACTACATATATCTAGAAGAACTGTCTAGAGATACATCAAGAGGAGAAATATGCTAGATGATAACATTGAGAATAACTGGGTGAATATTTGTAGAGTTCCTCGAAAAGACAAGATTTTTGAAGTAAAAAGAAAAGTTATTGAATTTTGGACCACACATTCTCGTGTTTCTTCCAACAGGCGTGATACTAGACAAATTAAAGATCAAGAAACAGGGGCCAAAATTGAACATCCAAAACATTTCATAGATATAACTCAAAGTGAACTTTTTGAAGCATTCAAACAAGAATTTTCAAATGTCAAAATATGTCAGAGAATGTTTGAGAGTTTACGTCCTTCCTTTGTATGCATAAATAAGATGCGAAAAACTTGTTGTTGTAGAAATCATGTTGAATTTGGTCTACACTTGCAATCATTTAAAAAAGTTGTGGCAATACTTGATCCTAATTTGGTCATCCCTAGTAGTACAACACAATTTGTGAGGTCCATATTATGTGATAAATTAGAAGATTCATATGAATTCAAAGTGCAATGCATCAAAAATCAGTGTGAAGTTTGTGCAAATTTACACAAAATTTTTCAAATTATGCAAGTTGAGAATATTAATGAATCCACACCAGTTTCATGGATGAGATATGAATATGAGACATACCAAAATAATAGATGGGATGAATCCAAAAAAATTGTATTGAAGGAGAGTGACTTGCATTATGATGAGTTCATGGCCAAGTTTCGTCCATTGATATATCCACATATCCAACATTGTCATGGTGCACGATGGCAAGCTAAACAGTTTCGTGATTCCAAAAATTGTTTTCCACCTGGTTGTATACTTTCAATTTTAGATTTTTCTGAGAATTATACATTTACACCTCATACAGAGCTCCAAAGCCAATATTATCATTCTGAACAAGTTGTAATATTTGTGCAAGTGACCTATAGACATGCACAATTTGAGGTGGATCAGATAGAAAGATTGGATGAAAATGAACGCATCATCATCAAAGAGGTTCATTTCTATATTAGTGATGATAAAGTTCATGATAGGAGTTATGTGGCTCATTGTTTTGCAATGTTCTCTGAAGATCTCAGAAATCGTGGAATAAATGTTTCAGAGCACTGGATTTGGTCTGATGGATGTGCAGGTTAGTATACACAAAATAGTTACACATTTATTTAACTTGTATTTATTTGGACATGTCTATTTCTATTTAATATATGTACTTGGATAATTGTAGATACTTATCATGTTTCACGTTCACAGGACAATTCAAATCTTCAAAAGCATTTAATTGGTTAGCAATGCAACATGCTAGAACCAATGTTAAGTTTTTTATGGAATTTCTTTGAAAGTGGACACGGAAAAGGGGAGCATGATGGAGTAGGAGCATGTATAAAACGTGCGCTTCGACAACATGAACTTGCAGGTAAATATATGCATTTTTTAAATGTACATGTTTAATACTCTAATAGCATATATTTTAAATTTTATATATACATGCATATTTTATGTACATACAGGGAATAGGATAGAGAGCGCAAATCAAATTGTTGAATGGTGCAAAGTTCATTTTGCTACTCAAGATACTAAATACAATAAGCATTACTTTTGGGAGGTGAAAGGTGAACTAAGTTATATTTATTTTTAATGTCTTTTTCAAATCAAGTTGAGTTTTTAATTAAATATTTATTTTGAAATATGACAATTAGTTTTTGTATTTGTAATAGATATAGATCGATCTAATCCTTACAATTGTCAAATGATTCCTAAAATTAGAAGTTTACATCAAGTGATGACTACAGGAAACCATAAACCTCCAGTACTTAAAGTAAGAGAGAAAACATGTTTTTGTGATGACTGCATTAAGGACAATGTAGTGAGTGCATGTGAAAATATTGAGAATGGATATGTTTCACATTGGGATTTGAAGGAGATAGTTAGAAAGCCTCCTTTTGAAGATGTTGACATTGACATTCATGATCCTGTATATTCAATTGATTATGAGCGCATTTCTGATTTAGTTGTGGCAGGTTTGTGTGCATATATACATATATATAAATTAATATACATGTATATTTGTTTTAAAATTAATTTATATTTCTCTTTTTATATACATGCAGGAGATATTTTTGCAGTTCAAGCCTTACCAGATAATGCAAAAAATGTGGACTATTATCTTTTAAGATGCACAAAAGCAAAACAAAAGTTGCTAGAAGGAACTATAGATGCTAATGAACAATCATATCCAATTGGATCAGTTGTTATTGAAGGAACATATTATCAACAAACAAGGGTAATTGGTAGTGGTATTGAATTTATTGAATACAAGCCTGGAGAAAAGGTTTTACACTATAGTAACCATGTTATAGCAACCAAATTACAATTTGAAGCAGTACAAAGAAAAGGACGTCGTGGAAATAAAAAGTGGAAATTGCCTATTGAAGAACATGAAAAACTTCTAGAGATAATAAAAAGTAGAGAGGATCCTAACAATAAATTGTTTGTGGAGCTCTAGTTTACCTATGTACTTATTGTGGAGCTCTAGTTGAGTTATGCCTGTATAGCTCTTATACTTTCATATTTAATATTGATAGGATATTTGTTTTATATAAATTTTTGTACATTGGATCATTTATCTTGCATATGCAAAATTAGACATGTATTGTTATTTTTATTTAAATTCAACATGGATATCTCATTTAAGACTAGGTCTCTTAGGACCTCCCCTTAAGACAACCTTTTTCATATTTGTATGTATTTGTATGTACATACAATCTTTATATGTTCTTATATGGTACATTCTTTATGTTTGTATATAATTGTTATGTTCTTACATGTATATGTTATATGAACTATGTTACATATTACATGTACATTATATTTTATTAATTAAATATTGTTAATTATAGTTAATTAAGAATGTATGTCATTAAATACAGTTAATTAAGTCATTAAATAGAGTTAATTATTAAGACATTAAATATAATTAGATTAAAAATAGTTAATTAGATTAAATATAGTTAGTTATAGTTAATTAGGTTAAATATAGTTAATTATAGTTAATTAAGGCATGTCATTAAATAGAGTTAATTAAGTCATTAAATAGAGTTAATTAGTAAGACATTAAATATAATTAGATTAAATATAGTTAGTTATAGTTAATTAGGTTAAATATAGTTAATTAAGGCATGTCGTTAAATAGAGTTAATTAAGTCATTAAATAGACTTAATTATTAAGACATTAAATATAATTAGATTTAATATAGTTAATTATAGTTAATTAAGGCATGTCATTAAATATAGTTAATACATGATCTACATTAAATATAATTAGACTAAATATAGTTAATTATACAGTTAATTAAGACATGTCATTAAATATATGTTATATTGTTATGTACATCAACCATTAAAATTATATAGTTAATTACACTTAGATTAAGGCATTAAGATGAATAACTATACATATACATGTAAACTTGAATATTGAAAATATGAATAACATATAGAAACATGTGCATAACACATACATAAGTTACATAAAAGATGAAGACATCAAAAGATCAATAAAATAGATGTCTACATTAAAAGATCAATAACATACATGTGCATATATCTAGAGAATATAATGTACCCATATTAAATGTATAAAAATAGATCATGTAGATCAAATGTCTGGAAATAACATATATAAAACATCAAAATCTCCATATAAACATGTATCTAGAAATAACATATAAAACATCATTTAGTGTCCATGATATAAACACGTATCTAGAAATAACATATAAAACATCAAAGTGTCCATATAAACCATATATCTGAAAATAACATATAAGACATCAAAGTGTTTGGATATAAAATGTATGCATATGGACTGTCCATATAAATATGTATCTAGACATAACATGTGTGTAATAAAATAAAAGGCCACATATGATCTAATCAGCTACATCCCCCCTCCTGATCCTGGGCCTTGTCCCCAAAAGGGTCTATCAACTGCATCTGAACCCTGTGTCAAATGATAACAAGTGAGCCATTTAATTATGTGTACAGACAAATTATATCAAGATCTACATGTATATAAATCATATATATATATATATATATATATATATAGATAGTAACATACCTGGGACTCACGACATGTAGGATCTGTCGGTGTTTGCAGATCAGCAAAATGTAACATACTATCACTCAAACCCTATAACACATACACAAACACACACATATACATTAATTTAAACATATAGACATATTATTTACTATAATAAAAATAAATCTAAACATATAGAGATATTTACTGTAGCATTATGTAATGCTCTGCCGATCTGACTGATATCTGAATCATGTAATGAAAAAATAGTATCAGCATCCAAGTCAATAGTGCAGCCCTGATCTGAAAGCATGGAAGTAAATAGACCAAGCTGTATGGTGCCACTGAGATCTTGAGTACGGGGGGGTGTTGTAGGGTCCTGAGTAGCTGGGACTGGTGCTATAGCCTGGGCCTGTGTAGTAGTAGGAGTAGTAGAAGGTGCAGGAATGTCCTCCTGCCTCTGTGAAGCCTCTGGGACTGTTGTACATGACAAAATATGTCTAATCTGAGAGCTCATGTCACAAAGTAGAATCCCTGAGAGTGTAGATAATTCTCGATATGCATCTAAAAGATCAAATGCTAAATATGATGCCAAATGATGCAATGCATCCACCTCTAAGACTGCAGAAATGTCTACAGGAGAAGGTATGTCTGCAACTCCATAATCATCATCAATAGGTGTGCTAGATGATGTAGCTATGGGAGCGGTACCTCGAGACCATAGCATATATTGACTACATCGATCAGAATAAATCTCGTGTAACTATGTGGCGACGGTGGCGATGCTCAAAAACATTTGTGTCCTAATTATGTCATCAGGAACACTCTCACCTACAGTAGCCATCTATGGACCTCTCAGCATAACCAAAAAGTTTGGACCCACCATTGCCCATTTGTTAATGGGTGCAAGAGTGTCCGTGGGTCTAAATCTATCAGAAAGTCTCCCCTGACCCTGCCCAACATGCCCTAGATAATCTGTATAGTCAACATCATAATGTAAATGAAATTTTGCAAATAATTGTTTGCAGAAATATAGGGGGAACTCATCCTTCTGTGGCCATCTATGATGAGTAGCCAACCAACAAGGATACATCAATGGTGTGACGAGTGGATCAGTACACTTCATCGCAGAGTAGCTTTTGACTCTGCAACAATCTGCATAAGATGGAAACATGGTTTTCACCATACCGGTGGAAACCTCAGTATCAATCTGTGTGTACTTCACAGTGCCAGTGACACTGTGAGATAAAGAAGAATAAAATGTCTCAATGCTCATATCATCAAAAGGGTTGTATGATTCAACTGTCTGAATCATACGAAAAACTCCTCTCGCATCGCTATGACCTTCTCCCTATTAGGGAGGGTGGTAGAAGAGGAAAGCAAGGTATCCAAAACCTGCATAGCACGAGATAATCTCGCCACTGTATCTCTAAATAACTGTTGTCTATCATGTGTGGAGGTCGATCTACGTGCTGTAACAGACTCAGCACTCTGACCCCCACTATGAACACTAGCATCCCCTGAGGATGTAGGAGCATGATCCCTAGAACCGGATGCCATAATTTATATATGAAATTAAATATGAGAATATGAATGTGAAGCTACAATTTGAGTGATAAATATCTAGAGATCTGCACATGCATATATATACAAATATAAACATACAAGTCTATTTAAATTAAAATAATTAAAAGTTAAATTTAATTTGAAACACATGTACATATAAATACACAACATTAAATGTATGGTGCTAAATGAACAATCATGTAACATACATATGTATTTTAAAACAAATTATCTTAGAGAGCATATCTAATGTACATTGTAACGTGCTCATGCAAATGTGAAAAATAAATATTCATACATGTACATGTATATGCAATAAAAATAAAATAAAATTTCTTGATTAAATGATAACTAAGTGTACACATGTACATACATGCAATAAAAAAATATAATTCTTGACTAAAATCTAAATTTTGATGTAAATGCTTTGATGATTATGGGGAGTGTAGATGAGAGTTAGGACATAGGGATAGAAAAATTTGTTACTAGATAAGTAAATGAGTTTAGTTAGCAAATGTTAATTTACAATTTAGAACTCATGACTTAATTTAGTAGTTTGAATTAGAGTTAAGAATGTTAATAAAGTAAATGGGATATAGTTTTATTAAGGTTGATAGTAAGGTCAGTCTATTATGTGCTAGTTTAAACATATGAATACCTATTACAACCTATAAGAGACGTAATGACCTAGTAGGAGTTCCTAGGTCCCCTTAACATATATATGGATAAAAATACCTAGAAATGTATCATGAGGTTGTTATGTGTCATTTGATAATGTAAGAATCATCATTACCTAATAAGACCTATTATATCCTAATAATACATATTAAGATTTATTAGAACCTAAAAAAATAGTATGACCTATTACGACTCCTATGTCCCCTTAAGACACACATGTATGGATAACGTATTGAAAAACGCAGTTGACATAAGTGATCTTAATGTGTTGTTTGGTAATGTAAGACTCATTATTACCTGACAATACCTATTATGTTCTAGTAAACATATGAATACCTATTACAACCTATAACAGACATAATGACCTAGTAGGAGTCCCTAGGTCCCCTTAACATATATATGGATAAAAATACCTAGAAATGTATCATGAGATCGTTATGTGTCATTTGATAATGTAAGAATCATCATTACCTAATAAGACCTATTATATCCTAATAATACATATTAAGAGTTATTAGAACCTTAAAAAAATAGTATGACCTATTACAACTCCTATGTCCCCTTAAGACACACATGTATGGATAACGTATTGAAAAATACAGTTGACATAAGTGATCTTAACGTGTTGTTTGGTAATGTAAGACTCATTATTACCTAACAATACCTATTATGTGCTATTAAACATATGAATATCTATTACAACCTATAACAGACGTAATGACCTAGTAGGAGTCCCTAGGTCCCCTTAAAATATATATGGATAAAAATACCTAAAAATGTATCATGAGGTCGTTATGTGTCATTTGGTAATGTAAGAATCATCATTACCTAATAAGACCTATTATATCCTAATAATACATATTAAGATTTATTAGAACCTATAAAAAATAGTATGACCTATTACGACTCCTATATCCCCTTAAGACACACATGTATGGATAACGTATTGAAAAACGCAGTTGACATAAGTGATCAAGTAATGTGTTGTTTGGTAATGTAAGACTCATTATTACCTGATAATACCTATTATGTGCTAGTAAACATATGAATACCTATTACAACCTATAATAGACGTAATGACCTAGTAGGAGTCCCTAGGTCCCCTTAACATATATATGGATAAAAATACCTAAAAATGTATCATGAGGTCTTTATGTGTCATTTGGTAATGTAAGAATCGTCATTACCTAATAAGACCTATTATATCCTAATAATACATATTAAGATTTATTAGAACCTATAAAAAATAGTATGACCTATTACGACTCCTATGTCCCCTTAAGACACACATGTATGGATAACGTATTGAAAAATGCAGTTGACATAAGTGATCAAGTAATGTGTTGTTTGGTAATGTAAGACTCATTATTACCTAACAATACCTATTATGTTCTAGTAAACATATGAATACCTATTACAACCTATAACAGACGTAATGACCTAGTAGGAGTCCCTAGGTCCCCTTAACATATATATGGATAAAAATACCTAAAAATGTATCATGAGGTCATTATGTGTCATCTGGTAATGTAAGAATCATCATTACCTAATAAGACCTATTATATCCTAATAATACATATTAAGATTTATTAGAACCTATAAAAAATAGTATGACCTATTACGACTTCTATGTCCCCTTAAGACACACATGTATATGGATAACGTATTGAAAAATGCAGTTGACATAAGTGATCAAGTAATGTGTTGTTTGGTAATGTAAGAGTCATTATTACCTGACAATAGCTATTATGTGCTAGTAAACATATGAATACCTATTACAACCTATAACAGACGTAATGACCTAGTAGGAGTCCCTAGGTCCCCTTAACATATATATGGATAAAAATAGGTCTAAAAATGTATCATGAGGTCGTTATGTGTCATATGGTAATGTAAGAATCATCATTACCTAATAAGACCTATTATATCCTAATAATACATATTAAGATTTATTAGAACCTATAAAAAATAGTATGACCTATTACGACTCCTATGTCCCTTTAAGACACACATGTATGGATAAGATATTGAAAAATGCAGTTGACATAAGTAATCTTGAGTAATGTGTTGTTTGGTAATGTAAGACTCATTATTATCTAACAATACCTATTATGTGCTAGTAAACATATGAATACCTATTACAACCTATAACAGACGTAATGACCTAGTAGGAGTCCCTAGGTCCCCTTAACATATATATGGATAAAAATACCTAAAAATGTATCAAGAGGTCGTTATGTGTCATTTGGTAATGTAAGAATCATTATTACCTAACAATAACTTGTTGTTAAAATGAACATCATCAATATCGAAGTGTGGTTCATTGGGTTAGTAGAGGGCTTATGTTATGGTTAGAATGTGGTATGGGTTATGATTGTAGTTAATATAAGGTTATGTTAGAAGGTGTATTTAATGTCAAAATTAATTTCACCATAATATATTATTGTTTCACCTCTAGATCCATCAGGTTATGTTAGAAACTGAATAATGTTCCCTAAAAGTTTGCTACATTTTTTACTAATATTTTTTTACATGTTTACCTCATAACCTAATATTTTTCTATATTTTAACCTAATGTTTTTCCTAATGTTTTTCTAAAATTTAACCTAATGTTTTTCTATATTTTAACCTAATATTTTTCCTAATGTTTTTTTCTAAATTTTAACCTAATGTTTTTCTATATTTTAACCTAATGTTTTTCTACACTTTTAACTAATGTTTTTCTATATCTTACCCTAATGTTTTTCCTAATATTTTTCTACACTTTTAATTAATGTTTTTCTACGTTTTTATCTCATGTTTAACTACATTTTTGCTAACAAATTAATTTAAATACCATTCTAAAATAATTAAAATAATTTAAACATATTAAAAAATAAACAATTTAAAGCATTTCACTCACGAAATACGTCAAAAACAACTATTTTAAGCACAATTAACATCTATTAATAAAAAATTACGTTTAAAAACTATTAAAAAAGGGGGAGGAAAAAACCACCAACCAGTTATGGCCGAAACCCTTAACCCGCTCTCCAAACATTCAGGAACCGCAACAGTAACAATGATAGCCGCTAGAGGTTTGCGCTGGGTTTTATTGTGGCTCGGGGTTTTGACCGGAACCCTTTCAGCCAAACCAATTTTGGCCAAAATAGTACGCACCACGTAGGCGTGCAAAACTGCCACGTGTGTACGGTCAGATTTGTTATAGCTGAAACCATTACGGTTGAAAGGGTTCCGACCGAAACTGTACAAGATATCACAAATGGTGACAGAGCTTTGTGCTTTTACCCAGGATCATGACCAACATATATTTGGATAATCACATGTTGATGATATTTATATAGAAGATCACAATCAACACATTTTTGGACAATATTATAATATATTATATTTTAGATATTGATTATTGAGTACTAAACTATCTTTGCTAGAAGATGTGGAATTCATTTGTTATGGAAATTTTTTTCATCATGTTGTAACTCTTTATTTTTAAAAGGAAATTATGAGTTTAATTGTTCATTCTTTTCTTGTTTTTTCATGAGTGAATTCTACTTGACATAAATCAAGTGATCAACTATTGAATTTTCTACCATGAAAACCTTACTTGTATCATATAAATAGCATTTCAACCTAAAAAAGTTGCAATGTTAGTGTCAATGGTAATATATAGCTTAACTAAAAATAATCATAGCTTCTAATTAGATGAAATTTGTTTTGCATTGCAAAATTTAATAATTTAGAATTAAAAAATCCATTTCTTTAAATTGATATGAAATGCATATAGAAAAAAGTTTGAAGTAATGCAATTGTCCTTATAATTGAAGGGTGTAGACACCTACTTGCACAATTAAAAGGCTAGACTATTTATTTTCTTTGTTTTTCACTAAGTCTAGAGTTAATTTTATTTTTACAACTATAATCAATAAATAGACATTAATATAAAAGGTTGGGATAGATAATATTCAATTTTTAAGTTTAAATATTAAATGTACTTTTATATAATCTTTAATTCTCATCAAAACAGAAACTTTGTGACATAATAGACATCCATGAGAACATTTGTAACTTATTACAATAATTTAAAATTAGATAAGAGCTCTGCATTAAATCATTAATTTTAAGAATTTTTATAATTACATTTACTCCATTTAATTTTAAAATTAGTAAAAAAAAAATTTTAATATGATGGAAAAGGTTGTTCATTAGACCTTTACACCTACCAATTACATTTGTGTTTTACAATCTCATAAGATCATTTTGCATTTTTGCATTCATCATTCATATGCAAGGAGAATGCTAGTAGAATTTTGTTTTGGAACCTACTTGGCATATCACATTTTCTATGCAATTTATTAGAATTATGGTTGAGCCTATAGTGAGAATTATGGTTGAAAATAACTTTTTCGCCTTTCTCTTTGTCTAGGATTTCTTATTGAAGTGATCTCATAGGGGATTTTTTTTCTTGGAATTTGATCAACTATTTTCTTTTCTCTATAAGACAAAGGTAGTTGGACCTTGGCCTTCTTATGTTTGATGAAATCAATCATGCATTTTGGGATTGGATAGCCACAACTTTTGGTGATAATACAATTCTTTTGGTCCAATTGGTAGGATTTCGTTGATTTAGGAAAATGGCTATGCTATGTATTTCTTGGTTTAACTTAACAAAAAAAATTGGAACTTTTGGATAAGTGAACAAACAATCTCATAAGGGACAAAGAAACCTTGTCAGAATAACACAATTTTGGATATGATCTCTCTTGGCAAAACACTCGTGACTATTTTGAATGTTTTTTCAAAAGATGTTTTCACTTAGCCAATAAAAACAATTATAGGTCACCCACACTTTAGCTTAAGGCCAATTTTTTTTCAATATATTGTTCATAGGCTCATAGGGAGGAACCTAGAATCTTGATGTATTTAACCCTGAAGCATTGTGTCCCTCTCAATCTAAGATGTAAGTCAATGTGGAGATGAACAACAAAAAATGCACTTAATAAGGCCTTTAAGGTAGGGATAAATAGGGGATCCCTTGCAAGGGCATGCCCAACTTTTGGTGATGAAAACTAAAAGCATTATATCTCCAAACCAAGGATACACATATAATGAGTAGTGTCAGAGGATGAAGCAATCCTATTGCACTATAAATAACATACCATGGCTTAAAGGGTGGTTACAACTTAGGCTTTTTAGTAAGTTGTCCAATATGTTTATGTGTGTGACTCACATAAGAGCTTGGTTGACTGTGTTGGATACTTAGAGAAAATTCACCCTCTAGACAAAACTCTCTAAAAGAAATGAACTAATTCAACCTTTCTTGTAAGTCAAGTTCCATGAAGGAAAGGGAGAGGATACAAATAAGGAGTTTTCCCTTGGGTCACTTAGATTAATGGATTTCTACATCAAAATAACTCAAAAAGGTCCGTTGAAAAGTTCATTTTCCAATTGAACTTAATTAGACCAAGATTTGCTAGGTAGCCTAAGACAATACCATAAAATAATAAAATATTTTAAGCCACTCAAGAGTGATTCATATTCCCAAAAATCAAGAAAGCTTGTTAATTCAATTTTAGAGCTAAAGGGAAATGTAAGAGATGCTTTTGGGAAGATGGGGAATATGGCCATTTTGGAAAGTATTAAAGGAATGAAAAGTATAAGAGGTGTAAAATATGTGTAATTGAATTCAAGAAAAGGTTTTAAATGCACTAAGTTTGAAAGTGGGAAGATGTGACATGAGCATTGACTTGGGCTAGCTTAAGATATCTTAGCCCTCACGACCAAACGTCTAGAATTTGATTAAACATGGATTATTATTTGATTAGTGTGCAAGAGAATTTTTATAAATAGTATGTAATAAGAGAAGAGAGAATGGGTTAATCAAGGTTAATTAACTAATTTATAGAGATTGGTGTGTGAATGTCTTGAATCTTGGCTCAAGAGTTAAGCTAGAGATTAAGATGAGGTTATAATTAGTGATCATGTGTTTTGATTGATTGAAAGAAAATTATTTGATCAAAAGGATAATTTGACATTAATTTGAATGAATATATGTTTTTAATTTAAAATTATATATATTTTTATTTAAATTTGTAGAGAAAGGGAGATTGAACTAATCATGTGACTATAAGTGAATTTGATAATTAATTAATTTAATGAATTAACCATTGCAATGACATAAATTAATTAAATATTAGATATTTAACTAATAATGTCTTATAAAAGAACTATATTAGATTACAATATCATGCAATCAAACTTAGGTGTACAAAAATTTATCTTAATATGTTGTTTTGGTTATAAGTTAATAATAAAATATTATAAGAAAAAAAACAAATGGTCAATATATGTACTTATAATATAAAATTGATAGCTATGTTAAAAACTTTTTTTTTTTTTAGTATACACAATTTTACAATTGTAAATTTAAGATGCTCATATTGATATTAGATTACTCTTTCAAGTATTTTATTAACTACTCAACTTTACACATAAACTAAACATAGTCTAACAATATATTCCACACTTATAGTTTATTTTAATTAATAATTGTCTTAAGAAAAAATTTCTTATTTGCACCGAAGTAAAATAAATTTCAAAATATAAAACTAAAACTATGAACGTTTTAAAAGATCAAATTTTTATTGCTCTTTGACCTTTGGTAGACTTCTCCCTTAAAATCATCTTGATTGTCTAACCTAGCTGCGTTAGTACTTGGCGTCTGTCATTGTTGAACGCAGTACTTTGCATCTGTCCTTGTTGAACGCATTTGTTTGATGGTTTTGGGGTGTCTGACTTCACTGGGTCACGTCGAACAAATTGACGAGCAGCAGATGGAATGGCGTTGAGACAGCAGTGGAGAGGTGGGTGCAATATCGTGGTTTTTTAGACAATGCCCAAAACACCTACCACCATAAAGTTCATCTTTTCTTTGTTTAAACTTAAAAAGGGATGGTCGCTGCCCAAGAAGAAGATATGTCAAACATTGTGGGCATTTTTTTAATATGTTCAGTACCCCTTTGATATGACCTTGGAAGATGACGCCAAGATTAGGTTGTTGACCTAGTATGTATTGTGCTTATTTTATTCTAAAACCTTGTTCATAGGCATAGAAAGAGGATGACCTAGATCATAGGGCTGCTCAAATCAAGGTTACTTTTAACATGGTATTATTATATTTTATTATATGTTTGTTTCTTTTTTTGCTTGAAACAAGACTTTGATAGATTTGGTTTGGATAGTGGGTTGCCTAGGTGAGGTCATGAATCAGATTGATATGTCAGTACTATACTTTCATTACTTCTTATTCTTAGCTTAGGATTATTTAGTATTATTATAGTGTATATATTTCTAAAAAGTTTCTTGCCATGATGAGATAGTGACTCTTGTTATAATGTTATTATATTATAATATGTCATATAGGATTTAGAGTGCTATGTTTCTAGGGAATATTTTTGATTATTTAAATGTCTGTATTTTTGAGAAAATATTTAGTTTCCTTCTCCATACAAATTCCAGAGGGATAAAATGAACACCTTCAGCAGTATTGTCTTATGTCCCTTGCTTTATAATTTCTATTTGATTTTCTTCTCTTTTAGTTTAGGACATCCATCATAGATTATTGTGATGATTTATTATGAGTTATTAGACATGTTATTACAGTTTAAATTAATGAGCTTATTAGATTATTTAGACAAATAACTTAATATATAACAAAACATACAGAGAACCATGCTCAAAAATTCTTCGATGAACCATACTGAATATTTCTAATCTATGAGCAATGGGATTGGGTAAATCATTTACTCAGGAGCTAGTATTATAATTACCTATAAGGATCCAATTCTAATATGCATGTACATTAACTCTTCTAGAGAATTGAAATAACATTATCATTATAGTGCCATTACATGAACGAATACTTCTAGCTATTCCTATTCTTCCATGATAATTAAAGTCTTATTCGCAATCTAAATAGAATAAAGAAGCACACTAACTTAAAGAACCAAGGTATCTTATCTTCACACATACCATACATGTTACCATCTAAGATTTTTCCATGACATAAAAAGGTGGTGAGATCTCTTTAGTATGGTAATACAATGAAATACTACTCACTAGCTTAGATATTCCTCCTGATTCTCTTGACAATAAGAAGCAATCAAATTTCTCTTGCAACATGCTCTAACACCCAAACAAGAAGATGGAGTCTACTCATAACTTCAATTTAAAATATCACAAGAAAGCTTTCATCTCCTATGCACATGGAAGACATTGAGAGCTCCAAGTTTCCAAGGACATCCAATAAAGACCTGCAGATGAGAGATAAAAATAATGAACCATGGAGGCTCACCTCCCAACCTAGGCCTCAAGGAGACCACCCCTGCGCTAGGGGAAACAAGGCTCAATCAGATTACACTCAAACATCATCACAATAACAAAAACCAATAGGAATATCTTAGTTTAACATCACATTTACAATTCCCAACCAAGGCTTGCACAATGATTCACACATGGAATCATAAACATTGGGTGAAGGTGGGCTCTCAATTAGGAGATTTTCCATATCCTATAAAATTTGTAACAACAATTTCCATGCCCTTTTGGGGCTTCATAAATCAATGATTTCCATGCATTTTGAGCTTTCACAAAACAATAATTTCATGCCCTTTCGGGGCTATTCAAAAGCATTCTCCCTTCATACTACCATCAACTACAACCACCTTGAAAACCATACTTCATCAACCTTCTTACCACACCATCACTCTCCTTACTATCCATAACAAATTATGAAGTCATATGGCATACAATGGAGGCCATACTCTAAGGTTCTCAACTATATCACAAGCCCAACTAACCCCTTCACCCAAGGCTTGCTCTTCCCTCCCAAGGGTGAGTGAAACCTTCACACCCATGAACAAATTTCAACATTCAAACAAAATAATAAAATCTTAAGGAAACCCCAAGAAATTTCATGAACAAAACACACCCTCACAATACATCACAACACAAGAAACCCAAGAACAATCCTACAAAAGGCACTCTTACCATTTTCTATTTCAGCTATGAAATACAAAGAAAGCATGGCATGAAACACTCACCTGCATACAAGCTAAGACAATGGAATAAAAACCTCCTTCTACTTGGCTTCCAACTTCCTCTTTCCATTTCTTGGTTGTCTCTAAAATTAGAGAGTGGGTGAATGATCACTAAGGTTGGCATAAGCTCCCTATAAAGACCTTCACTTTCTTCTTCACCTACCCCTCTTACTTTTGTATCTTTCCACCAATAAGAACTTAACCAAGTGGTGTTATGAGGGATAGAATCATGTGACAATATTATTTTCGAATTGGCTTGGAAATGACTATTTTTGAGGGTCCCCTAGGTCCCCTAGACCCACTTAGGATTATATTTAAACCCCTAACCCATAATATTACCATGTGGGTAACTTATTTTCCCAAAATTAACACTTGGGAATCACTTTAGGCTCTCTAAACTCCCTATCTCTTATCACTTGAATGCCATCAAGAAAATGACTCTTCCTAACACTCTTCAAGGTGGGTTAATTGATTTCATAATGAGGATTAGGCTTAGGTTAAGTGACTTCATGCCAAAGAATCCTATTTGACATGTCATTTACACATAGACAACACAAGTGTCAAATGACACACACAAACATAAAAACACTTTACACATCACGATGACATGTCGCTAATTAATCATGCTCTCAGACTATAACACTCATACACAATCACATTACAAAATAAATACAATACAACGAGGTTTTGAATCTTTCAAAGATTCACCTTGGATTTTTTGTGTTCACATAAGATTGAACCTTGTTTCCCCCATTTATCTCCATGGTTCAACTTTCCTGCACACTCAACTTAAACATTAGTAACCCGATAAAATAATATACAGATACATATAGAGAAATAAATAATCAATCCAATGTCTCATAATTCATGTTAACATACCATTTAACTTCCTCTAATCATTTATTGTCTTCATACTAAAAAAGGAAGCCTTGCAATTTCATTTTCATTTAACTTTCATCTGCGTACATATATGATTACCTTTCATTTGATCCACATTTAAAACATTGAAATATCAACATATGGGTATCAACATTTAGCTTGCTTATCATAACGAAATCAACATTCTAAACTCTATTACCATTCTTATAATCAAGAAACACTAAGGTCATATCTACTAAATCATTAAAACATATAAAATGGACCTCAGTATATATGTCCTAAGTGAAAATCATTAATATGCAAACTTATTAACTGGTATCCTTTAATCAAACTTAACATGTTGACGGACCTAGCAATATCCCTTTATCACATTATGAGGGGTTTGTGAATAAGTTTCTCGGATTAATTCTTCAAATTGTTAGAATATTTCCATCATTGTGTCATCGTACTTTAAACCCAATTTTTGAATGTAATCATAGGTCTTGTTGTTTTATTAAGGATAAAATGTTAATTCACCTTCCTTACTTTGGCTAGCAAGCAGTTTTGCAAATTCTTTGTTTGGGTCCCTAGATTGAACATATAGAATTTCATTTTTAGGTGCTCTCATTTATTCCATCTAAAGTGATTTAATGATGATTACACTTTTAACAACCAAAGTCTGCTTAATCTTTAATAGGAGTTCATACATAATTTTTGGCAACATATTAAATCTATAATAAGGTACTAGTGTGGGTCTTACAGATTCGGAGGCTTCTACAAGTAATGGAGCCAATCAACACAACCCAATACTCTTTCAACTCACCAACCACACCCACCAATAGGATTTTCTAATGTTGTATCACTAAGATACCACCTTTATACCCCTAGGAAATGGATTCATTATATGTGATCTAATCTATAACATCTAGATAAGTTGATCTTTGGGTATGTAACAACTACCAAAATGCCTTATTCCAACATCAAACACTTTTCCATCACCTATAAAAGATAATCAACAAGTAAGATTACCCCAATCTTAGTAGGACATCACCAAAATGACAAATGAAATATGCAACATGTTTGAAAACACCTCCAAAAAGATACCCGTAAAATCTAAATCCTATCTAGCTCTATTTTTTGTCAATATTAAAGAAGATACTACAACTTGAGCATTTCTTGAAACCATCAGTTGCATTTTTAACATTAAAAGCTCGTGAATATGAAGTTGAAGGAAGGGGGGTTTATTTCCTCTCGTGTCTCCTAGTTCCCCCAAATCCTCTTCAATTTGATTTTATAGGTCAATTATATCTTCTAAACCCCGTATTTTTATATTTATGTTAGATTGTTTGTTCTTGGTCAGTTTTTCATAATCTCCTAAGCATAAGATACAATACTTATCCAATATATCATGATATACTATGCAGAGGAAGACTATAGTATGAGCATAAATAATAACTAGGCCTAGGCATGTTCATGCCCATTATATGATCAATTTGTCACAATCTCCTTTTCCATACTATACTATGTAGAGGTAGACTATAGTATGATCATAAATAATAACTAGGCATTGGCCTTCTCATGCCTATTATATGATCATGCAGAAAACAATCCAAATAATATTTTATTGAATTTAGCTATAAACCCACAAACTCCTTTAAATTCCCATGTAACCTAATTTCACATTCACTTACTTTCTACCATTACTGACAACACATATCCACGCACGTACACATTATATCTCTTAGGATTTTGAGATACATCATAGGAGAAGCTTTTAATAGCTCCTAACATAACCAAAATCTCTCCTCCCACTCCTTTAATAATAATGATATATAGACATGCATAATCTTTTGACACAAAGAAAGCTTGTCTGTGGTGATGCTTTTAATGACAATGATATATACACACACTCTTAAAATAAAGAAAGCCATATTTTGGAACTATTTAAAATAGAAAGAGGATATGTTTGGTTATTGATTACATAAACAATGTATTGGCTGATTCTATTAGACAATTTATTTATTTCAAAGGACATTTGGAATATGAGATGTAATGATATTTTTTTCTATAAATTTTATTATTTAATTTTTATTTTCTGGTTTTAGTCTAATATTGTGATTTTCTTATTAGATTTCCAATTAGATCAAATGCTACCCTTGAAAGGAGAGTTCACTAAATTTCAAGGTGATATTACTACTTGTAAAGGAGTAGCTTGTTGCTTGTAGCAGAGGTATTTCACTGTCACGGAGATATTTATTGTAGAAGAGGCATTTCACTGCACATATTATCTCAATTTATTAATAATAAATAAATATTGAACATTTTCTATTCTGATCTTCTTAAATTTCTTCCATAAGGATGCTTGAATGGAAGCAAAACCAAATAATGTAATTCATATATCCTTTGAAATCCAGATGAAATGGTTTTTTTTCTCTTTGCCTCGCTGATTTTTTTAAATTTCTCTTCAATGATGTGAGTGTTTGGTTTAGGTCTATCATAATAATAATATTAAATCATCTTGGATCTGTGTGAATGTTAGATACCATGGATGTTTAGGATTTATATAATGCAAATTAAGCTATTCATAGATATAGATAAGCTAGTCATGGCTATAGATTGTCATAGTTTTGTCTAAGTAATGAATATATTCTTATTAAAGAATTAGAAGAAAGAAAACCTAAGTTATTTTTCTTAATCAAATGAATAAGGAATCTTGTTTATAATAATTATGAATCCATTGTAGTCTACCATTGTATTTTCTTTTGCATATGGTTCTTGTTTCACCTAAGAAAGGTCTTTGTTATGTTATAATGCATTTTTCATCTTCCCTTCTCTATTTTAGTGCAAACTTGAAAGTACATATATGGTGGCATTTAGCCAAAATCAATTTCGTAGATATTCAAATCCTGTAATCAAAGATTGTCTTTAAGATTATAATTAACAAGATTTTTTATATTTGACTATATCACACATAATGGATTGCACATGAAAATTCGTATAACATCAATTCTTTTGTCCAACTTACCAAGAATGTTCACTTCATAATTACTTCAATTTCCTTGATGATATGCTTAGTTTTCTTTTTATAGCTATGCTACTTAGTGCCATGATTATTCAATCTATGGTCTTGCTTCTTGTAGGTGTGGTTGCCCATTATATGTAGAAAGTTTAAAGCAAGTTAGGGAGGGTGTGGGTGTACTAGGACTTCTGTGTTGATCACTTCTTTATCAGCCAATAGTAAGTGTATTCCAAGTTCTCGATTCTTTTCCTTTTTTAAAAATGAAATGTTTTGTTTATTTATTTACTTTCTATCATTGGAAATTATATGTCAAAATATGGCATTTTAAAGCTTGTTTATACGATTTTTCTCTATGTACATTGAAAGTAGAAGAGATAAAGGATTGGATGGATTCCTTAAGAAGTTGGTTTCAATGTGTGTGGTCTACTTTTTCTGACATAGAAATATTAGAGAGAAAATTACCCTCAATTGTGTAGTAGTGTGACACCCCTTACTGCTAGATAGAAAAAATGGTGCCTTCTAAGTTTAAGATAGAGAAACATATTCTAGAAGTTGAGTTCCCCTATTTCACTTTCCTTGACAACTAGTCTTCAAGTCCTTGTCTCATTTTTGGTTGGGAAATATATGTTGGAAGTTTATTGGGAAAGAAAGATACTAAGAGTAGGGTTCATTAGGATCTATAAAACTTTTTTCCTTTGAAACAATTATCAAATAGATATCTATAATCACTAACCCTTGTCTTAACAATATATTAAATCACATAAACATATACTGCAATGATTTATCAAAAATAATCTATTGATCAAAACCCTATACATGAAAGTAAATGATCAACACATAACAAAAAGATTTGGTAACCTAGAAACCCTCCAATTAAAGTGAAGGTGTAACTAGGGTGGGGATGACACCCTCAAATCTTCATTATTGTAGTAACAAAGTTTGCTTGTTAGGGTACAAATTTGATCAGTTCTAATGATCTACCCTATGAGAGGTTTGGATGTTGACAACAATTATTCAATTGTATATTATCATTGATGTTACGTGAATTTTATAATCTAACCAAGCATTTCCAATTCAAACTGAGTTCAAAAGACACTAGTATTCACCAAGAAAAAGTTTAGAAGAAGAGAAGTTCAGGAATTATTGTGTAAATAGAGTTAAGTTGGTTACCAAAGGAATTTAGTGTAAATTGAGTCAGGTCAATTACCAAGGAACTTAGTGGTAATTAAGTGACCCAATTTTAGTCGACCTTCAGCAGATTAGTTTTATCTATTAGTTGGTTTATGCAAGCCAACTTAGTGGATGTTATTTGTTTTTTTGAAAGGCTATTCAAGCTAACTTAACATTAGGTTTCATATATATGAAAGATCAAGTTTTGGATTGAGTATAAGAAAGTGGTGAAGAAGATAAGATGTGAAAAGAGAAGGATATCTGATTAAGACCAGAGTATCCAAGGAGCTGCAAAGAATATTCTGATCCGGGAAGATCCAGTGGATAAGCCAAAATAGTTATCTAAATTTTCAATCTATTTGCTTCATAAATCAGGTCAATCATTCTTACTCTCTAACAATTGTAGTAGTGAAGAAATATCTTCATAGAGTTGACTTAATAGTCATTTTGTAAATCCTCTAACTAGGTGGCATTTCTAGATTGAATTGTCTTAAGACCTCTAACAAGGCCACTCCTTATAGGGTGATTAAAATCCTTTAACATAGTCACATCTAATAGTGTATTTTGTAACCTTTAACAGGGTTGGCTCTTAATAGGGCTCACTTCAGAAGAGTGAAAAGTTGTAACTAGTTGCATTGGTGGTTATCCCAAATTGGGTTTCCATGTTAAATCTTGGTGTCTCATGTGTTCATATTATTTTCTTACTACTTTATCTTTCTGTAAATAAGTTACTAAAGGTTAAAACACATTAATATATCATATTGCTTTGTTAACTGAGCTATAGTGAATATCTAGTTCTAGCCAAGTTGTGAGTTTAAAGGAAGTTTGTATTGGCATCTAAGGGATTTGGAATTGTTTTAGTGGTAACTAATTCACTCCTCCCCTCTTAGTTACTCCTCTTAGATTTCCAACACTGCCCTGTTAAGAGCTATAAGACTTATTCAGTCTACCTTGATTAAATGATTTGAAACTTACAACAAAGTAAGCACTTTGTTAGGAGATTTACATAGGCCTGTTAAGACCACTTTGGTAAGAGATTTTCCCTAATTTACTTTTCTAGAGTGTATTAGTACTTGATCCTTCAATTAGAACTCTAATTCTTGATTATGAATCTCCTCTTTCCACTGTCTGGTCCTCTCTCTAATCTGATCTAACTTTTCTCTACACTTCATTACTCTTCTTGATCACTCTTTCTGATTCTTTTTCAAACTACACTTCAAGCATCCAAACTTCTCTTCACTCACATACACTCTCACCATACTCAGAATAGGGTGTGAATCCTCCTTTTATAACTAACTAGAGAAGGTGTTAGATCAAGAGCAATGATCCAGATTTCTCTATTTTTTTGCTTAAACCTTTAATTTTTATGATTGGTTAAGTACCTTGCATGTGGATTAATGGTCCATTACAAAAATGTATAATCATATCCTTAAATTACTCCTCAATCATTAAAACATGCAATAAGTTGATTGAAAATGGTTTAATGTTTGTGCAATTTCAAACAAATATGTTAATACTGGCTTGCTTAGAACATGAACACTCTGACACTCAATCTTGACTAATCTTTGTGTTTTCTCTTAGATTTTGATTACTTTCCATTCACTATATAACTCAACATGAACTAGCTCTGTATAGCTCAGCATATATTGACTTTTGTCTCACTCGGCATTCATAGGAAGTATTTGGCAACCATAGACTCACTCGGCAATAACAATTGCTTAGCTCAAACTGAAATATGAACAAGTCTAAATACATTATGTATCCTTAGTAGGATAGCTTGTTTGCAGTGATGACTGACCAAATATGCTCAATAAATGACTAAGTGTTTGACACTAATAGACAACAAATTATAGGGATCAACAATCTCCTTGTTTGACATTAGTGACAAAAATACTTTGTCATGATTCAACATTACATTAAAAAATGATATAGTACTCCTCCTTACACTATGACTATGTCTTCAAAAGACTTCACTATATACAGCATATATACATCACTTCACATACTCAAACTTACATATGCTAACTTTAAAGAATCATACCTTGATATCCATCTACATACATTTACCCTTTCATGACATATTTGCCCCATACATATATATTCCCCCTTCTTTTTGTCACTTATGGTTGCTAGGATGAAGGGGTCAAATCATACGTTTCCAAAAATGGTTTTTGAATCTGTATAACCATGGCAAGTGCATTATCCCAACTTGATCTAACATAGCTGAGAAACTAGGTCAACTAGACTTTTGTCAATAGAGACATGGGGACCTTTGTTGGCTATCTTCCTTGAGAAAAAATCAATCTATTAAAATGAATAGAGCTTAAACTTGCATCCATGCTAAAATAATACCATGTAGTCTTCAAATCTAACTACAATTTCTCAATTGATCTTTGAATTTCTTGTGTGAACCATGGTACATCACACAATGTCTTATACAAAATTTGAATATTTTTCACTACACCTTCTATATTATTTACAAGGTTAGAAAATTCAACTTTCTCCAAAACTTTCTTCTCAAATTTCTTTTTAGACCAATGCAATAAATTCTCATTTGCATCTATATCATCATTATTGATCTTCTCTACAAAATTCACTAATTTTTCTATATAAATTGGAAATTTATCATCAACATCTTTAATATCACATGCATCATCAAAGATATCTTTTATTTCTTGAAGTACCTTCTTTTGTTGATGATCCCTTCTCAATTCTTCTTGTTTGGTCTTCTTGGCCAACAAATCTTGCAAAATTTTCATTTTCTCATAAGTTATGTTATCAATGTCGTATTTTGGGAGCACTAGAACTTTATCCAACATTAGAAGATTACTAGGTAACATTTCCTTCTTGTTCAACATTTTTTTTTTGGTGTATTGTTGCTTGGCAGTACTAGCTGATTTGAGTGTGATGAAACATCAACACTCAATCTATGTAGCTCTTGTGTTCCACTAGCATCATTCCTTGCAAAATTTTACTCCTTTTGAGTTTTTATCACCTGTTGTTTAGGTGTACCATTTATCTTAGCTTTAGATTTTGTAAAAACTTCTACACTTGTTCCACTCTCTTCTTATCTTCCCTTCATCTATTGACCATGTTCCTCAGTCACTGCGACACTAGGTGTCATTGTCTCCTTAACTCACTTAGTAAGAGGTCCTGAGACTGGTGCTTGTATCTCACCAATAGTAGAATCATTTACTTATGCATCATCCCATCAATTTGACTCTATGTGGTTTAATATGTCTTAGTAGGCTCTTCACCTTTTTTCTCTTCAACTATCGATCCACTATGTTCCTTAACATCTATGATTAAGGCCTTTTCTTTTGCAAGTTTTCATTAAAGTCAACAGCAAAAATAAGTATTTCCATAATTGATATAGTTAGATGTTGCTCTGTTCCTTGCTCTCCAATATTTTTATATTCTCTTATTTGAACAATTACTAGAAAAATGTATCACTCAAAGTGTGTTTGATATATTTTGGAGCTTTCTATCCTTATTCTGACTCAGAAGACACTATCTTTTCTAGCTTGGTTGACACTGGAGTCACATTGGCCAAAGTATTATTAGGGGTTTCATCCTCGATGATGACTATCTCTATCTATTTTTCCTTGTCCTCGGCCATTTTCTCAACTATCTCTACCAACTATTTTGCATCATTATACTGTTGGAAATCTGATTGAAAAGATCATTGCTAAAGAAACAAGAAGGAGATTGATTGTAAAGAAGGAGATTGTTGATAAAGAATGTTTTCAATCATTATTTTTTCATTAATTTCAAACCTGCTATTTGTTGGAATAACAATTGCTTATAAGATCCAAGTACTATCATTTAGTTGATTGATGAAGAGGATTTAATCAACAAGAAGTAACAAAAGCACCCAAGGGAAAGGTTGAGTTATGATTTTGTAATGAAGAACAAGGATTAGTTAAGGAAATGGTAAAATGATGTATTGATAGTATACTTAAGGATACAGATGTTGGCCACAATTAGAAACACTAGAAGAATACATTGTAACAAGGCTATCTACAAGGCTTAACTAATTTCATTAGTGAGTTCCAAGCAAGCTAGTCCATGCCGAGCAAATTTTTTAGTTAGTGTCGAGTAAATGAAAAATCTAGTGTGTGCCAAGTGATAAAGAAGGAGCTAAGCATGTTCAGGTGTTGAGCATCAGAAAACTTAATGGATGTTGATTGAACCCACAGTAGGTTTCAAGCATCAGTAAAATGTAGTTCATGTCGACTAACATAGTATATGCTGAGCACTAGAATTTCAATAGTGCCGAGCTATTGCATTATTTGAAAAGTCAAAGATGCACCAAATCTGAGCTGACAAGGTTGTTGCCTTGAATTTTTTAAACCAGATGGAGGATAAGGATGATGAGCTGGATGCACAAAATTTTACATAAACCATTTTTAGGTGAATTTAGGAGGATTCTTCATGATGTCTCTAAAAGGAACAAGATATGGGTTAGATTCAATGAATCCTACCTAATCCATTCAAACTAAAAGTAATGGAGGGAAGAATTGAGTAGGATAAGAATTTTTCAAACTTCTATTTAAGGAGTCATAGTCCAAGAAGCAAGAGTTGCTGGTGTGCCAAATTGTGAAATGGTTGAAGGGTGTCAAGGAGAAGGCATCAAGGTGAAGAAATAACATACCACAAAGGCTCTACTTTAATAAGTGGTCAGAGAGAGAGGAGATTGCACTAGTATATCTAGCATGGAGACTCAAGGAGACAAAGCTTGAAAGGGGACAAGTTGTCAGAGCCGTAGAGACTGAAAGCCAAGCAATGTGAAGAGGTGAACTAAGATCTGAAATCTACAAGATAAGTTGTGAGTTGTATTAGGTCAAAAGCCCTTGTTGTTACTCTCTAAAAATTGTATCAATTAGGGTAAAATCCTATAGACTTAGGTTGGTTTAACAGCCATTTGTAAATCTTTTAATAGGGTGGCATTCCAAGTGAATGTTCTAAAGTCCTCTAACTAGGCCCACTTCTAGCAGAGTGGTTAAATCCTTTAACTAGGTCACATTTAATAGTGTGTTGAAGCCTTTAACAAGGTAGGCCTTTCACAGGGCATCACTTCAAAAGAGTGAGAATTGAGTAGCATGTTACTAGTGGTTTTTCTCAAATTGGGTTTCCACGTAAATCACTATGTTATGTGTTGATTCTTCATGTGTTATGCTTGCATGTTGATTTATAGTAACTTGCTAAGTAGGAAAAGTTTAAGCTTGGATGAATGAACAATTTGATGGGCTCACTTTACTTAATGAAAAAAATTTAGTATGACATTTGGACCTTGAATAACTGATTCACCCCCCCCCCCCCCCCCCCCCCCTTAGTTAATCTAAAAGCATTTCTAACAATTGGTATCTGAGCCATTTGTTGATTTAGTTTAAAGGTACTAGAAGCAAGAAGATCAAGATGTCTAAGAGAGAAGTTCCCAAGCTCAACAGAGATAACTTCGATGCATGGCAAAGTCTAATGAAGTTGCATCTTGGATCAATAGGTGATTATGAAAAAACCTCAATTATATTGGAACATGTATATCCAATTAGATCCCTTACTATAGATGATTTGAACAAAAGAAAGGAGCATAATCAAGCAATGCTAAAGATTGCCTCTACCCTTAACTATGCTGAATTTGATGACATCAATGGATGTGACTCTGCATTCAAGATGTGGAAAGCCTTGACTGATATCTATGGAGAAGATCAAAATGTTCAAAGAGCAAAAAGAGAAAGTCTCAAAGGAAAGTTTGATGACATGAAAATGGAGGAAGGTGAGAATGCTACTCAATATGCCTCTAGAATAAAAGAAGTGGTAAGTGCAATAGGAAGTTTGGGTGGTCATTTGGAAGATGACAATGTTAATAGCAAACACTTAAGAACCCTACCTCCTATCTATGCTATTAGAGTTTCAGCCATCCAGGAATTAAGATGTGCACCAAGAAATGCACTAACTTTTGAAGGGATGGTAGGAAGACTTACTACATTTGAGTTGTCCAATTTTGATAACTATAGACCTGAGAACCTTGAATCTACTTTCAAGACCAAGATGACATTGAAAGACACTAAGGATGTGAAATCAAAGAAGAAGAAGAAAAAGAGAAAATATGCATCTAGTGACAGTAGCATAGATGAGGAAGATGTGGAACAATTGGAAGCATTATTGGCCAGAAGATTTCATAGAGGAAAAGGTAAATTCAAAGGTAAGTTACCTATCATTAGTTTTAATTGTAATGAAGTAGGTCATATTGCTATAAGGTGTACACAGAAAAAGAACTACAAAGAAAGAAATAAGTATAAGAATAAAAGAGAAGATGATGGCAGAGATTACAAAGACAAAGGCAAAAGATGTTACATTGTTGAAGAAGATTTAGATGAGAATGATGATGAAGTAGTCTATGTAGCCATGAAAGATGAATCAGATAAAGATGAGGCAACAACACTAGTAACCTGTGTGAACAAAAATGACAAATGGATCATAGACAGTGGATGCTCACATCATAGACATGAGACAAAAGTAAGTTTATTACCTTTACTTATTATGATGGAAATAGTGTTAGATTTGGAAATGATGCCCCATGTCAAATCAAAGGAAAAGATTCTATTAAACTTACAGAGAAAATCTCATGTGATAATGCATACTATGTTAAAGGATTGAACTACAATTTGTTGAGTGTATCACAGTTAGGCAATGTAGGTTGCAAAGTAGAGTTTGGAAACAAAACAGCCAAAATCTATGATACTGATGGAAATCTGATAGGAAAAGGTGAACAAACTAGGAGTAATTTGTTTTACCTAGATATGGAAGATGCAACTTGTCTCATTGTAAAACTTGATGATGTGTGGCTATGGCATAAAAGGCTGTGTCATGTTAACTTTGATAATCTGATTAGTATCAGCAAAATGAAGAAAGTTAGAGATTTTCCAAAATTGAAAAAGACTAAAAATACAATGTGCAAACAATGTCAACTAGGAAAGATGACTAAATCAAGTTTCAAAAGAAAAACCTACATCTCCAAAGAAGTATTAGAGTTAGTCCATACAGACTTATGTGGCCCAATAGAAGTCCAAGGCTACCAAGGAGACAGATATTTAATTTTTTTTGATGACTACTCTAGGATGATGTCTGCCATGTTCTTGAAGCAAAAATCTAATGCATTTCAAATGTTCAAGTGGTATTTGGCTAGAGTTGAGAAAGAAACAAGAAAGAGTCTAAAGTGTCTATGATCAGACAGAGGAGGAGAGTTCACATCAAAAGAGTTTGAGACATTTTGCAATGATAAAGGAATTAAGAGACAAACATTAGCACCAAGAACTCCCCCATAGAATGGAATTACAGAAAGAAGGAATAGATCAGTAATTGACTGTGCCAAAACATTGATGATGGAGAAAAATGTTGCTCTAAAGTATTAGAGAGAAGCTATAAGTACTGTTGTTTACAGCCTGAATTGAGTCCAAGTCAAGAAAGGTAGAAATCCAACACCTTTTGAATTATGGTATAGTCACTCACCCAATGTAAAACATTTCAAAGTATTTGTTTGTAATGCTATATTCTTAAAGATACTAGAAATGGCAAGTTTGATTTGAAAAGTGATGAAGGCATATTCCTTGGATACTCCACTAGAAGTAAGGCATATAAGTGTTTGAATACTAATACTAACAAGATTGTGGAGAGTGCAAATGTAAATTTTGATGAGCATGTAGATGCTTAGGTTGATGAAATTAAGAAACTAGAAGAGTATAGATCTTTTGTATCCTTCTATCAAGGAATTCCTACTGAATATGAAACTGCCAATCAAGTTGGAAATCAGCAACAAATTTCAGTATCAGCCGAGTCACAACCAGTGAATGTTGAGTTGTATTTAGAAGTTGAGTTATAGAATGAAGAAAATGCACATTCTAATTCTAAAAATACTACACATTGAAGAGATGGTGAAATACTTGAAAGTGATGTGCATAGTGACTCTAAAGCTAAAAGATCAAACATGGAAAGAAGGATAGAACTAAGACTATCCAGATATGTGAGAAGGCATCACCCTATAGAACAAATCATTGGTAACAAGGAAGTCAAACCAATGAAAAGCAATAGACTAAGAAATGAATCATGTCTGATGAGAAAGATTGAACCTAAAATAGTGAAAGATGCACTACAAGATGATGACTGGTATAAAGCTATGGAAGAAGAGATAGATCAAATAAAGAAGAACAAAATCTAGACTTTAGTTCCTTGACCAGCTGATAAGAATGTGATTGGTACCAAATGGGTATTTAGGAACAAGCTTGATGAGAATGGTGAGATCACAATGAATAATGCTAGATTAGCTTGCAAAGGTTATGCACAAGAAGAAGGATTGGATTATGGGGAAACATTTTCCCCTATTGCAAGAATGGAAGGAGTAAGCACACTACTTGCATATGCCACCTACAAAAGTTTTAAAGTCTACCAAATGGATGTGAAGTCTACTTTTTTGAATGGTATACTGGAAGAAGAAGTCTACATAGAACAACCAAAGGGTTTGTTGATGACAACAACAAGGATATGGTTTGCAAACTACATAAAGCACTCTATGGTTTGAAGCAAGCACCTAGAGCATGCTATGAGAGACTGCACAAATATCTTGTGAAGATAGGATTTTAGAGAACAGATGACAACAACAACATGTATATCAAGGTAGAAAAAGGTAAAGAAATTATAATATTTGATATCTTTGTTGATGACATAATATTTGGTGGTAAAGATGCCCTATGCAAAGATTTTGTTGATCAAATGAAACATGAGTTTGAGATGTCAATGTTTGGAGAAATCAAATTCTTTGTTGGATTGCAAGTACATCAACTAAAACATGGTATATTTGTGACCCAATCAAAATATATCAAGGAGATACTCAAGACATTTAGGTTAGAAGATTCAAACTAGTAAGTACACCAATGATAATAGGACATAAGTTATCCAAGAATGATGAATCAATTGAAGTAAATCAGACATTGTATAGATCAATGATTAGAAAGTTGCAGTATGTTGTGCATAGTAGACCAAACATTACATTAGTTGTTGGAATAGTGGCAAGATTTTCTACCAACTCAAGAGAAAATCATCTTATGGTAGTGAAAATAATATTGAGGTACTTAAAAGGAATTGATGATTTTGGTTTATATTACAAGAGGAGTGAAAAGTTTGAGTTGAAAGCCTACACTAAAGTAATTTTTGTACTGAAGTTCCAATTCATTCACAAAGCAAGGTGACAGAGGGAGAAATTGGAGTACCTAAAAATGCTATACTTGCATGTTAAGATGTTGAAATAGTATGTCTTTGGAATTGTTGTCAAAGAGGAGAAGTAGCAAGAAACTTATCAATGGCATTCAATTGGATAAAAGGAGAAGTAGCAAGAAATTGATCAAATCCAGAGAGAGAAGTAGTTGATACCAGAATAGCAGAACAAGATCAATGCATACAAAGGGAGAAACAATGTAAGTGGGAGTCAGGAGCAATACAAGATCAAAGTGAACAATGGTAAGCCATAGAAAAGAGGGAGAAAAAGGATGTTCAGGAAGATATAGAAAAAAGGAAAGAGAAAGGAAACATCAACTAAGAGGGAGAAGAAGAAGCAAAGTAATCAAGATAGCAGAGCAGAGAGGGAGATGTGAAAACTGATGGTAACACAATATCTTTTTGACATTTGATTTACTGTTCTAACCTAGTTAGCATTTTTGATAACTTGGTTGATCATTTTTTTTTGCCATCAATGCCAAAGAGGGAGATTATTGGAAATCTGATTGAAAAGATCATTGTTGAAGAACAAAGAAGGAGATTGATTGTAAAGAAGGAGAATGTTGATAAAGAATGTTTTCAATCATTGTTTTTTCATTGATGTCAAACCTACTATTTGTTGGAATGACAATTGCTTATAATATCCAAGTACTATCACTTAGTTGATTGATGAAGAGGATTTAATCAACAAGAAGAAACAAAAGCACCCAAGTGAAAGGTTGAGTTATGATTTTGTAATGAAGTACAAGGATCAATTAAGACAATGGTAAAATGATGTATTGATAGTATACTTAAGGATATAGATGTTGGCCACACTTAGAAACACTAGAAGAATAAGTTGTAGCAAGGCTATTTGTGAGGCTTAACTAAGTTCATTAGTGAGTATTGAGCAAGCTAGTTCATGCAGAGTAGATTTTCAATTAGTGTTGAGTAAATGAAAAATCTAGTGTGTGTCGAGTGATAAAGAAGGAGCCAAGCATGTTTAGGTGCCAAGCATCAAAAAAATTAGTGAATGTCAAGTGAATCCACAGGAGGTGTCGAGTATTAGTAAAATGTAGTTGTTGCCGAGTAACACAGTATGTGTCGAGCACTAGAATTTCAATAGTGTTGAGCTACTACATTATTTGAAAAGTCAAAGATTTTCCAAATCTAAGCCGACAAGGTTGTTACCTTGAATTTTTTGAACCAAATGGAGGATGCAGTTGATGAGCTAAAGGCACAAAATTTTAGATAAACTATTTTTTGGTGAATTCAGGAGGATTCTTCATGATATTTCTAAAAGGAACAAGATATGGGTTAGATTCAATGAATCCTACCTAATCCAGTCAAACTAAAATTAATGGAGGTAAGAATCAAGTAGGAAAAGCATTTTTGAGACTTTTATTTAAGGAATTATAGGCTGAGAAGCAAGAGTTGTTGGTGTGTTGAATTGCAAGTGGTTGAAGGGTGTCAAGAAGAAGGCATCAAGGTGAAGAAAGAACAGAGCACAGAGAATCTCATTCAATAAGTGGTTAGAGAGAGAGGAGATTGCACTGGTATATCAAGCATGGAGACTCAAGGAGACAAAGCTTGAAACAGGACAAGTTGTCAGAGCTACAGAGACTAAAAGCCAGGCAATGTGAAGAGCTGAACTGAGATCTGAAATCTACAAGATAAGTTGTGAGATGTATCAGATTAAAAGCCCTTGTTGTTACTCTCTAACATTGTATCAGTTAGGGTAAAATCCTATGGAATTAGATTGGTTTAACAGCCATTTGTAAGTCCTTTAATAGGGTGGCATTCCAAGTGAATATTCTAAAGTCCTCTAACTAGGCCCACTTCTAAAAGGGTGGTTAAATCCTTTAACCAGGTCACATTTAATAGTGTGTTGTAGCCTTTCACAAGGCATCATGTCATGTCCCCTTTTCAAATAATTAAAAAAGAAAATCTTTGCTAAGGCAGGCAGGCCCAAGAAAGTGAAGTTTCGGAAAAAGAGGGTTAATCTTTGGAAACCGTTGGACTAATAAATGAAAATTATTATTAAAATAAGTTTCATTAACCTCTCTTGGATGTGAGTTACAGTTATGCCCTCTTTTAAGGGGTTTGGAGGCATTTTGGGCTCATTCCAGAACTTGATTTTTGCTCATTCTTTGTTATTCTTCAGAGGCTGCCAAACCTGTGGAGAAGGAGACCCAAGAACGGGAGTTTGCAGGTTTCCAGGGAGACCCAAGAACGGGAGTTTGTAGGTTTCCAGGAAGGCTAAGGATGGGAGTTTGAAGCCATTCCATGTGCATGCTCATACAGAGTTTGCCTTTGTGCTGAACAGTGTAGATTTGTGGGTTTTTGGGTGTGGTTTTTTGCATGAGTTTGGTGTTTTCAGTTGAACATTTCATATCAGTTTTGGTTGCTGCTGTATTTCAGGCTTTAAGCTATTAAAATAGATCTGAATATATGTATTGGGACGTGATTAAACTTCTGAGATAGTTTATTAGTGTTTTTGTGGTGTTTCCAAGCATTTTTGTGTTAATTTTGGGAGCCCGATGAGCATAGTTTTTGTCCTACATTTGTGAGCTATTTTGTAAAGGCTATACGGATCTGGAAATGACAATTTGTAGGCTGTTATGCTATTGAAAGTTCTGTAAAAATTTCCATTTTTCAGATTTATTAATAATTTGTGAAGTTGTGAAGCTTTTAGCACTATTTTCAGCATACCCGATTTGGGGTTTCATTGAGAAATTGGTGGATCTTTGTGATATTAGTTGTTTGATCTTGAAAATCTGATTAGAGGCGTGAAATATCATGTAAAATCAGAAAAGGGACATTTCACATCACTTCAGAAGAGTGAGAATTAAGTAGAATGTTACTAATGATTTTTGCCAAATTGGGTTTCCACGTAAATCACTATGTTATGTGTTGATTCTTCATGTGTTATGCTTGCATGTTGATTTATAGTAACTTGCTAAGTAGGAAAAGTTTAAGCTTGGATGAATGAATAGTTTGATGGGCTCATTTTACTTGATGAAAAAGTTTTATTAGGACATTTGGACCTTGAATAACTGATTCACCCCCCCTCAGTTATTCTAAAAAAATTTCTAACATATACATATCTTTTGTATTATCCAGTTCAACCTGCTCATCTTCCTTTCCTTCTTCTACAGGGGTCAACATTAACCCAAATACCTTCTTCCATACAAGATTTCTCTCTTGTACTACTTCCTCAATTATGTTTCTCAATATTTTGCATGCTCTAGATTTTATTATATATTTCTTTGCAAAATCTCTTAAGATAATAAGCATATGACTCTTACCTAAATTTGGCATTTTTTGGGCTAAATTTGTTTCCCTTATTTTTCTTTCAATAGATAATGCCCATTTCCACTTAATATCTATTTTATTAGACAATTCCTCTGGTAATTATTTTCCTAATTTTATAGGTGTATACTTGAAATTAACCATCATATCCAAAACTATTTGTTCAACCTTTTCTTTATATCCTATATCTAAAGAATTATATTATACATGCTTAAATCTAGTAAGGCATGTTGAACTCCTAATATTTTCACACACCTTGTCTATATCCTAAGGAGCTTGCCTAGTTACAATCTGAAATTTACTCAAATCATCAAATTATTTTCTCTCTCCTGCATAGTCATCTTCTTCATCATGTTTGATTGTAAGCTTCCCCTTCATCTTTTCTTTTGACCTTTCTCAGTTTCTTTTTCCTCTAGTTTCCTCTTCTAGGGAGACTTTCCCTTTCCTAACCTGGTAATTTCCATTATTCCTTTCTTAGGCTCAGTAGCTACAAGGGATGTTTCTTTTGATCCTTGTCTTGTTACTTTTCTTTGAGGTGTACAGGAGGGTGCTATAACGACTTTCTTAAAACTTCTCTTGAACTTTGGATCAACAATTACAACCTTCTTTCTTTTAGGTTCTTGAGGCTTAGCAACCACTAACTCTTTTCCTTTGGATTCATCTTCTTCACCATCATCTCTATCACTCACCTAGTCTTCCCCTTTGCCTTTGGTGATTTTTAGGGGTGCATGTCCAAGTTTTCCCTCTAAATCTTCAATCATTTTCTTTCTCTTCATGTCCATCTTAAGCACTTTTGGTTGCATCAACATTTTTATCTTTTTAATTTTATACGTGCAGAATGGCTTAGCATTCTTGTCAATTTTTTTTAACAGTAATATTGTAACTACTATAGACACCTCATCAATATTTACTTCATATTACATCAGCCTTAACCATGCAACCCTCGGTATAATAGCCTTAGCATAGGTGTATTCAGTATCCACCATGAAACAAATGTGATCATAATAACGATCAACGACTAACTTAGGGATTCTCATCCTATTTTTCATTTTCCCTTTTAACTCATCAAAATAACCATCCAAAATTGTCTCAAAATTCTCTCCTAATTGCTTAATGTAACCATTAATTTTCTCAATTACTAGCCTAGTCTTATCTCATACTACTTCTCCAATAGTAGGAAATGATTTTTTTACATAAAAGAAGTTGCATAATATGAGTGATCCAAACTTACATGAAGTGTTCTTTTCTTTTCTAATGGCTCCTAGACTCTTAGCAAGCTGAATTGATTGCAACTCAGCCAAATCATAACTATGATCCTTCTTTACAATGTTATAACCCAACTCAATTGATACAGAAGGAACACTATTCAATTGGCTCAACTGGTAGAATTTGTAAGCAATCACTCGGACTGCAAACTCAATAACAAGATCATAAATTTCATCAATTGACATCCTTCGGTCATTCTACTTTTCCTTGGTAAGTTCTTCAATCACATTTATGGCTTGAAATCACACTGTCTTCACTCGATCAAGAGTGGGGTATCCAATGACTTGATGGATGATTGATGGATCTTCGTTGGCCCATTTTCTAGCCACAACTACATATTGTGTAACCTTCTTAAAACAAGCTTAATCCACTCGACCTTGAAAACCTTAGGAAAGGATAGGGAATGGGTAAGCCCTTTCTAGACAAATATTTTGTTTTCTTCCTTCAAAATTTCATTCTCACATAACTTTTTGTAAGCATTTCTCAGCTCAAAATCTCCAATTTCACCAATCTTGCACATGTAGTGAGATTGCACATCATGTACCATAATGACTCATGGTGGAATTGACGATAATGCACTAGATGCGTCTCCAATCATTGTGATATCAAGATATGCCCTAAATCTTGGAAAAGGGCATGCATCATTTCGCACAATTTGGGCCTAACTTTCCTTCAATACCTCATTTCCATATGAAAATGCAAAAGATGTCATTTCAAACTAGGGTTTCTAAACTTCAAATAATTTCACAAAGTAACAAACTTGGTTCAAATAAACTTGGCAAACTTAATTCAATTTTACTGATGGCATGCACAAGATCTTTGTAAACTTTAAATTAGTGGGTGAATGAAGAAATGAACTCAAAATTGACTATATACCCTCCAATAGTCAAACTCCCCTTGTATTAAATAATATATACTTTGAGTAGGTAGGGTAAATTGCACGACAACTATCCCAACATCCATAAGACAACTCGATGTTCATACTTCATTCACTAGCTCAATCATGACACCAAATTGGTGGCAACAGTATTTCAAATCTCAATCATAGCTCAAGACAAATAGGAACATCTATACTGATGCTTGGCATCAATTACACTCCAACTCAGTATAAGTTCATTTTCTTAGTTCACACTTCAAAATTGTTTTAATGAATCTCATCTCATGTAGATATGGACTTCAATACATCACATGTTAGAAACTAATGTATGATAGATCATTTGAATTACAGTTCCTCACATAGCTTCTTGGCTTAGTTATAGGTAACGTGATCACCTAATCCATTGGATTGGGTGATCTCACCTTCACTATTTCCACTGCTCTTGCTTTCATCCTTCTTTCTACATGTCTGATTCATCTCATTTCTTGTCTATTCTACATCAACTTTGACTTTTCCTTTGTTCTACTCATTGCTTGGTGTTGATTCTCATGTCTTACAATTTCTTCTCAAATGTCTAATATTATGACAACTATAGCAAAGTATACTGACATTCATCCAGTGCTTGGATTTTCCTCTAAAATATGTTCTGATATAGGCTTTTGCAATATGACCATATTCACCATATTAATGATACTTGTACCATGTTTTATAATATCAATTGTATGATTTACCTTTCTTAGATGCATTTTCTTGCTTCTTGGTTGTCCAATTAGGCTTTACTTTTGATCTACATTCTTGAGCTCTTTGTCCATACTTTTGACAATTGTAGAAATAACCTTCAAATCTAGGTGCAATTGGTGTATTTATAATTTGGATCTACATGCATGTGCTTGATGTCCTTGCTTCTTACAATTAAAACAATATCCATTCAATTTAGGCTTAGGATTTTGCTTACCAGTTTTGCTTCTGCAAAAATTTGTTGTATGTCCTAGTTTCCCCCAATGATAACATGTAGGCTTATTATTCTTTGGCTTTTTCATTCCTCTGTTCTCCACACTTTGATAATTCTCCTTCATCGATAGATGATAGGTGCTCGACGTAGTCCATTCTAGATGTTTTATGGGGTCTTGTTTGTGATTTCATCATATCTTCATAGTATATCATATCTTATTTAGGTTTGTTCAACCTTTCAATGAACTCATTTTCAAATCTCAACTCATTCCTCAGATGCTCATTCTCATATTTCAAATTTGCAATCTTTGCATCTTTCTTATTTAGTTCTTGATTTGCACTTAGAAATTGATTAAGCATATCAAATTTCTTGTGAGTGGTCTTCTACACATCATATATTCTTTCATCAAGTCTTGTGGCCATTTGTATTTTTTTTTCATTAGTCATTGTCTTATCTTCCTCGACCTTTTTTTTTTGTTTAGTCACTTCACACAGTCTTACTGATTGGATTTCATGCTCTCTCTTTAGTTCTATTATCTCATCATTCAATGTATTGTTCATTTCCAATATATTTTCTATTCTTGCATCATGTTCACTGGAGTCTCTATCATCAAATAGTCCTTCAATGTCTTCTTCTTAATATTGAGTGTCATTCTAGTGGATTGCCAACTCCTTTCTTTTCTTTAAGGATTTCTTTGGTTTGTCTCTTGCTACTTCAAGTTACTACAGTTCAATTTGTATATCAAGCTTCTAGTTTTCAATGATCTCTCCCAACTTATAAACCTTTATTTCCAAGATCTTGACTCTCAAGTGGTTAGACTTCTTCTGAGAGAATAAAGCTTTGATACCAATTGTTGGAAGTATACTGGGAAAGAAAGATACTAAAAAGGGGCTAAATTGGGATCTATAAATCTTTTTTCCTTTGAAATAATTATCAAATAGATATCTATCACCAATAACCCTTATCTCTAAAATACCATAAATAACATAAACATATACTATTAAGATGTATCAAATCTAATCTACTAATCACAACCATAAACATGAAAGTCAATGATCAACACATAACACAAATATTTGGTAACTTAGAAACCCTCCAAGGTGTAGGTAAAATTGGGGTGTGGACGACACCCACAAATCTTCTCTATTGTAGTAAAAAAATATCTATTAGGTCTACAAATTTGATCACTTCTGATGATCTACCCTGTGAGAGGTTTGCCTTATTAAGAGCCACAAGACTTATTTAGTCTACCTTGATTAAAGGATTTGAAACTTACAACAAAGTAAGCACTTTGTTAAGAGATTTACATAGGCCTATTAAGACCATTCTATTAAGAGATTTACCCTAATTCACTTTTCTCGAATCTATCAGTACCTAATCCTTGGGTTAGAACTCTAATGCTTGATTATGAATCTCCTCGTTCCATTGTCTGATTCTCTCTCTAATCTGATCTAACATTCTTTTGCACTTGATTTCTTTGCTCAATCACTCTATCTGATTCTCCTTCAAACTTCACTTCAAGCATCCAAACTTTGCTTCACGTGCATACACTTCACCATACTAAAAATAGGGTTTAGGTCCTCCTTTTATAACTAATTGGAGAAAGTTCTAGATCAAGATCAACAATCCTGATTTCCCCCTTTTGCCACTTAAACCTTCCATTTTCTGATTGGTTAAACACCTTGCATAGGGATTAATGATCCATGCAAAAATGTGTAATCGTCTCCCTAAATTACTTCTCAATCATTAAAACATGCAATAAGTCTACCAAAAATAGTTTACCTAAATGTTTGTGCAATTCCAAGAAAATATGTTAATACTAGATTTATTAGCACATGAACACTCTTACGCTTGGTCATGACTAATTTTCATATTGTCCCTCAACTAATGATTTCTTGGAATTCACTACATAACTTGGCATGAACTAGCTTTGTATAGCTTGGTGCATATTGACTTTTGTCTCACTCAACATTCATAGGAAGTACTTAGTGACCATAGATTCACTCGACAATAACAATCGCTCAGCTCAAACAAAAATATGAACAAGTATAAATACATTTCTTGGCCTTAGTAGGATGGTTTGGTCACAGTGATGAGTGACCGACTCTGCCAAATAACTATAGGGATCAATAGTATATAGTAGTGAGAAGATATTTGACATGGATATGCCCAAGAGTAAAATAATTGGAAATAAGTTATTTTTTTCCTACAATTTATGGCTTCCATAATTTATGTCTTTGTGTTAACTAGAAAAAAATAGGAGACGACATAACATAATAAGGGAAAAGGTGCTTTATGATGGGTATTGAATTTTATATAGAAGTTACGACCACATGCTTAATTATCATCATTTGGTCAACTATCATCAACAATGTGTAGGGCCCATTTGTCGTTGCACCAAAAGCCATGACTATTAGTGAACATGGAACACCACATAATTAACCACCTGTGGGTAGGGGAGCACATCACATCACCCAACAATCTCCCCCTCGACACGCATACCAGGTGCTTACGCAGGTCAGGAAGGCACCGGGGAGATTTGAACCCATGACCAGGCCAAAACCAAGCTCTAATACCAATTGTAGGGCCCATTTGCCATTGCACCAAAAGCCATGACTGTTAGTGAACATGGAACACCACATAATTAACCACCTGTGGGCAGGGGAGCACGTCACATCACCCAACATAATGCATACAATTTGGAGATGCAAGTACAAAACTTGTTGAGGAACATTTCATGTTATGTAATCACTCTCCACAAACAATTGATGAAGAAATTAAAACTTATTTGATCAACATGAATGAAGGAAATTGATGACCTCTATTCAAAGAGGCTCTCTTTCAAGAAAGGAGTGTGGCTATACATGAAACCACCGCTATCCAAGATCAAGAGGAATGGTTGAATAATCATGCAATAGTGATTCATTGTTTCTTTAAGAGACCATTTCTAGTTTATTATTATGAATTCCAAAATGATTTCAATTTTTATTCAAATTTTATTAAAGTTAGGATTTTGTCCACTAAAACTAATCTAATAAATCAATGGTTTGTGAGACATTTTAGTCCATGTAGCCCATACCTATTTGAACTTGAATGGTTGCATGGTTAGACAAGGAAACTTTAGCTAGTATGGTATTTTCAAGCTTCAAGTATGCCAAGGAAAACTTTCACCCAACTCATGCCCTCCACCAATGCTACATGTTCGACAAGCTCTCTATTGGAAACAAGACACACATGAACCGTCACTTGATGATATGTTGAGTGAATTGTATATTTGAAAATGAGAGAACTCATCGCACTTAAGGGAAGGAGAATATGATCCTAAATGTGAATCTCACTAATGCTTCTATATTTTGTGGAGACTTTCATGAATGTTATGCAAGGACTTTAATTGAATCTATATCTTTTAATTGACTTTATATTTATTTTTCAAGCAAATAGGAAGCATTTTTAGACTTCATAGTTTTAACAATATATTTATATATTGCTATATGTGTATGTGTATTGTATAAATAGTAGTATTCCCTCTCAAGTTTTTTATTTCAAAAAATCTAAACCTTCATGTAAATGTTCATGTGTTGTCTTGTATTGTGCAAGGACTTTACTTGTGAATCTAGACTCATTGTTTCATATAGACTTTAATTGAATGAGCCACATAGAAGGGACGGTGATGATATTGCCAGCTCTTCTACCCATGAGCAGGTAAACTATATTGTAATTGTACAAACTTGATAGAAGCAAAATGTAATTATTTTATGTTTTGCTCTTCATTATTTTGGATTAATTTTGATGATACTAATAATATTGTTGTCACAGACACATGTTTAGAGAGAGGAAAAGGAACCTATTAAGGACCCCCATTTACAAGACCCACTATTTGGTGATTTAGTAGAGATCGATGACCTGATCGGTTCCATTAGAAAGTTGATCAAGAAAATTGGACCAAAATTTTTACGTTTGTTAAACATATAGCCTCAAACTCTGGAGATAATAGCAAGGGTGGATGAATTGTTGTGCCAATATGAAAACCTTCAAAGTATTAATGCAAATTTTCATTAACATAAAATTGCAATAATGGTTTTTATGTTATTCTCTTTTATGGCATTAACTAAAATATGGATGTGTTTTAATTAAGTAAAAACAAGTTTTGAAAAGACTCGAAACCTTGTACAAATGAAGGTTTGGAGAATTTTCCTTTTTTTTCCTTTAACTGATGTCCAGCCATCCTCCACCTTCCTAGTAGCCTTTTGCCAATCACCACCAAGCCCCCCAAAACCCTCTCTACTAGAGAAGCACCAGCAACAGAGTTTTGGATAGAGTCAGCAGTAGAAAAAGGGATAGCCTCAACATTCTGACTCAAAGCCACCAAAGAGACAACAATCAAATCAACGGAGTCAACAGCAAGAAAAGTGTCAACAACAACACTATGAGTCAAAATTGTTGAAGGGATAGCATTCAAATCACCAGACACAGCAACAGAATCCTCAGCCAAAGAGAGATCAACATGAGAAGAGCTATCCAACCCATCCACCTCTGTGGATACTTTCTAAACCATATAGTGATCATCTGAAACCCCCAACCACCAAGAAGGTGATTTCTTTGAACAAACCTTGTTAGAGGAGCATCATGCAGCGAGATGGCTAGTCTTATGACATTTCGTACATCTAAAGGGAATACCCTCATAATCAAGAAGCTAAATCTAAGAACCATTTGGAGAAGCCAACTTTATCTTTTAAAGAAGCCCCTTGGAGACATCTATCTCCATAAGGATGCAAGCATATGTCATCCTATAGATATTGGAGAAAACTAAATCAACTAGTGAGAAATCCCCAAGGGCATCCCCCATAGCCTCCAAGACTAAATCCAGCCAAAAGTGAAGGGGAAGGTTCAGTAGTCGTATCCAAAGAGGAATCTTATTAAATGATTCATTATTTGGATCAAAAGCCAAATACCAAGGCTTAGCCATTAGGGGGAACCTTTCCTCCCAAGAGAAGCCACGACATAGGATGGAGTTTCTATCATCAACATTAGCAAATTTCACAATAAAAAAACCCCTTTCCACAAGGTAAATCTTAAATAAATCTGAAATGATTGGTTCCCAAAATTTGGAGATCCAAACATGCAAATCCGAAAGAGAGGGCCAAAAATCCCTAAACCTAAAAATAACAGTAGTGGAAGAGTAATCTTCCACATATGTGGAAACCTCATCAACAATAATTGAATCTAGATGAAGCATAATTGGGTTACTTACATAAACAGGCACAGTTGAATGACTAATAGAGGGCACAACTGAATGAAGCCCCTTCTTCACAATAGGAGCACCAATACCCGCCTCAAAAGTAGCCACATCTGCTTAGAAAATTGCAAATCTCCCCACACCAATGCAAGATGCATCAGGAGTGTTACACTTACATTATTCTTTGCTCTTAAGGTCAATTATTTCTTCTAGGTAAAAGTTGAAGTTGTAGTTGAAGTTGAAGTTTCCTAAGTTCAAGTTCTTTTCGAGGTTGTGGTCTTTATGATAATAGTATTTCAGTCAATGATATGTAAAATTTGAACTTGAACTTGAATGTTCCTAAGTTCAACTTCAAGTTCGAGTTCGACTTCATGTTCAAGTTTGCAGAATCAAGGCCCAAACATTCAAGTTCGCTGATTCAAGTTTCATAAGTTCAGACATTCAGAAATGTAATTTCATTGGTTGTGAGTCCTTAAGACACATATTCAATACATAAAATTGCAATCAACCAACCGACTCAAATCCACAATCCAACTTGAATCAAATTGTATGGAAGAATATCGAAGTTAAGGATAGGCATCGATCTGGAAGTTATCAATGTTGGAAAAGTCAAAGATATGTTGCTCTTACTCAGAAGTACCTAAGTTGAAGTTGAAGTTGAACCTTTAGGTAACTTCAACTTCAAGTTCAAAGTTCAACAAGGTTCATGGTTTAATATCCAGGAATTCAATTCAAAATTCAAAATCGAGTTACTTCAAGCTCGAAGGTCCAAGATCCAAGGCCAGAAGAGGATGGTGGATAATGAGATGTATAGCAAGTAAATTCCAACATGTGATTCATGTCCAGGTATTGGTGTATATATTGTTATCATTTTTAATACAGCCTGTAATCACAATTTTTTGTCAGCATTAAAATAACAGTCACAATGCGGGGGGCAAAACTTTTAGCTCCACTGTCAGATCTAATTGAATTTTGGATATGTTTCCCAAAATCAAGTTTTCCAAATCTTATCCAAAGCGATCTTCAAAATTTGACCAAGGTAAAAAGTTATAAAGGACTGTATGCAGGTCTGTCAACATACCAGCCAATGCAAATATTCTACAGTCAAAAAAATAGTCATGTTACAAGGCCCACATCTTTTAATCCAAACGTTTAATTGAGCTGAATTCTAGATATGTTTGAAAAAACCTAGTTTTCTAAATTCTCTCCAAGCCGTTTTGCAAGATTCCTGACGGATCAAAAGTTATGACTATTTAAGTGCAATAGTATATCAATGACAGTTACAAGATCATGACAGTATGCACATGTGATTCATTTTAATTTTGTTGTGATAGGTGTCCATAAGTGGAATTTGGAGGAATGTAAGGAATATCATAATGTTTATTAAGAATTATTTTTACCTTTGATACATTACCCTTCCTCAATAATGGACGGTGGAATACGAAAGGTTATTTAAAGATCATATGAGGACAAAATAATATTGGGAGATGTGAACAATTTGAAGAAACAGTTATTCAAACTAAAAAAGAGTTGATAGAAGGAGAAGATAAATAGTCCACTGAATAAGGAGAGATGGGTTCTTCTTTTCCAGGGGTTGGGAGTTCTATAGCTGCTACTACATGGAGAATAGCTACTACTACATGGAGAAGATAGTTTTGTTTGTGTAACAGGGAAAGCGATTTTTCTTTATGCAAATTGACTGTGATAAGGCGATTGAACAATACTATTATTGTTTCATCATGTTTTGAAATAAAGAGAGATATGAGTGTGTTTGATTTTGTAGTCATATACATTTTTGTTTCTGATCTGGAAGGATTTTGAGTCCTTTTATTTCTGTTTTAGATACACTCCTTTATTACCATGTTGAGTGTGATATATGTAGTCTTGTGGTTATGTATTCACGCTTTTGCATAAAGATATTTACAGCTTTCTCTCTTTCAATTTTCTCTGTAATGTGAAAGACTTGGTAGATAGTCCTATGGCTATTTGCTAGTTTTTCTCTCATTATCAACTTATTAACCTTATAATCACGTTCATCTCATGTTGATGAGTGGATGTTAGAAAGCCTTGGTGTCTTCTGGTAAAAGGCATAACCAGCTATTAAAATTCTTTGAATATCTTTCTAAGAGGGATTTGTACCTCTCAATTCAGAGGAAAGCTATCAATCTCATGATAGTATTTCCAACCATTAGTGGCAGTTGTTCTTCTATTTGGGCATTTTGAGTCATTCTTTGTATTTAATTTTGGAAGGAAAAAACTGTTTACTAACTAGGAGAATGGAGAGAATCCGTGCATCATGAACAACTAGAGCAACAGGAGAAAAATCCTCAGCAGTAGCTAGAGGATGAAGAGAAGGAGAGACAACCCAAAGAGCCCCAACGAGAGCAGTGTGGTCAATAGAAAGCATAGAAGTTGGAGCATCTGCATGAGCAGGAACCTTCATTTCAAAATCCTCAACCTTAAAATATGATTTGTTGTTTTTATAGCATTCATTACATAATTATGATCACTCTTGCCATGATGAGGGTAGTGTAGGTGATTTAGGTAAATCGCATGTTTTATCCCCCACTTGTGTTTTCCACTAAATATGCATAGGAATGATGATAATCATCGACAATATATGCTCAAAAAATCTTTTTGTTAATGCTCTAAAAATATTGTCCATGCTAGTCCATGCTTTCTTTATGCTCTAACAATCGTATTCTTTAGCTCTTGTCTGTGATCCTATGACAACACTGCCTTTGACGAGGGCAAGAAAAAATGTATTTCCAACTACAATGTTAGCAACACACAACATGCAGATATTAGCTATTGCAACATCTAATGGTATGCAAATCCCTCTTTTTCTCTCTCTTTGGTTATGTGTTTATGATGTAGATCCCATGATTGTATTTGTGTCATGGTTGTTGATTTGTACCAGTTTATTTCCCTTGAAGTATTCTTTCTTGGATTTATTTGATAATGGATTCATTTTATGCAGCACAAAATGCAACACATGATGAGGTACAATCATTTTGTCAATGACCCCCACCAAGAGTTCTAATTATAGTGTTCTCATTTTGAGTGGAAGGCTTGATAAATAATAAATATTAATAGATTATATAAAATAATTAATACATGACAATTAACTATTGATAAATGAATATAATATATTAATAAAGTATGATATAATATTTCAATATAAACTAACATGATTTATATATTAATACATTCATATAATAATATAATACATACAATATAAAATAAGAATACATCAAATATTGAAATGTATTAATAATCAAATAAAGAACAATAATTATGAAAAATTTAATAAATAATTATATATTGAAAATTATATAATATAAATTAATTTTACATTACTTATTAATAATAATTAAAATAAGAATATTTCTAGAGTCACACCACTTCAAACATGAAAAGTATATAAGGGATATTAAAAGCATTATCTCAGGGGAGTAGATGAAGGAAAATAATATTCAGAATGGAGAGGGCCAAAAAAGGGTTTATTACAATTGGTATCAGAGCATTGATCCTATCATCTTGTAGAGTAAAGATCTTGTAATTGGTGCAATCATTGAACCATCAAAGAGATTTAAGGTCTATTGAAGAGAATATGAATATAAATTACGAAATAACTTGTAAACATTTCCACCATCTTCATCGCCATGTAGAATGGAAACTTCAAGACATTTACAAAAATAATTTTCAGTTTTACCAGAGTACCTAAGAAATGTGAGATATATCACAGAAATTGGACATATAAAGATCATGTTTAAGAGGAAATCAATGAGTTGATGGTGAAATGCATAAATAGAATGGGGATGTTTTGTATATTTTAAAGATCTAAGCAAAGGAAGTTTCAAATTGTACAAGTGAATAATATTAGAGATAGAATAGCCACATTCACATGGTAATATGGATAAAAATATTGTCTCCATCAAACCATATAGATATCCTATGTTGTTACTAGTGGTAACAATAACATTACCCAAGTGACAAAGATGAGGAGTTGTTACAAGCAGATCTATTATTGCGATGATAGGAAATGAGGCAAGAAATATCATAAACATTGATTGATGAGTACTCATTATCTAAGAAAAGGATGAAAGTCATTAGCAATAAGAAAACTCTTGTTAAAACAAGCAGTCAAGAGGGTTGACATGAATTTTAGGAAATCAAGCTATCAGCGTTGACAGATTGGTAAAAGTCAAAGTCACAGGGTACATGCGGGAACATCCTTGCCAAGCAACCAACATTTTGTTTTGTTGACATCATCTGTAGAAAGATTATGGCATGAGGATAGAGGATTTATTAAAGAAAGAACATGAATCATCATTGATAGAATATTTAATTAACTTGGAACTTTTATTAGTTAACACCCTTTTCACTATTGGGAGAAAATCTTATGAGAAAAATCTTATACATACATAATGTTGAGCCCTTACTCTTGTTGCATTCGAGGGCTTTGTTCAGGAGAAGACCAGTAACAGTATTTAGAATTGCATAATTGGTGAAGATATATTAATTGATGCACATATTAATACGAGGATAAAATTAAAAGTCAACAACATATATAAATAAGCATGGTAGACTTATAAAGAATATATACATTTAAGGAAATTATTCCAAGTTTATGAATTACTAAAAGTGGGAGGATGATGATTTTAGGAAATAAGGAGGATTATACTTAAAATAGAAAAGCATGGAATTGTGGATTAAAATAAAGATAACTTTATATTCTAAATTATTTTAATTTTTAAAATCATTTTTTAATGAAGATCTTTTATTTTTGTTTAAATACTCGAAGATTCTAATGTTAAAATCAAATTACTTTTTTTTTTAGGATAAAAGTAAATGAAAATCACAAGTAGATTTAATACAAATTAGAGAGAAAGGTTATAAATTATTACCTCGAGAACCAAAATTAGATTCAAGTTCGATATCAAGGTCTCAAAAGGGACATTACTTACAATTCTTTGTGTTTAAATTTATAGTGGATAGAAAAATCACTCACTTTGAAACAAAAGTAAAATTTAGATTATTAATAAACAAAAACTTCATATTTTTCTTTTTAGAAATTTACATGTTTAAAATTTCAAATCGTAAATAGTTAGTGGAGAAAATTAATTGATAATTAATAGTTTCTTTCAATTTGAAAATTTGGCCATAATTAGTAAACGATGAATTAAATAGAAGTGTGAGTTTTTGAAATTTTCATAAGCCAAGTGAAATACTTCATTTATGGTCATCTAGTTAGTTGCTAGAAATAGGGGCAAAGAGGAGCCATTCAAAAGGGAAGATGATCAATGGAGAGAGGGGAGAGAATCAGTGGGAAAAGAGGAAGAGACGTTTCTATTTGGGAGGGAACAATCATGAAGGGAAGTTTTATTAATAATAGAAGGATTGCATTGTCTCATTGTTCCAAGCTGATTGGAATCCCTATCTCCAGCCAATTGGAGTTTAAGACAGAGCTGCTTGGCGAAGGAAGTCATCCCACATCTTATAGAAGCGTTTGGAAAGAAAGGAGAATCAGGTTCTTTACTATTTTTCTTTTATACGCTGTGAAATTTATAAAGATTGAATCTTTTTAGAACTTCCCATATAGTGTGAACAAGAATGGTTCTTTGTCTGATTCTGACTGTTAGTTGTTGATCTTAGAAAAGGTTGGATGTCATCATTTGTTTTTATTTATTTATATTATTTTCATACTTACTGTCTATGAAAAGACTATACATATTATTAATTACTTTGTTTCCACTATGGCTTATTGTTTTCAATGATAGGAACCCATGACTGTGAATATCCTGGTTATTATTTATTATTGTCATGCATCCAATGCAACTTGCCTCACAATTCAGTCCCAACACATGTCTAGCCAAGATTTGTAAACTTAGCCTATTCGGATGAAAGATCCCAATTTACCATTTTTCACAACCTTTATATTCAGTATTTAAATTTTTTGGACTGGTGTGTCCTTGCACTTGAAGTTTATGATCGTGTTTCATTGAAATTTTCTATGAGATCCATCAGCATCAATATCCTGCACAATTCAAATCCTTTGTTACCTTTCATTGAATTCGTATATCAACAATACTTGTTGTATCTTCCAAATTGATGACTCAAATTTGAGCTCTGCATATCTTTTTTGTAGTTTTTTTTTTTTTTTTTAAATTTTAAATAATAATAAAATTCTAACCAACAAAAAACTTGACGTTGGGGGTTTGGTGACATCATTTGTAGCTAATATAATTCAACATAGAGGTAGTAGTAAGGTTTTATAATAGAAAACTTAGAGGCTAATGCTCACATTTTTTTAAATAAAAAGTTATAATCAAAAGAGAAACGGTTGATTAACATATGGGATGCCTAAACATTATTAAAAAAAAAAGTTTTTTAATTTTATTTGTGTTATTGAAAACAGTGAAAGTATTTCATAAATAACCCCATTATCAAGGAACAGTAGGCAATATATGTATCTACTTTGGAAGTCATGAGATCTTGCAGGAGTATTTTGAAGTTATGCTAAATAAAGAAAAAGTATTAGATAAGAGTATCAATTTTCTATTAGAGTGTGATTTTTTCTGTTTAGAAAAGTAAATAAACTTTAGAATTGGTATGATTTAACTTGAATATGTTTTTATTTCTAAGGTAAATGAGGAAAACTTATTAGGTATATTTTAAAGTGATGAGAATAGTAGGAATGGGTGTTGAATGTGGAAAAAAAAAGAGGAGAGCAATTTTTTTGGAAAATTTGTGTTGTTCCTTAGAAATTATCTGTCAGTCTTTTACATGTTACTAATTTTGATGCTTGGTCAAACTCATTAAAATTATTATGTATATGTTTGAGATGCATGGTTAAATTCTTGTTTTTCCCTCTTCCACATCCATGTGTATGTTTTTTACTAAGTATATGTGTAAGTAGAATTAGGCACTTGGTTGCACTAGATCCTTCTGATCCAATTGTGTCGAGTTGCTAGCCTTCTCGTGCTAGGGTCGAGGAGTTCTTCTTAACCGAAAAATCTCATGGAGCTAACCACTCCATGGTTGGGTGGTAAAAGCACCTAGATCACTCTTTTGTCTCATGATAGCAGATGGACAGTGTTCTGATGGTTTGGAGACAAGACTACATGTAGATGGACTCATAGGTCTGATGGCTTGTCATTTTATGTGTTTTATGTTATTGTATGTTTATCTCATTTGACATATTCATGATTCTTTATGTTTGACATGCAGGTTGGCATACTTATGACAAATGTTTGATGTGTAGACTTTATGACTTTTGTTAGTTCATGATATTGACATATGGTCAACCTTGTAATATCAAATTTATAAAAAGATTATGGTGTTTATATAATGATGATATGTGATATCAGTTTCAACTCGACTAAATGTTGTTATTTATAATTTTCAACTATAATTTGAAAATGAAACAAGTAATTATGTGTATGAAGTTGACATTTGATTTTTCAACTTTAGTTTTCCACATTTATGGTTGTTATGCGTAGTGGCAAAGTTAGTGGTTTTCAGATCTTACATGTGAATGTAAGAACCAAATTCTCTAACATTGCCACGTATGCAAATCAACCATAAAATGCGGAATTATAAAGTTGAAAAGTCAAATGTCAACTTCATACACATAATTACTTGTTTCATTTTCAAATTAAAGTTGAAAATTTATACATAACAATATTTAGTTGAGTTGAAACTAATATCACATATCATCATTACATAAACACCATAAATTTTCCATTTAACTGATATTACACTGTCAACCACATATCGGTTTCCAAATAAACAATGTCGTAAAGTAGACGCATCAAACAGGTGTCAAAAGTATGTTGACCTGCAGGTCGAATATAAAGAATCATGATACATTAAATGAGATAAACATACAATAATATAAAACACATAAAATAACATGCCATCGGACCTGTGAGCTCATCTACATGTAGTCCTGTCTCCAAGCCATCAGAACATTGTCCATCTGCTATCATGAAACGGAAGAGTAGTCCAAGCACTATTACCACCCAACCATGGAGTGGTTAGCTCCTCGAGGTTCTTCAGTTAAGAAGAACTACCCAACCCTAACACGAGAAGACTAGCAACTTGACACAATTGGATCAGAAGGATTTGGTGCAGCCAAGTGCCTAATTTTACTTTACACATATGCCTAGTAGAAAACATACACATGGATGTGCAAGAGGGAAAACAATGTAAAATAACGAATGCATTTCAATCATATGCATAAATGTTTTACCGAGCTTGACCAAGCATCATAAACCAACATAATATAAAAGACTGGTAGGTAATATATAAGGAACAATAACACAAGATTTTCAATAATTACCCTCACCTTTGATCCCACATTCAGGACCCTTCGCAAGAGTCAAATTTTATTCCCAAAACAACTTCATGTAACCCAATAAACATCTATCTCAAGAAGAAACTTCTAAAAGCTTATATATACATTAGCTATAAAGCATTATATACTTAACAATTCTACTAGGTTTTTACAAGTGAACAAAATAAAACTTACTTTTTCCAAGTAACTCATTATTTCTTATGATCTCAAGTATAAGTAAATAATAATAATAACAAAACTAAATCAATACTTTCCAATTTTACCTTTTAAATTGAAGTTAATATTTTGAGTGATATTTTCCATTCATGGTTTACTATTCAAATTGTTGCTAAATTGTCTACACTTTAAGCAATTTCAAATAAAAATTTACTATCACGAATACATTACCTAACAAATCTAAACAACATGGCGACGAAGTTGAAATGAGTTGGTAACGACAATATTATCACCATCAAGGCCGCCGATGGAGGGAATACTGTGAGTTTCATGATTGGAAGCCCAAACCGGATAAGATCTCTGACTTTGAAAAGACATTAATGGATGTTGACACTGAACATCTGAATATTCCCGAGCCAGAGTATTAATCCATTGTGAGGATGCCATCGCAAGAGTTTTCTCGTATCCGGAAAGACTGGAGCACCCAAAAGAAGAACACACTGGACGGGGTAATCGCTTTCAACCTTCCCACTTGCACACTAAAACGAATGGCTTCAATCGAATGACATTTCAGGCTTCTTATTGAGTAAGCAGTTTAGAAAATATACGTATAAAAGATGTATTTTCAACTCTTTTGTAGGTAAAAACCAAATGTATGCTCAGTTCTAAATTAAAGGGCCTTGAGTGCACGATTTCTGTTTCACCCTGTTCTACAATATGGTACTATCTTTCTTTAATTTTATAATAAGATTTATCAAAAAAGTCTAATTATTGAGTTTACAGCATGCACGAAGATCTGAATCTACATCTATTCAGGGAAGAAAGATTAGACAACTCGGTTATGTCTGGAAAGTAAAAAGCTGCAGTAAGTGGAGTAATCAACATCTTTGTAATGTCTTATACAGCAGAACTTTGAAGCCGAACTACGTAAGTTCAAAGTGGATGTGCAGATGCAAACATTTTCCTATGTTATCAAAGTAAATATACAGCCAAAAGACTTCCTTCTGAGTTCTCAAACAAAACAAGTTTTTCTCCCCCAAACTATCGTTCCTACTCTTTTGCCATTATCATAATGAACATTAAATTAAACATGGTGGTTTTTAATTTCATTTCCACCGATCGTGGAGAGTAACTCCAGTTAAGAATGTGGATAAAAAATTCACTCCTCCTTCTATTTAATTCATTTCTATCTAATTTATGACCAAACTTTCAGATTTGAAAAAGAACCTATTAATTACCTATTAACTCCTCAACTAACTATTTATAGATTCAAACTTGGAGTATGTTAATTTCTAATAATAATAATAAAATGGAGTTTTTGTTTATTAAAAATCTAAATTTAAATATTTCAAAAGAAAAATAATTAAAACTTCTCATTTTTTGTCATTTACTTTATATATGTTACAAATTGTTTTAATTCATTCAGATGAAAATACAAATCAAATAAAATGATTTAAATTCAAATAAACACACATTGTGTGTGTGTGCATAGCTACACCATACCATCCAAACCAACTCTACCGAGGAGCTAAACTACTCTACCTCAACCACCCTTCCACCTTTCGTACCTGCACACTCACAAACTTGCACAAGCCAAAGCATCAATATTGCCAACATAATGATAAATAAAATAGCATCATCAATACAATATCTCTTATCAAAATTCAAAACACTATTTACATTTAAATAATATGAATTTTAAACATTCGTCATACATAATGAGATATAACACGTAAATACAAATAAAATTTTAACCATCATGTCGCAACCTCATAAGATCAAACATATAACGACTATTAAAATGACAATTAAATTAAATTACCCATCTAATAACATCGACAATAAAAGTCTAATCAGAGTCTATAAAGAATTTGACCCAAGTCGAGTCATACATAGTCAATCAACAATCATAATCGAACAAGGTCTTCATCATATAAAATAAAGAAACCAAAACCACAAGTTATATAGTCAAAATGCATATCAACCAAGAACATATCAACTATAGTTTTAAGTCGAACACATAATGACTTAATGTTCAGCTCACACAAATTGATTCAAAGATAAAATTCTCCAGTCGAGGTCAACCAACCTAATCAACTGAATCAAAAACTATCAAAGTCATCCTACATAGTACAGGAGTCACACAAAGTGGGTTGTGAAAATTATTAAGAGTGGGAGGATGATCATTTTGGGAAATAAGGAGAATTTTACTTAAAATAGAAAAGCATAGAATTGTGGATTTAAATAAAGATAAGTTTATCTTCTAATTTGTTTTCATTTATTTTAATTTTTAAAATCATTTTTTATGAAGATCTTTCATTTTTGTTTAAATGTTCAAAGATTCTAATGTTAAAATCAAATTATTGTTTTTTTCAAGATCAAATTAAATGAAAATCCCAAGTAGATCTAATACAAATTGGAGATAAAGGTTATAAATTATTACCTCGAGAAACAAAATCATATTCAAATTCAATATCAAGGTCTCAAAAGGGGACATTACTTACAATTCTTTGTGCTTAAATTTATAGTGGATATGGAGTGCTCACAGGGGAAGGAGTAAATCGCTCACTTTGGGACAAAAGTATCCTAAGTAGATCATGTCCAAACTTGAGAACAATAAATCTACCATTCACTACAAAATTAAGTACATACCGAGTGGATATGGAGTGTGCATAGCGGGAGAGGTAAATCAGTCACATTCGGGCAAGAGAAACTCAATATGGATAAAGATCTAAGGGAGTCCCAAGCTGAGCATGTCCAAATTTGAGCAGCAGTAAATTTACCATCCACAATGGAATTAAGCATGTACCTAGTGGGTTGGGAGTGTGCACGGGGAGGGAGTAAATTGGTCGCACTGCGGCAAGAGAATCCCAATATGGATAAGAATCTGAGGCAGCCCCAAGTTGAACGTGTCCAAACCCAAGCAGTAGTAAATCTACCATACACTAGGGAATTAAACATCCTATTGTAGTACTAGCTAAAGGAAAAGCATTAAAATATGGATCTTCAAGAGATTTTGATCTTGAGATAGAGGAAATGAGCATAACACTCACGACCAAAGTTGGTAAAATGCTTTCTTAACCTTTTCTTGTTTCAAATTATGAAAATTAATTTAACAAGTTTTTATCATGTATATGTTGTGTCTTCATGCCTCAATATCTTTGCTTCATGTCTTTCTTGTGTCTTCATGCATTTCTGTGTCTACCTTGTGCTTGCATTGTGTCTTCATGCATTAATGTGTCTACTTTGTGCCTTCATTCAAATTTTCTTGCATAGGATATTATATACTGACATGGTACTTTGTAAGTGTTTAACACATATGTAGGAAAGATAGTGAATATATAATTAAGATCAAATCAGTTGCTTGAGGACAAGTAATTTCGAGAGGGGAGGAATGTCATGACCTCCACCAAGAGCCCTAATTACAGTGTTCTCATTTTGAGTGGAAGGCTTTATAAATAATAAATATTAATAGATGATATAAAATAATTAATACATTACAATTAACTATTGATAAATAAATATAATATATTAATAAAGTATGATATAATATATCAATATAAACTAACATGATTTATATATTAATACGTTCATATGATAATATAATAAATACAATACAAAATAAGAATACATCAAATATTGAAATGTATTAATAATCAAATAAAGAACAACAATAATGAGAAATTTAATAAATAATTATATATTGTAAATGATATAATATAAATTAATTATACATGACTAAATAGTAATAATTACAATAAGAACATTTCTAGAGTCACGCCCCTTCAAACATGAAAAGTATATAAGAAATATTAGAAAGCATTATCTTAGGGGGGTAGATGAAGGAAAATAATATTCAAAATGGAGAGGATCAAAATGGGGCTTATTACACATTTCATGGATGTACCTTTATTCCTAGTGTGGGGATGATGAAGAACTACAAATTGATCATGAGCAAGGAAGAGGGTGTTTTGATAAAATTATCCAAGCTTCCAAGTATTAAATTATTATTATTATAAAATAGTAATTACCTTATTGATCAATCTTCTTCAACTGATGATCCCATGATTTTTTTGCACAGAATGATATTTTTTATAGAAAACTTGGTGAGGACTCTTTGCAAATATTTGGGCCCACCCTTCATACATGGTGGAACATCATATCCGAACAAAAACCTTAATCCACTATTTTGATATCATATCATTGCTAGAATAGTTTTCCTTTGATCTATTTCTTGAACTATATTAAAGGTAGATTCACTTCATTTATGAATCTAACAGGTTTTTTTTTACTTTAAAGGTAGAATTTCCAAAATAAAAAGTTAGAGGATGGTCTCGCAAAGAGTATGACCCAACTTTTTGGACCAGCCGCATTTGAGAAAAACAAGCTCCTTGAGAAATTAAGGAAATATTTGGAATAGATTAGGGACCAGTGCACGAAAAATTTAAAGCTCAACCCCAAGTACGATCATCCACCCTACGTTCCTAAGGCTAAGTGGAAGACTCTAATTTTGGATGGGAAGGAGAAAGGTGACAAGGATAAAGGAAATACACCATTAGGGGATAGAAGAAGGTATGCAATATAATTTAGAACATAATTATGTACTAATTAGTCTTTATATTTATATGACTTAACATATTTTAAACTTTTCATAGATTGTCTAACACATCAAAGTAAACACATGCAAGAATACATAAGTATGAGAAACACAAGCTCGACTTTGGTGGTTAATTCAAACTTGTCGCACGAGTTGTAAGTATTAGTAAATGAAAAAAATCATATGTAAATATTTATAAATTGCAATCAATTTTGTTTTGATGAAACAATTTAAGTAAAATTCACAATACCAAGCAAAAATACAAGGCTTCAGAGTTGTGGCGAAACAAATACGAGCTGAAATTAGTTCAGAAGGTTCTAATGATGGATCTGTGCTCCTCCAAGTAATTAAGCTAAATGAAAATTATTTCAAATTGAATGCTTTACCAATTAGTCTATTATCTCAAGTAGCCATTGCCTTCACTTGTCTCATATAAAGTGTGATCCAACTTTTCATGATATTGCAATGCTGTTTGAGACAATCTGTTGATGAAGAAGTTTCACATGTGCATCGTAGTGGTGAAGGTATACATTTTCTATTCAAATTTTTATATGTAATAATTAACACAAGAAAACATCTTAAATTGGTTGTGGTGTACTAACACAAATTCATTCACAATTGGTGTTTGGATTAATGTAACATTTTGTATTGCAATACTATAGAGGATTGAGAGATCGGTGTTCATGAACATGTTGAGGTTAAGGCCAAACAAAATGATGTGGCCAAATTAGGTAAAGAGCACCAAAGTTGTGTTCTTTAAGGGAATGAAATATTTGTAACAATTATGATAAAATTTGCATAATTTAACCATTTTATTTGTTATTGCAGAGCCCCCCCTTGCACAACAGCATAGCATTAGGGGAAGAATAATAATAAGATGGCTCTTGCTTGTGCTTTTGAAATTTCGGCTCCTACCTGTGAGTTCCATGCTTTGGCTCCTACTCATTGTTCCCTTGCTTGTGATGGTGTGAGGGAGGCCCATGGTGGGGTGGCTGCCTCTATTGCGGCCCAGCTCGTTGCAGCTAATGTTGTTATGGCTTCCTATGTCCGGGTTCCTAGGCCCCCTCCTGTTGTGGTTGTTGATGGATCTGATACTGCTACTCCAGCTATGGACGCCTTTCTTGTTGTTTCTCAAGTGGTTGAGGGTCAATCTGCTATCTCTTATGCAGAAGTGGCAGCTTTTGAAGCAAGTATTAATGCTCCAATTCTGAGGAAGGGGTCTCGTCCAACTGTGGCTTGTCGTGAGGTTGTGCCTGTTCCTATAAGTAAGTCAATTTTGCTTGAGCTTAAATCAGACATTGTTGATGACATCAATACATATGTGGATGATTTCTCTGCTACTACTACTATCTTTCGTTTTAGGGGTTTTTGGCCCTCTCTCTTGGATTTGCATGCTTGGATCTCCAAATTTTGGGAACCAATCATTTCAAATTTAGTTCAAATCTACCTTGTGGCAAGGGGTTTTTTTATTATGAAATTTTCTAATGTTGATGACTAGAATTCCATCCTATGTCATGGTTTCTCTTGGGAGGAACAATTCCCCCTGATGGCCAAACCTTGGTATCTGGCATTTAACCTAACTATTGAGTCCTTTAATAAGATTCCTCTTTGGGTTAGATTGTCAAATCTTCCCCTTCACTTATGGAAGGACTCAGTCTTGGAGGCGGTGGGGGATGCCCTTAGAGATTTCTTACTAGTTGATTTGGTTTCCTCCAATGTCTATAGGACAACGTATGCTCGAATCCTTATGGAGATGGATATCTCTAAGGGGCTCCCTGCTATGATGAAGTTGGCTTCTTCAAGTGGTTCTTGGATTCAGCTTCTTGATTATGGAGGTATTCCCTTCAGATGTAGGAAATGTCATAATACTGGTCATCTCGCTGCTCAATGCTCCTCTAATAAGATTAGATCGAAGAAATCACCTTCTTAGTGGTCGGGGGTTTCAGATGATCACTATACGATTCAGAAAGTTGCTTCGATTGTGGATGGGTTGGATAGCTCTTCTCATACTGATATCACTTTGGATGAAGATTTCGTTGATGTCTCTAATGTTGCATATGTTGTCCCTACAACGGTTTTGACTCAAAGTGTTGCTGATGATTCATCTCTTGTTGACTCTGTGGTTTCGGGCCTTTTGGCAACTTTGAGTCAGAATTTTGTTGTTGTCCCTTTTGTTGTTGACTCTTTCCAAAACACTGTTGTTGACTCTTCTGTTGTGAGGGTTTTGGGGGTTAGTCAGGATTGGCAGAAAGCTACAAGGAAGGCAGAGGATGGTTGGACTTCAGTTAAAGGAAAAAAAGAAAAATTCTCCAAACCTTCATTTGATATGGCTTTACGTTCTCAAAAGAATGGACCAAAATGTAAATCTTGATGGTTTATGTTTTCGTAGGTTGTTTGCCCTCTTGTTGGGAACATTAGTGTGTCCCTCTAGTTTGGTGGGTGGTTCTCTACAGTTGTTTTAAGATTCTCATTGTTATATCTTTCTTGTCCCTTTGTACAAGGTTTCAAGTTCTTTCAAAACCTGTTTTTACTTAATCAAAACAACATAGAACTAAGCATACAATAAGATCACAAGAGGAACTAATGAGGGTGGAAATGATGATGTCATTGATACTCCTCTTAAGAATTACGTGAGGAAGAGGGGGAAAAATGATTGTAATCTATGTACCTTAAATTGATGGATACTGAACTTTATTTGTCAATGTGATAATGATTAATGTTCATGAATCATATAATGTGCTAATGAATATTGATGAATGTTGTGTGTTAATATCGAATTTAAAGTCTTAATGAATTTTATCATGTGATAATGAATGAATGTTACATTTTATTAATGGTTGAAAGAATGAATTAATGTTATATGTTAATGGGGAATTTAGAGTCATGTTTCCACCTTCATGTGTTTGGCCCTTTTTAATATAGAATATTAAACCATTCTCGAAACAAAGTGAAGCTCAATATTAACCTTTGAATACATCACAACTTTCTAACCCCACCTAGGAACCTTCTCATCATACTTGGCCCCATCAAAAATTTAGCACTCGATACAGAGCCATCTTCAAAGACTTATACGAAGCACCAACTTCCTTAGGATGAAGCCCCACTTCACCCAAATGAGGCATCAACCTCAATCTAAAATTCCCAACCTGCAAACATGGAACTAGTGTTGATATCAATTTTTAATCAATCATTTTTTAGAAGGTGACAAAATAATTTTTATGCAACTAAAATTTGTGAGGTATTTTTCTAAGGTGGTTGTTTATTGTAGATACCGATTGACTATCTGAAGGAGTTTAAAGACGTAAGTTATAATTATTCGTCACTTACAATTAATTTATTCATATTACTTAAATTGGTAAAGCCTATAATGAAACCTTTTGAGCCTCTAAATTTTAATGCATAACATTCAATAGGTGGTGATTACTTGTAATTTAATGTAAGCATTGGGTTGGTATCTTAGTTTCTGCCTTGGCAGATAACTAGGCTAAACGTTAAATGGTGATTAAACTTCTCCTCTTCAGCCAATAAAAATTATTTATTTTCTTATTATTACATTTTCCTTTAGTGTCCAGGAACAAAAGATGATCGATATTTAAGGGATCGATATTTAAGGGTTGTCTGTAAAATATGAATGCTGGCAAATTTGGGTTGGCTAAATTACAGGGTTTGTGAATTCCTATACAGGAGAAGGCGCCAGAATAAATGTCTGAAGGTCACTGTTTTCGCAGAAGGTACTTATTACGAGAATGCATTCCAATGACTGATACCCTTTTATACACGGTACTCACAGTGTGATTTTCCCAAATCAAAAAAGTCTTTTATATGTTGATTTCCAATTCAGGAGGCACGGGGTTCCAAGGACTTGCAGAACTGGTGGGAGTTTCCCACATAGCTTCACACCTAATACAATCGCTTCATACGAATCAAAGCACTAAAATTTTGATCTTTTTAATATAAACTAAGGCATTCCTGCATTCCATAGCTGATTCATGAGAGGCACATTAAATTTCAAAGGTAACCTCTGTGTCCACTCCTCATCACTCTATAAACCCGTAGTAACCTCTGTGTCCACTCCACAGGCTAATGCGCAATGCAGAACAACTGGCAGCTAATTTATATATTTTTTTTTGCAACATGTGGGTACTGATAGCGTGCCAGCTGTAGCCTACACCAAAACCATAGATAAGTGTTGCTTATTGTGCATGCCCATTTCAGCAAGGTATACTCAGAATTGTTTTCAAGAGTTTAAACTAATTCCACTTGTTGTACCATTGCGTTTTGGACAGATTGAACTTCCGACAGTAAAGCTACTACCAGTTAATGCTTTCTACTCTTAGATGTCTCTTTGACGTGCTCTATGTCATCAATCCATTTAAAAGAATTAAGAATCAAATAGAGGCTTGACCCATCATTTGAGTTCAACTATGATTAAACTGGAAACTTTGGATTGAACCGTGAAAGCCACCATGAATCTTCTCTCATCTATGGCAGAAACTTGGCTGCCCTGCAGCTCTTGTTTATTTAGCTTTGAAATTTATACTTGTATTTGTTTTTATCTTCGACAGTACATATATGGCGCATATTAAAGCATTGAAATGATTTTATATGGTAATTTTACAAGTGTGACCCAGTAGCACTAGGAAATCTATCAAAATTAATCTTTTAGCATGATTCTGATGTATTGTTAAGAACACTTTCTACATTACACATATCTATATTATATATAAGAACACTACAGTTATTTAGCTAATGTCTATCCTAATTGACGTTTGCAGCATGTAAATTGGTGGAGGGAACAGATGTGGAGGCCATTGAAGAGAAGATTGCAAAATAACAGGAAGAAAATGCTGAACAAATAATAAATTCTCGAGCCCGGAGGGTATTTATATTTCATCCTTTTCTGAATTTTCATTAAGATTTGGCCTATCACATGCCAGCTATTCTGCAATGCCTTAAAAAAGTCAACAATTTATCTTCTCTTGGTCAATTGCGAATCCTGAATGCATCTTTTATTGAATACGTAACATTGTTATTTTATAGTTCATTGGAATATTTAGACATCTCTAGAGTGAATCTTTCAGCCAATCATGGAACATCAAATTATATGATATTTTTTATGCATCTATTTTCCTTCCAGAAGTTCTTGGCATTAATCCATAGCATTGTCATTTTGGACTTTATTGCAATATTCAGGCATCCCTAGAGTAAATGTTATGCAGAGCATCCTTCAAAACTATCAAACTTCTAGGATCTCATTGATCCATCCTTCATTTCATCATGAGAACAACTTATCAGAGGCAAAATAATAGCATTGAATATATAACATGTAAGAAGTTCTTCAATCATATCATCTCAACATTGCATAACTGAAGTATTCAATTAAAGTATCCAAACATCATTTTTCTAGCTCATTTTTCAATATTAGAAGTATGTGATGTCCCCTTCTAGCTAGAGACATCACTTTAGCTGGTGATTAGCCTATCAGAGACCCTCGTAGGCTAATAAGATTGGATAGAGGGTCACCTTGGTGTGGAGATCCTCCAAGGACTAGAGCAGAGTACTCTTCTGGGTTGCCAGAATTTGTTTATGATGAGTTTTCCTTTGAGTTTGGCTTGGTCAGGCTATTTTTAGCAGTTTTGGAGTTATAAAGATAGACCCCTGCTATTTTTAGAAAAGGGGTATGGTCATATGCAGTTCTATCATGTTAGCTCCCAGTCCAAACGACATTCAAAAATGTTGAGTAATAATGGAGATATTAATGTTTATTTAGTTAAAATAAACATTATTGGTTTTGAGCCTATATTGTTAAGTTATAATATATAACTTAAGTGAGGGTCATGATATCATAAAAGGGGCCATCGTTTCAATTAATTGTGGGTCCAAGCTTATGGAAAAATTAAAAGGGGTTTTCTAAGTTTTAATGTAATAACATTTTTTATATTATTATTATATCTTTTATCCCACATTGAGCGTGGAGACTCATTCTGGAGTTGAGGAGTCCTTATAAACAAACCTTATCTTCCTTCAAGAGCAGGTTATGAGAATTGCTTAAAAACTTTGCCTTGTGAAATTTCTTGAAGTTGTGGCAACAAGGGTTTCTACAAGTTTAAGAAGAATTCAGACTGTGGAGAACGTAGTAGTATCTTCAGAGTTGATGCAATTTGAGGGTGTGAAATATCACTTGAATTTTGCCTGTGAGTTGACTTCATTCTGGAGTCAATATTGTGTTTAGTATGAAAGAATTGGATGAATCTGTTACAGGTTGGAAGGGGTTATAACAGCAGCTACAGTGTTGTGAACAGTACAGCGCTACAGTGAATTAAAAATCAGAAATTTAATATTGCAGTTTTTGATAGGCGCTGCCCAAGAAGGAAGCAACCAGTAGCGTGGTTGCATATCGGAGACAAAAATCAGGTTTTTTTCAACTATTAATGATGATGTTTTTAATGTATGCTTCCAGCAATAAGTATTGTACAAACATTAGGAGCCATCTGAATAAATGAATTTGATTAGCATTATAATCAGATTTGAGTTATAATTTGAGGTAGATTAGTTTTCAATATTTGTATTTTCTTTTCATCAACTCAAAAACCCAAAAATAGCTTAAAACATTCAAAAACAAACCAAAAACAATTATTACACCCAAGGAAACAAACAGTGATCAGCGTAGAGCCTATTTGGGGTTCTTACATTGGTATCAGAGCCTAGTTCCTACCATCCTAAGGGTTTGGGGAGTCATATGCAGCCACTGGAAATTGGATCACATAGGTACCATACTCGTAGGAGAGCTATGATTGAAAGAGAACAGTTACAGGAAACAGAAAATATGGAAGAGAGGCATGATGGTAGTCCACCTAGAAACAAGAGGAATAATGATGATCAGGATACCAGAGAATTCTACCGTGCTATGGTTACAGGGCAGCAGCAGATGGCACAGGCATTACAGGCACTCACTACTATGGTAGAAAGGATGAACCCACCTGTTAGACAAAATGGGGAGCCAGGAGAACAGGGAGATAACAGGAGTGCTACAGGTAATCAGAGACCACAACGGACTCATTCCAGAACAGCGGATAGGCCTACACGCCCTACATTTGTTCCGGAAGAGCCAGAAGAAGCTCCGATAGAGGAGGCGACAGGAGACCCCATATTCGCATATGCACTCATGGCTGCAAATGATGAATGAGAATTATTAGCTCCGCAGGTTCAGGAGAGGATGACCTTTGAACACTTTGTAAATCAGAGGAGAGAGCATTACAGGTCACTCAGACAAGATAGGAGGCCTAGAGGTCAAAATAGTGAGCTGAAGAGGGCTACAGGCAAGCTTACTATGCCTACATTTGATGGGAGTGGTAAGATGACAGCTCAAGCTTGGATTCATAAGCTTGACACATTTTTGGCACTGAGGCCAATGACAGAGATTGAAGCTATCAAATATGCCACCTTGCATTTGGAGGGAATAGCACATGATTGGTGGTACCATGGTATGGTAACACTTCAGCATAACCAAGTGACAGAATACCAGGACTTCGTGGATAGGTTGGTTGAAAGATTTGACAAGAAAGATCTAGAGATTTACTTCCGGGACTTAGCACAGCTGAAACAAACAGGCAACTTGGAGTATTTCATTGGTGAATTTCAGTGGTTGGCAGTCATGGTGCCAAACATTTCAGAGCATAGATTGATAGTTCTTTTCATTGAGGGCCTATCCGAACCACTGAGAGGTTGGATAAAGGCATTTGATCCTATTTCTTTATAGGAAGCGATGAGAAAGGCAAGAAGTATGGAACATGCAGTCCCAACAAACAAATTTCAGTCCAAAGGAGCATCTTCTAGTAAGGATAACAAACCATTTTATAAAAAATCAGAGAGGACTGATTTTAAAAATGATTCTAAAGATAAAACTCCAGCACCTTTTGACAGGGAAACATTAAACGATTTGAGGAAGAAAAAATTATGTTTCTACTGTAAGGGACCCTATGATGCAAACCATGATTGTCCTCTTAGGCCAAAGGGAAAAGCTAACAGAGTTATGTGCGCATACTATGAGGAATCAGAATCAGATAATTCAGATCAGCAGTCTGATATAGAGGAAATAGATGGTGAAAAAGAGGAAGACAAGGCTGAAAACTTGTCTAAAATGGAGTCCAAGGATGGGGAAGGAGATGGGCAACTTAGGGAAGCTCGTCTCACTAGTATTAAGCAAGAAGGGTCATTTCGGATGAGAGGAGTACTTGTTGGACAGCGAGTCATAACCTTGGTTGATACAGGTGCCACTCATAATTTCATTGATGCTAGGATGGTGGAGAAGCGTGGCATACAAACAGAGGAGTTTGGGGGAATTAGAGTGAGGGTAGTGGATGGCTATGTCCTCAAATGTGATCGTAGGATCACTGGACTCCCATTGAAAGTTAATAATTATGACTTTAAGGCAGATTTTTATGTTGTACCTATGGGAGATACAGATATAGTTCTTGGGATGAGTTGGTTGCACGATATTGGTGAGTTCACTCTTAACCTCAAGGAGATGGAGATGAGGTTTAAAGTGAATGGGAAGACACATATTCTTAAGGCAATCAGGGACAGTGATCTCAGGATGGTCTCTTTTCGTAGAATGGCTAGATTGATTCGACATGATCAGGTAGAGTGGGCAGCAGAGTGCATGTTGATGCCATCACAGGAGGGACAGCATAAGATTGAATATCCTCCTGATATTTAGGAGCTTAGAGTTAAACACTCTAAGGTGTTCAGTGACATTCCACCAGGTAGACCACCAGACAGAGGTATTGAGCTCATCATTGAGTTAGAGGAGGGGGCTAAGCCCATCATGATTACACCTTACAGGCATCCAAAGAGGTTGAAGGATGAAATTAAGAAAACCATAAAGGAGTTACTTGCTATGGGCCACATTAGACCAAGTAAGTCTCCTTTTGCTTCTTCAGTGGTGTTAGTAAAGAAGAAGGATGGGACATTGAGGATGTGCATTGATTACAGAGTGCTTAATAGGAAGACGATTAAAAACAGATACCCCATTCCCAGGATCGATGAGTTGATAGATGAGCTTCATGGAGCTTGCTTCTTCTCAAAGATAGATTTGAGATCAGGTTATCACCAGATCAGAGTTAGAGAGCAGGATATCGAGAAGACAGCCTTTAGATGTCATTGTGGCCATTTTGAGTTTGTAGTTATGCCATTTGGGCTAACTAAAGCACCTGCTACTTTTCAAGCAACAATGAATAGGGTTTTCCATCCTCAGTTGAGGAGATTTGTACTTGTCTTCTTCGATGATATCTTGGTATAGAGTAGATCTTGGGAGGAGCACTTGGTTCACCTGGACACAGTGTTGGGTATATTGGACAGAGAATCCTTGTATGCAAAGGAGTCGAAGTGTGATTTGGGCATGACAGAGTTGTTGTACTTGGGTCACATCATCAGTGCAGAGGGCATGTGCATGGATCCTGAAAAGATTCGTGCCATTGTGGAGTGGCCTTCACCGGTGAACCTTACACAGTTGAGGGGCTTTCTAGGACTATGTGGTTTCTACAGAAGGTTTGTGGATGGATATTCCAGGCATGTGGCACCCTTGACAGATTTGATGAGAAAGGGAGCTTTCTTGTGGACTCTTGAAGCACAGGAGTGTTTTGAGAAATTTAAGGGGTTGATGACTTCTTGTCCAGTGTTAGCATTACCAAATTTCAGCAAACCTTTTGAGCTACATTGTGATGCTTCCGGAGAGGGCATTGGAGCGGTGCTTATGCAGGAGAAGCACCCTATTGCTTATGAGAGCAGGAAATTGAGAGGGACAGAGCGGAGCTTCAGCATATATGATAAGGAGATGTTAGCCATTATGCATGCTTTGGCCAAATTCAGGCAATATTTGGTAGGTAGCAAATTTTGTATCAAAACTGACCATAATAGCCTAAGACACTTTTTGGGGCAGCGAGATCTCAATGATAGGCAGCAAAAGTGGGTGAGCAAGTTACAGTCCTATGACTTTGACATTACATATTTTAAGGGGACATAGAATGTAGTTGTTGATGCCTTATGACGTAGGCCCCATTTGAGCTTACTGACAGACATATCGGAGGATTGGAGACACTTGATCCTTGCAGAATATGCAAAGGACACTTGGGCAGCTGGATTCATAGATGGGATTATTCAGGACAGCAGATACACCCTTGTGAATGAGCTCATCATTTACAAAGGACGAATATTTTTGGTCCCAGGATCAGTAGTGAGGAGGGTGGTTTTGAAATATTTTCATGATTCACCTATGGTAGGACATTCTGGTTTCTACAAGACATACCGACAGATTAGAGAGCGATTCACATGGAAAGGGCTCAAAGCAGAGGTACTTCAATATGTTAGGGAGTGTCCCACTTGCCAGCAGAATAAGCAAGAACACTCCTATCCAGCCGGTTTACTTCAGCCACTTCCAATTCCTAATAGGAAGTGGGAGTGTTTGTCTATGGACTTCATCACAAGACTGCCTAGAGCCCAAGGTAGAGACTGCATATATGTGGTTGTGGATCGCCTTACGAAGTTTGCACACTTCTTTCCGATCACTGCTACATACACTGCTACACAGGTGGCAGAGTTGTTCTTCAAAGAGATATTCAGATTACATGGCTTACCTCGGAGCATTGTAAGTGACAGAGACAGTAGGTTTATGAGTCACTTTTGGCAGGAGCTATTCAGGTTGTGTGCGACAGAGCTCACTCCGAGTACTAGCTACCACCCTTAGACAGATGGTCAAACAGAGATAGTAAACAAATGGGTGGAGGGATATCTCAAAAATTATATAGCAAGGCAACAGAGGGCATGGGTAAAGTGGATTTATCTTTGTGAGTATTGCTACAATACCACTTATCACATGTCTATTCAGATGTCACCCTTTATGGCCCTGTATGGGTATGAGGCACCCAATTTTATGGATCTGCTTTTGAGTGACAGTAGAGTGCCCAGTGCAGGTGATTTGTTACAGGAGATTCAAGACCTTGTTAAGACTCTCAAGGATAATCTAACTAAGGCACAAAATCAGCAAAAGCAGTATGCAGATCAGAAGAGGACTGAGCGGACTTTTGAGGTTGGAGACATGGTGTATCTTATGTTGCAGCCTTACCATCAATCCACTCTCAAGAAGAGTGGTGCCGAGAAACTCAAGCCACGATACTATGGTCCATTTAGGATTATCAGGAAAGTGGGAGAGGTGGCTTATGAGTTAGACTTGCCGGCGGAGAGCAAGGTGCACAATGTTTTTCATGTATCACGCCTCAAAAAGGTGATAGGGCATCATATTGTGCCTTCTATAGTACTACCACCCCTGGATGATGAGGGAAAACTTGTTTTGATACCGGAGGCTATCATTGATTTTAGAGAGAGGAACTTGAGGAAATGTACCATCCGAGAATATTTGGTGAATGGAAGGATTTGCCGGTAGAGGATGCTACTTGGGAGAGCGAGGAGATTTTACAGCATCCAGAGTTGAGATTGCTTGAGGACAAGCAATTTCAAGGAGGGCAGACTGTGATGTCCCCTTCTAGCTAGAGACATCACTTTAGCTGGTGATTAGCCTATCAGAGACCCTCGTAGGCTAATAAGATTGGATAGAGGGTCACCTTGGTGTGGAGATCCTCCAAGGACCAGAGCAGAGTACTCTTCTGGGTTGCCAGAGTTTGTTTATGATGAGTTTTCCTTTGAGTTTGGCTTGGTCAAGCTATTTTTAGCAGTTTTGGAGTTATAAAGATAGACCCCTGCTATTTTTAGAAAAGGGGTATGGTCATATGCAGTTCTATCATGTTAGCTCCCAGTCCAAACGACATTCAAAAATGTTGAGTAATAATGGAGATATTAATGTTTATTTAGTTAAAATAAACATTATTGGTTTTGAGCCTATATTGTTAAGTTATAATATATAACTTAAGTGAGGGTCATGATATCATAAAAGGGGCCATCGTTTCAATTAATTGTGGGTCCAAGCTTATGGAAAAATTAAAAGGGGTTTTCTAAGTTTTAATGTAATAACCTTTTTTATGTTATTATTATATCTTTTATCCCACATTGAGCGTGGAGACTCATTCTGGAGTTGAGGAGTCCTTATAAACAAACCTTGTCTTCCTTCAAGAGCAGGTTATGAGAATTTCTTAAAAACTTTGCCTTGTGAAATTTCTTGAAGTTGTGGCAACAAGGGTTTCTACAAGTTTAAGAAGAATTCAGACTGTGGAGAACGTAGTATCTTTAGAGTTGATGCAATTTGAGGGTGTGAAATATCACTTGAATTTTGCCTGTGAGTTGACTTCATTCTGGAGTCAATATTGTGTTTAGTATGAAAGAATTGGATGAATCAGTTACAGGTTGGAAGGGGTTATAACAGCAGCTACAGTGTTGTGAACAGTACAGCGTTACAGTGAATTAAAAATCAGAGATTTAATATTGCAGTTTTTGATAGGCGCTGCCCAAGGAGGAAGCAACCAGCAGCGTGGTTGCGTATCGGAGACAAAAATCAGGTTTTTTTCAACTATTAATGATGATGTTTTTAATGTATGCTTCCAGCAATAAGTATTGTACAAACATTAGGAGCCATCTAAATAAATGAATTTGATTAGCATTATAATCAGATTTGAGTTATAATTTGAGGTAGATTAGTTTTCAATATTTGTATTTTCTTTTCATCAACTCAAAAACCCAAAAACAGCTTAAAACATTCAAAAATAAACCAAAAACAATTATTACACCCAGGGAAACAAATAGTGATCAGCGTAGAGCCTATTTGGGGTTCTTACAAAGTATCACTTAAACAATCACCCTATCAAGGCTTTACAAGAGTACTATTTAGCATTCCAACACAATACTTCCAAAGAATACTCAAATATGTAAACCAAATGGTCCTTCAAACCAGAGAATATAAAGAAGGATTTATTAAGAGACCCTTCACCATAGTTCATTAACCTTATCCATACCTTCATAAACCTTGTCCATCCAAGGTTTCTAAATAGCTTCACCATAGTTCACTATTTAGAGACCCTACTTTTCCTTATCATTGTCATAAGTCTGATCACACACGATCAAAAAGTTAAGATATTCTGATCATGAAATAGTATACCACTCATTCATATATGTATACCAAATCTCGTCAATGCAATGTACTTGTTACTCTGCTATCCATTAGTCCTTCCAAGACCTATGCATTAGTCTTGATTAACAAACAATGCCTTCACACATTAGCCTTCTATTATCCAATCAACCAATTCATTGTCTCTATAACAAGGAAGTACATGTTGTCCCCATATAATATAGTTAAAAAATGGTGTTCATACTCTATTCACAGATAAAAAGGTCCCATGTAAGATCCACATTCCAACACAACCAATCTCTATGCAGTCACATTCCCTATATCCTAACCATAATGTCTATTTGACAAACAGCATTCACTGATAACATATTAAAATAGTTCCTTCTTGCAATTGGCATTTAACACCATAGCTAACCATAGTTTATATAGAAAAACTCCACTTAACAATCATTCTTCGTATCTTGGTTGCAAACAAAAACAAGAAATAACCTATTTCCTAATCTGAAAGTAACATCAAGTAATAATCAAGTATTTAAATTGCAACCAATTACTTCAAGCATTCTTTAAATTGTTTTATCATGTAGGTACAGGGGTCACTACAGTTGTCACAATATTATCCAACTATTACAATACTTGGGAACCCTTAAACATTAAGCAAATTGATGAAATAATTCAAGTTATTGTTAAAACCATGAAAATTTATTGTCCTTGCTCACTAGGGCATCACTTTTCTTGCATGTGCCACAACCATACAACACAAGACCAAGTTCATTTGAGAGATACATGAACGTATTTGAATACAACTAACTTTTATGATTTTTTATTGGTTGCATTTAAAATTATCATTAAACCCTTGTAGCAGACTCTTTAGATGAAGGTTTTACAGAGTTTTAAGAAAAACCACAATCCACAGAAAAATATCTAGCTTGATCCAAATAAAAGGAAATTCATTATACATCAGTTATGCATGAGTTTCAACAATCATTCAATTCATTACCTTATGTGCATATGAAGAAATACATTCACACATGACTGCAGCATAAAAAATGGAGAAACCTAGGACTCATTAGTAGGTTTATTCCTTGATCTTCCAAAATAGAATACATACACCTATGCCTCTCAACATCAACTTCCTTGCAGTAAATTTAATTAATCACCACAGAAAGGAATTGTCTCTAAATGGCAATAAGTTCCATGACTGTCACCAAATGTTTGCAGACTTACATGCAGTCAGAGTGATTAAAGAGTATTACCTTAAAAACCTTCCTCCAATCTGCCTTCCCCCTTTCATGCTTGACCATTCACATATTTTTATAATGATTTTCATAGTTACAAACTGTTCTAACTATCTTTGGATTGATTGCTTTGTCACTTACAACATTTTGGTGCAATTTTGCAACATCGCACTTTTTGCAATTTCTTGACACTATTGACACTTTTTAACAACATGACCTTATAACTTTATGTAAAACTTTCTAGCATATTCAAATGGACTTAAATAACATTTTTACATCATTTTTATCCTTTCATGGATCTCTTTACATAATAATGACCTTTTTCACCAATCTAGGCCATAAATGGATAATTGAGGCAAAACTTACAATTTAATTCCAATTTTCTTTATATATAGACTCATTGTGACTCAAATGACTCTAATACATCATGAAGGACCCAAAATCTAGAAATTCCCTAGGGTGGTTATTTACTTTGATCAACCCCAAGCAATGTTCCACTACTCATTGAGGATGGATTTTGTGTATGGGGGAACAAATGGCACAAGTTTGGGGACAACAGTTAGGGGGTTATGTGTGAGAAGAGAGGTCATGTTGTATATACTCTACACGATGTATATAGTACTTGAAATTCTAGTTAGTGCTCTTTGAAGACAAAGTATTATCTTTCCACATTCTTGACACTTCCTCGAGCTTACTACATCATTGTTCAGATATATATTACTTGTGATATACTATTCATTTCATTCGCTGTCTCTTATCATTATTTCATGTCATTACCTTTTGCATTGTCACAATTACTTGTTTTAAAAACTTGATGACTAAATTAGTACTTTTTTGTTCTCATGCATCCTTCCTATGATTTTGACCATTGTCACTATTTTGACAAACTCCTAGATATTAATGGGTGTTTATTCAAGCATTTACACCTGGATAAATATATGTGCATTTGTGTGTCTCTAGTTCCCCTGCATTTATATTTTGTTGCATTATCTTAATTATATTCGAAAGTTTCTAATGTGTCAGTTGTCATTCTTGTAGGTATGTATGCAGTTTTCATGTTTATTTGTATTCAGTATTATCTTTGTTAGATACTAATGAATGTTGCCTTGGTTTAGAATGGATACTCATCACCTGCTCAAGATAAAATGTTGAGTGATCTTAGCCTCATAGTTTCTCAGGTTTGGTATCTTGATTTTGATTTCTAGTGTACTATTATTTCCTCTATTTGGTATAGAGTATCATGTAGATGAATATGAACTTAATGTGTATATATATCTTGTTCCCATACTTGACCGTAGTACTCTTTATTTGGTTCTTTATACAATGTTGGTGTGCGGATTGGAGCTGACATATTAAGTGGGAAAGTTGTTGATTTCATCGAATGGAAAGGTCTGTTGAGTTTTCCTAACATCCTATGTCCTATTAGTCATGATCTAAATTTATATCGTGTGATGCGTTATTGACTAAACCTTGATAATTCTTTGAGTAATTCATATGTGAAGTGGAGTCTCTTTATTAAGCTCAAACCTTTACTTCTCTACATGGGCACTAATAGTACTTGCCATCTCATATATTGCAAAATGACTTGTCATTCTTTTGCAAAAGTAAGTTATCTCCTTCAAGATCTATATGGAACTTCAATTGGCCATTTTCAAAATGAACAATTGTAAATATATTGACAATATATATTTGTGAAGTTTGAATTTGAAATGAAATTTGTAAGCAGGTAGCTTCTAAACAACAAGAATACATTTCATTCACTCTTGCTCATTTTTCTCGTATGTAGTCCTTATGTTACATTGTTGTATGTGGGTATATGATGCGGTGTGGGAGTGATATCATTCACAGGAATATTATCTAGGTGTCTACATGCCTATACGATACCATTCTACTTGGTCACTTGGTGACATCTATCATTACCATTATCATTGAATAGTATTTCCATGCACATTATTTTAAATACTAGTTTTGGAAATTGGAGCACTTTCAGTGCAATCTTACTACCGCAAGATTGCACATAAGATATTTAAATATTTGTAACCAATCAATGCTAATGTCCATGATTTGTAAGATATAAAGCTCTAATTTCCATTATTCAATGCCTAGTTCTCCCTTGAGTAGCTAGTGTGAAAGAAGAAAGCCTTTCTCTGAATTGTTTGTAATTTTACAACTTTGAAATGATGATGTCTCTTAACTCAACCTTGTGTGTTATCCTCTCAATGTGTATTGAGAGGGCCTCCATAACCTCCCCATTAGGATTTATAGAAGTATCATATATATATATATATATATATATATATATATATATATATATATATATATATATATATATATATATATATATATATATATATATATATATATATATATATATATATATATATATGGGTTTGATGTAGCACCTTTAGTGTTAAAAGATTTAGACTTGGCCCAAACTCAGCGAGCTCATCTTTTACTTCAACTCGATGCCCAAACTCAAAAAAAATCTCATAAAGGACTTGGAAAATTAATAAACCCAAGAAATTCAAGAATTTTAAGAATTTTAAACTTGTTTAATGCTTCCTTTAATAAATAAACCTTAACTAATTTGAATTTGGTTGTGATTTTTGCAGAAGTGGACACAGTTTGGGTTATACATTATGGTCTTTGATAGGGTCGTTGTCTTCTTGAAGATCATGTTAGACATGTCTGGCTTGAATATGATACATATAGGTCTCTGTCATTAGTCTTTGATCAGCCTTGCAAATGACCAAAGTTCAATAGTTACAACTCGTCCACTCTCTTCCGTAAGGTAAAAATTGCAGTAACAAGTATGAATACATGCTCATATTTGTTGCAGCAATTTTTAACTTTTCGAAGAGAGTGGATGACTCTCATGAGTATCAAATTTTGGCCATTAAGTGGGGGATAAAAGACTAATGCTAGAGAGCTATTTGTATCGCATTCAAGCTTGGCATCTAGAAGACAATCTTCTAGAAGGCGACAGCCCTATTAAAAACCATGAAAAGGTTGTTGCAATTGTGACAAAAGGCTTAATTTTGCAACACCATTTATGACATGTATATTGTACAAGCAACAACAATGTTGTGGAAATGGTGGGCAGGTGGATGTCACAATTGCGACACTATATTGAATATTGGGACACCTACCATGACACCATACAAAATATTGTTACATGTTTTGCAACAATTTTGATTAAGTAAAAGCGGGTTTTAAAGGACCCAAAACCTTTTACAACCAGTATTTCAAGAAACAGAAAGAGCAAATAAAAGTAAACACGAAATAGACCTCCAAAAAGAACAAAGATGAGGCCAAAGAGGGAACTGCTGATAGAGACAGCAAAAAGTCAGCACAAAGACAGCAAAAAGACAACAAAAGAGACAGCAAAGAACCAACTAGGTAGTCTTGACCATGTCCAGTGCCTGATCCGCCAGAATCAGCATGTTTTCAGCCACCGCCTTCACCTCATCCTTCTTGCTCGTATCTTCACTCTTCTTCAAGTGAGCTCTGGTGCATTTGCAGGGGCCTTGGCTATCAATAACCTAAGGGGAGTCCTAGCCTTTATCCATTTCTAGTTTCTTCATCAAAGTACTCACATTGTCATCCATTTGTTTGATCAATTTCTCCAAGTTGTTTATCTTTGTTTCCATCATTGTGATCTTGCCCTAGTTAGCATTGAAATCTCTATCCATTGCCCTGTTCTTAGCCTCCAATTGCAGGATCTTTTGCATTAAGTTTTTGGTATCTTCAGCACTCCCCACCACCTCCATTAATCTGTCGATATGCTAACCAAGAGTGCACTCACCACGGCCAATTTTTCTGGCATGCCCAACTTCCATCCTTAAGGCTTGCATATTCCTACCCAATTTCCTTCAGAATAGTTCCTAGGTTTCCATGCAATCCCTTAAGAAACCTAGGAATACCATCATACTTCTCATTATAATCCGGATGAATCCCTTGTTCCTGAGACCCCTCATCACCTAAATCACCTTTATACCCAAATTGCTTCTCCAAGCGTCTTGAAGGATATCTTTTCCTTTCCAATCTACGAGCAAAAGTTTCACCATCTGAGGGAGAAGAAGCCCTCACCACCGGATTGTCCTTAATCCTCTTTCCCTTAACCTCACTTTTCTTCTTGTAATCCCTCCAAATCCTCCACAAAATCACTCTCCTTAGAATCAGAGTGACCAGCCACTCTTTTCTTCTTCTTAGACCTACTGCCAAAGCCCTTGTTCAAATTCACCTCACCCCCTTCAACTTCATCTTGGGTTTCAGAGTCATAACCCTTCTCCTAAACACTCCCCTCGGTATCATAATCAGCATCCTTAATGCAACCTCTGTTCCTCACTATCCTCTTAGATTTAAGAACATTCATTATAAGAACCATGAGACCCTCATGGAAGACATGTTCGCCATTTGGGTCTTTCTGGATAGCTTGAATAGAAACACTAAGTGACTGCATCAGATAGTAGGAAAATTTGATTTTGACACTATGCCTAAAGTGGTTAGCAAGCATAAAATGATATCCATAGCATTTCGTGAATCTCCTATCCAAGGTTAAATACTCCATAATCACAAACAATACGAAGCGCCAAGGCCGAGAGACAAAAGCCGGGTTGATATAAGACTTACCAATTTTGACCAGACGGCTCTTCTCAAGCTCGGATTCAACAAATTCTTCAGTAGCTCTGTCAAACAATTTCCGCTCCCTATAGAAATTGATACCCTCGAGCTCCAATCCCATAGCCTCAGCGATCACCTCCTCTGAAATCTCCATTGCAACGGTTATGCTTTGATTGCAACATCTATTGCAATGTGTGTGTTATATTTGCAATGCCATTTGTGACGTCGTTTGTGATGTCAATGCTATACATGTGATGCCTATTACAACATCTATGCTATACACGTGACACTTATTGTGACGTCATTTGTGATGTTTATGCTATACATGTGATGCCTATTGCGATGTGATTTGGGACATCTAGGCTATACATGTGATGCCTATTGTGACACTGAGACAAATATTGTGACGCTTATTGCAATGACGAGCTGAATAATGTGACATGCACAAATGATGAGGGATACAATTTCTAACAGCAGTCATTGTTGTGATTGCGACTCCAATTGAAAGTGTGGCAACGTGCGACGGATTTGTTTTGGTACATTCGACTATTGCACTTGCCACTCAAGGCCATCAGATTGCGAGACATACTCATCACAAATTACCTGCAAATGTACTAGTGAGTATACCCCAACCTCACTTCATTCTTTCCTTATTCAGAGTAAACTAAGTGTAATCATATACTTTTTAGATTCCTTCTTTTTTATTAGAATGACTATTTTAAAAAAAGAAAAAATTAATTATTTTGTTTAATTTAATTTACCCTACAAGATGCCAAGATCATGCTCTGATACCAATGTAATGTCTCTGAGATCTCTATAACAATTTGGAATCGCTACATTCTTATAGAATGTCCACAAATCTTTGAGTTATCTTTTAGAGAAACTGGAAATTCCAAAAAAAAGAATGTCATCTACCCATCTTGATGGGTCTCTATGAGTTCTCATCTCTATCAACAATCAAATATTTTTATAATCTAATATATTAATTAAATGAATCATACCTTTGTAGTCGATAACTTCCTTCGTTTGAAATATGTATGATGTTTTTGCTCTTTAAATATATAATATTCTCTGAGTTTTTAGCTACTAATCTTTGCAATATAGCTCCTAACATTGTCTTTGCACTTCCTTATATAAGATGGTTCTACAAATTTCCAAACTCCTATCACTGTCCATCTGCTCCTTATGTTGATGACTTTGGGTGTTGTTAATTCCTAGCACTTGGTATTATTGTTATTGTTACCATGTTATGCTTGGTTGATCTCCTTTTTAATAGTCTCATATTTATCTTCTTCCCTTTGTCTATTCCTGGTATTTCTCTCTCGATATTGACCATCTTTGTTTATTATTAAGAATGAATATATCCATGTAATACTTATAATCTTTCACTAATTAATATTCTTTTTTATTTATCTTTTTGTCTTGGTCACTTTCCAATTTTGGTAACCTGTTGGTTTTGTATCTGCTATCATTATCCACTTTTATATTTATTAATTATTATTGGTCTTCCAGTCTTCAATACTCTCTTTGTTGCCTGTGGCTTAAAGCAATATCAAATTGTCCTCTTTATCCCTGCTCCCTGTGCAGTCCCTTTACTTCTATTTACCATTGAGTTTTGGGTATCACTGTTATTAATATCTCATTTTAATAATCTCAGCCTTTACTATTTTACCAATGTCTTTGTTTTTAACACTACTTATTATTTGTTTCTCTACAATTAAATGCTCATCTTATTTTGCAACTTTAATTTTCATCAATGCTTTTTTACTTGTTCCTAAATTAATGTTTATGATTTCCATTATATATCTTTGATAGATAATATCTCTTAGTGCATGTCTCTCCACGTAGATAGTTTCTATCTAAACCCATCACACCCCTTTCTCTAATAACAATTTATGGGATAGTGCATTATGGAGGATAATATTTCTTCGGTGCGCATTGAACCACACCTTTTCATTGTCTTTGACCAAATCATATCACTTTAACATATTGTATTAAATTTACAATGTCAATTAATGATGCTAATCTTAGTATGATAATATTTTAGTTGCAACTCTTAATTAATTAGTGCATTGGTTATTTTGTATTTCTTCTTTGTGATTATATTTTATGATTAATTTATTTATGAGTATTATTTTCATTATGATTATATATATATATATATATATATATATATATATATATATATATATATATATATATATATATATATATATATATATTCTCATTCATAACATTATATTGTATTATACTATATTACTATATTCATTTAGTATACTATATTAATATAATAATATACTCTTTTATTATCATATATAGGTAAAATAATAATAAACTATATAGTTTATTATTAGGGGATATTACACACTCCTCTTAGCTAGGGAAGAATCCTTCACAATATCTAAGTTATGTAGTTGTATCCATCATGGCTACTCCTAGAGGGTGGATCCATCATCTCATCATGGTTTTCACCATGGCTACTCCCAAAAGGTGAAATGACAAAAGTGTTGTCTGATATCCACTATAGCTACTCTCAAAGGGTATGTCCACCAAGACAACTCCCATGAATGGAAATGCAAATGGGCACAAGTGCCCATCACAAAATCACTCAACATGATGTACTCATCTCATCATAATGTTCATTATGGCTACTCTAAGAGGGTGAATAAACACAAGTTCTAAATCATATATTATCTCACAGGACATCCACCATGGCTACTCCTAGATGGTGGAACAAGAGTTATCACCACAAAATTATCTCTTACAGAGAAGAATCTATTAACAAGGAATTGAACTTCAAACTTCTCCCTCAAAGACAAAGAATACATTAATGAGGGATTGCACCTCAAACTTCACCCTCGCAAAGAAGAATTCATTAAAAGGATTGCACCTCAAACCTTTCCATCATAGAGAAAAAGTCATTAACAAGGGATTGCACCTCAAACTTCTCTCTCATAAAAGTACTCATTAACAAGGGCTTGCACCTCAAAATTCTCCCCCACTGAGAAAAATTCATTAACAAGGGATTGCACCTCAAATTTCTGTCTTAGAGAAAAATGCATTACAAGGGTTCACACCTAAAATTTCTCAATCTCTGATAAAAGTGCATTACAAGGGCTGAAAACTCAAATTTCTTCATCTCAAAAAAAAATGGATTAAGTTAAATCTCAAAAAATTATTGATGGTGAGACTCCCTCATAGCAAGGGCTTCATTCCCCACAACTCCAAGCTCGTCTAAAAAATGCACAAGCTTCACTTTGGCAAGAGGCTTAGTAAGAATATCAATCATTAGTTCTTTAAGCATTTGTTTGCACCATATCTCTAATATATTGATATTTGATCTCAACATGCTTTGACATGTCATGAAATACAAGATTGGAGTCTACATCACTCTTGGTGAATCTCAAGCTCACCAAGTCTCCCTAGGAATATTACAATCTAGGTGTCCACATCTAGGCCTTCCAACCTACACACATGGGAGTCCATCTCATGAACCATAGCTCTCTAACTTCTACCATTTCCTGATCACTAGAAAAACCTTCTCAACATAACCCAAATTCTTGGAAGTCAACTAAAGTAAATCCTCAAGTTCCTTCCTCTATTACGGTAGCATACCTAGATCAAATGCTCCCAACCATGGAAGATACCTTGCTCCAACAGACTCTCATCATCTAGAAGGATCTACATTTGATTTGAAGTGCTAGATCCAAGACCACCTTAGACCTCCAATCATAAGATCGAACCCTAGACTAGATAGGAAGATGACCATCCTAAGATTAGAACAAAATACATTTAGTAATTTCTCCCTTTGAAGCTCAACTTCTTGAATCAACCTCCTGACCTCCTCGTCTAAGGTTGCATCTAATGGTTTGTCAAAAATTCTCTCAATGTCAATTTAGACTCTTCCTCTTCGAAAGATGTGTCAACTCGGCCCTTAAGGCCAATAAGGGCAGAACCCCAACTATCCCATTTAAATACAACTATCTTATTGTCATGCCCATCTGCTAGAGGATTTACTTCTCGATGTGCAAATATAACTAATATTTTATTTATATTTTGCATTACAGCAATTTGTTCATGTCTATTTTACCTTCTTTAACATATTCAAAACTTAGACGCTCACACTCTCCACAGCTTGTTAAGCAATCAATTGCTATATTTTCACAAGATTGATTGTGAAAACCACCTCCCTCTCAAAGGCATTCCATATCTATGGATATTTGTCTAGGAGCAAAAATTATCAAACCTTGACCTATTGCATCATCACAAGTATTTACATAAGTTGTCACACTCTACATCCAATTGTTCTTTATCTTCTCTTTCTTTATTTGTTTAGCCTAAACAAACTTCTTCTTGTATCTGAGACTGATTTTAATCATCAAACTCCTTTTTATTAAACTTGAATTCAGATATTATTTGGGAAGGTTACACATGTAATGCGAATTATCTTTAAAAAATGATTGTTCAATGACAGTTGTGTGAACATGATGATATGTTTCTGAAGTATTTTGTTTGATGTATATAATGTACAATATCCCCTACCTGGTGACCAATGCCCAAAAATAATTGGGATGGACTTATTCATCTCTGATATCTTCTTGGGTGAATACCACATATAATTTATGAACCAATTCTTTTCTCCTGGACAAGTGTTGAGAGATTGTCTTCTTAGATCGCATGAATGCAATGATACATCATTCAACCAATAGATATGCCTTGTGCCCATTGCATCCTTAGTGTTTCCGTTGTTATTGGAAAAAATCGCTTTCATAACTGATCGTTATTCTTGCCCTCTTCATGACTATCTACAAATCTTCTATTGTGACTATTGTTGATATTACCATTTCTAAATTTATAGACATTGTCGCGAAGCCATTATTCATTGTTTTGATGAAAAACATGCTCGTTCTCAAATTGCCAATACCATTCTACATAATACAGGGTTCAGGATTTGGATCTACGAGTCACATGCACAAGCTATCCCCCATAACCAATGGTCCAAGATTCAATATATCAATCACTCTTCTTTTGTGTTTATTGTATGTTAGAGTCCATTAGTTTATTAGTCGGCAAACTATGTTTTCTTGTATTATTCTCTTTCATTGATTGTTGCTCGTATTTGCTGACTGGAGTTCTCTGATGATTGGGATCTTCCTTGTCGTTTCTAGGTTGTCATCGCTTAGAATGCTTGGCTATTGTCTTCTCTTGTCTCATATCACTAATACTGTCGGTCATTCTCTTCTTTATTGACCGTTGAGTGAAGCTTCCTACTGAGTACTGAGTAGGATTAATATGTTTGTTCTATTCCTTTTCTCTCAATCCATTGAGTAAGGTTTGCTATTTTGTTTATACCTTCTTTGGTGCATATCATCTCATTATTATATTTGTTGGCCATTCCCTTCTTTGTTGAGCCACTAAAGGCATCTATATGTATTGCTAACTATATATATCTGCCAAGCCGGGCATCAATCTGCTCAATGTACTCACAACGGTGATGATTCCCATGTTCTGAGTTTGAAATAATAAAGTTGATTGAGTGAAATTTCCCGTGATTCCATGTCTTCTATGTTGATTGCCTATTTGATGGCTATATTCCTTTGTTACTAATATTCACCGCTATGTTGTGTCATGAGGAAAGAAATCAATGTAGCCATTTCTTCTAAAATCTACTACAGAGGGTTGTTGGGTCATTTGCAGTGGAATGCTTTGAATGTCATGTCTATTGATGTAATCAGACTAACAACGTCCACACGGGTGCTATGAGCCTGAGCCTGCTCAATGCATGGAATAAGTTTGAACACCATGCGAGTCTAAAACTTCCAAGGAGTACAGAGTCTGATTCTCTATGGAATATGTCGTGAATCCATTATCTTGAAAGACCTATATTTTCAAAACTTTGAATCTATTATCTTGAGAAATTTAGCTAGTCACTCAAGAGTTGCATAAGCACAATATGTGACAAAGTTTATTGCATATAATGAAAGATGTACACCATTGTTACTTGAAATTACTGCACTAAAAGCAGTTAGCGCATTACTCTCAATATCTATTCCACATGTAAAATTAAAAAGATATAACAAATTAGATTTTTTTAGTTTCAAATCTATTGTCCTGAGAAATTTGACTAGTCACTTGATAGTAGCATTAGCACAATATGTGACAAAGTTGTTTCCTGCATATAATGAAACATGTACACTATTGCTACTTGAAATTACTGCTGCACTAAAGGCATTTAGCACATTGCTGTCAATATCTATTTTACATGTAATCCTGTCACGTTAAATGTATTATTGATAATAAGCATATTTTGAATAAGCAGGATTGTAAAACAGAATGTCTTCATGGTCGCCATGTCCAAAATATAGGGTTGTAAAACAGACAAGATGATTGCCACATGTTTTGCAATTTACTTATTTCCCTTTTTATGTGAGGGTTTGTAATTGCTTCTTTCCCTGTTCATGTGAGTGTATGCTATGCATGGGCCTATTTTAAAATATCACCGAATATGAAAAAAAAATGATGAGGAAAAGCTTATCGGGTACACACACATGCTGATATCATGTTGAGGTTATACATATCTACCACTTGATCCCACTAGGTCCACAACTAATCTTTATTCAAATATATGCTTAAAGATTAACTTCCACAAAAAGAACACGCCTAGATTAAGTCTCTCTGCACCAGGTTAACAGCATCAAACGTAATAATGCACGCTGATGAAAGAATACATCTTTGTTTCATCCTTTGCATGGAGAAAAATTATTTTAAGCAACAAACAGTTAGTGCTTTGAACATATACTAGAAAATATCCAAAGGAATTAGTCGTGTACTTTGAACATATATTACAAAATATCCAAAGAAATTAGTCATTTGCTAGCAACCTATGTATGTAAGCAAATTAGTCATGGTGCAAATCGCTTTGTCCACTCTGCAGCTATTCTGTCATGTTCTGCTCGATCCGTCACATATTGATGAGCAATGCTTGGAACAAGACATTCATCTGTCAATGGATTTGAAAGGAAAAAGCAATCAGGGTTGTCAATATCACATATTGTAAAAGCTTAAATGAAGAATGAAACAGATTTATTTGGCTGTAATAAGAACTTTTCAAGGATTTACATGGATTGATATCTGTAAGCAGGGAACTAATTGAAAGCAACACTTTGGATATTGTTAAGGTGGGACTCCATTTATCCTTCAATATGTCCACACAAATTTGGCCACTTGAGTCAACGTTACAATGGTAAATTCGAGTTCTAAACACCACCTACATACAGAATAACAACATTAATAATTCTAACAGGTGTTAGTACAAGGTAAACAAAATGGCATGTTGTTCCTGAATTGGATATTGTCTATATTTTTCTTTATTTGTTAGAAAGGAAAATACAGTAATGACTCAGAAAATTAAAAAGTTAACAAGCAAAAAATGTCTTAAGTAATGCAACACTCACAAATATACCTAAAACTAGTCAAAAGTCCACTTCATCTCTAGTCAAAACAATGGGATTTCTTGTTGGAGAATCTCCACAAAATCATTGTTCGTCCAAAACTTACAATGCAAGTCCCCATCAGGATCTCTAGCGTAAGGAAACAATCTCTTACTCCTACCGAATAGAAAAACCACATTAAGAATCATTGTGATGCTTCATTGCAAATAAGATTCCATGCAATCTACTAAAAGAAACAATGGTAAGAGACAAAATCATGACCTGGTTGCAATCATCAACCAGTAATAGAAATTATGTCATTAAGTAATTTTCAATTGTCTCACTCCTAAATCCAAGGAAAATGTGAACTATATGTGAAGTACTGTTATAGAAATCTCTTGAAACAATATATCTGATTTAAAATGAAAAGTAAAGCTGTTTTGATTCAACCATTACACAGAACAGCGAAGGATCTCATGTCAGTCACCTCTAATTGTGAAAGTAAACCGTCGGTGCCATTAATATTGATCGTGCTAATTCATACAACATAGCATAAAGAATAAAATCCTTTTTTATAACTATTATTTTCATACTTACAGACAAACAATACCTGTCCAATATTTCAACATACTTCTAGAAAGGCTTTCTTAAAAAAATAAAACTATCATTAATTTATCCTTTAACAGAATTATGGCCATTATTACACTTACTTTCCCTGCTTTGCTAAACCAAACAGCATTTGCAAAGCTGTAGCAAGTAGATTTGGAATTAAGTACTTAACTAGTTGTTAGGAAAAGTTGTACCAAGAGTCATGTCGATTAGAACTGGCCCTTCCATGACCTCTACGGATGTGTCCACTAAGGCTGTTTGCGAAGTCTGGTATTCTTCCTCTTCACTGGATTCCTCATCCCCAGATGTTGTTTCCTCTTCTTCATCACTACTCTCCATGCCAGAATTCTGAGTGGCTGGTTCCTCCTGCCTTGCCTTCCTCTGTGGTTCCATGGACTTGGTACTTCCCTCACTTGCTATGGTGTCCATATGAATCCAATAGAGCATTGCAGGCTTATATGGTTCAACCTGATTTTCCGGCACAAAGCTTCCCCAATGCTTAGGGGCAACCTGAGTGCATAATGCTTCAAGAAACAATGCTATAGCATGATGGGGCATATAGAAGGTTTTGTACTTCAGCACAAAAATTTCCTTTAACCTATTTGAAAGCAATTGAGCCCAATTATAGACCCTACCCTCATAGAGGCCTTTCACTTGTGGAAGCATGAAGAGGGCAATATTTGATGTGCGGCTTTCTCCAGTTAGCTTACTCTTTATCAAGTCTACCACACACCTCCACTCCGCATTCCTCACAAAGGTCTTCTTTATGCCTCTAATGCTGCTCCAAATGCTATCCCATTGCTTCTATCAAATTATCCTTGCAAACCAACTCAGCAAGGTGTGTCCTCTCTTCTATGGTCATCTTTAGAGTCTTAGCTGCTTGTTGTCCTTTACTAGGAACCCCAAATACCTTTGTAAAATTATGTGGTGCAAATGATACTGTCACATTTTGCTGTAGGTACTAAATAATAGACTTCTGGCCCTTTTTGTCATAGCCATGCACTAGGGTTCACAGGACTGGATCAAATTTATTCATATCAAAGATAGGCATGAATAAGATCTTATCTACCTCCACTTTCTTTTATGCAGCCTTCAATGGATGTTGGTCGCTTGTCCCTTGCCACCAATTCCTGCATTCCGTTTCGGCAACCCCTTCAAAGTGGATTTTTGCAACTGAAACTTCTTCCATCCTTCCTTTATTCTTGTGACTCTTGCTAGTTGTAGCCATAACTTCAACTGCCTTAATCTTCTTCCCTCCTCTTGTTTGTTCACTTTCATCCTCAAATAGGGCTATGTTAGGGTTATATAGACACACCGCAGGTGTTAATATCTATCTTCCAATTGCTTTAAACGTGGTTTTATATATCCACGTACCTATGCTTTCCTTATGATTCGACGCTGACCCTTATTTTAAGCCCGCATACGGATGCATAGCTATTTGTCTTCCACCTTGTGCTCGTTTGTGTACAGCCGCTTTGCCTTCTTCCTTGTACTTGTACGGACATACAGCCAATTTGCATTCCTCCTAGTGCACCACTTTGTCTTCCTCCTTGTGCTTGTACGATCGTACGGCCAACACACTCCCCTTCTTTGTTGTATGCATACAAATGCCCCATACCCCCTCTTCTCCTTCCCTAACATATGCAGGTGGCTTTGACTTCTCGCATGTACGGATTCACCGCACTTCCATATGCATGTACGGATTTCCATACACACACGTACAGCCCTCGACCGGTGCGGTCTTCTTGAAATTATACTTAAGTTGTCCTTACTATGCCTTAGATTTTGCATGTAGCGGTCCTTCCTTTTGTCTACTTTGTTTATGTGATCTACTAAAATTTGTGTGTCCATATGCCAACCACGTACCTTGTTATAGCTTATTGTCTCTACTGGTGTTTTCTTTTGCAATTTCCTTGAATCTTTTTCTTCATATGCAAGTTTCCTCTTCGTTCCCTTCTCCTCCCGATCTGGCACTTATACTTCAGAAGTGTATTGCCATATACAAGAACCTGGAAATGTCTAGTGGCACTTATTTTCACAGCAGGTGCCCAAATATTCAAGGTCAAATATTTTATTTACCAAGTGGGCTAGATTGATGCCTTTATAGCTGCCATCTACATATCGCCCTCCGTACTTGTGATACCAGGTGGCTTTTCCCCCTTCCACTACTGGTGCCTCCGTTGGGTTGGGAATTACACTCCATAGATCGTTTGAGTTACTTTTGTACAGTGTTTTACCTTCATCCTTTTCGCACTTTTCCACCAACTCATTCATGTAGCTGTCCCTTGAGAAGATGAAGAGGTCCACTTTCACTATCATCTTGAGAGGGGGTCCAATGATGTCACCCTCTTCTTCCCAATTTATGTCTTCTCTTGCCTTATTTTGCCCACTTTCCTTCATATCTCGTTCTTTCTTAGCCTCTTCATCAATATCATAGGCTACAAAGCCTTCACTCCAGCCTTCATAAGGTGCCCTCCTTTTCCAGTAACCATTAATTCTTACCCACAACGCGGGAGGTCCACATAGTGCATTTGTGAGGTGTTTGTGGATCCTTGGAACTACCACCCCTTCTACTTTTTTCTCAACCATTCGTTCCTTTGGGTCCATGAGAGGTTTATTCCAATTAGGGTCTAGTCTGAAGGGTTCCTTCGTGATAATTGGGTCATCTTCAATTTCTTTACTATCCTAATGGCCATCCTCCTTTTGTGGCATAACCCAGCATATTGATGCCTTCAATGTGTCGCTCCTGATATATTCTTAAATTAGACCCATTTACTATTTCCTTAATTTGTCTATCATCTTAGGTAGATAATTTTATTGCTCCATTGTTGCCAATCTCCCTTACTTTGAACGGTCCTAGCCACCTTATCTTAAGCTTTTGTGGTTTGATTTCATTGTGACCGTTATACTTCAAAACTAACTATCATGGTCAAAAATTCAATTTCCAAAGATGTTTATCGTGTCAATATTTCCTCTGGCATTGTGCCACCTCCATAGCCCATTGTGTTGTCATTCTTCTCTCTTCCAGCTTTTCTCAAAGAATTTATTAAAAAGATAAAGTGTATTACAGTATTTGAGGTCAAGTGGCTTCCCCTATTGGCACTGCGGTAGATGGAACCCAATTCCTTGGCTTTCTATTACAATCTTAACATCAATTACCTTCAACCAAAAAATTTAGATTGGTTTGCAGCTTGCATAAGGCATCCTTCATCTATTCATTGAGTTGCACGGCAAAGAATGATACCAAGTCTTGGCTTCCAAATTTCCAGTATAAAAATCAGCTCACTCTGGTAGTTTTAATTAAAGGAATAATAGGCAATGGCCAAGCATATCACCTGTCCTCATATAATCAAATCGAACCATCATTTATCAAAACTCTATATTGTACTTTCCATTCCTTGTGCAACTGTAAACTCTTTTTGAGTTCTTACATGAGTATATTAACTTCTCACATGACAATCACAATTCTTTGTGCAAGAAGAATATTGGTTGAAGCTCTCAAATCTTGATATTCATCCCTCAAAGTTACTTACTTTGAAATAGTTCCCTATCACCCTTTAAAGTTCATTGTGCAACCTTTGATAAGTACAAATTACAATGATCAAATGATGTTGTGTGCCCAATTGTCATCCAAACCACTATGAAAGAACTCTTCCATTTACCTTTCCAGTTGACTCACTTCTTGATCTCATTCAATAATGACTTTAACGTGTTTCACTAAGATGACTTCTGACACAAGATGTCTCATATGATCAAAAACTAAGTTTTATTAAAAAGGAAATATAAAGGATGGAATTATTCTAAGAAGAATTAGTAAGCATAAAGCATAAGTTCATTCTAATTCTTCTCTGTAAAATGGGAATAAAATAATGCTTAGGCTTAATATTAGCTTAGAAAGGAATTAAGCAACAGAAAGGATAAAAATTGTCATGAGAGGATTTAGAAGATAGAGATGTAAAATAGCCACTCAAATCTAATGTTGCTTCTCTTTCTTCCAATATTTGGATCCATGTCACTCTGATCACACTAATGAAAAGTGGGGGAATGGCATTATATGGTCTTAATTTATTGATTCGACTAATAAATGTACAAGGCCATAGGACAGGGCTAAAGGCCTCATCAACCTCTTCATCAAATTTGTGTCTCAAATACTTGGTAGATAAATAACTTCTTGACTACTTAACTATGCTCAATCGCCATTATTTAAAGGGCGACTTACGCCATCTAAAGTCTCATGTAATAAATCAAATTTAACTATAAACTATAGGTGATGCTTAGAAGTTGGAACCCCTTACACTTTTGGATCGTGTTATAACATCTAGTTAACATATGAAGATACTTTCCATGTACAAGACAACATGAGATTTTTCCATGCTTGCCAGCTGACAAGTACTATGACAATAAACAGGTACAGCTAACAGTAAACCATTTTCAAAAAAAAGGTTGGAAACAAGTAATTGGAGAATGAAAAATTACCAAATATGTAGATAATTTGAAATTGGATTACAAAATGACATTTTTCCATGGTTACAAAAGACAAACAGAGAAAAGGTTGGAGATGAGTGCTTGGAGATAGGAAAATATTTAGATAGTTTTAAATTGGAAAAATACTGAGCATACAATAAATAAGCAACTTAAAAAAATATAAAATACTGGAATGCTTTTTTTAAAAATTGAAAACATCTGTAAGCATTGATATAGATGTCAACAAAAACAAAGATTAATTATAGGTAAATAGTTTATTTCATTTATAATATATATGAAGTTTACATCATCAGACATCATCTGCATACACTGATCAAGTGTCTGCAACCCACAAACCTGAGAAGTTCCTATGGCTACCCATAATATACATTTGGCCATCAATAGCTAGACACCTCAAAATTGACTTGGACATATCAAAATTGGGGACACTAGTCACATTCTATGCACAGTCGTAGAACAAAAAACAAGAACCTCATTCTTCAAACTTGGCTGGAAGGTATGGGTCCTCTGGGTACACCCCTATGCACCCGATTTCCTGCAACTCCAACCTCGCCTCTGCCCTCTTAACCTTGGCTGCGAGAATTTTCCCTACCACATCCTCCTGCCCTTGGTACCCCTTTTTGTCCTCTCCTCGGACCAGCTCTCCTTTGACAATGCAGCACTCATTGTTCCTCCCATGGTGATCTGCAATAGTCCATTGCCTGCTAGGTGAGGCTCACTCGGTCGAAATGCTCCCCATCTAATCTCAACACAATGACTCGTTCCCCAATCCTCTGTTTACTTGCACATGACTCTCCACATGTCCCTAGCCTCCATTTTCCTAGCAGGACAGTTATGAGTTGCATGGTAGAAAAGGAATGGGCAGAGGTGGATAGGATATCTGGAAACATGGATCCAAATCCCTTTTTAAGTGCAAAATCCAATTCCTAGCTTGGCACCACTAAGAAGTCAAGATTTTGCCTCCATTCTTCTACTATGCATCTTGCTACCACCCTGCGACAGTTGCAGTGTTGCTGAATTCAAGTCCTCATGCACAAAACAAGGAGATGTGGGTATTGATTCTCCATTTACACTCGGCTTGCAAAAATTCAACACTAAACAACCCTCGCTCCATTGAAAGGAAGAAAGGATCATCTGTGGTGAACACATTTTTTAGGCTCTCTGTGATTTCCCCCTAGAAGGCCATCAATTGTTTTGTTGCATTGAGGTTGAAGTTGGCTTCCATACTCCACCCATCCTATAAATTTTCACACACACTAACTTCACAATCAACACAAAACAAAGAATCTCATTGCTTTATGGTGAAGCTAAAACTCGAACTTTGTGAACATTTACTTTGTCGTCCTTTCCATCCTCTCAACTCACACACCACCCACTAGAGCAATAAATTGTGTACCTTTCACACAAGCCACCAACCTTACAAATATTTTGAAAGCCAAACTTGCCATGATTATTCAACCGAGCCGCATCAACAAATACCACCAACATCATCATCCAACCTACTACAATGGTACTTGAGTTGCCACTTTGGAGTGTGTCTCAACAAGCCCATTGCCTTCTCAATATGTATGGCTGATTTTGAAATTTGCAAACGTGGCTAATTTTTTGTTTGACGATTGAGATTATCTTGGCATCCTTCATGCTTGGGATTTTGTGTCGCTAATGCATTCACAATGATTTAAAAATACCCTTCTAGGTGTATTTGTTCCACCCCAAGCCGTATAGCCATCTCCACTGCCAATAGTGCAGCCTTGGACTCTGCTTCATTATTGGTACCAAATTCTAGCGGCTTGGACTTTGTTGCCAAAATATTCCATATACTATCTCTTCTAGCACACCCAATTCTTTATGGACTTTGGTTCCCCTTCGAAGCACCATCAAAATTCCCTTTCACACATCCTTCATTGGGTGGCACCCACACAACTTCATCGGATTGGACTGACCAAAGTACACTTGTTAACGAGCAATTACATTAATATTTTATAGTCATCATCATGCTATGGAGTTTTATCTTAAATTGTTACCAATTATCAACTTAAGATAGAAGACAGACAAAGAGAGGAGTTCCATTATTTAGAAAACTAGTACAAGGGTTGTCAGAGATTAGTATAATTTCAATCAAATAATAAAACCTCAATGCATGTAAACGTCTTAAGCCTTATTATTGATTCACTGCATATTGTTACCTCCTAGGGATTTCATTAGATTTTTTCCGCTACAAAAAGAAACGACAATTTTTTATACATGATTTTTTCCTTTAGTTATTTTAGATGTGTCAACCATATATCAATACTTTAAGAAAACCTAGCATAATTGATATGATATATCTAAGAAGCCTATATAGAAAGTTTCCAAAATTCTCATGTGACACTTCCAGAAGATAGAGAGATTCAACAAAATCTTTATCTAAGATCTCCTAATGACTGGAGATATGTTACACCCTTAATCTCAAAGTGCTAAAAGGAGTAGTCAACCTGCGGCTATATTAATACTTTATAAAGTCATATGGTCATTATTATATTATTAGTTATACATTTAGGTCATCGTAGGTGTTAAGCTTACATATTTAAATCAGTTTAAATGAGATCCAAGTCATAAGTAGGGTATACGTAAGAAGAGCATGCTACTGATTAATTTATTATTATCAGATTGGGTGTTCTCATTGAAAATACTTTTAGGGGTTGGCCCCTTGAAGTGGCTTGTTAATTCTCAACCGTTACCAATTATTTGCAGCATATTTCCTATTACATTTAAATCTTGTGTAAGTTGATTCATTACAATGGTCTCAAAGCATGATCTTGGCATCACTAAGGAATGAAATCAAGCAGTTTCTGTAAATTTTGGAAGTCACTCTAAAGCACATGTGTAATTTTCTTCAACAACTCACCTCGAAAGAGTCCTTGGACTTCAAAATTTGTGCAGATTGTGCCATCTGATTGCCTCATGCAGAACTATCTCAATTAATGAATGTCGGAATGTTACCCTTAATTTACCATTTATTTGTACATTTCATTTTGTTGGTTTAGTCGTAGATGCAGGTTAAACATGTGAGCAGCATAATGCCCTCAAAACATATGCAAGGTTGTGTTTTCAAGAAGAAACCCAATCAAACTATCCTTTGGAGTGTCATCACCTTTTTTCAATTTGTTTTTTGAACATTTTCCTACGCCAGATCCTTTTTGCTTCAAATCTTAGCATAAATAGGATCCATTTTTCTCTAAAGACTACTCAAGCATTGTAATGTCCCCTTCCTAATTTGTCCTAAAAGTTGTCCTAAATCACAATTGCAATAGATTAGGGTTAGGTTTACAAATTAAATGGTGTCTTTAATTATGTGTTTTGCAACTTAAATCTTGTAATCACCACAAAAACACAAAGTCAACATACAAATGGATATATAAATGTATATACATATATTCAATAATGCAAACATTATTCAAAATAAGTCAAGAATTAGAGTAAAAAGATTAAAAAAATCATTACTATTTAGAGAGAATATATCTACATTACTATGTAGTGCTTAAATTATATGTGAATTCTAATGATACTACATGTGGAATAAGGAAGCATACTAGGGTGCCCTGTGATCACAATTTTCCCTCCATACGGTCCTCCTCCATTGTTCTATGGTTGGAGTTACACTATGATTCTCCAATAGTCTCTCGACGTAGGATTTGGGCAGGTACTTGCAATATGATGTCCTTGGCGATTCTCCCTCAATCATAGTACAATAGGGTGCCCTCATAGTTGCTCTCCCTTAACTGCCACTGCAATAGGGTGTCTTAGCAATTTTCTCTAATACCAATGAAGTAGAATGCCCAGTTAGTTGTTCTCCCTTAACTAACACTACCATTTAGTCTCCTTTGAGGAGCACACGATTATACTAAGAGGTGGAGGAGGGAGAGGGCATGGGGGTGAATTGAATATAACAACAAATTTTACCTATTTAAACTTTAACCATCATAATGGCATTAATTACTAAATTTAACAACTATATACATGAGAACACAACAACATAATGTTTACATGGAAACCCAATGCGGAGAAAACCACGGCAAATAAAAATATTTATATATTTTTTTAACAATGGTTGTAGGCACCAACCCTCCTTTCTATAAACGTCAGCAACGACCCACTTCTCATAAATCTGATTTTCCACCTTGACAATGTTGCTATAACAATTGATGATGTACAATTTAATTACTTCTTTATACCTCTTCTTTATGTCTGTAAATCCTTTCAATTTTTTATTTGCATCTGCATGTTCTTCTATATCTGTACATACATCTCATAAACCCTCTTTTACATCATTGTATACTCTTCTAAATCTGCACACACACACACATATTTGCATAATACTGAGGAATTGTATCTTCTTGTTGTCCTCAATTTTGTGAAGCACAAAATTGAGGCAACCCTACGCAATTTTCTCATGGATTCATAGGCGATTCCTCTTTGTTTTAACATATTAGTAAAGTGTCATGAAGGCAATTCGTCATCTTAGAATTGTGTTTTATGTAACTTTATTTGTGCATTCTTTTTGAAGATTTCTATCAAATTAAATCCCCAAATGCTTGTTAGTAAGAGTTTTTTTCTCTGACTGCAAGCACTTAATTTTTGGTAACTTTCACGTCTTTTCTTTGTTTTTACTTTTCACATTAGTAGTTTTTTATCTTATTTTACCTTGGGATAATAGTCCTTGGAATTTAGCTTGTTTCAAGATAACTTAGGCCTCAAACGAAGTTGTCTAGCTCAAGTTATAAAGGAAAACGTGGGGTTTTTTAGGGCAGCAACACTTCATGTTTAAAAAATCCTCCAAAAGTGAGATTTTTATTGGCAATTGCACAAAATAAAATTATCTTTAGCATTTAAGTGGGTTTTGCCATCCATTTCAAAATTTCAGCCTCTGAGTTGAGACCATAGTTTTTAATTCTTTATGAAAATTAGTCTTTTAAAGTCTATTTTCATGCTAGTTTATTGAAAACTACAATTATTTATTAAATATAATTACATGAGACATTTAAAATGCATAAAGGTGGGTTTTTAACACTCATAGCATATATCAAACATGCAAAACCTCTGAAAAACCCACTACCAATAAAATGTCCTAAATACATATAGGTGGACTTTTTATAAGCAATAACACATTTTTATATCACTTAAGTGCTTGTAAGTGGAGAATTTGAACCCAAAAGCACAAGTTATTGCACTTTAAAGGTCCATTAATGTGTTTTTATGACTTGAGTTATGATTTAAATGCATAATGGTGAGGAATTTAAACCCAAAAGAACATGTATTTAAATAGCATGTGTTTTTGCATCTAAAACTTGTTTATACTTCTCCATAGAGGTGTTTGGACATGTTAAAGCATATGGTGGAGTTTCAGAAGTGAAAAGCACATGTTTTTCTATTCTAAAAACATATCATTACTTTCATAAACACTAGAAACTCATAATGGTGGGGAATTTAAAGGTAAAAGTATTTGCTTTTGCATTCTAAAAACACATCTTTTCTTGCATTTGCACTAAAAACCCATAAAATGGGGATTTGGAGAGCAAAAGCATGTGTTTTGGCATTAAGAAAGTACATCTTTACTTTTTTTTATGTGTTTTTTATCAAACAAGCTCGAGTGGTGATTTTTGAGATGAAAGCATGAGTTTTTGACATGTAAAAACCCACTTATTTTGGGTGTTTTTAGCAAAAACGGAATTTTGGAGCAAAGAATCACAGGATTCATCACCAAAACTCAATGATTTTTGCCTCCAATTGAGGGGTGCTTTTGCATAAAATCTCTCAAAGATCCATATTTTGCTCATCAAAAGAAAATTTGAAAGGATTTGGTCACAAAAAAGCCCATTTAGGGCATGTTTTTGCCCATTTCTGGTCATTTTTCTTCATCAATTCTAAATGTTTTTCTTTCAAGGAGAATTAATGGATATTGCTTATTATTTGCAGCTTGTCTATCATTCTCTTTAAGTTGCAATTGATGCCCTAGATGGCATTTTTAGTATGCATTGCATATTTCATATTGTTTCTTCAAAATGGTTGCTATTATGATGAACATTTAATCTCCAACTTCCCACACTTGGCAAGCTACAGATATTTATTCAAGAATGCATTCATTTTTCAAAGATTGAGTCAAGATTCAAAGTCTATTTAACTCTCATTCATGCAATCATTCTAAATCTGAGAATCTCATTGGATTCATTTTCAGATTTTGCATAACAGATTTAAAGACTTCTTCCTTTGCTTCATAAGGAAAAAGGTAAGATTCTTTGCTAATTTCATAGGGCCTTGTTGTATATATTTGTTCTTTGTTTATGCAAGTCTTTTCGTTTCAATTTTTAGATGTGTGTGATGTTTATGATGTGCTCCTATTTTCCATTTAAATTCTCCAAGTTGTACATGCAAGTACTTCATCTTACTTGTTCGTGCAGTCAGAATTAAAAAACCCATACTTGAAAAAACATTCTTATAAAGTGGGCTCAGTTTCCACATGCCTTTGCATCCAAAAATCTCACTCCCATGCTTACACACACTCCAATCATACTTTACATACTGCTACCACGCGACTTAAAAACTTGTGATGATCGTTGCATGCATGTGCTTGCACATTTATTTATACTGAAAAGTTGAAAACACAATAGCTCATTATAAGTAGATGTCATTCTATTCATTTCCATGCCTTTTCCATGCATAAAGCTTGTTGTCTACACATGTTATTGCCCTCCAAAAACCCATTTTTGGATTTTTCGTCATAAAACCACACATTTGAACTCAAACGCGTACATCCATTCACTATCCCAAAAGTTTCCAGCCATGCTCCATATCCAATGCTCCCAGAAAACCCCATTTTTTAAGTCTCTCCCCCATTTAAGGAGCTAGTTCCTTCATTTTTTAAAAATCTTTCAATCATGCACTCAAAGAAGAAAGAGGAAACACTCAAAGAAGAAAGAGGAAAACGGAGCAAGCATGACCACGTAATGGAGCCTACAAGGAAATGAAATAATGATTACAAGCATAAAATACTTTCAAGAAAAAAATGGTCAACGAACACTCAACAGAACAATCAAGGATACATTCATATTTTGGATCGAGATGCTTCCACCAAACTTGAGCGCAACAATCATAAAACTTCAGGCATCTTGTAGTAGCAAGAAGACCAATAAAGCAAGATGCAATTGAAGTCGTGCCCTGTCAAGCATATAAAATATCTTCATCGTGCATTTGTAATTTGTAATTGACATATTACATGTAATGGAAAAACAAATGTAATTGCATGTTTAGTATCATGTGCAAAGTTGTAACATGCCATCAATTTGCAACTACATTAGGCATGCAACTTTGAATTAGACAAAGTTAATTGGAGTTTGTTTTTGAATTAATCAAGGTGGTTGAGGGTTTCCCCTTTTCTCTCCGCCTCTCTTTCTTCTTTTCCTATATAACGGAAGGAGTTCATTGTAAATTATTATCTTTTGGCAAGGCAAGAAAAATCTACCTATCTTGGATGGAAATCAGATTGCTTTCAATAAAAGAGGCACACACTATTCTAAGACTTTGTGTCAATTCAAACTGCTATGTGACGACATTTTCTTTAGTTGATTGTGAATTTTAATGCTTTGATTCAAAAAGCATTTGGATTCAATTGCACAAACTTTGAGCTGCCTGTTACATTCAGAGAAAATTTGAACTTTTGAAGACTTCGTGCCACAGAATGACAAATTATGATAGATAGTTGTGGCTGCAATTACTTAGAGCTGAATATTTTGGCTTCAGTTTTAAGTGTTTTTAACTTTTTATTAAGTTTGAGAGTATCCAACAAAAGACTTGTGCCTTACAAGTTATTCTTCTTGAATCCTCATAAGACAAATGCAAGAGACTTCAAGTTCTTGTTTTTGTTTCACAAAAAATTTAAAAGAAAATTGTTGCCCATGGTATTGTTCTTAAGTCAATCCCAAGGTGACTAGTATTATTGTAGTAAAAAGGCACTTTTTGTAACGTTAGAAAGTAGTTGTTGTAAGCAAATAATTCCTAAAAAAAGGAGGAATTGATTAAGAGAACCACCGTTTTTGTACTTTTAGTTAAATTCTTGAAGAAGACACTTACGGTAAGAAGGGAACCTCCCCTATTGCTGACAAAAGAGAGAAATCTCATGAGATGTTGCCTAAAGTCACAATTTTTGTAAGTTGTGGTCTCAATGGCTTATAAAAATTCTAGCCAACACCTTTCAATCTCCTTTTACTTCTCTACAATCCCCTCTTAAAACATGTTATGTGTTATATATATGTGCAAATTAGTGCACGCCACAAGCAATCAACAACTATTTTCTTATCTGCCGTATATTTCCAGTATTATCTTCTACATCAGAACACTTCACACCACACTTTTATTTTATATTTGCCCCAATCTGTATGATGTCACATTGAAGAACTTTTACACACCATTCCATACACTACTCACCCTATCAATGTACTTGCAACACTTATTTATATACCTCTATGTCTTTATAAAAGAAGACAACTCTTCAAATGTAGCCTTCTGCATACACAAACAATCCTTGAATAAACAAATCAACTTTTAATCACACCCTTCATCCAGTGATACATTCCTTTTGAAAGACATGTCCACTAATAAAATAATCTCCTTAACAAATCAAACTTCTTCAACATATCCATAAGTCATTGTCTTCAATGAGAAGCCACCTTCTATTTTATTGTTTACTTCTGAAATAACATAGTTACTAAATATATGGTCGCTTCTTTTTACATCTTAATAATGATTAACTGCTATCCTTTTAGCAATACATCGCGAACTTTTATTTTGCAAATTGCTCTCTCCTAGACTCTAATTCTTTAGTCAATTGTTAGTTTTAGAGTTGCATGGCACCGTCTGTCGATGATATGGACAATTTTATAATTGTCATATAACTTCTGAAATACATATACTACTTTATATTTTGTTAAGTCAAACTAATCAAATCTCTTATTTATCACTGCCCTTATTTTTGTTCTCTTGTCTATAATTAAATCAACTTTGTCTTAAATGAAGCATTAAGCTGACTTGCTATGATGATTTGGTTTGAATAATCTCCAATCTTTCTTCATCACTAAGTGATGTGGCAATCTAATTTGTCAATTTCTGAATGGATCCTTGGAAAACAGACGTTGCATCTTATCCTGTATCGGGCTAGTTTTTTGTTTTATATGTTAATATAATTGCTGACCTGTTATTTGAATAAGATCTGCATATTCTTCCTCTAGATCTACATATGTTTTTCTCTTCTTTCTTTCTCAATTCTCATTTAAGATCCCTTCTTGTACTTCTGCTCTGAATCTGTTCTAGATCTCCTCTACTCCTTTTCCTCAATCGGTTTTATCCTTCTTCCCTTATATATCTTCGAATCTCAAAGAAAGGCCACACCTCTTCATCATGTCTTTCTTTTGGCAAGTATCACAACCCTTCATAATTGCCCCTCTTTAAAAGAGTTACAATCTCTCAAAATTGCAACTCTTTTGAAGAGTCGCAATCCTTCATCATTGCTACCCTTTAAAGAGCCACTTCCTTATATTCTTCACATTCTTTCTTCCTTCCTCGATATCCCCATTCAAATGAACTCTCCTCCCTTTTATACCTTATGTTGAGGGAGTCGCAACTCTTATTATGCATCTCTTGACCTTTCATTAACTTAATTAAAATGTAATTATATCTTATTAATATTTATATATTTATTTATAGTTTAATTTTATTATTATTATTTATAAATCCTATTTCACAAAGGGGGCATTACAAGCATTGCAGATATTTGTCTGAATTTCCAAAAATCTATTGTGCTTACACGGTCATACACCTCCAATGACTTTTGGTGACTGCTTGAAAGTTTATTCTTGAAGCTCCCTTCAACATTTGCTTACAAACAATTCATTTTTTAACGAACGCATCAAACAATTTCAGCTGCAATCTTGAAAATCTTCTTTCTAATGCAAAGGATTCACAGCCATTGTATTCATACTCTGATTTTTGGTGAAGAAATCACAATTACTCACTCTGCTATAGAACTCGTTCACCTAAGAACTCCATGCTAATGAAACAAGAATTTGCCCCTGCCACTTTGTTTAAACTTTTGCACACCTACATATTACTCTTCAATTGGACATTCCCTATTGTTCTACCCACATATGACATCCCATACACAATGTTAGTTCCCTTAAATGTACTGCCATATTTGCCCAATGAAGCATCTAGCTTTATCTTGCTTGTGGGCATTTTGTAAGCAAAGTTACAAATGGCATTCTTAGTTAAGAGTGCATAATAAAATTTCAGTTTCAAGAGACTGAATTTGTAGAAATCGAGTAAGCATACCACTTGCAGCAGAAATATGAGGCAAAAAAGGAGCAATGGTCACTCTCTCTATTTCCATTGCAGATCTACTTGACCTCCATTTTCCCTAAAATTCACAGGCAGAGTTTGGTATTGCGATTGGAAATGGCAAATTGTAGCACTCCCTACTAGCAGGCTGCTAATTCCTAATGATTAGCACGTATCACTATGCATTTAAATCAGATAAAATTAAGAAATAATTATTGATTCATAATACATACTTAAGCCCTGATTCCTTACTTCCTAAGAATCAATCTTTAGAAAGATGGGTAATTAGTTATCCTTGGGGCACTTGGACAAGCAATTTACAAATAGGCGCCCTCAGATTTCTGGAATACATATGCATACCCATCTCAAGACTAGTCCCTCAAGATTTCCGTGATACATCTCCTTACCCCATCTTGTGATTCCCCCACCTTGTGAGGTTTTACACCACCTCTCCCTGACAAAACCAGCCTATCCTCTTAATGGTATTAGCAAGTGATTAAGATGTATATATTAATATTTCATATATTACAATATACACACATATACAACTGATATATAATTCTGATTTTACTCTTATGAACAGAATATATAATATACATATATATTAGACCATAAAAGGGTTCCTTATCCGTAATAAATGTTAAGAAAGTAACCTGAATAACCTACAGGTCTATGGGTACAGAATCGTACCTCACTCTTCTTGCTAATATTCTCTAAAGAATGACATTGCATATTATTTATACTTTTATAGTCTCTATAGAGGTGCCGGCGATCAGGTTGCGATTTGTTAGTTTGACTTGTAACTAATTATTAGTTAAGTCTTATTACTAATCCAAAGTCGCCGACTTAGAGACTCTTAATAATGGATGCATTTCAAGGGTCATGTCTCTTAAGAACATACCCTTCAATAAGGATATTTAGACGGGTATTGTATGCAGTTTTAGGACACACAGAAAACATACAGTCTGGACTAAAAGCATATATATCCTATCGGGTTTCTTGTATCAACTTCACACTCCAGTTTAATATAATCTCAGCAATACAGTCTTCTCAGAATTCAGCATACTCAGACCTGCAAATTAGTATTTGGATCAGGGTTGATTTTCAACTAGTTTTGATCTTTAATCTCAGAATTCTTGTCATCTGAATCTGCACATATTTACATGGTATCAGAGCCTAGTTATCAGATCTAGGGCTCTGCAGATTGTTACATATCAGACCTGTTCATATCCAGTAGTTATTATTCATCTCCAATGGCATATACAATCAGGCCTGAGGATAGATTTGATGGAAAGGAACATTTTGAAGCATGGAAATTCAGAATCTTGATGATTCTCGAAGAGAATAATGTTAGACAGTTTGTTGATGGAGCATCCAAACAGCCATCTGTTGAACCTCACAAATCCACATGGTCCAATGGAAACAGGAAAGCCATTCAAATCATCTTGGATGGAGTTAAGAATGACATCATACCTATGCTTACAAAACACCTAACTGCCTATGATATGATGAATGCATTGTGAAATGCATTTGAAGTAAATAATGCAACGAGGATCCATGCACTAAAGAGACAACTAAATCACATCCAAATAAAGAAAGGAAAATCAATAAACTCCTATTTTCTAAGAGTTGCTGGTATTAGAGATGAATTGGCAAGCATAGGAACCATCATAAATGACACCGAATTAACGCTCATGGCCTTACATGGACTGCCATAATCATGGGAAACATTTGCACAAGGTATAAGTGCTAGAGATAAGCTTCCAGATTTTAACAGACTTAAAAATGATTATCTTCAAGAAGAATCAAGAAAACTAAAGAAAGGAGGAAAACCTAAAATGGAAAACGAAGAACTTCACGTTCTCAATGCCAACTCTTATAAAGGCAAGAAAAAGCATTTCAAGAAACATAAAGGAAATCAGAAGAACGGAAAGTCCAAGAAAGACCTATCAAAAATAAAATGTGAAAAATTTGGACACTTTAGATCAAATTGTCCAGAAAACTCCAAACAAGCAGCGAACTGCATAAATATTGTTAGAGAAGAAGAAACTTATGATACGAAGAATCGTGTTTTGTATTCCTCCTTATCAAATGAAATCTCAAATAAGGCATGGGTAATAGATAGTGGATCCTCTAGGCATATAACGGGATACAAAGAAACTCTTGATTTCTTGTCCAAGAAAGTCAATGGTGAAGTTACTATTGGTGATAACTCAGCACATTCAGTTAAAGGGATTGGTAGCTGCACTTTGAAGCTAAAAACAGGAAATACTCTCCTTCTGAAAGATGTACTATATGTACCAGGGATAAAAAGGAACCTAATATCAATTACAGCGTTAGAAGATGATGGACACAATGTTGCATTCATGGATGGCAAAGTACTAACTTGGGCTAAGAATTCTTCCATCAAGAAAGCCAGAGTAATTGGTCAAAGAAAGGGATATTTGTATGAACTAAATATAGAACCCATTCAAGCTCTTGTTCACAAAGCAGAAGATTCAAACGAAATATGGCACAGAAGATTAGGGCACCTAAACTTTAAAACCCTATCTACTATGGAAAAAATGGTTACCAGGTTACCAAAATTAAAACAAGATCACCCTAGTATTTGCAAAGGGTGTGCCCTAGGTAAAAATACTAGAAGACCTTTTCATGATAGTACTAGGAAAACAAATAATGTACTAGAATTAATTCATTCAGATTTATGTGGACCCATGTCTGTTCCCTCCCTTGGAGGATTCTGGTATTATGTCTTATTCATAGATGATTTCTCTAGAAAAACATGGATTTATTTTTTTAAATGCAAAGAATCAAAAGAAATCTTACAAAGATTTAAGGAATTCAAAGCATTAACTGAAAATTTTTCAGGACATAAAATTAAAACCCTTAGAACAGATAATGGAGGAGAATATTTATATACCTCAGATTTGTTTAAAAAATTTTGTAAAGAATCAGGGATCAAGAGGGAGTATATTGTTCCTTATAACCCTGAACAAAATGGGGCAGCTGAAAGAAAAACAAGAGAATTATAGAAGCTACTAGGGCTATGATTTTTGACCAAAATCTAGAATACTATCTTTGGGCAGAAGCCTCTTGTACTACTGTATACATCCAAAACAAAAGCCATCACTCCTTTCTTAAAGATAAGACCCCTGAAGAAGTATTTACTAAAATAAAACCTAATATAAGTCATCTCAGAATCTTTGGATGTCTTGTATACATTCATGTGCCAAAAGAAAAGAGAACCAAATTGGAACCATCTGGGAGGAAGGGTATCTTTGTAGGGTATAGTGAAACTTCTAAAGCATATAGAATCTTCATACCTGGACAGAAAACTATTGAACTAAGCAGGGATGTAGTCTTTGAGGAAGATCTTGCATTTAAAAAGGCAATAAATTCTCTTGAACCCTCTCCTTTATCAAATTTTGAAAGCATAAGTGAGTCTGAATCTCAGAAGGAGAACTTAGAAGAGGTCGAAGATGATGTAAACCTTGAAGAAAGTTCAAAGAAAAGGTCACTTTGGGCCATAAAAACAGTTGAAGCAGCTCAAGATTTTGCTGCACCTTCAGGATCAGTCAGAGAAAGTAAAAGACTTAAAAGATTCTCTGGTTACACAGCAAATATGATTGATTTATCCAAAACAGAGCGAACCAATCCTTCTGATGCTATTAAACATCCCACCCGGAAAGAAGCTATGATAGAAAAATATCAATCAATTATGAAAAATGATGTTTGGGAAATAGTTCCAAGGCCAAAAGGAAAATCCATTGTTTCTTGAAAATGGTTATTCAAAATAAAGCATGCCGCTGATGTAAGTATTGAGAAATATAAACCCAGATTTGTAGCCAGAGGCTTTTCTCAGAAAGAAGGAATTGATTATGAAGAAACCTTTGCTCCTGTCGCCAGATATACCAAGAGTTGTCTTAGCAATTGCCACCTCTAAGGGATGGAAGGTACATCAAATGGATGTAAAGACAGCATTTCTCAATGGGAAGATTTCTGAAGAAGTCTATATAGAGCAACCAGAAGGATTTGAAACACATGATCCAAATGCCTTTGTTTGCTGACTCAAGAAAGCTCTTTATGGGCTTAAACAGGCTCCCAAGGCCTGGTATGAAAGGATTGATAAATATCTCACTGGCTTAGGATTCTCCAAAAATGAAGCTGATCCGAACTTGTATTATAAAAGAGATAAAGATGGTATGGTAATCTTGATATTGTATGTTAATGATTTATTAATCACAAGTGATGATCATCTTATAGATCAACGCAAGAAAGAACTTATCAGAGAATTCGAGATGAAAGACTTGGGTCTTCTTCATTACTTACTAGGATTGGAAGTGCGACAGAATGTTGATAGAATCATACTGAATCAAAGGAAGTACACTTCAAATATCTTGAAGAAATTCGGAATGTGGAACTACAAGTCCATGTCTTCTCCGATGGAAACCAATTTGCATAAACTTAAAGAAGCAGCTGCAGAATCACCTCCAATAGATTCTACTCTCTACAGGCAGATAATTGGATCTCTGATGTACCTAGTAAATAGAAGACCTGATATTTGCTATGCAGTCCATGCCTTAAGTCAGTTTATGTGTGAACCTAAGGAAATTCACTTAGTTGTTGTTAAACACATTATGAGATACCTTCAAGGTACTCTTAACTACGGGCTCAAATATGAGAGAGTGGCTTTAGATTTGCGTGGATTCACCAATTCAGATTGGGTGGAAGTGTTAAAGATAGGAAAAGCACTTCAGGATGTTGTTTTTGTTTAGGATCAGCAATGATTTCATGTATATGCCGAAAGTAGTCCTCTGTAGCTCAAAGCTCCATAGAAGCTGAATACATTGCAGCAGCAATGGCCTCTCGAGAAGCAGTATGGCTGAGGAAGTTGCTTGTGGGATTATTTGGGCAAGCCATGAATCCGACGATCATTCATTGTGATAATCAAAGTTCTATCAAGCTCTCAGTGAATCCAGTTTTCCATGATAGATCTAAGCATATTGAAATTCCTTACCATTATGTAAGAGATATGGTAGACAGGAATTCTGTTAAATTGGAATACATTTGTACTGCAGATCAAACAGCAAATATACTTACCAAACCTCTATCTAGAGTAAAGATAGAACATTTCAGAAAGAGACTCGATATGATTGAGTTGTAATTTATTATTTGATTACTAATAAAATGATGAATTTTATTTTTGTCAGGCTATTGACTACTATGGGCTCCACCATGTGTAATCATTATTTAGAGGTGACGATCTCTGAAATAATGAATACTTATGTAAAAGACATTATGAGAGGTGATGATCTCTTAGATAATGTCCTAACAGTAGATTTTACTGTAAGATCCAGGTGAATTTAAGATCGTCTGGTGGCATTGACATGTTCATGGGTCACAAATTGGATAAAGGAAGAATTCTAGAAATTCTTCGGGTTTATCCTGTATTCTGGTAGATCTTTAATTCAGGATCTAGTTGTGATTTAGAAATACCAGTTCCTATGAGTCACAACGTGTGTCTTATCACTAGTAGCGGTGATTTGTCATATTACAGGTTTAGTAATATGACTCAGTATCATGTGTTTTATGATACTATGTATTAAGAAGAGATAGACAGATATAGAGTATTAATTCTTGTCTACTATTTGTATTGATGTTGCTCGATATAATATCTCTCTGTAGGAGTATCAGGTTAAGAGGGAGTGTTAAGAAAGTAACCTAAATAACCTACAGGTCTATGGGTACAAAATCGTACCTCACTCTTCTTGCTAATATTCTCTACAGAATGACATTGCATATTATTTATACTTTTATAGTCTCTATAGAGGTGCCAGCGATCAGGTTGGGATTTGTTAGTTTGACTTGTAACTAATTATTAGTTAAGTCTTATTACTACTCCAAAGTCGCCGACTTAGAGACTCTTAATAATGGATGCATTTCAAGGGTCATGTCTCTTAAGAACATACCCTTCAATAAGGATATTTAGACAGGTATTGTATGCAGTTTTAGGACACACAGAAAATATACAGTCTGGACTAAAAGCATATATATCCTATCGGGTTTCTTGTATCAACTTCACACTCCAGTTTAATATAATCTCAGCAATACAGTCTTCTCAGAATTCAGCATACTCATACCTGCAAATTAGTATTTGGATCAGGGTTGATTTTCACCTAGTTTTGATCTTTAATCTCAGAATTCTTGTCATCTGAATCTGCACATATTTACAATAAAATTCAGATACAATATTCTGTAAATAAGTATGTAATTCATAAATGCTTGCCAGCAATATAAATAATTTGCCTCCTTTCTCCTCTCTTCCTTGTGAAGAGCATCAAATATATTTCATAATCTCTTGTCCATCCTATCCACCATCCTCGAATGTGTTCAAATGACTTCTTATATCTTGCCAAGATGGAATGAGTTGAACCCCTTCACAGTCAATGAGACCCAACTTTACTAATCGTGGCTCTTCGTAACTATTGTTGTTATCAATCAGTCTTTTTATATCTAATTATTTCCTTTTTAACTCCCTCCATTTAAGATATCAATGGGTTAGTAATGATGACCAGTCATAATCTAGATGTTTATCAAGATGGCTTGGTAAAAACTTAATATTCTGATGTCTTTTGGACTACTGATGCAGACTCTTGTCATCTTCCTGGGAAACGATATGATTCTGATTTCCTTCTGACTGACATCAAGTTTTTGATATTTAAAGACACCAGTTATAAAAGAATGCTTTCATACATAGTCTTACATGTCTCTTTAATCCAATTATTATTTTTCCTCAGTGATGATATGGACATTTTACCGTCACCTCCCTTCCACTGAGCTACTCTGATATTATGTCTTCTCCTTTATTTGGAATGTGAATTATGACTTGATAGTTGGCAAAGCTAGCTTAAGAATAATTTCCTCTCATCTTCCAGAGAAGAAGATATAGGCCAACTTATAACGGTGTCAATGTTTGCATGATAGCATGCCTTAAATTCACATCATTTGGTTCATTCCTAGATACACTTGAAAATAAGAAGCATACATGAGGTATACACAATAACACACGCATTGTTAGATTCCTTCTAATTTTAATGTCCCCATTTCCTAGTTCAGTATCTTTTGTAGAGGTTAACCTATTAGCAGGGGTCCCGTAGGTTAATACAGTGGATAGGGAGCCCATTAAGGGGTGATCTAAGTTTAAATAGGGAAAGTGAAGTTTTGGGAGCATGATGATTCTTAATTTGGAAAGTTGAAACAATGGTCTCCTTCCTTCCCATGAGATCACTAACCCCTCTTTAGTTCATTTTGTCAGTCATCTGTATGAATCTTTCAATATCCATTCTAGTAAAATTCACCATTTCCCTTTGACATTTCTAGGTTGGTTCCTGTCAACTGGATTTTGAAGGAAAGATCAAAGAAACAATTGGTTTTTCTGGGCTTTTTTCATTGCTTTGTATCTGTTTTCCATTTCACTCTTGAAATGGAAAAATGTGTCACAATCACAAGTTTTCTAGAAAAATAATCTGGCATTTCCTTAGTTTCCAAATTATTTGTTTGGGAAAAAAGAAAACTCTCAATATAGGAAAGGAAGGACTTTTCAATTGAAGTGTCTTTCTTGGTATTGGAGATATTTCTGTAGTGTGGAATATTGAAAATATTATGGAACCTTCGTTCATGGCTCCTACTTGTCCTTGTAAGCTTGGATAAGATGGCTCTGCAATGAGTTTGGCACTATAAGGATTTGAAGCTTTTGTAGACTCAATTCGGTAGTAGATGCATTTTTTTATACTTCTCTATACAATTAGAAATCTACTACATCCTTCTATATAGTTTTTCAAGCTTCTCTATGAGATGGTTATTGTGGAACCCATAAATATAGTTGCCAAGAAACTCCATTATAGGAATGTAGACCATATCTCTCCTTGTGCCCACAACTTCTGATGCGTAAGGTAACAAAGGAAAAAGACAATAAACTATTACACCTTTGATGAAGTTTGTTCTCCTCTCACGGGTCTCCTGGATGATCTAAATCCAAGCATCTCTTGGATGATACTTTCTTGGTCGTGAAAGTACTTGAATGAATGCAAAGAGGGCATTTTGGAAAAAGAGACTTGTGGAAAGTTTTAAGGATAAAAAGATGCTTGTATAGGCCTCCACATATCTCTTACATGCTCAGTTGCCTGGTGCATTGGGCCAGGGGTTTCTGTTAATAATTTAAAAGCGTCTTGGAGGTTTTTGAAAAGAGTAGTCAACAACCTGGTTTAATACTTTGAAAGTGGCTCACATGATTCAGATCCAGATTATATTATTCAGAGCAAGCAATGTCCTTGTGATTCATGAAGCCAGTTCCAAATGGAATTTGGTGTCATTGAAGCCCTTGCTAAGATAAAGCCATAGATGTACTACTGGCAGAGTACTTGCCAAGTTGCAAAAACTGGCCTAGTTTTCTGGCCTGGCGAGTTTTTATGACTTTTACTAATACCAAAAACATGCCGAATTTTTGGCAAAAACTCCCCAAGCACTCTTCATTTTTTCACGAAAAACTCAGTCGTAGTTTTATAACAGCATTTAAAGGCAAAAAACAGCCCAAATTTATTTCATTTCTCACTTCTTCACTTGTATTTTGCTGAGAGGGGGAAAATAGTCTTCCAAACACTTGTATTACAAATACTTGCAAACTGATTTCTATAGATTTGAAGCAGATTTGAGGTGGTTTTTGAACAGGATGAAATCAATGATTTAGAGAGGCGGACTATGAGTAGAGGGGTGGATTTGGTTTCACATTGGATGACATTGAGTTGGATGAGTAGTCATTTCTAGTGCCAAGAGAAGCTAGAGGCAAAGCTACATTGAGAATAGAAGATCAACCACAGACTGAGTCAGACATACCCAGCAAGGAGGCAGAGTCATGCCCAATGCAAACTTCTAGGACTAGACCCTCTAGCTCTACCTCTCCCTTGGTTTTTTGTAAAGCTGGGAAGAGGAAGATGTAATTGTACTGATGTATTTACTTGTAGCTTTATATAATTTACTTGCTGTTTTGCTTCCAGCCACTTTGTACCCATTACTTACTTACATAATCACATTCCTCACAAGAATAGGATTTTGTACACACTTTGTATTTAAAAATATCTGGATTAAGCTTGTTTCTCTTGTGTTCTCATTTATTGACTCATTGGATGCATCTTCAAACTGAATTTTGCAAAAAAATTGCATTTCTAATTAAATTTAAGCAATTTTTCAAGTTCCCCAGTGTTTGTTAAAAACTGGCTGAGTTTTTCCCAATTTTTATTTTCAGGCCTTGGCAAGTTTTTGGCTTCGGCGAGTTTTCCAACAATGCTTAAAACTAATTAAGAATGACGTGAGAAAAATGATAATCCAAGGTTAAAAGTTTAAACAAAATGATCCAATCTGGAAAAAGAATGAGAGTGCATGTTTGAAATCTGGAGTCATATGCTGATAAGAGCCTAGTATAATTGTGTTGAATGAATTGAAGTAGGATGAAGAGAAGTAGATATGATTAGAATAGAGAGCCAAGGGCAGTACCTGACTCAAATGAAGAGGAGGTCAAAATATCAACTTATTACTTAATCTATCATTGGATAGCAGTGGCAATTTCGCATAGTATTCTTGTCAATTTGTGAATGGAAATGTAGTAGTCCACTGTAGCGCTTTTTTTGAGGTAAAACATGAAGCTCTTATTTATGAGCAAGAACAGGGAGGTTAGCAGACACATCTTGGCTCCTATACCTTACTGTTATATACTTTTAGATGGTTGAAACATCTACAGGTTGTGACACACTTACATCTGAACAGATCTTGGCAGTCTCACAGAGCATAATGGACAAGGTTGAAGACCAAATGTGGTCTATGCATGTCTTTTCTGCATGATGTCTATATTATTTGACAGCAGAAGCTAGATTTGACTATGAAGGCTTCTTTTACCATTGTACTGTCTTGACTTATTGGCCTGATTCTGTAGCCGTGTACTGAAGCAGAATAATATATATTGCATTTCTAATTAAATTTAAGCAATTTTTCAAGTTCCCCAGTGTTTGTTGAAAACTGGCTGAATTTTTCCCAATTTTTATTTTCAGGCCTTAGCAAATTTTTGGCTTCGGCGAGTTTTCCAACAATGCTTAAAACTAGTTAAGGATGACGTGAGAAAAATGATAATCCAAGGTTAAAAGTTTAAACAAAATGATCCAATCTGGAAAAAGAATGAGAGTACATGTTTGAAATCTGGAGTCATATGCTGATAAGAACCTAGTATAATTGTGTTGAATGAATTGAAGTAGGATGAAGAGAAGTAGATATGATTAGAATAGAGAGCCAAGGGCAGTACCTAACTCAAATGAAGAGGAGGTCAAAATATCAACTTATCACTTAATCTATCATTGGGTAGCAGAGGCAATTTCGCATAGTATTCTTGTCAATTTGTGAATGGAAATGTAGTAGTCCACTGTAGCTGTTTTTTTGAGGTAAAACATGAAGCTCTTATTTATGAGCAAGAACAGGGAGGTTAGCAGACACATCTTGGCTCCAATACCTTACTGTTATATACAGTTAGATGGTTGAAACATCTACAGGTTGTGACACACTTACAACTGGACAGATCTTGGTAGTCTCACAGAGCATAATGGACAAGGTGGAAGACCAAATGTGGTCTATGCGTGTCTTTTCTGTATGATGTCTATATTATTTGACAGCAGAAGCTAGATTTGACTATGAAGGCTTCTTTTACCATTGTACTGTCTTGACTTATTGGCCTGATTCTGTAATTCTGCACTGAAGCAGAATAATAGAAGTAGATGTTTATAAATTTCTGTGACTTTCTAATGTAAGTTTCTACTCTTGTCCATTGGATCTTCATGACCACTCAAAATAGTTATTTCTTGTTTATTAGTGGACCTTGATGTTTTTCTTCTTTATTTACCAAATCAAAATAAAAATTCTGATATAATCCCTGGCCATATATACAGGTACTATAGATGCCTTGTCAATAGCATATGTTATGCTGCTCAAATGGCATGATCCATGTGTAAGAGAAAGTCAACCAATGAAAAGGGGTTGACTTTTCATGTGAGACAAAAGCCTTTTCTTTTAATTTGTAAATAGGAAAAAGACTTTATGTGTGCACATTGAATGGGTTAGAACAATGGGGTCTTTTATTTAATTAAAATCAAATATGGACTTAGGATTTTATTGTCAAAATATAGGTTAAAATTAAATAAATTTGTTTTTAGCAATTTGGCCTAGGAAAATGATTAAATAATTTAGCCAAAATGTTGAGAAGGAGGTTAATAGTCTAGATGACCATTTTTAGGTGATTACATTTTCCCCTATTTGACTAATGTGTGATCAATTTGGGAACACAATACGTCAAAGAATAGAGAAGCCAAGTAGGTTGCAACAAATAGAGAGGTTTGATTCTGAAGAATGAAATGTAGAGTGAGATAGCAAGTCTAGAGAGAGAGAGAGAGAGAGAGATGATATTATAACTCAAGAAGAGTACTAACATCAAGCATAGAAAATGGATCAAGAGCAAATGGAAAGGTCAAGCATATGCACTTGAGAAATAGATAGCTATAGCAAGCAATGATAGAGTATTTCTGCCCCCTTGGGATTGAAAATGAAATAGGGTAAAGGGAATGTAGAAATGAAAATTATATGAGAAAATTGAGATATATAAAATTTCATGATGATAGATAAGTGATTAGAACCAAAGAGAGACCATAAGGAAGTGATAGAATGCCCCAATTTGACTAGAATTGACCAAGAAGGATAAAGCCTAAAATTAGGTCAAATCAAGTAGGAAGATGATTTAGAAGAGAAATATGTGAATTAAAGTTGGTAAGAAGTGTAGAAATGATGAAGACATGGAGAAATGAAGATGCCCCAACAAAAATTCAAAGATTAGCTATCAAAAGGTTAACTAACTGCATAAAAGAAGGCAAAATTTTAAAACACGATTTTGACTAGCAAGATGAACTTATATTTTTATTTCAATCCTAAAAATAGGTACAGGATGTTGAAATTAGCAAGGCTATAATTTTCACAGAATGCTGACGAGTTTGAAAAATGAGACAAAATGAGGTCAGAGGACTATATAAGGGGTCCAAGGGTCATTTTCAATTCATTTGTCTTTTGTGATTGTTGAGAGCTTTGAAGTGATTTTGATAGAGAATGATGGCTCTTATAGGCATTCCAACCTACATTGTTTCAAGCATAGCCAATCGCACAACTAACCACCCGATTATGACGCCCCGGTGAGTCTTCAAAAATTTCATGCTTTTCAAGCTATTTAACATATTTTTAATGCATTTTTATGGGTATTTGGAAAAATATCATGTGATACTTTTAAAGTATCGCATGCTTGTGTTGAGAAGTATCGTACGATACTTCTATTACCAAAATTGTATTACACACATTAAAATTTCCATCATATCAAGCATACCCAAATATTGTCTAATATGGTGCGAACTATCACATGAAAGAAAAGTATCACCCAATAATTGTAAGAAGTATTGCACAATAGTTAGTCAACAAATTGTATCACTTACATGTTAGCAAAACTGTCGCTTGGTTATTTATTGAGCATTTTTGCATGTGTAGGAGCAAATTTTGAGCATGAGATTGTTGTTTTTTTATCATTTTGATCTATTTATGATGCCACTTGATCTAATTATAGCTGATATTGATGTTTTGATGTTGTTTGACTTGATTATGCATATTTTTTTTCCCAACACTATTGATCTGAGCCCCCAAGGTGGTGAGGTTGCGAGTCCTCCATCATCTAGAGGCAGACGAGAAGCCACTATAGATAGCATGGGATTCATGTGGCTGTTGCACATGCCCCATATTTGGGAAAACCATGGATTGTTCACCACATTAGATGAGTAGTGGCATAGTGAGCATAACACCTTTCATTTTCTCACTAGCGAGGCCACCATTACTCTAGAGGATGTATGTTTTGATGCTCTTTTGTTTTAAGTTTCCAGTTTCTATATGAGGTGTGCTGACGTGAACTTTTGCATGTCACAAGTTTATTACGATCAAACCCTGACAAAGGGGAGATTGGTAGCACAACAACTCTTTAAATATGTGACTATCCTAGATCGACACCTTAGGATAGACTCATAAATGAGTACAAGGATAAGTATCCCTTAGCCTATAGTAGCAAGTAAGGGAGGAGATGACAGAGATGGCAGAGGTGGGAAATAGATGGAGATTGGGAGTAGTTCTCAATTTGTTGGGGTGAGATAGACGTGGGCCCAAGCCACGAGAGAGGAGGAGGAGAGTGAGGAGGAGCAGGAGGAGCATCCATTGAGATGCAAGAGATTGGAGAGGGTAGAGCCATAGTAGAATAAGCTTATAGGAGGGTGATGGTTGAGATGCTCGAATTTGGGCCTTAGATGTAGAGTTTCATGAAACATGGATCAACATAGTCGTGTGGGATCAGCAACTCATTGATGAGTGGGTGCAGGGCGAGGAGCTATGTAGGGAGCAAGACCTGGCAACATGACGCAAAGCATCATTGTGTGTAGGTGGCTTATTACTATGCTACTTACAATGGTGTGGTACCACCTAGATAGGGGCTCCTAGACTATTTAGAGCAAGAGGGTAGATCAAAGGGTGCAATGTAGCCACCGAACAAGAGACAGGCTCCCCACCACAACCACCACCAGCCCAAGAGGGTGGAAGTCATTCTTAGGTCTAGGGGTAGATCTAGGTTGATGTCCTTATGAGACTTTTGTTGTACTATATGAATTTTGAGGCTATTATACAAATTTTGGATCCCATATTGTATTTTGATTGATCGTTATATATATATATATATATATATATATATATATATATATATATACATACATATATGTATATATACACATATATGTGTATATATATATATGTATATATACACATATATGTATATATATATATGTATATATACACATATATGTATATATATATGTATGTATGTATGTATGTATGTATGTATGAGATGCTAGATTTGATCATTATGCATTGTGTACTTTTATCATTTTATGCTCATGTGATGGATGTTTCAACTTCTAGTCATGTTTATGTATGCTCAATTTTATGTTCATGTTTATATGCTCATGGATCTCTCTTATAGATATTTTTAGCTCTTATGTATATGATGTAGACCCATTTTTTAAAAATATGATACTTGGATAGATTAGATGTGATGATTAGATTAACCCCTTGTGATGACAGGTATAGAAGAAGTAAGCAGGTGGACATGATTGACAAAGGACAAAAGACATGAGTGAGAGAAAGATTTTAGAAGAGATAAATGTAGTTAGCTAATGTGTCCATTAAAGATAAAGAAAGAGCTCTCTCCATATGAAAATGCAAGACTAAGCTAGAATGAGCCTTAAAATGTAAGCTAGTATGCAAAATGGTTTACTTGTAAGAGACACAAAATATTTAGACCCTAATTTCATCATTGAGCATTATTAGTGACATCGGAAGATCATACAATCATCACTAGTATAACTATGAGGATATGAATATGATCTATGTTAGATAGAAATGTGGAAATCCAACCTAAGCATCAAAGACATGTAAGTCAAGATGGCTAGTTCAGTTAGATTCCCTAAGTTTAGTTGAGAAAGATTGCACTTGTATCAAGGCATGAGTGCTAAGATAACCCTCAAGTGTAGTCTTGAGAAAATAGACAAGGATGATACATTGTAATTCCAAAGTGTCAAGTAGGTCAAGCATGAATGATCTCAACACCTTATATTAACAAAGTATACCCACAATCAAAAGACAAGTAAAACATGCCCCATACTCCCAGTCTTCTAGTTCATGACATCCTTTAAATACCATTAGGGAGGGAACACTCAGCAAAGAAATTGTCATAGATAACACACAAAAAAAGATAAAGTTCATCATAGCTCATCAAGTTTAAATTTTAAGTGTGTATGTATATCACATGGCCATTTCTCCAATACTTGAATCTGATAGTGAGAAATATCGTAGCATCCTAGACTGTAGGTAAGATATTCGAGAAGTGTTGAGAAACACTCTATGTCAAGGGGGGAGTGTTGAGAAACACTATTTTTCATGAGTTTCCAAAGGAACCCTAATGCACAAGAAGACCCTAATAAGCTAAGTAGTCCTGCCCCTGAGATGAGGGAAAGAGACAATTCCAAACTAGGAAATGGAGTTGTGAAATGAATGAGTGTTATTGATAGACATAGGTGCAAGGGTCTCAAGTAGCACATGTTTCCAGATTTCACCACTTGACAAAAAATTTCAAGACTTTTTTCAATTTTTTTGTATTTATTTATTTTGGTGATACATCAAAGCATCTATTGCTAGGTTTTCACTAAGATGATCATTTTCTCAAGACCTTTTTTGATTTTTAGGATTTTTTGAAAGATCATAAGATATGTACAAATAGTTGAGCTAAGAGAGCCTTAAGCATAGAATTTCTTTAAATGTAAAATGTTAATACGCTTAGCAACTTGTTCCCCTTCAGGAGTAGAGAGCTAATAGGCACCATATCCAAATGTTGTTGTGACGATGTAAGGACCCAACCAATTAGGCTCAAATTTACCCTTATGTTCCCTATATTGTTGATTCTTAGGGTTCTCTCGAAGCTAGTAGACATTTATTTTTGATATGTCCTCGTGTGATCAAAAGTGGCCTTATAGCCCTCATTGAGGGTTTCTAGCGAGTGTATCCTCGTAGCTCTATGATCTTCATTAGTTATCAACCCATATAGGGAGACTTGCAAGGAGAGAATCTCAACTTCTAAAGGTAAGATAGCCTCAAAGCCATAGACTAGTGAAAAAGGTGTAGCCCCTAGAGGAGTATGTATAGTGGTCTTGTAAGCCCAAAGTGCTAGATTGATTTGCAAGTGCCAATCTCTACCTAATTTGTGGATCATCCCGGGTAGGATTTTTAATAGAATCTCGTTAGAGGCCTCAACTTGGTTGTTCCCTTGAGGATAGTATATCAAGGACCAATGTTGTTTTATCATGAATTTCTTACAAAGTTTCTTAAGGTCCTTATTTTTGAACTATCCTCCATTATTAGTAAAAATGGAGGATGGGATACCATAGCAACAAATAATGTGGTTGAGTATGAATAAGGCAACATTATTGCCTATAGCAACACACAAAGGTACAACTTCAACCCATTTTGTGAAGTATTTGGTTGTTGTAATGATGAATTTGTGTCCATTGGACAAGCTTGGATGGATCTTTCCCAGAAAATCAAAGGACCACTACTGAAAAGGCCAATATGTGATAGAAGGGGTGAGTTCATGCCTAGGACCATGAATCAAGTTACCATGTAGATGACACTTCTTACAATATTTATCATATCTGATAGCGTCACCCTGCATAGTTTAGCAATAGTAGCCTATCCTAAGTAGTTTTTGAGCAAGTGCAAGGCCATTAGAGTGTGCCCTACAAATGTTGTCATGGACTTTTTTCAATGCCTTTTCAAACTCTTCTAGTTCTAGAAACATAAGAAGCATTCCATCTAGACCTTTCCTATACAAATCACTAAAGACAAGGGTATGGTGAGAGGCATTTCATAGAAGTTGAAATTTTTGGGTATGCGTGATATTTTTAGGAATTATTTGATCATCCAAGTAGGAGAAAATGGTGAAGTAGCAAGAGGAGTCATGCACGAAAACTATTCAGATCACATGATTATCGAGGGAATCATATGCAAGATGACGTAATTCTTCCACCATCAACTCAAAGCATGATTCATGTTCTTGCAACTGAATAATAGATGCTAGAGTAGCCATAGCATTTGTAGCCTTATTTTCTACCCTAGGAATTTCTTGGAATGTCACAAATGTGAAGTAGTTTCATAGGGCATCAATCAATTTATTGTAAGTTACAAGCTTGTCATCTAGTTTGATAATCATTATTAACTTAGTTAATAACAAACAGAGAGTCTCCATGGATGTGTAGCTCTGTAATCCTCCATTCTAGAGCCATTTTGATCCCATTAGTTAAGGCCTCATACTATGATATATTTTTTGTGTATGGGAACAAGAGTTTGTAGGACTTTGGGATAGTGTAGCCATGAGGCATGACAAACAAAATACCTTCACCAGCCCCATTATGGGTGTGAGAGCTATCAAAAAAAAGATTTCATGTTCTTTCAGTGACATACATGATGGAAGCATCAAGAAATTCAATTTGCATAGGAGCAGTATCTTGCAATGGAATTGATCAGCTATGGCTTATCCCTTAATAGCTTTGTGTTCAATGTATTGAATGTCAAATTTGGAGAGAATCATCATCCATTTAGGAAGGCATCCAATAAGCATAGCTTTACTTAGTAGATGTTCAAGGGGATCAATCTTTGCAATGAGATGCACTGTGTGAGCCAACATGTAGTGCCTAATTTTTTGGGAGGTAAATCCCACTACAAGGCAATCCTTTTCAATGTTGTTGCAATTCATTTCATAAGCCCCCAAACTGTGACTAATGTAATAAATAGAATGTTCCTTTCCATTCTCATCACTTTGTGCTAGTATGCTCCTAGAGAAGAATCTATAGCTAAGATGTATAAGATCAAAGGTTTTCCTGGTGGCATCAGTATTAGAGATTTAGATAAATATCCTTTGATTTGATCTAATATATTCTGAAATTCTTCATTATAGATACATGTAGAGCCTTTGTGCAAGTTCTTATTGAAGGATTGGGCTCTATCAACCAACTAAGAAATAAACCTCCTAATAGATTGAAGACGTCCTTGAAGACTTCTCAACTAACTAATATTCTTAGGAGGAGGTATTTCCATAATGGCTTGCACCTTTTCTAAATCATCTTCAATGCCTTTTGTAAACATGATATAGTCTAGCAATTTTTCTAATGTGACACCAAAGGCACACTTTTTGGGATTTAACCTACTTTGAAACTATTCCATGTGGTCCATTATCAAACTCAAATCATCAATATGTGTATCTCTTTTTTTAGATTTGGCCAATGTGTCATCAACATAGTCTTCCATATTTTTATGCATCATGTCATGGAAGATAGTAGTCATGGCTCTTTAGTAAGTGGCTCTTGCATTCTTTATTCCAAAGGGCATGGTGTTTCAACATAAAGTACCCCATGCACATGTAAAGGAAATTTTCTCTTGATCCCCAAGGGAAATTTTGATTTGATTATATCCAGAGAAGCTATCCATTTAAGAATACATTTCATAACCCCATATCATGCCCACTATCATGTCTATGTTTGGAAGTATAAAATCATTCTTAGGGCATGCTTTGTTCGAGTCTCTAAAATATATGCACACATGGGTGGACTTGTCATGTTTGGACACATGTACTATGTTGGAGATCCACTTTGCATATTCAATAGCTCAGATGAAGTTTGCACTTAAGATCTTTTCTAGTTGTGCTTTAATCGAGAGAGCAACATGCGGATGCATTTTTCTCAACTTTTTCTTAACGAGTTTAACACCAGGAGAAATAGATAAGTGGTGCATGATTACATCTATGCCAATGCTAGGCATATTTGGATAGGTCCATGTAAAGTTGATATTTTTTTCTTGGAAGAACTTAGTGCAGTTCTCCTTTTCCTAAGCTGATAGAGATTGAGCAACATGAATGATCTTGGGAGACTCTTATGTACCAAGATTAATAGGTTGTGTTGGTTCAATAAGAACCAAAGATCTATCCTAAAAATAGCATGGTGGACTACCAAGTACCTCATCCTCAGGTGCCCTAAAGAGGTTTTCACCCTTAGATTCATCTTTATTTTAACTTTTTTGGGGTTTAAACAGCCACAAAGTGGTTTTCACCATCAAAATGATTTTTTTTGTTTTTCTCTTGATTTTTTGACTAAGGTACTTGATATATGTTTCTGTCATGTTAATCACAGGTTTGCTAGTGGAAGATATCACAAATTCAATGGCATTGAGGTAGTAGGTGATCTCATAGTCATTCTAAAAAGATGGTAGTTACGATTGTTGGTGTTAAGCAGACTAATTTATGAGATCAGGGTTGAGTAATGAGAGGAAAGTAGAGGTTTTGAGGTTATTGGTGTGGAAGGAGTCATCTCTGGTGACATGAGAAGTTGATCCCATATGGAAAGTTCCAAAGGAATCCAAATTAGGACTAGACCTAGAGGGAATGACGTGATCCACTAGAGCAAATTGTAAACCAAACTCATTAGACCTTAGACTAGACTCATCAACTATGTTTGGTTGGCTAACATAGGCATTGATGACATCCAATCCTAACTCACAAGATGCATCTGAGAGAGATTCCCATTCATATTCACCAAAATTTGTACTCAGGTTTTGAGCTATCAAGTGAGCAATGTTTTCTCTTATCCTTCATCTATTAGGATCTTCATGGTCAAATTCATGAAGTTCATGTTGTCTAGAGGTGGAAGCCTTGACATCATTATGGGTGACCATTGATTATTCTCCCCAAAGGAGAGAACTAGGAGGCATGAAATCCTCTTCTTGGAGAATAGTAGTAGCAAAGGGTGGATCATCCTCCTCTAAGTCATTGGTCATTTGAGCTCTTCTATCGAACCTTGGTAATTCATCTTCGAGGCCAAAGCCTAGTCCAGTAGTATCTCTACTTTTACATCCATCAGTATGACTTAAGGGTTCTACTAGAGCTTTCTTATCACCAGTTAGGGATCCTTGGCCATGATATCCAATATTTGTTAAAAATTTAGAGCCTTTGCCATAGTTCTTAGGAGAAATAGAAATAGTGATTGTAGCCTCCTCAACATCTTCTTCCTCCCTATAAATCCAATCTCTTATAGCTTGATCTTATTTTTCTTCTTTTAAGGGAATAGAAGACTAGACAAAAGTTTCAAAAATAGTCATAACAAAAGTCGAGAGCTTCAATTTCTTAGAAGGTTTTCAATAAGATCTAGGAGAAACTGACAAAGAAGCAATAGAGTCCAGAATGTACTCACCCATACCAATGTTCATCATTTTTTAATTTATGTTCACACTCTTTGAGGGATGGTTTAAGCTCATAGGAAGAGTGATTATGGGAAACTAATGTTTCATCAGCAAACAACATGTTGATAGACATTGAATTATCCCCTGGAATAACTTTTTTGGTGCCATTGAAAGGAAACTTTATGCACTGATGGTACGTTGATAACACTGCTGGCATGTCATGGATCCATGGTCTTCCTAGCAACAGATTATATGCTATTGGGATGTCTAAAATTTGAAAGATCGCATCTTTTTCAATAGGACCCACATGGATCGGCAACACAATGAGACCTTTAGAAGGTTGTTCAACCTCATCATAGGCTTTGATGATGATCTTCTACCTAGGGTCGATAACAAATTTAAACATGCCTAGCTATTGAATAACATTGAAGGAGATGATGTTTAACCTAGCACCATTGTCTATCAAGACTTGATAGATGCGAGTATGAAAGGTTTGAACTTTGATGTGTAAAGCTAGGTTATGGGGATGACTAAGTGACTTGTCATCTTCTTCAGAGAATGTGAGATAGTGTGGTGAGGAGATATGGTTCACCATAGATTGGAATATCTCAACGTCAATGTCCATGGGAATATTGGTTGCGTGTAAAGCTTTATCAAGAATTTCCTTGTGAAAAGGAGATAATTCTAGCAACTCAAAGATGGAATTTTGCATAGGGGTTCTTTGAAACTGACTAACAAGATCATAGTTGTATATAGCTGGAGTAGCTACTTGTTTGGATGAGGAAGCATTCTTGGGATTATTTGCAACTTTTAGGACAACCCTAGCTTGTCCCCTAGTGATAGTGTTTAGTGTCTCACCATGTGAAGAGGAGGATTCGTCCACCCTAATAACTACCTTTGGCCTAGTTTTCCTATGATTTTGTTGGGCATTGTGTATTTTTAGTACTACCTTAGGTCTTTCATCCTCTGTGTCATAATTGGGTTCTTGGTCAAATTTAGGACCCATCGTGTAAATATGTTCAATAAGTTCTAGCATGTTTATGATATTGTTCGCGTTACTGTAGGTGTAATTGATCTTTGTATCGTGATTTTTCTTGTTAGCATGGGATGATTCCCCTGTTACATATTCTAGTAATGGTTGTTTGAAGGCTTTATGATCAAATTTTTTTATTAAGCCATATGTTACGACTTTGCCTCCATTAATGAGGTCTTGGATAACATCTTTGAGTTTGCAAAAATTATCATCTTTCCACTAATCAAGTTTGATGGGTGGGTCATAGGGCTGAGAGTTGTTTGGAAGTGTGATAAGCTTATTTGTGAGCAAGGTCTTTAAGACCACTTCATAAGATTCTACCATGGTTGTGTAAACATGCTTTGGCGTAGAAGATCTTTTAGTTTTATCAAATGTTTGAGACTTTGAAGTCTCTTGTTTTTTAGTAACATAAATGGTGTTAGAAAGGTTGAAGGTTGATTCCTTGGTCTTAGGAGCATCCACTACTCCATTATTAATGATGTACTTGATTTTTCCAAGGTTTGTTCTTTTCTTTGTCATTTCCATTTCCATTTTTGTCTTTATTCAACACAATATCACCTTTGCTAATAGCAACATCCTCAATGTGGTATACACTTTCAACCATATCATTAAAGGATGTGAATAGTCATTTCCTAAGATCATAGTAAAGTTTAGGTATAAGTGTATTGACAAAAATTTCAATCTTCTCGGTCTCAGGAATCTACCAAGGCTACCTAGAGTGTAAAGATCTCCATCATTGGAGGTACATAGCAAAGGGTTCACCTTATTTTTGCTATATATTGCACAAGTCCAGCATAGTAATAGGATGTTGAATGTTATAAGAATAGTATTTGATGAAGCATTGTACAAGTTTGCCACATGACTTGAGAGGAGGTGGCAGTTTTGTGAACCATTCCATGGCTTGGTCCCTCAAGCTCCTAGGAAATAACCTCATAAGGTTAGTGTCTTCATGCATAAATTCCATGCTAAGAGCATAGAAGTGTCTTACATGGTCATGAGGATCACCATTTCCATCATATTTATCATATTAGGAACCTTTGATATCCCTAGGAAATGAGACCATGTAAAGACTCCTATCGAAAGGAAGAGTACATATTGATTTGACAAAAGAGGTTTTGGGTTGATTCTTGGAAACTTTTAATCGAGCAAGTTGATTTTTGAGTTCTTGCATTTCCTCTGTCAAGATCTCAGTTTCAGTAGGTTCTAATTTTTGGATGATTCTTTTCACATCAAAATCATGAGGGAGTTTCCATCCCTTAGCTATCATGTATTGAAAATATTGGTCCTTATTTTTCTCCAAGGCTTTTAGCATTAGCCTTTGGACAACCTCATCTTGTTCCCTTTGGACAATCTCATAAGGTCTTCACTAGTGATTTCATCATTGTTCTCATTTTTGTGATGTGACTATAAGTTTCTAAGTAGTGATGGAAATCCTCTGACATTTATTCTAGGACATCTAGGAGATGTATTTTTTCCATCATTGCCACCAAGAAGGATGTTATCAAAGGGATAGCTATGGTAACCATGTCTATTTTCAGCATTATGAGCATGAGCATGAGCATCATCATCATCTTAATGATAAGATTATTCTCTATTAACCATGTGTATGGCCTTTAGGCATGCTTGTTCTTCTAAGTGTTGTTTCATCTCTTTAGGGTGCATGGTGAGTGACACACTGTCTTTGACCCTAGGTGTATCAAAGGGCCTATCAAATAGATTCTCAAAGCTATAGACCAAGTTATGCCAAGTGTTAACCTCTTGTGACTCATTAGAGATAAGTTCCTCTACACTAGGTTATCCACGAGGATGCCTAGTTAGAGTTTCCAATTGTTCAAAGGCAAAAGAAGGACGACTTCCTTTACTAACTTGGAACCTAGTCGTGACCAACATGTAAGGTTGTGAATTTTTCTAATAAGATGAGGTAAAGCATTTCAGATTTGATGTAACGCCCTGCCATGTGACCCAAAATAAGTTAACCTAAAGTTTTACCTAGTTTGTCAAACATTTTTTGTTTAAGTTAAAAATAATAATTTAACAACAATAGTTATAACATAGCGGAAGCAATTAACATTCACATAAACACATACCATGAAATAGATTATAGTTCTTAAGGGTCCCATGACATTGAATTACATTTAAGTTTAATTAATAATAAATCTAATATATAATAAATCCACATCAAATAATAATATATTAGTATGAATCTATTTAAATAATATAAAATTATATATGATGCCACTTGGCAATAAACATAATGCACAATAATCCACTGTACATGTCACAAGGTATGGAAGGCTAAAATAATATACATCATGAAATAAATTACATCATCTTGTAAGATCTCTAAAATCAAATACAATACACTAAGTATAACCATCTATCATAGAAATACAGGAATAGATAGAAATGAACATCTGCACAAACACATCCAATAGCGGCATCCGACGGTTAGATCTCAATGGTATAAGAAAAGGCACTACCACCCAACCCAGTGGAACCTAAATGGCCCACTCCCACTGTGTTAAGGAGATAATCTCAAGTCCCAAACATGATAACAAACTCAAAAGTCAAAAACCAACATCTACGTTCAAGGAATCACCTGAAAGCAATCTAACTCAAAGGGTATCAAGACACAAGTATCAACTAATCCTAGAGGCAACACAAACACATAGGAAATCGAATATGCAAGTGGGCAACTATCATCGCACAAACCAACTCTAGGGTCAGCTAACTAGTCTTTTAATCCTCCGACCCCCTAGTGACTCCATGTGACACTAGTATCCTTTCGTACTAACAAGGCATACTAACAAGTCAACTCTAAGGTTACCCAGCTAGTCTTTTAATCCTCCGGCCCCTTAGTGACTTTCTATGGTACCAATATCTTGTTAATTCGTTTTAAACCCATTTAATGAAATGTTTTCACTTATTAAACAACTTACAATGGGTTACCTTGGCAGCCAATTTTGGGCCTCGGTCTCCACTGCAAGCCACTTCCTGACATGACATATAAATAACCTACCCTAAGCTCAGTAAAATCAAAAGATCACAAAAGATCACATAACATACATCAGTTCTTAAACAAGCAATTGACAAAAATTGAAAAACATTGATCATAATCATAGATTCCACCAATACGATCATTCTAATAGGACTGATCCCAAAATCAAGTATACATAAAACCAATCCATGTCATAGCATGACATTACCAAGAACAAAACATACAAACACCTTAGTCCTATAAAAGTGACTGGAAAGCAATCCAAATATAACTGATCAAAGACTCAAAGGTTATATCAGATAGGTCACACCATTCACCTCAATTTCACACAAGAATAGTGGAAAGCAATAACAATCAATGCATCAAAACATCTCATAGAGCATACCAGACACATTACTGTGATTGAGTATAAAAGATTGAAATCAAAACATCATCATTACATCACAAAATAGAACTCTCAAAACTCTTGTAAGCATCCTGATTGGCCAAAGCTAAGTCAAACTCGAAAACCCCAACACTAGTAAATTACACATTATATAAAGTGCATAACAAAGTGAATTTCATAATTCATTAGGTTTTGAAAACCCTAAAGTTCAATATTTACTAAAGGTTTTCAGATTAAATCATGGACAATTCTATAATGGAAATCAATTTTCTCAAACAAGAGTTTCAACCTACAAAACTTTTGAAAATAGAAACACAACAGACACGAAGAAGATAGGAATTCAAAGGATGAGCAACTACTACATAAACCTACAAGATCCTACTTGGATCTGATGCTAAAACAATGAACGCACAAACACGCAAGAATCTTACTTTTCCTTTGAAAACCCTCTTTTCGAAAATTGGCTCCTCCAAACCTATGTATCTAGAAATGAGCTCTAATTTCCTTAATAAAGAGTTTTTTCCCCAAATCAAGGCTTTGATCATGCAATCATGTGAAAACTCTTTGTCTTTAATTACTATATTTTAATTTTCATGCACACACTTTATGCAATTTAATTAAAATAAACTTTATTAAATTAAAGTTTTCTCTCCCTTATTAAATCATGTGACGTTTTTAATATAATATTTATTAATTTAACTAATAATATTATTCAAAGTTTATTAAAAATAAAAATCTTAAATAAATTATTATTAAATTAAATAAATATAAATACGCCTAAATTAGAACTTTAATCAAATCTTTTAAATTTAATTCTTTCATGCACATTTAAAGAACTTTTTAATTAAAATATTCTTTTATATTTTCTTTTCCTCCACTTATTAATTAGTGTAAGCACTATTTAAAGCATAGTTTATTATTTAAATAAATAAGAATAATTAAAGCTCCTTATTTAAATGCAACTCTAATTTAATAATTATTAATTAAATAACCATAATAAAACAATATTAAATCTTTAATCTTTTAATATTTTAATCCTATTTTTATCCAACTTCTTAAATTAAACTTTTAAAATAAATATTTTAAACTAAAGTACATATTTAATTAATTTCTAATTAATTAAATAACATCATATTCTAATCTTTCTTTAACCAATTTTCTAAATTTAGACTTTTTATTTAAATCATAAATTTAATTAGTTTTTAATTAATCAAATATTCACATATTTTAATATTTTAATATTTTCTTTTTAATCAAATAATATTTATTACTCAACTAATAATTACGCTGCCCATGTAAATTATGTAAGTGAAAAAGCTGACTGTAAAACAGAAGTTTATGTAGATTAATGAGCTGAACATAGCATACTATCAGAATTATTTTCTCTTGATTATCAATGTTCATAAAAAATTGATGCCCAATTAGTACAATCCCATAGATGCCAAATCTGACCAGATCCACATTTTCTGAACCAGCCAGATCTGTCCCATTTATTCCAGACTTCAAACTCCTCTATATATTTTACCAAAATGTTTTATATTCCAGATTTCCAAATTTATTTGATCTCTCACCCAAATTAAAATTTTCGAACCTGGGAACTACAACAAATGCTATTGTTTCCCATTTTGATGAATCTGCAACGTAGACAGTGTGACATGCAAAGTGGCTGTAAGAGTTTTGTTACTGCACCTTTGGAGGTTTGAAAGGGTAATCACTTGGAAATGTGATGTCAAGAAAAAACACTCCTCCATAATATGGTGACCCTGCAAAGACAGAAAATTTTGTTAGAACTTGAAACATATATGTAAGTTTTTTATCTCCCTTTCTAAAACAGTTATTGCTTGTGTCAAAAAGATAATCACAGTACATGTGAATATAAAATGAAATAGAGACATTTTCTGACCTATGATAAATCTTGGAGATTTTTATTTTTTTGTCCTCTCATACGACAAATATTTGAGCGCACCATGCAAATGGCATACATGGCATCCTTAGAATTGTGAATTTCCAGTACTGATGAAAATCCAGACTAATGGAAAATGCACTTTGTAAACACATTATGTCAAACTGGAGGCAATAGCAGTTGCTCCAAGGCTAAGAAACAATTTCAGGCAATGATTGATCTGATAGTGGATTGCCGTGTACATGACATTCATTATTATTATGAGAGGTTAACAAAGATGATATAAACAAACATTCACTTTTAGTAACTGTTGCAAAAGCAACTAACTGACATTCCTATCAAAACAGCAATTCCATAAAATGCAGATTTTGCCTACTCTATCATCTTTCCACAAACATTTTAAGATCGATGAATGTAATAGCCCTGTTGGCTCACTCTAGCAATGCTAAAGGATGTGACTTGGGTTTCTTTGTTTTGAATTTTTTTTTGTTTTTTCAAGATGTATGATTTTTATATTTTTTCAATAATATAACAAGTGCTGAAAGTAAATTGAAATGGCGAGTAACATACTTCTTAACCAAAAAGATTTCCAACTAAATTTTGCAATGATGAATTTATAATTTATTGCCTCTCAATTAGGTAATTACAAACAGATTTAAATTGCACCTGTATGTGATTGCAGATGTTTGTAATATTTGCAGCTGATGTACAATTCTCATGCCAAGCAATGTATGCAAGGTCTGCTGAAGTAATCGCTACCTGTTAATATATATTCGTAGCCTCCAAATATGTAGCCGCAGCAGCAATGTGGCGCCAATATTGGCGTTTAATAACAGTAGCAAGAATTTGCCTTCAATGTCGTTAAATCACAGGAGCCAATAGATAATTTTAGGCAATCAAAAACGCAGCGCCAATACCAATATGAACACTGCCCAACTGAAGATGAATATCAAAGTAAACCTCACGCCAATCCACAGATATAATAGGCGCCAGCTGCGAATGAAATGCTAAAACAGCCACGCAAAAATGCAAGACAAATGCAGCCTCAAAAACAGAGACAGTTGACACCCAAATTTGATGACAATAAACACCAAACTTCAGCACATAAACGCCTTTCCCAGATACGGTTATGACAGTAAGAAATACTGAGATAATTCACCTCTAAAACCCTCAATATGAATGCCCAATATCAAATGGAAAAGCTCTAAAACAATTCACTATACAATAGCAGTGAATTGGAATGTTCAATTCAGCTTTAGAACACAAATTCAATTGCTTTAAAACAACAGCAATTGATGCACAATTCAAGAGGAATCAGTCCTCAAGAAAATTCACAACTTCAAAACCCTAACAAGAAAATATCAAAAAGCAATAGACAAGAATGAATGAATTCCTCACAAGGCATTGCTTTTATAATAAATTATGATTACTTCTTCAAGACACCTTTCACTAAAAGCCTCTTTGTTTCATAGTTAGGCACATAATATAACTTATTAATTTCCTTTGGCTCCAAAAATAACCATTTTCAACCATATTATGATAATTTAACACACAAGGTCATTGTTTCTAGTGCCCAAGGTTTAAAACCTTTCAACCCAGCTAAGGTGGCCAATATACAATACCAGCAAAAATAACAATCTCAACTTATTTAGTTGAAAAATGATTATAATTCATTTGTCTTGCAAGAATGAGGGTCCGTTTGGTTCGTGGAATTGTAGAAATTGAGATTTGTACAATTCTAGATTTAGCCAAATCAAGGTTTTGCAAATCTTTATTCCTATTTTTGGGATTTTACTTGAACCGCTTGTTTCACTCGCAAAATGAGTGGGAGGACACATTTTTATGCGTAAGCTTGGAGTTGCAAGTAGACGCCAAAAAGTAGTCCAATCTCTTGTTTTTACACTCCTCAAAAAGCATAAACAGGTTTTGATTTTCACTTCCTACTTGCTAGTAGGAAGTCTGAAAACCTAGTTTTGAAACAAAATTAGAAGTCTGGTATTCTAATTCCATTTTGCCAATTTTGAAACAAACACAAAAAAATTCAAATCCGGATTCTGAAAAAGCCAATTCCTGTCATCTTCCAGGAACCAAATGGACCCTAACGGAAGAAGCATAAGAATCAAAATTTAACAACACGTGATAATCCCAATGAAGAAAGGCGATGAATGAACCTAACAAGGTGACTTACTAAAAGGAGAGACTCCCTCCAAGATTCTTTGAGCCCAAACCAGAAGCCAGAAAAAAAAACTAAGAGCATCACTCAACTCTTCTAACTCATCTAAAGCTCATCAGAACCAACTTTTGACTTACTTTAAATAGTAAGTCCCTCAAAACGGAGCCAAGACTCACCATAGGCCACTACAGAGCTTAATAACTCCACAATAAGGTCCTCTAAACACTAGTATCAGCCTACAAGGACCCAATAATAGACCGAATCCGTCAAATTTGCCACAACTCAAAAATGGGGACATTACAATGAAGGATTATTGACTAGCCAAAAATGACATCCTTGTATGGAATAAACAATAAATGTGAAGTTGCACTAGTAAAATACCACATATTTTCTCTCAAAATGACAAGGGGTATTATGCAAGCATCTGAGAATCAAATTTGTGCTCCAGTTTGTTCTATTGTACAAAAGACCTTAGCTGCATGAGAGAGAATGATGAGTCAAGCTGTTTTTTTCTCTTCATTTGAGAGATTATTTAATGTTCATTCTCATAGGAAGATTGGCATATTTCAGTCAACTCAAAGTTCAAACATTACGGTCAATACCTTCTTTAGATATAGGATCTCTAATGCAATCAGTTAAAGTTTTTCTTTGAAATCTTAATATGGAATCAATGGAGAATTTATCTCATCTTCATAAGCTAACCTAATTCCTGATTCAATAGTTTCCATGTCCACCAATGAAGAGGTATGTATTAAGAATTTAGTGGTTGAGAGCAAAAGATAGAATGTTGATCATAAGCAATGAAGAATGTCAAGTTTGTGATAAGAAGCCAAAATATGAGGTGGTTACATGGTTCCAAGACTCCGCGAATCCTGGGCCAAGTGACCCTTGGCAAGTTTGGGGGACCCGGATTCAAACTTATCCATGTCTAAGAAAGACTCGTCGAGTTTTGGAGACTCGCCAAGTCTGAGCTAGTCTAGATGCTCTAGCTCGGCCAAAGTGATCATTTTTTTCTGTTTTAGTCTCACAATTTTAATGTATTTTTTGGTTCATGATTCCAGAACATACATGAAATGTAACTTTAACTCCCCACCTTTCTCTCAAGTTAGTCTCATCCTCAATAAAATATATACAAGAAATACAACAATTACATATAACAAAGGAATAATAGCTTCTCTTTTCTTATACTTTATGTGATATTTCATGTATATATTATCAAGATGTTTGAGAGTGGCTTTAGATCTCTAAACATTACAATGCAAAATCTAGGTATTAGAAGACCATATAACTTTTCAGACTTAAAAATTTCAGTAATCAGCAGGCACATATCAGCACTCTCTTGCCCTCTCTATCTAAATCACTTTATCCACCTAGAACTCTGGACCTATCTCTATCCCTATCACTCTTCCTCTATCTCCTCTCTCTACCTCTATTTATCTTGCTCTCTCCTTCCTCCCCCAAGATCTAGACCTGTCTCTCTATCCTCAAACTCCCACAAGGAGTGCTACCCTTAACCTCATTTGGGTGTTCCCCCAAACCCCCATCAAACTGTAAGTCTAAGTAAATAAAAGGTCAACCGTGATCATAAAAATCTAGATAATACATAACCCTTGTTGCAAACATTTGAATAATCGTAGTTAAAAAAAATATTAGGCTGCTATATCATCCAGGACCTACATTAGATGCCTTTGTAGGAGGGAGTCCTTCTCCTTTGAGCCCTTGATCCATAGACTTGTAATTTAATTTTGATATTTGTTTAGAACATTTGATGTCATGGATTTCATATTCCATGAGTAATGTATAAATTTGAGAATATGTATATATCTAATTGTAGTTCTGAAAAGAAGAATTCCTCCCCATGAATCCTTCAAGAATGAAAATCTCCGCCTCCCCCTTACATGAATCTGCTTGCTAAAATGGGATCCAATATGATCCATGAGGGACGAAGTTGAAAAACAAGATTTTGGGTCGCTGGAGAGAGTTTAATTAAGTGGTGAACAAGAGAGGATAAGTAATTCTCGCTGGAATTTCTTTGATTGGAGTTATTCCGCTCAAGATTTTCTCTAAGTAGAAAAATGGCAATTTTAGTTAATTTCTTCCACCTTTCCAAATTCAGCCTTGGAGGCATAATTCAATTAAAGGATATTATTTGTTCAAATAAGGCAGGTCAGCTCACCTTGAGCTATGTGCCCCTTCCTCGGCCCCATCACCTATATAAGAAGGATTATTCTAGGTCACTTTGGCAATCAAGCAAACTCAGTTTTTTTTCTACCCTGTTGACAGTGAACTCCTCCAGACTTAGCAGCGAATGCTCATATTTTGGCAGTGATTTTCATTCTTGAGAGGAAAAACTCATTTTTTTCAAGTGCAGCAATCCTGGACAGAAGGAGCAGATTCTGATTCAAAATCAGAGATAAAAGGAGCGCGAGAAATTTATAATCAGGACATGTCATGCATAGAAAGACTTTGTTATTTCCCAGATTTTAAGTGAGTTCATACCAAGCTGCAAGATTAGGATTGCTTTGACATGCCGTATATACCTCTCTCATCTGGGGTGGATTGTTGTGCCTCCCTCACTGTGTGGGGGGAGCAGGCGAATATCCCCGCTATGCGGGTAAAGCTGTCGGTTGGTTATACCCACAGCCCATAGTCTGCCTAGCCCCATTGTTTTTATAGGCAAAAACCGTTACGCACAACTTCCTCCCTGGTCCCTAGCATGTCCAACTGCTGTCCCCCTCAGATTGAATTGTGGGAAACTCTAGTGGCACCTAGCCTGATGTGTTTTTCTGTAGACTCTGCTCCCGTTTTATCAATGACATCAGAACTGAAGGTCTACAAAAAATAGATGAATTGAATTTGCCTTCATGTTTGAGATAATCTATAATTTAATCCATTCTTGTTAACAGGTCGTTGTAGTTTCTTTTCATGTAAATCTAATTTCTTTTCATGAAAATTTAAGATTTCTTACAAGTTGTTGTCTATCCTCCCATGAGCTTAAGGCAATTTCTTTTCTTGTTTTGCAAGGTGAAGAAGTTAGAAGACAAGGTGAAGCTCGCGAACTCAGGAATGCAAATGGATATCTCAAGCTCAAGGACATCAAGCAAGCGGATACTCTAGGAAAGTAGTCCCAAGCTCGAGGATTCCAAACGAGAAGAAGTTTCAAGTCGAGAATCCAGTTCTCGAAGGAATATCCTATTACGAGGTAATTGGTAAATACTTGCTTATTAATAACACAGACTGAAAGGTCAATTTATACAAAAGGAAGAGACGATGTTTCCTTAGGAAACGATCGTAAAGAATAGAAACATTCTATTCTAGAGAAAGCAAAAAACGAAAGCAAACTAAAGCTAAAGATATTTACAAGATAACCATTAACTAATAATAGACGTCTTATCTATTATTGTAATACCCTCCCTTAATGGTTAATCTATCGAACACACCAAGCTGTCCTCTGAATTTGACAAACTTATCAGGACCAAGAGGCTTGGTGAGAATGTCTGCAGTCTGATCTGAGGTAGGAACATACTGCAGATCTATAGTCATGTCTTCAACCAGTTGTCGTATGTAATGACAATGAACATCCACATGCTTGGTTCGTTCATGGAAGACTGGATTCCGTGCTAACTTGATAACGCCTTCATTATCAACAAACAGAGTAGTCGGTCCTGCTGGTGACATTTGCATATCCCCAAGCATCCGACGAAGCCAGACAGCTTCACATCTTGCCTTAACAGTCCCTCTATATTCAGCCTCTGTAGAAGAGAGAGAAACTGCCTGCTGCTTCTTGCTGGTCCATGTGACTGCACCGGATCCCAAACTGAACACATATCCAGATGTTGACTTTTTATCATCAACAGAGCCTGCCCAATCTGAATCTGTGAACCCACTGAGTTTAGGATTAGAACTCCGAGAATACAGAAGTCCATAATCAGAAGTGCCCTTCACATAACGAAGCACACGCTTTGCTGCCATCCAATGATCAGCCTTAGGAGCTGTCATAAAGCGTGAAATATAGCTGACTGCGAAGCTGATATCAGGCCTAGTAGCAGATAGGTAGATGAGGCTGCCTACTAGTTGCCTATACGTAGTATCATCAACGGAAGGAGAATCAGACTTGGCTGATAACTTGAGACCTTTCTCCATAGGTGTAGATGCAGGTTTGCAATCCTGCATTCGGAATTTGTCTAACAAGGCTCTAGCATATTTGGACTGAGAGATGAATATACCAGAAGACTGTTGCCAAACTTCAACACCTAAGCAATAATGCATGAGCCCAAGGTCAGTCATATCAAAAGACTGGCATAAGTGTTGTTTGATTCCCTGAATCAAAGATGTCGAACTGCCAGTGATGATCAGATCATCCACATAGATAACCAGAAGGATGATGTCACTGTCAGTAGTCTTGATGTACAGATTTGAGTCTGAAGAACTCCTCTTGAAGCCTTGATCACTGAGGTACGTATCAATCTTGATGTACCATGCCCGAGGGGCCTGCTTCAAACCATAGAGAGCTTTTACCAATCTGAGAACCTGATGGTCTTTACCAGCAACCTTGAAACCAGGAGGCTGCGTCATGTAGACCTCTTCATGGAGATCACCATTCAGGAAAGCACTCTTTACGTCCATTTGATGGACCTTCTAGCCAAACTGTGCTGCCATGGCTAAGACTAATCTAATGGTGCTCATCTTTGCAGTAGGAGCAAAGGTCTCCTCATAATCAATGCCCTGACGCTGAGAAAAGCCCTTTGCCACTAAACGAGCTTTGTACTTATCCAAAGTACCATCTGATTTGTATTTGATTTTGTAGACCCATTTGCAACTAATGGGTTTCTTCCCTGGGGGAAGATCAGAAAGGACCCAAGTGTTGTTCTTCAGCAGGCTCTGGTGTTCAGATTGCATGGCCTGTTTCCACTCTAGAATTCCTTTAGCCTTGGAATATGTTTGAGGTTCAAACACACTGTGAATGTTGGCCATAAGAGCAAAGTTAACAGAATCTATAGTTTTGCTCTTTTTCCGAGTAGTTCTCCCATCAATGAGCTCATCATCATGAAGATCAGCAAGTGTCTTAGCCCACCACTTAGGTCGGAGAGGAGAATGACCAACAGTAGTACTAGGAGATGCTTGATCAGCAGGATCCTGATCAGAAGAATCTGGATCAAACTCAGGTGAAGCATCTTCAAAACGAGGTGATCCTGCAAGAGAAGCCGGAGGTGGCTGTACAGGTATCACTGGCAGGACTGGAGCTGTAGGAGCTACTGGAGCCCTCCCATCAGGTGGACCTAATGGAAGCGAAACTCCCAAATCATGAACCTGCATAGGCTGGTCTGCTGGATCAGGAACAGGAGAAACAGGCATGAATGGTCCTCGCTGCTCATCAAAGACTACATCGCGGCTGTATATGAGACGAGATGTCTCAACATCAATAAGGCGGTAGGCTTTGTAAAGACTGCTATATCCAGCAAGCATCAGTTTCTGACTCTTGGCATCCAACTTGGTGCGTGAAGCATCAGGGATCCAAACAAAAGCAAGAGAGCCAAAAACCTTCAGGTGACTGATTCTGGGCTTGCGACCTGACCAGGCCTCTTCCAGAGTTTTACCTTTGACCGCCACTGTGGGTGACCGGTTCAACAGATAAACTGCAGTGTTAACTGCTTCTGCCCAAAAACACTTCGGAACATGTCTGTGTTCGAGCATGGAACGAGCCATCTCAGTGATTGTCTTGTTTCGACGTTCAACTACACTGTTCTGTTGTGGCGTGTGGGGTGTGGTGAACTGGCGTTGGATGCCATGTGTATCCAAGAAGCTGGAGAAAACATTAGAACAAAATTCCCCCCCATTGTCTGATCTAAGAGTAATAATAGATTTCCCAGACTCTTTTTCAACTAAGGGTTTAAACTTCTGAAATACAATAAATGCATCGAATTTCTTTTTAAGGAAATAAACCCACATTTTTCTACTGAAATCATCTACAAACAACAGAAAATACTTGTACCCAAGAACAGAAGGAGTGGCCATAGGGCCGCAGATATCAGCATGAACAAGCTGAAGTACTTGAGAAGCTCGCCAAGAATCGCCACTGGGGAAAGGTGTGCGATGTTGCTTCCCATCCTGACATGCGTCACAAACTCCAAGGTGTTGGGTTTGAATCTCTGGCAAACCAAGAACAAGCTCATCCCGAGCAAGTTGTGAGAGATAATGCACATTTAAGTGCCCATATCGCTGATGCCAAAGTGTGTTGATGGAAGATCGCCGAGCAGCCATAGCTAAGTCCTGAGAATCACCAGAATCAGTAAGTCTGAAAAGACCATGATCCTCAAGACCAACTGCAACAGTAGACTTAGTCGCCCGATCAGTGATGGTGCACTGATGTGAACTGAAGGTGACTGCCAAGTGTGGAGAATGTCGCAGCAACTGACTGACCAAGAGTAGATCTAGTTCCATCCCTGGAACGTAGTACACATCAAGGAATATGAGCTTCCTCCCAATAGACTGAATTTGAATGTTGCCTTTACCAACAACCGTGTACTCTTCTCCACCACCAAAGATAACAGAATCTGAATAAGGCTGGTAGTCAGTAAACCAGTCTCTGCGGTGAGTGAAATGTCGAGAGGCACCTGAATCAATGTACCAGGCAGATGACTGTACATGATCTGCGGGTCTTTTAGCCATGAAGGCGTAAAAGGCAGATTCCACCTGCTCAGTGTGCTCTGCACTGTTCGCTTTGGGTTGCGAACCTGATTGCTTAGACTGGGCAGCTAAGCGTTTCCGACATGCAACCTTCATGTGACCATACTTGTGGCAATAGTTGCATTGAATGTTCTTCTTTTTGGTACCATCGGATGCTGGAGCAGAAGACTTCTGCTGAGATGGTTGCTGAAACTTGCCTTTATCCTTTTGAAAGGATTTCGCAGCAAAGGCTTTCTCAGTGGAGGTGGAACTGGAGCTGCTACCGAACTGTTGTTTCCACCGATCTTGTTGAAGTAGCAGGGTGCAAAGATCAGTAAACTTTAGATCAACACCAGTAGATGTGATGTTGAGAGTCTCGATAAAATGCTCATAGGAATTTGGTAAACTCCGAAGAGTGATTACCACAATATCCTCTTCCTCCATCTTGCGACCGATGGCAAGTAACTGATCACGGATTTCCTGAATCTGATTCAGGTGTGCCTGGAGCGAGGTGCACTCATCCATGACAATAGAAAACAGAGTGTTTTTCAGAAAGAAGGCTCTGCTCTTGTCGGAAGTCTCATGAAGACCTTTTAGATGTGTCCAAATTTCGGCCGCTGTCTTGTCGGATGGAATCTGAGAAAGCTGGTCATCAGCTACGGAGAGTTTGAGAAGCATTACTGCCTCTCGATTGTTCAAATCCCATGTATCTTGATCAGGACCCGGAGAAGTCAGACGCTGCTTAACACCCAGAACAAGTTGATCAGTGTTTCAATATTCGAAGATTGCAATGATGCGTTGCTTCCAGGTACCATAATTGTGACCATTGAATTTGGAATTATGCTCGAGAGCAGAATATTTGTCAGAGATGCCATGGCATGTTTTTCAATGAAAAACTGTGAAAATCTGTGAAGGCACGTTCTTTGAGGCAAAAATACGGAAGACCCAGAAGAATTAGAGAATGATCCAGAAGAGAGCTCGAAAAACCCAAAAGGAATCTGCTGTCATTTTTTGAATCCGCTGGCTCAAAAATCGAGGCACCCAGAAAAAACGGACAACAACCCAGTTGAGCTCTCGAAAAACCCCCCAAGAATCTGCAAACAAATTTTTTTTTTGACCCCAAAAATTAGGGTTTCAAAAAAAAACGGCCCTAGCTGAAAAAAGCTTGAAAAAACTTCAGATTTCTTGATGAAAAATGGTCGAATCTGCTTCCCAGAGCACGATGACAGACTGAGACGGCTAAGAGCATGAAGATTTGATACAGAAACATGCAGATTTTCACCCCAAGAACGCGAGTCTTCAAAAAATGGCCACGATTTCCACGCGATTTGCAGACCCGTAATTCGGGAATTTCTCCAAGCAGAAAAACCCTAGGTGGGTTTTGGAGAAATTAGCTGAAATAATTTTGGAAAAATTTAAACAAATAATTTCAAGAAGAAATTATAAATTTTTCCGAAAAAATTTAAGTATTTAGCTCTGATACCATATTACGAGGTAATTGGTAAATACTTGCTTATTAATAACAGAGACTGAAAGGTCAATTTATACAAAAGGAAGAGACGATGTTTCCTTAGGAAACGATCGTAAAGAATAGAAACATTCTATTCTAGAGAAAGCAAAAAACGCAAGCAAACTAAAGCTAAAGATATTTACAAGATAACCATTAACTAATAATAGACGTCTTATCTATTATTGTAATAAATCCAACCACATGATAACATCCCCAAGAAGAATTGAAAGAAAGATCAAGCGTACAAGTTTAAGCCATCAATTCAAGCCAAGCTATGAGAAAAAGTTTAGAGGATGGGGAAGATTTGAAGATCAAGCAATTTGAGAAGATGGGCCATCACAATCATCTTTCAAGAGCCAAAAGTTTTAAAAGAGTTAATCAAAGTTTGACATGTTAAGATTTACTTTCTAACAATCGAGCAACGAATATTTGCAATTTTAATAGATGCATTCCACAAGCTAAGACTTCAAAGAAATGATTAAAGAGATCTGTAGGATAAGGATGGTGAGGTGGCACTTAGTTGTCTTCTCCAATTAGAAAATTCTAGATTCAAGCACAATCAATCAAATCATGTCAAGTGTCTTATTTTCTGATTGGCTATCAAAAACTTTGTAATTTTCTTATTGGCCCATGATTTGGTGCCCTCATGTAATTGGTTGTAAATTTGGCAACCCTAATTACAGTTTCTAGAGATCAATCCTAGCCCTTCATCTGCAATAGATTTTGGCCCTTCATTTTATTGGAACATCTATAAAAGGCAAGGCCTTCTCATTTGTAATTCATTAGCATTAGTTTAGGAAATTAGAGTAGGTTAGCTAAGGAAAGAGGCTTGATCAAATTGTTTCTATAATGCTTTCAAAGCAATGGATAGTTCATTGCAGGTTCTTCATGGTGAATTACTTAATATTGCTTTGAAGTGTTGCATGGTTTCCTCAATCTTTTAGTTGAATTAGATTTCTGTTCATGTTGAAGTAGTTTAATTGAATGAAAGTGAGTGTGGACATTAACTTGATTGACTTGACAAATCCAAGCCACTAGCCTCTTGTTGACAGGAGGAGTGTAGTGTCTGGTAAGTTGATGATTGAAAGCACTTAACTTCAATTGATAGATAATCTTTAATTTGCATCAATTTGATGGGATTAATGAGGGGTTATTGAATTGAAAACCATTCGAGTGTTCCTTAGAAGCTTGCACAAGGTGGGTAGAGTCACTGATTAGGCTGCATCTAGTAGAGTCCAAGTTCATCCATCTTTCCTTTCATTTCTACTTAGGAGTTGAAGTAGCATAAGTTAAGTTTAAGTTGAAGTGGAAGTTGGAAGTCAAAATTGTACTTTCATTGCACATTTTGTGAAGCCAAATCATTGGAGATGCAAGAGTTCATATCCATTGAATGCATATGTAAGTCCCTTTGTGATACCAACATATCACATCATAAAACTAAGTGAAGTCCACAATTAAGAAGGAACCTCAAGGTCATTTCATGATCTTAAATTGCAAGCTTAAATGAGAGATGACCTTATATCAAGAAAAGATTCACCTTGAAACATCGAGTATTTGATTTTGCATATTGTAGAGGAACAAAATTCATATCAACAAGTCATTCATAGTGTCCAATTTGTTGAAAACTTTGCACTTAATTGATAAGTTGGAGATATCTTCCACGTCAATAGATAAGCTAACAGATAAGCTAACACGGCTCTAAAATGAATGGTTCATAAGGCACAACACTTGCTGAAGATTTTGTAATGGGGTACAAGTGGGCTTAACAATAGAGGAAACTACATAAGTGTGTTTGATCTAGAGCTATTCTCGGAAGGGTGACCTCTTGAAAAGACCCAATGCTTGATCTCCATGAGCATCACCTCAATTCAATAAGTGCTGAGTAGTCTGTTCATTCTCATGAAAGATGGGTTCTTATGAACTGTTGTTCATACAACATGAGTAAAACTAACAGTTGAACCCTGATACCAATATCATAACATTGTACAAAGTAGTTTGTAATTTTATTTTATTTTTTAACTCTTTAGTATCTATATACCATTTATGAGCCATGTAGTGTGCACTGTGCGATGCAATCTAATCAACAATATGAACACAAATGAAAGAATCTGTATTCCACAGACATGGGCTAAATCCTCATTTTTATCAATTTCCATTAATTTTAAAAAACTGCAGGTTTTTCTCTTCTTAATTTTTTGTTTTTTTCTATATTTTTGGAAAATCCATTTTTTTCTCTTAATCTTTTGGGTTGCCGATTGTCTCCCCAAAAGATTTTTGCTGCTATGCCCTAAACAATTCAGTTCACTGCAAACTGAATAATCCCATTTCATGATGGTTAACGGGGTACTCTCCAAGAGGCATCATGGAGTTGAGGATTTTGCATTATTAATTTCATGTTTGAGCTGATGAAGAATAGCTCATGGATTTTCTTATGTACAGTCAGTCGGGGGAATAGAAGATTTATTTGAAAGTGGGAAGGGATATTGAAAAGCGTACTAAAACCTGTGCCGTCTAAGGGATCTTCTAATATCCAGTTAAATGAGGGGAAAAAGAGTGAAAAGGAATATTGAAAAGCATACTGAAACCTATAAGGGGAAAGCTGATAAGGAGAAAAGAGAAAGCAATACCACATAGTGATAGAGTAAAGGCGTATCTATGGAAGGACTGATTTCCCAAAGTCCAAGATAAGAAATTAGCAAATTACAAATGAAGATATTTGATCCATAGGCATTTCATGGAGATAGGTATCAGTTCTTGTGACATATATGTGTCAGAATGGCAAGACAAAGTCCTTATCTTTTATGTTACTCATTTATGTGATAATAAAGAGGAGTAAATCGTGACTAAAGCCAGCAGCTGATCACCCTCTGCGCTGATCTAAAAAATTCTCGCGAATGTAGAAGTGAAATTTGAGAAAATCTTAGAATTAAAGACGTATGTTTTGCCTTCTTGGCTTGGACCTAATGATTGGTGTTTGATCAAATGGGCAGACATTGCAATAATAAATGCTTCATGCGTCTCCGGCACAGCACTAAAGTGCCGTACAGGGGGTTTGTCAACAATAAATTGTTTAACATGAGGATCGAGAAACCAGTCTGAAAGGCTTTCTTGCATGGGCATCAATCTCATGTTAGTGATTCTTACTTTTAACAGCAGATGGTAATTATTAGAAACGGGCATCGTGAAGTTGTTTAAAAATATGATTAAGCGCTTCTGTTAAGTAGAGGATCAGTTGGGAATCGAGTCACTTCTGGGAAGGGGGGAGGTGTTTTTGTGTGTAAAAGATTAGCATGGCTGACAAATTAAGGCGAATTCAACTGCGCATGCATGCAAATAAGTTGCTGAATTACCTTGAGGGCCCAGAATTGTAGAAGTCCACTGATACAGATTGTCGCCTTTGGGGCCGGCGGAGCAGAGGGGAAGATCGTTGAGCTCAGCCAAGTCTTTTTGTATTCGCCTCCCCGAAGCTGACACCGACGCCCTCATCGCCCACGGGCTGCCTCCTCCGCCCACCGTGCTCATCCTCGTTTACACACTGCGATAATCATACGGGGGTAGGCTAGATGTATATTATAATACTAGCACTAATCTCCGGAAGAAGCAATATGTAATTATAGAAGTAATATTCATAAGAATATAATATTGTGGAAGGGTGATTTGTACCATTTCAATTAATTTCAACGCATTAGGAAATGTTGTAATTGCAAACATAATTAGAATAGATATAAGAGAAACTAAGATCATAACTTGACACACATTGAAGGAAAACTAGAAAGCCTTGTTGAGTTTGGATGAGGCTCTTTCTTCAATAGAAGTAGGTACAAAGTCAAGTTCATGTTCTCTCCATTCAAGATCTCTACATTGAGAGTCATTAGATGCAAACCAGTTATATTATCTTTGTAAATGAAGATTGGTTGAGGCCACAAGTTCTTTGTATGCAAACTATATAGCTCCTCATTCAATTGAAAGACATGCAAATAGTATTTTCCGAAGTTATACCATTCAAACCATTAGTATTGACATTGTTGGGAAAAATGACAGAAAACTAGTACACAAGCTGAATGAAAAATGACCATGTTTTGCTTCTGTTTTGATCAAATATGATGAAACTCTTCTAACACATTTTAGAAGATTGTAGCTCTGATTTGTCAACCATTGGACCTATTTAATTCATTTTGCAACTCAAACATTCAATACTAATATAATAATACATTTTAGAAGATTGTAGCTCTAGTTTGTCAACCATTGAACGTATTTAATGCATTTTGCAACTCAAACATTCCATATTAATATAGTAATCCTCTTTGTATAATTTGTTCTCACTACTTTACAAATATATTTAAGATTTTGAATACTCTGAGACACAAAGTCATTTTAGAATTTATATATAGTTTGGTTGCTAGTTGGAAAGCATGACTACACAACACCAAGTAGCATAAAAACACTAAAAATATAATCAAACAAAAAATTGTAATAAATTAATGTATTTGACTCCATGATCCAAAAAGAAATAATACAAATTATAGTAAATCAATTTTATAGAATTATCATAAAATACTAAATAATTTTAGAATAATCTTAAATTATTGTGGAAAAAATAAAATATTATTTAAACGTGTGTTAAGGAATATTAAATAGATGAAAAAAATAATGTTTAAGCACATCTAACAATTTTATTTAAATTTTTCATACAAATGGATATTCTTTACCAATTTTAAATTTGTTAAAAGATATTAGAAATTATTATTTCAATTATCCTTATAAATTTTTTAAGTCGTTGTCATTAAATCTTATAAAATAAATAAATTTAAATTTAAGTTTATTGAAAAATTGTTGTGATGGTTTAATATGTTCAAAAAACATATTTCTTGATTAGTGACAAATTAAAGAAGTGGGATTTTTTTAACCACATTATTTGACACTTTTATATCACACATTTATTGTTCGTATCATTATTTGTTTCAAACTTGCTCTCACTTATAATCTAATACAACTTTATTATTTCCAAGACTAGTTATCACAATACATATGAATTATCAATAAAACAAATAGAACAAAGATAATCATATGCATAAAGAAATAAAAATGCATTCTAAACAAGAGAAAATCTAAACTTAAAATATGATTTTTATAAGCTAAATTAAATAATTAAATTTGGCTCCAAAAATGTACATATAGTAAACATAACACCTAAATTATTTGTATTTTCATTTATGCCTAATAATCATAATTATCAAAAGAATCTCAAATATTAAGTTAAACATATATTTCAAAGCAATGACTTTGAGTTTACACAAACTATACTTTTTAAATGATAAATGTCTACTTGGGAGTGCATTAAGAAAGCTCATATTAGGCATTTTCAATTTACCATTGTCTTGTCAGATCCTTTAACCTAAAGTGGATATCCACGACCTCTTCCAAAGCTCCCATTTTGGTGCAGATAGAGAGAATTATGAGAAAGATTATAGATTCCTAGCTTAAAATCTTGTATTTACCTTTGATTGAAAGTTAAAGAGTGGAGTATTTTGGAAGGGGAGAAGAATTTGTTGCACGTGAGGGAATTTCAATCAGGTAAATTGATTCATGACAATTATTATCAAATTAACATAGTTTTTTCAAAGGTGAAAAGGTTTTTAATAAGAGTATATGATAAAAATAATTGCATAAATTGGAAGGTGATTCATTATGAGATTAGAGTAGCAAAATGAATATTCAAAACATGAAAGTAGATTCTATAGACATAAAAAACTTAAAATGTTAGAAAAATGATTATCGAAGAACTAATTATAATTTGTGTCTGGATAAACACTTTCCACCAAATAGTTTTGGAGTTCCTCAACACATATGAAGAAATCATATTGTTGTTGTGCACGTGGTTCTGCTTCACAAAACTATTTAGTTAAATTAAAACTCATTAAGCTCGTTTTATATTTAAAAATACGGTTTAAGTTTGACTCTGCCTACTTCTATTATTATTATTATTTTATGCCAGAACTATAGCAGAGGCTTGGTACTAACTGGTGATTGCTATAAATTTTAACATCTAATCATTAATTTTTTTACCTTATGAATATCTGATTGATAATTTATTAATATAAAATCATTTTATAAATTTATATTAAATTATAAATATAAATAAAATTGAGAAATTGTGATTATTTTTTCTTATAAAATGATTTTTATTATATATAATTTATTATCTTAACTTTTACCTTAATTTTTTAGCTTATGAATTTCTTACAAATTAATAATTTAGAAATATAAAATTATTTTATAAACTTATAATAAATTATAAATATGAAAAGTAGTAAAACATCCAAATACTTATATATGCAAAAAATGGCGACAAAAGAAAAATATGCAAAATATGCGAAAAAAAAGTAGACTACTCCAAAAAATCAATATATGCAAACAAAAGACTCGAACCTGATAATGAGACATCAACAAAAAATTTATTTAGAACTCTTCATATCTCACAGAAGGAAACCAAAAAGAATGGAAAACACACCTCTGCCTTCCGATCATCAACAAATTCACAATACTATCAAAAAAAAAAGGGAGATAATGCTCAGAAAGGAGACGCCTTCAACACCATAGTCAAATTACATGAAGCAAGAGATAGGGAGATCATCACAATGCAAAGAAACCTAAACTTGACCTCCAAGGAAGAAGATGGCTGGCAACAAGTAAAATCGAGAAGGAATAGGAGAAGGCAGTCACATCACAAAACAATAAACAACAAAATAGAGGCAGAAGAACTCATCAATAGACAAGAGAATTTCTTCGGGAAAACACGATATGCAAAGAAACAAGCTAGGAACATAGATTGAATCCCACCCATAGTTAAGCTAGATGGAGACAACACTCAAAAGATACCCAAGCCGTTCAAAATCGCAGAAGCAAATCATATCCCATTAGGTCAAAACCAATAACAAGTGTTACCAGGAAAGGAAATTAGGGTTTCCATTATTAAGACTGAAAGCCTGAAAGTATGCATTCCTCCACATAAAAGAATAGATGGAAAGAAAGGCATCACTAATAAAGAACCATCTCCTCCTATGGAGATGTTATCTAACCATAATTTATTTTTTGAAATACTAATTATAAGTGATAGGTATGTAAAAGAAAAATGGGAGGAAATCAAGAATGGATTAATTTGAATTTATAATTGCTTTTATAATGGATTCTTAGTTAATTTTTTAGCTTGGGAACCAAACTGAAATGATGAAAATGTTAAGCAAGTACCCATGTAACACCCCACCAGGGAACCCAAAATAAATTAACCTAAAGTTTCTCTAAGTTTGTCAAACCATTTTTTTTAAAGATAAAAAATTACAATAGATACAATATAGTGGAAGCAATAACTCACATACATACAACCATCAAAACATATTACATCTCCTAAGGGTCCCATGACATTGAATCATATTTAATTTTATTTAATACTAAATCTAACACATAACCAAAATCCACATCATGGAATAATCACAAGTATGAATCCATTTAAATAAATATACAATTACATAAGCTACCACTTGGCATAACCAGAATGCATAATCATCCACTGTACAAGTCACGGGGTATGAAAAGCTCAAAGAATATATAACATATATAAAATACATCATCTCATAAGATCTATGATAAATCAAGTACAATATAACATGATATAACCATCAAACAGAAATATAAGATCAGAAAGAAAGGTACATCTGCACAAGTACATCCATCAATGGTGTCCAGTTGTCGAATCTCAATGGTGTAAGAAAAATGTACTACCACCCAACCTCATGGAATCTAAATGGACCACTCCCACCGCATTAAGGAGATAAATTCAAGTCTCATATGGATATAAAAACAAAAGTCATAACCAACATCTAGGTCAAGGAAACACTTGAAAGCAAACTATCACAAAGGTTACCAAGACACAAGAACATTTAAACCCAGAGACAACAAAGACATGCAGGAAATCTACTATGTAAGCGAGCAAGTGTCATCACATGAGACAACTTTAAGGTTACCTTGGTAGCCTCTTTGGACTTTGCTCCCCTAGTGTCTCTATGTGGCATTAGTATCATTTCGTACAGACAAGGCATACTAACAAGTCAACTCTAAGATTACCCTGGTAGTCTCTCACAACTTCGGCCCCTAGTGACTTTATGTGGCATTGTATCTTATTAATTTATTTTAAATCCATTTAATGAAATGTTATCACTTATTAAAACAACCTATAATAGAAGCCTCTTTAGGGCTCTGGCCTCCATTGCAAGCCACTTCCGAACATGAAGTACAGATAGCCTACCCTAAGCTCAGTAAAAGAAGAAAATCTCATAAGATCATAAAATAACACATCGGTTCTTAAACAAGCAATTGGCAAGCATTGAAATATCATTGAACAAAATCACAAATTTCATCAATACAATCATCCTAACAAGACTGATCCAAAATCAAGTACACATATACCAACCCATGACATCACATGACATCACCCAAAAAAAATCACAATAACCACCTCAATCCTAAACAAGAAACAGAAAAGCAATCCAAAGATAATTGTTCAAAGACTCAAAGGTTACATCAAGAAAAAACACCATTCACCTTAGTTCTATAGAAGAACTAGAAAGCACAATAAAACATATTATCAAACTCATCATGGAACACACACATGACACATCACCATGGTCTCACTCGGGTGATGAAGATAGTTTCATGTGTCTGTCGAGCATTCTAGAGTTTTCCTAGTTCAAATGACAGTGTCCACTGAGTTCACTTGGTCGTCAAATGAAATTTTGTAGAAGTTGAGTGTTAACCGAGCTCACTTAGCTAAAGGAAATACAGGATGGAACCAATGTTAACCAAGCTCACTTGGTTACCAAAGGAACTTTGTGAATATGCAGGGTTAACCGAGTTCACTTGGTTAACACAAGAAAATCATTTTTGAGTTAGTGTCTACCGAGCAGGGTCAGCTAACAAAGCATTTTCTTGTTTTGGCATATTGAGTTCAAATTGAAATATTTGTTGATTCTAGCTAACTGAAGAGATGAATATTAATTATTCTAAGTTGTATTCAAGTCGACTTGACAATTTGTAAAATATAAATATAAGGTCAAGTTGAGGATTGAATGTGTGGAACAAAAATAGAAGATTTAATGATGCTTAGAGGAAATGAGTTGGAAGGATAAGCTGAATATCCTTGTTGAGCTACAAATATACATTCGATCAGGAAGGATCAAGTACAGGGATAACTTTAAGAAACCCCTCTCGAAAAAAAAGCCTAAAATGTTGGCGAATCCAACATCTTGTGGGCAAGAAAATTTTAATATCGAAGGCAATTTTTTTGTTCCATATAGGGAAATAAAATATTATATGTTGGTATTTTTTTCTTGCCCTAGCAAAAATCATTTTAAATGTGGCGAATTAATGTTTTTTCACTGACGGATATATAAATGATGGGTATTTTTTCCCTTGCCAAAAATGAATTAATAATGTCAGAGGCGAATTACTTGTTTTGTAGGAAAATGAATAAAAATGGTCTTGGCTAATCTTCAATGGTAAACTGAAAAATTGTTTAAACTGAAAGTGAATTTTGCACATGTATTGGCTAGTGACTGTACTGACTACTGAGTAGTCACTTTCAAGTTTCAACTTGTGTACTGCCTTAGGTGTGTTATTAATAATGTCTTAACATCGTTATGTCAGTGTCATAATTACCAAGTTGGCTATCATCACTTTTGTTACGTTAATAGTAAATACAATAGTTTTATTGACCATTGCTTAGTTAGAGATCAACGATAGTAGATGCATCTTGGGGCCACTCGCTTGAAAAGACTTGGAGTCGCACATAATTCTCCATAATGGAGACACGTGGAAAAGTTTGCATGGAAATCATTAATCATGTCAGGCACTATTGACTGACTGACATTAATGTCAGCACATTTCGGTGTTTCATACACTTGAAAATTAATAGGAATACAAAAAAATAAGATATGGAAGATCATGAATGCCAAAGAATTAGATGCAACTGTAGTTTGCCATTAAATAGGCTCTTCAATTTCTCTTTCAATATCATTTCTCATATTCTAATTTCTTCAATTTGAATTTGATTTGTAGTTGCACTTTGCAGAGTTTTCAGTTTCTTGAATCATAGTCATGGATACGCCAATTCTCTTGAAATGCACTAATATGGCTCTACAAAAGCCCTTTCTGGGCAAAATTCTTAATGATGTCCTTGCCATGGTTTGAAAAGTAGATAGCCAAAGTCCTTTTATCCACCATGCTATATGCATGGTACTCGCCCATGAATTCTTGATAAATGATAAGAGGTACCATGGGTCTATGGATATTACCTCCCGCTTCCTCGCGTCTCTTCTCGACCTTGGAGGCAGGCAAGTAGACATGTTGATGCTTCTGTGTAATGTTTTTAAGGAAACATTTATAGAAGATGATATCAAAATTATTGTATTGGCCAAGCAAGTACCAAGGCCAGGTATTGGCATCCCTTTTGCAAATGTAGCAGACAAGTACTGGGAGGAAGGCATAGGGTGCATTATACATAAGCATCCTTTCTTGCTCGACATGAATGAACGACAACTGACTCGCCATCAAAAGTGGGCGCAACTCGGAAGGGATTTTCTATGGAAATGGTTGTTGTTGGACGATGACATTGGTGAGATGGACTTCACATGGCTGGACGAGTTCAGTGACATCGTCTTCTCCAATAGATTCCTCACAGATGGAATTGAAGACCTTTTTGATTAAAGGCTTCAATCCCTTGGCCCCTCAGCCTGCTCATGCTTCCAGCCTTCTTGGTTACCTGGTTCCCTATTCCCTTGGCCTTTTAGGGCAAAAAAATATTTTGATTAGGGCAAAAGTTTGCCAAAAAAATGTTTTCAAGATATTTGTATTTTTCTTTGGATTAGGCCCTGCCTTTTTTGTAAATTACGAAATAGTAAAACCAAGCTAATTAGTGATTTAATTAGCTATTTTGAATATGTAAGCTATGAATCAGTATTATGTACATTGTATAGTCTAAAATATTATCAATGAAAACAATAGTTTTTGGCTTCTCAAATCATTGTTCTTCTCAGTCTATGACTTTGTAACTTTGTTTTTGGCATCTTGTTTCTCAAATTATGCACTGTTGAAATGTTACTCTTAGTCTGCGACTTAGTTAAAAATAGTGAACTGTTAATAATTAACTATTTTCTTTTAATCCCATTAGTTAAAAGTTAACAAATGGAGCTCTAAGAAAAACTAAAAATTAATAAATTATAACCTTAACAAAGTTAAATATAATTTTGATAGTTTATGTGTCAAATTTTTATTTCATACCTATCTTATGACCTATTCCTAACTTTTTTTTTCATTATGAAATCTTTTAAATGATGAAGAATAGTTTATAAACAATTATCACAATTTTCAATATATGTTAAATTTTAATAATTTATAGATATTATAACTATATTATATTTTAATTTTGAAACTAAATAATAAATATGAATAAAAATAGAGCATTTGCAATTATATTTTTAAACTATAATTATAACCATATCATATACATATAATATAATTATTTATACTATACTATAATATAATATAATTACAACCATATGATATAATCATAACCATATGATATAATATAATTATATTCATAACGATATGATATAATAATAATCATAACCATATGATATAATATAATTATATTCATAACGATATGATATAATAATAATCATAACCATATAATATAATTATAATTTATAACCATATAATATTTAAATAATATAATAATAATAATGACCATCTCAATCTGATAGATCGATGGCCCGGGATGAATTTTGGGCCAATTTGGAGAATCTTTTCCCATCTGCCTAGATTCAACATGTCATGATTTCGAATGAATCTGGGCAGATGGGAAAAGATTCTCCAAATCGGCTCAAAATTCATCCTAGGCCGTCGATCTATCAGATTGAGATGGTCATTGTATATTTTATTAAATTTATTATTATTATATTATATTATATTATATTACATGGTTATATTTATATTTTATTATATGGTTATTGATTATATCATATGGCTATAATTATATTATATCATATTATAGTATAAATAATTATATTATATCATAGTATAGTATAAATAATTATATTATATGTTCTATTATATAATAAATAATTATAAATAAAAATAATATTATTTTTTATAATAATAAAAAATCTTAAATGATTACATAATATAAGTAATATTATTTTTAATTGAATGCCAAAAAACATATTATAATTTATAAAAAAATACATTATTAAAATATAAAATATAAACCAATGCACTTACATTAAAAAAATTTAAAAAAATTTAACAACAATAATAATTTAATAATTTAATTAAAAATAATAGAACATATGATATAATTATTTATAATATAATATAATATAATATAATTACAACCATATGATATAATCATAATCATATAATATTATATAACTATAACCATATAATATTTATATAATATAATAATAATAATGACCATCGAGTCATCGACGGCCCCCAAATCGGCCTGAAATTCATCCTGGGCCGTTGATCTATCAGATTGAGATGGTCATTATTATTATTATTATATTATATTATTTAATATTATTTATGTAATATTATTTAATATTATATAAATAATATTAAATAATATAATATTATAATAATAATAAATTTAATAACCATTTGATAGTCTATAGATTGATGGCCCGAGATGAATTTCGAGTCGATTTGGAGAATGCTTTCCCATCTGCCAAGATTCATCCGAAATCGTGACACATGTAACTTATGTACATCACTACATTATTTAATTGAGTCATGACAATTTATTACGTTAGATGTACATTGTACATAAAAGTTAAAACCATTAATTACTTATTACTTTCATTTTAACTATTAAACTTCAAGTATTACCTTTTTAGAGTATGAAGTTAAGAGTTCTGGAACTGTAAGACAATAGTCCGATACGATAGCCATAGGGTTTTCATTTTTTAAATTTTCAAAGACTGGCAGAATTCCATTTTGTGTTCTGATTTCTGAAGATTGAAAGTGTGAAACTTGGGTATCAGATGACAATACCAATCACCCAATCTCAATTCCAGGTTTTTTTTTTTTCAAAAAAAATCCATTGCAATTTGCAACAATAGAAATCTTGATTTTAAGTGTCTTAGGTTTACACTTTACAATTATTTTGAATAGGGCCTGAAGTCTAATAACCAGTAGCAGCCAAGCATGGGCAAAACAAAGTTAAAAACCTCCCAAATGAGTGCACCCATAAAGGAAAAGAACACCATTATAGAACTCAAACAAGTGCTACAAACCCTAGGTTTCACCAATGAATGTCATGATATTTTTTATCCTGCTATCCATGGAGATTCTAGAATCATGACAATTAGACATTCATTGTTTAGTAAGTGGAAAGATCCAAACAAGGGGAGAATTTATTACAAATATAACAGCAGTATTGGTGCATATACAAATAAACTAGCTACTCTGGTTACTGGATTAGCAAACCTCGATGTACCTGAAGTATTCCCTTGCCCTGAAATTGTAATGCTATGCGCTCATAATTATGATGAAAATAGAAAGGCAATTGTAAACTAAAACACTCAGGAGGAAATTTTATCAATAATTGAGAGTGAATTTTTTACTCTGTTAGACCTAAGGTTAGGGTTTAGAACAAAAAGCTCTAAGGAGCACATTTACTTGGATAAACTAGCTCAGGCTCATGACAAGCTGGAAAGAAGTTTTCAAGATTCATATATTAAGGGTTTAATACCCTCAGAGTCCACTACTAGTGTTACATTGGACAAATACCATAAGCCTCCTTATCAGTATGATATTTTTTGTGCCATGGGTTCAGAATACTATTTCTTTGTTATGATTTTGCCTGGGATTTCATAGTAACAAGGAAGTGGGGGCTAGTGTTCTTGAAATGATTTATAATATCCATTGTCGAGATCAGTCAGTTGACAATGTAGCAGTAAGATATGATTTTGTTCGGTACATTGTTGAATCTATGCAACAACAATTACTAATGATTAAACAAAGTACAATTACAGGCAAGACGAAGACATTTAGGTTCACAAGTTACTTGTGCTACCTTCTTTTAGCAAAGCATCGCCCAATATTTGAGACATAGAACAACAAGTTTGATATTGAGGTCTATAAGTTTGATGAGAAAACTCAAAAGAAATCAGAGACACCAGGTCCAGTAAATGAGTGGACACATAAGATGAGGATGACTGCTAATAATAAAAACTACAACCATTTTGTAGACTTCTTTTTGGTACCTATTTACGAAAAAATTACAGACACTACAATGCCTAGATAGCCTGTGTCTTGTAAAGATTACATTCAACTAGGAAGTCAGATTCAATTGGTTGACTGGTTCTTCATAGAAGAGTACACTGTCTTAAAGTTTTACGGTTCAGTAGTTGAATCTTGCAAACTTCTAATGCATGTTACAGAAAGGGTTTTTGCACTGGAATATGTAAGGTAGATAGAGAGCACAGATGAAATTTTCAGTGGACAACAAAAGAAAATGATATTTCCTTCCTTGCCTTTCGCAATTGGAGGCCTCACATTTGAGAGAAAGGCTTTCAAAGTGGCAAATGAGTTGGTAACTTTTTTTGGCTTTCATTTTGTTAGTCACTGGAATTATGATCCACTAAACATAATAAAAACAAGACTTATTGCCAATGGGAACTCTGCGAGCAAATATCAACACCAGGAGATGTCATTGATAGAAAAGTTAAAAAACAAGGATTCGTGGGATGAGGTTAAGAAAGAGGTGGAGAAACATGTAGTAGAGAATAATATTTCAATGCAAAAACTGTCATCCCAAATTATGACATTACACATATTAGAGTCACAAAAATTAGGGCCTCTAACATACTTAAATTTCTACAAGAAAGAATCTAAACCTTCTAAGAAGTCTATGCCAAAAGTAGTTAAAGAGGCATGCATATCTGAAATGTGGTGTCAAACCAAGATAACTAAGTTTTGGAAAATGAGGCAAAATTTGGGTGAACCAAAGACATCAGTAGATTTTGAGGAAATTGATTAGGATGACCTTTTTAGCACTTATTGGGATAAAAAGCATCCAACTATACTATATCAACTTGGCAGCTGCAATGACAGTGATATTCAAAGACAGAAGGACCTCTAGTCTGATGCTGACATTTAAGGTATTGAGGATTCTGGGTCAACCAGGGGTAGAGATATTATTAAACTTCAAATGAGTGATTCTACTAAACAAATGTATGGTAAAAGAGCAACTATGATACAAAGAATGGGTTATGTAGGTATAGGGCCCATTAGTGCAAGTGGTGATGGGATTTGGAATCCAGTTCCAATACCAAACCTACCCAAAAGAGGAAGTAAACCAATCATTGGAAGCTTCGAGATTGAAGATGATTCATCTAAAAAGGGCAAAAAACATTATACTTCTGCTTCTGAAGGTCATCCCAACACATTATTTGTTAAATCTTCAAATCCAGTTGTAGTTGATCCCACTAGCACTAGCACTAACACTGGCACTAGCATGGATGAACCTTGTGCAAAAAAGCAAAAACTTATGACAATTACACTACAAGAAATGTCAGCAGTTACTTCAGCAATGTATGCACCAGTGGCTTCTGTACAAAACCTTGAAAATAGTCCTAAAATGCCAGGATTTGGAATGGGCCATCTTCAGTATGTTGGCAATCCTCAAAATACAATTGTAGGTGGAGTAAGTTTAGTGGGAGATGGAGGAGCATCAGCATTGAATGATACAGTTGATAATTCACCTTTCAAACACTTAATTGTGTTAGAAAACACAAATTTTAGTTTGAACGAGTTTGTATCAAAGTTTGAACAGACAAGAAAAAGAAATAGGCAAATTATGAAGACTTTGAAAAGTGATGCAGTTGTCGAATGTCAGGGATCTACTAATAGAATATTTCCAACATATGATCCAAACAATGAAATGATGAAATTCATGGCTATTATGCCCCTGGTAGAGATAATAATCCACCACAAAATGTAATAAATCGTAACGATATACAAGTTACTAGTCTTCAAATGGATTTGTCAAAAGTGAAAAATTATTGACAAAATCAATATATCAAAAGAGAGCAACAAAATGGTTTACTCTACACTTTTAAAAGCGGAGAGGGAAAAAAAAAGGCTTACAAAGCAAATAGAAAAGTTACAGGTAGACCTTGATAATGTGAAGGCGAAGGAGAAAGCAGCAGACAATAGGTTCAAAGAATTGCAAAACAAGATAAAGAAATCTTCTCCTATAGAGGCAATTGTTCAGCAAGAAAAGATGAATGAACAAGTGCAACATTTGACTAAAGAATTGGATGAGTGCCAAAAAAGACTTTAGAATGAAGAAGTGTCTACTGCACAGTTGTTCAAGTCTATAGAGAGTAGTGCACAGGTCATCAATCAATTGAAAACTGAGCTGGAATCTACTGCCAAGGAAAATAAAATTTTGAAGGATGAATGGGAGAAGGAAAAGAAAAAAGCAGAGTCTAGGGCAAGTATGATTTTTAATTTGCAAAAGGAATTGGGGAATGAGAAGAAAAAAGAGGATCTAGTGCAGACACAATCCACAATTTGAATAAGCAATTGGAGAATATGAAACAAAAAGAGTTGTCAACTGCAAAAACTATCAGTGATTTGAAGGAGGAATTAGAGAATGCAAAGAAAATGGAGTCTAGTGTTACTGCAAGCACTAACACAATCCACAAATTGAGGAGGGAATTGGGGAATGCAAAGAAAAAAGAGGAGTCAGCTACAAAGAAAAAGCTCTATTTGAGAAAGGAATTGGAGAACGTGAAGAAAGAGGAGTCTACTCAAAGTCTCCATGATTTGAAGAAGGAATTGGATAGTGTGAAGAAAAAGGAGGAGTCCACGTCAAAGACAATCCATGATTTGAAAAGGGAACTCGAGGGAAAGAAAAAAAGAGAGGTAACTACTACAAATAAAATCCAAGATTTGAAGAAGAAATTAGAGGATGAGAGGAAGAGAGCAATGAATTGGCAAAGGTAACTAGAGGAAATACAGAAAAAGAGTGAAAAAGAGATGTCTGAAATGAAGAAAAAGGTGGAGAATGTAATGGCAGAAAATAGAACGACCTCTTCCGAAGACCATCATGTGAAGGATACTATAATAAACACAGTTAAGCTTATCAAACAAGAAATTTAGGACAATCAGTGATGGTTTGGTTGAATGGCTTTATTTAAATAGCAATCTCAGAGTTGTCTTTGAAAATGTAAAAATTGATTTTCAGGCTAAAAGACAAATCTTCACCAGTTCCTTAAAAGATCTTTCTGACCAAGTTCTCAATAAACTAAAGAGATCCATTGATAGAGATTTGGAAAATCATGGAATAAACAATCGCTTGGATGCTTGTGTAATGCCCATTAATGTCTTTCAACATTGTGAAGAAGTAACGTGAATTAGTGAATTGCTCAATTCTGCTTCCAAAGAGTTGATGAAGATGAATAACACCATAATGAACTTGCTGAATGTTGGATTACCAAATCCAGCTAACTCATAAGGAACATTCATTGGAAACAAAAATTACATGAAAAAGTTGTAGGGCAGGATGAATTCTGATTTAGGGAAATTGCCCGAGGAATTCACTCTGGAGGGAATTGCAAGTTGCATCAAACCACTGTCAATAATGAGTGATGTTATAGATAGATTCCTCCTATCATATGATTCTATCTCTCAGAAGTATTTTTTTTTATGAGACTACAACTAATTAGCTACAACCTCAAAAAAATGGGGCTTCCAAATGATGCAGAATGGAGCGCCCTAAGGAAATTCAGTGAAGCTGGGTTGTCTTCTCAAATTGTTACTATTGCTATCAGTGGCAGTCATAGCTGATATCACTAAGTAGTAACACTGCAACAACTTAGTAAGTGATAGAACTATAATCTTTTTGTTACTTGTTTCTCTTTAATTTCAAATTTTGGATTTAATTTCAACTTTGTTTAATGTTAATTGTTATAGGAATCAAGAGCCAGCATATTAGGATAGTTGGGCAGCCAGGCATTGGCATACTATGGCATATCAGGAATCAAGAGCCAGCATATCTGATCATATATACAATTACAAACTGACCTACAACTATTGTTGCTCCCTTGTATCTGCAAAAGGGAATTCACAATCATTGTAATTTGACATTGAGTCATTTGCAAAGGGTTGTAATTGTTTGTAATTGAAAATCTTTAAATGTATTATGTTACAGGCCGATTTGTAATTATAAATTATAATACAAGTTTTTAAAAATTGAGCTTATTCTGTTAAATGCATTATGTTAAAATTTATTAAAGAAATTAGAATCAATGAAAATCTCAACTTGTTAAAAAAATACAATCAATGAAAATCTCCACATGTAAGCACTAAGTTTGTAACATCAACATGTTCAAAAATAAATAAATAAAATTAAGTATCTATAAAGAGACAGTGAATGAAGGCTATAAATTAACTTCTACAAACATGTTACACAATTAATTAGTAGGTAGAGTCTTAGATCAGAGCTATTAGCCTACTACTTGACTCACGTAGAAGGTTGAGAAGCTGCTATAGTTGCCATTCTGCCTGGACCAGCTCAACATCACTATCATCAGAATCTTTTTCATTTATTGCATATAATATTTCATTGTTTGTTGTGTTTTCTTTAGATTCACTATCAGCGTCAAACTCACTATGCATGTCAAATTCAACATCATCTTCATTGCTTTGACTTTCAATATCAGGATATGAACCACTGCCACCACCACCGTCACTACCACTACCACTAGTGTTTGAAATGTTGGCAATCCCTCTTCTTTGACATTGCTTTCTCCAAATGCTATTAGCCCTATCATAAGGGAAACTTTCTACCTCATACCTAGAATTATAGAGCCTCAGAAAATTATCCAAATTTTTGTCTAATTTGTTTCTAACCTTTGACTTACGGAAGCCCAAAGTACTGAAAACTCTCTCATCCTCCACTGAACCCAATATCATTGTCAAACATAAATTGGTAAGCTTGAAATATTTTGGTATTGCCTCTCTCAACTAATTTCTCTCACCAAGGTTTTTCCAAATCTTTGTTACCGCTCCCTCTTCATTTGGGTTCTCCATAACAACATATTGTTTCCTCATTATGTTTGCAAAAGAGTATGATTGATCTCTCAGTCGAATTTCATCTAAAATTTCATTTATGGTGACTCCATTGATTACTTTAGGTGTACAAAAATGTTGAATCAGAGTCATCATCCTTCTTCAAAAATTAGTTGGACTGTTTAGAGACAAATATTGTGGAAAAACAATTGACATTGCTTCCAGCAGTTCCTCTGGAGGGAATCTAAATCTGATTTCTGATGACAAATTGTAGCAAACTCGCTTGACAGAGTCAAGCACAAAGTCTTTGAACTTCTTGAAGGCTTCACTTGTAACACGTGAAAGTACCTTCTCTGGTTCTGATTCAACTTGGCTTCTTGCTTTGTTGGGGTTTGAGTTGGGGTTGATCGGGACATAGTACTACATTGGTATGTCAATTCCACGTACCCTAGCATATACCTCATCGTTTGCACCAATATGTAAAAAGTTCCCAAGATTGTTCAAATTTGAAATTTCTAACCACTTTGAAAAATTTCTTTCATCTAATGGTAATAATTGGTATACAGTATCCAGGTTACTTCATGTTATTTTATGTAGCTTATTATATTCTGCGATGTACGTAGCTATTTGTTGAACCTTTTTTTATAATATTTCTCATGCCCTGTAGCATGGGGAAAATAACTGCTAAAGTTAAGAGTACCTTAACATTAGTTAGGCTTGAATATAGCCAAGGGAATTTGTCTCGCATAGAGTGGATTAGTCCAAGCAATGATGGGTATTCAGACATTACTCGATGCGCTGGTCCATCCAAAGAGATCCATCTGTTATCATTGTCTTTAAGAAGCTTCCTCCCATCAGTAAGTCCTGCAGCAAAATGTTGAAATTCTTGGACTCGTTTTGGACTTTGACAGAGTTATTGGTAATTCTCTTTGATCAAAGATTCCACTTTACTTACACAACCAAAATTGCTGACAATTCCAGAAGCTAGATTCATTCAATGGGCCATGCAATGAATGGGAATAGGGTAGGGTGCCAAATCATTCTTGATCTTTTTGCAAAGATTGCCTTTATGACCTTGCATAATCGAAGCACCATCCACTCCAACACACACCAACTTTTTGGCAATCTCCATGCTATCCAAACCTCCAGATTCAATTAGAGTAGTCTTTAATAATTCATATAAGTTTTCAGCTATCACACTATGATTCAATTTAGCAACAGATAGTAGAAATGGTTGACGAAAAAGATTGTTTACAGTATAAACATGCATGCACACCCAGGAAGTATTATCAATTGTTGTAACTTCATCTAGAGACAATGCAATTAAATTTGAGTTTTTTATAGATTCATTAATATCTTTTATTTCAACCTATGCAAGACATTTAGCCCATTCCCACCCACTGTTTACTGACCAGTGACTGTCAGGATAGTTTCGAGTTTTCAAAAAATGCAATAATGCAGTCATTGAAGGGTAGTCTGTCATAGGGCATCCTCTACTCAATATATAAAACACCATACCTAATTGAACTACTTTTCCCATATTTTTCACTTTCGTTGCTTTCCCAATGGAATCTTTTACTGCAGAATGCTTCTCCTGTATTTGCTGGTGTAACTCATATATTTCGACATTCTTGATATGTAGATAGTTCTCCTTTGTTTTCCAAGTTAGCATGGATTTTTTGACTCCATCTATAATTTCTTTCTTGTAAACTTTACCGACATGCTTTTCTATGGTATCAATTTTAAGTTGTAGCCTCTTCTCCTTCTTTGTTATCTCTATGCAAATCTTACATTTGCATTCTGTAGGAGGCTCACCATCATTTGGATTGGGCACTGGTTCAATGAACTAGTATTTTTCCACCCATTCTAACTAAAAATTCCTTTTGGACAAATCCCAACAAGATTGATCTTTCTTCGATTCTAGTTTTCTTTTCCCCTTTTTGCATGAACCTGATTTATGGAATCAATTTTGGTTTTCTCAACCGACTAGTCTAGGACTGACTCCAACTCTATAATCTTAGTTTGTGACTCACTACTCAGGGGAAGTTCCTCCAAATCTTGTTCAAGTTTGTCCTCGACTGAGATATTAGGTTCACCAACTTGAACTTCAATACTGTTTGAGGGTCCAACTTGTGATGAATCTCCTTTTTTAGTAACCACTGAAGATCTAACTTGTGAATCTTGTAGGTTGCCAACATTTCCACCACCAAAATATGCCGCTATGGTTTTGCGTTTTAGTAATGGTGGCCTCTCTTGGATTTCAGGGATCCTACCCATCTTGTTTGACATGGCAAACTGATAAAGGCTGCAAAAAAAATCAACTTAGTTGTTGAACAAAAGACTTAACTACTTTGACTGCATATAATAACAATAATATGATTCATTCTCAAAAAAAGGGTACTACTGCTACAATACTACAGTCTACGGTACTACCCAATATAATTCACAAACCTAATACCTATAGGCTATCTTAGCATGTGAGATGTCCAGTCACTAGTGGACACTAGACAGTGAAACTAAAAAAATAACCAGTACCACTGACAAAATAATTTAAAAATCACTTGCCTTTTACAAAACCCAGGGTCCACGAGTCAATGGCCAATGCACTTAGCACTCTAAAAGTTTAGCAGCAATAAGAAATGCTAGTCTCCAGACTAGAAAATAGTGAATTGTGTAGAATAATAATTTCTTATAGTCCAATCTAGGTTGGCGAATTAGGTGAGATTAACAAGTGGGAATGTCAAATGCAGGCAAAATGCACCTTCCTATGCAAGCCCATAGTAAGAAACAGTTGGCTAAACGGGGTAGGTGATCGACACATGTCGGTAAAATGGTTGGCGACACCCAACCCAAGAGAAAATTTATATGGTTGTAGTAATGGTGAAATAACGTCGGCCAATAAGAAACAACATGCAAAGGCTGGCGATATGTTTAAAATAAATGTATCCAAATTGTATATTGCATTGGCGATTGCACCGATATTTTTGACCAATCATGTGATAACTAATGGGCGACCACCCTGGGCGTTGGAACCAAATATTATAAATATTTGATGATGCAGTTGGACCCAAATATGATAAATATTCACCAAATGATGATTGACTCGTCAGATGGGATTGCCAAAAGGAAAAGATTCGCTGCTAAAGTAATCCCTGATCAAGTATACAAGCCAGAATTGAGATCTGCAATTAAAAATTTAGTTGCATCAGAAATTAGGTCATCTCATTATTACTTTCTAGCCATTGTTGCAATGATCTAAATCTTTTAACCGAGTTGGCTTGACAACTATTTGTAAACCCTCTAACAAGGTGGCATTTCTAGATTGAATTGTCTAAAGACCTCTAAAAAGGCCACTCCTAATAGGGTGAATAAATTCTCTAATAGGATCACACCTAATAATGTGTTTTGTAACCTTTAATAGGGCTGGCTCCTAACCGAGCTCACTTCAGAAGAGTGAAAATCAATAACTAGTTTCAATTGGTGGTTTTTCCCAGATTAGGTTTTCACATCAAATCTTGATGTTAATTGTGTTCATGCTATTTCTTTTATGTATGCAATTAAGTTAAGTAAGATTAATCATAGATAATATCTTAAAGATTTTCATGTTAAACAGTTATTGAGTTATTTCAGTGTTTGCCAAGCTACAATTTTTGCTAGCATAAGTCGAGTGCATGTGTTACAACAGAATATAGTTTAATCAGAGTTTTGATTTGTATTGACATCTAAGGGATCTAAGATTTATTTTAGTGGTAACTGATTCTTCCATCCCCTCTCAGTTACTCCTCTTATATTTTCAACAATTGGTATCAGAGCTTCTTGGTGCTTGTAGATAAGGTTTCAAGGACCTAAGCTAAAGATCAGGATGTCTTACATAAGAGAGATTCCCAAGTTGAACAGAGACAACTTTGTAGCATGGAAGGAACTTATAGAGTTGCATCTAGCAACTATCAGTGATTTAGGTTTGAAGTACTTAAACATTGATTATAAGGCTCCTACTGGTACAATGTTTATAGAAGAAATTGTTGAAAAGAAAAATCATAATATCATGATGATTGACATAGCATTAGCTCTTAACTATGTTGAATTTGATGAAGTCAAAGGACATGCTACTACTCATGAAATGTACATGAAACTAAAGGATATCTATGGAGGTGATAACAATGTAAAAAGAGCCCAGGCAGAAAACTTGAGAGGCTAGTTTGATTAGATGAAAATGAGAGGAGATGAAAACATTGCAAAATATGTTGATAGAATCAAAGCTAGTGTCAGTGCTATAAAAGCCTCTAGAGGAACAATTGATGATGTAATAGTGGTAAGCAAGGTACTCAAAACCCTTCTTCCTATCTATGCAATCAGAGTGTGTGCTATTCAAGAAATGAGGTGTGATCCAAATAACAAGATAACTTTGGATGCACTAGTTGGAAGGTTGATAGCATTTGAACTAGATGACTATGATAATTATATTCCTAGTTCTAGCAATCTTGAGTCTACATTTGAAGCCAAGATGTCACTCAAGAAGAAAGCCAAAAATTCTACAAGCAAACAATCTAAAAGTGAAGAGGAAGACATTTATGACAGTCATCTTGAAGCCATTGAAGCATTACTTGCAAGAAGGTATCCTTGAGGCAAAGGAAAGGATAAAGGTAAAATTCCTTTAATTTGTTTCTCTTGTGAAGAAGTTGGACATATTGTTGCTAAGTGCCCAAATAGAGAATACAAAGATGAAAAGCAACAGAACAAATTCAATGGCAAGAAAGATTTCAAAAACTACAAAGACTACAAGGACAAAGGTAAGAAATCTTATTTCATAGCTAAAGATTCAAATAGTACTCAAGATGATGAAATGGTATATATTGTTGTAAAAGATGAATCTAATGATGAAGGAGATAAAATGACACTTATCTCTCATGTTAGAAAAAATGATACATGGATTATTAATAGTGGTTGCTCACATCATATGACTACTGATAAATCAAAAATTGAACACATGGAACATTATGATGGTGGTGGTAGTATGAGATTTGGAAACAATGAACCTTGTTGCATAAAGGGAAAAGGTTGCATCTCACTAACCAATGAACTTAGATGTGACGATACTTACTGGGTTGAAGGACTAAAGCATAATCTACTGAGTGTGGCATAGTTGAATAACATTAGATTCAAGGTGAAATTTATGAATGGGAAGGCCAAAATACTGGATGGAAAAGGAAATCTGGTTGGGTCTAGTAAAGAAACAAAAGATAATCTATTCTAACTAGATCTTAGTGAAAGTTCATGTTTTATTGCTCGAGTAGAAGAAATATGGTTATGGCATAAAAGGTTGTGTCATGCGATTTTTGATAATCTAGTGAAAATAAGCAAAAACAAAAGAGTAAGAGGTATTCCTATTCTGAGGAAACCTGATATGGGTCTATGTAAAAATTGTTAAATTGGAAATATGGGAAAGACTATTTTCAAAAGCAAGAACTATCATTCAGAAGAAGTCTTGGAGTTGGTTCATACAAACCTATGTGGACCTATTGAAATAGAAAGTTACAATGGAGATAAGTATTTTATTTTATTTGTTGATGATTATTCTAGAATGATGACTATAATGTATCTAAAAGAAAAATATGAAGCTTTTCAAAAATACAAATGGTATCTAGCAAGAATAGAGAAAGAAACCGAAATGTTTGAGATTAGACAGAGGTGGTGAATTCATTTCCAATGATTTTAATGAATTCTGCATTGAGAAAGGAATTAAGAGACAAGTATCAGCCCCTGGTACACCTTAGTAGAATAGTATAGCTGAAAAAAGGAATAGATTCATCATGGATTGTGCAAGAACCTTAATGATAGAAAAGAGTGTTGCAATCAAATACTAGAAGGAAGCAATCAATACTACAATGCATACCTTGAATAGAGCACAGTTGAAGAAAAACTCTAATCAAACTCCTTATGAACTATGGTATGACTACAAACCCAATGTAAGTTACTTGAAAGTATTTGGTAGAAAATGTTATATCTTGAAGGAATCTAGGAAAGGTAAATTTGATGTCAAAGGTGATGAAGGCATATTCCTAGGATACTCCTATAGAAGTAAAACATACAAGTGTTTGAATCTAACTACTCATAAGATCATAAAAAGTGCACATGTGAGAATTAATGAATTTGCAAAAAAGAGTGAAGAGGAAAGCTATAGAGAACTTGAGGATTACAAAAGATTTGTTTACTATGAACCTAATACAGTGCCAAATCTATTTGGAAGTCAGGAGGCCTCAGCTCCTGAGTCCCCAAAATCTCCAAAAGCTACATAGTTTCAACCAGTGCAACTCGAGTCATAGTCTAAAGGACCCGAGTCGTAGTCAGAAGCTACCAAGCTGGTGCCAGAGCAAACCAAGTCTGATGGACTTGAGTCATAGACAGTGGGACCTAGGCTTGATATAGAAGATCATGAAGAGGTTAGTAGAATGAATTCTAAATCCAAAGTACCCGTGTTAGCAAGATATGTTAGAAAGCACCATGCACCTGATCAAATCATTGAAGACAAGTCAGATGGAACAATGATAAGAAACAAATTGAAAGGTACATGTTTTATTGATGAATTTGAACCTAGAAATGTTAAAGATGCTTTGGATAATGAAAGTTGGATTGATATTATGTGTAAGGTCCCTCCTCATATGTACTTATCAAATATGAATTTCTCTATTAAATCCATATAGGAGATTAGAATGGATATGAAGTAATGTTGTATGTTATAGATGTCCTAATGAAAAATGAGATCAGTTGGTACATCATGTTTTAAATACTTAGTGATTCGAGAACTACTACGTTATCTCGACTATGTAAACATTAATTTACACTAGCGATGATACAAGGTGTTTTTACTTGATGATGATGATATTGATTATGGTACCTTTGATTAGGTTATATGCATTTGGATAGTTTAGTATCCCCTATTGGTGATGTTATGATGTTTAGGTATATGCATGCCTAACGATGATTATTCTAGTACTTTAATCTAAATTAATGAATAAGTTATATGTTATATTGATTATGTAATTACTGATGATTAAATGTGTGCAGAAATGAGAAAGGGTTACTTAAATAAAAGTTGATGTTTTGATTTATGTGATTATCTATATGAGTTTTAAATATATATACATGTGATTTTTCTCGAACCATTGATGTGTAAAATGAGTGTGCAGGATTATTAGCCAGGAAGTCTAACGAAGAATGAGAACTGGACCCTATGTACAGTTTGTGAAAACCAGGGTTAAGCCTAATGAAAGATGTAGACCTCGTTGTTTCTTATTTTATTTTTATCGTAAATTGAATGTGTGTATCATTCTGTAATCATTAAGTGTTAATGTCTTGTAACAATGATTTTATAGTGTCGCTTGATGCTCGTAATTTGTATATGCATTTCAACATGATAATTAGGGTTAACCAAGTAACCTAAAAATTTGAGTTGGACTAGGTTAGTAACCTAATACTAATTAGTTGGTAATTGAGATTAATTGCCCTAATCAGGGTTAGTGATAAATTTGCATTCTTAGGGTTTTTAGGAAGTCCAAATATTTTGAACAATTTAATAGGTCCCTAAATAGTCCTGGAGGCCAAACATTATGAAAACTAGGTGCCTAGGGGGTATATGTATGGGTTGGGGGCATTTTCCACTCCTCTAGCCCCTTTCGTTGACTTTTGTGACCACCCAAATTTCTCATTTTTGCTTTAGTGTGAAAATTGGAGTTTCACCATGAGTTTGACAAGTTATACTCCACCATGAAGTTTGCCTTAATGATAGGATTGAGTTAGAAGACTCTAGAAGCCCTTGGTCAAGTGGGGAGTTATTGTTTTTTATAGGTGGTTGAGTTAGGAGCCTATTTAGTGGCAGATTTGAGGGTGGAAGATTGTTCAACCAACCTCTAGATTTAGAGAGAAAATTTAGGATTGAAGGAGAAGGAATGATAGCTCTTCTCAAATTTTAGTTTTTCATAACCATATTATGAAGGTAGGAATCCTTTGAGCTCATGTATTCATATTGTGTTTCAGTTCTTAAGTAGGTTTTTGCATATGTGTGTTCGTGTGTATGATAAACATGTTAGGAATGGGATTGTAATAGGTTTTCTTTAAATGTTTCCCTTAGCATTTTACTTTTGATTTTTAAGAGAATTGTATGGGTTGTGCTGGCATTACTCACCCTCGGATAGGGTAGAAGTAGCCATGTACGAGAGGAGGGCTTCAATTGGACTCTAATAGTACAAAGTCTCTCTTCATGATGAGGAGAGGGAGAGAGTAGCGTGTTATGGGCCCCTACTCATCAGTAACAACCATATTTATTTTTTGGAAAATTGAGAAGTGAAAGAATGGAAGCTTTTGTGATATCAGCGTCGAAAGGGAATCTATGAAAGAATGGAAGCTCTTGTGATATTAGCCTCAAAAGAGAATCTGTTATGATGTTGTGATCGATGTCTCCTATCTGGAAATATCCACCTTCTCCCTAGTCTAGTTCAATGATGAACCTATTGTGCAAACTTAGGATGGGAATAAATGGGTTGATTTTGTCATCGTGTTAAATTTGTTTGTCTCCTGGTCAATTTCGTTCCCTCCATGATTACCTTGATGTGTTGCAAATTTCATAGTGGCTACCCTATTATGGAGCCAAGTAGAAGATTTTAGAGTTGTTATTCCAATTCAAATGTGTTGGGAGATTTCTCCTTGGGATAATGATCATGTTGTAAAAATGTTATTGTTAAACTTATTGTTGAAATAATTATGATCTTGGGTTTTCTTCCCTGATTTTTTCCCCGAGGAAGTCCTTGAATCAGATGACTGAATAAATAATAATAATTGAGTATTATCCTTGCATATGATATTTCTTGTAATTCAGTTTATATCGATATGTTTATTAGAAAATGGATGCATTGATGTTTTACCTTTCCTATGGCATCCTTGTTGTTCAAATTTGTATTCATTTGATTAATGTTAATTAGATGAAATGATCATATATATAATGTTATGTAATTTGATTTTTGAATTATGTTGAGAAAATTAAAATTACATGAATGGAATTGCATCTCATATTTTCGTAATTAATTGAAAGGGGAAATAATCCTACGTTATCGTATCAACAAAACATTAACCTCTATATTATAATCCAACTAGAAAGAAAAAAAAATCCCCCCTTGCTATGAAAATTTAATTTGTAAATCTTATCTTAGAAAAAAAAAATTCTCAAATAAGCATCTATAGGATGTTGGAAAATACATGGGGAAAGGATTTAATTTAAACAAAAAAAACATGATAGTAGTTGTTATATTCAATTATGATATAAAGATCTTTTCAAATCATAATAGCAATAAGGAAATATGAAAATAAAAATATTATACTTACCCTCACCTTTAAACTCAACCACTAAACTTTACAACATAACTTTTCCCCACTAACCTAGTCACATCCCAAAAATAAGATAAAAATAAAATTCTCTTTTTCCTCTCACCCTCCAACCAAGTGTACCTTCTTGTTGATGTCATGCACATTGAATTAGAAATGGAGGGAGTTGAGAATTTTAAAAATAATTATATATGTGTATAGCAACTTTAAGCTAAACTTTAGGTTCATTTCTCACTTTTTCCCCTTACTCCTTAATGCCTTGACATGTGAACGTACCATGCTTGAAAAAGGACTTGTAGCCTTTGAAAATGTGTAGGAAGACCTTGGGTAGTGTGATAACCACTTGGAAAACACCCATTGAAGTATAGGGAGATGGCCAAGTTGTATAGGGTTAGAGTAATATAGGGTAGGTTTAGATAAAGTAAAATGGGATTAAAATGTGATTTGGATAAAGTAATGGGATTTAGTTTGTGATTAAGATATTTTAAATGTTTTATGTTGGTAATTAATATTTTATTAGTAATTTTGAATTTATGTTAATAGGAAAGATAAATTTAGTCATAAAGATAGTGTTTTTTAAAAAAACAGATTTTTGTAAATTTTTGTTAGTATAGTTTAGTTATTATTAAATGTTAAGTTAGGATTTTTTAGTAAATGTTAAAGTTAGTAAGGTAAAATTAGGATTGTTGATTATTGTTTTTGAATTAAATGTAGCCAAAACTAGGGGGTTGGCCCATAAACAGTTAAGCTGGTCAACTACCAGTAGATTACCAACAACCAAAACAACCCACTACCACTTAAAAAAACAAACACATATAGTTTGAAAACATAACTAAAAGAGTATCAATAGGCTTAACATTGCCTGTATTAAGTCTAGAAAAGCTATGTAAATATATGAACAAAAGCATAACAACCTTAAACCCAACCAATTCTAAGAACCAATAGATAAACAACATTAAAAAATAGGAGGGAGCCATTAAGGCTTCTTGGCCTCTTTCCTTCCCAAGAGGATGTTTGCCCAATCTTCTGCAAGGAAGTCAAATAGTAATTTTGAATCCTCCTTCGACAAGTCTCCCTCCATATCTGTCAGTAGGTGAAGAGTGGTGGCAATAGCATGTGTCACTGTAATAGTGAACTTCGTCAAAAGACACATCATTTCCTCCAACACATAAATCCTCTACCACACCTCATCACTAGTTGTCTTCTTGGTATCCATGTTATCCTCCTACATGTCGCTTGAACTGCCATCTACCTACACCAAAGTGACATCCTACACATTCAAGGGGTTAGCAATTTCCTTAGGGGGAACCTTAACAGGGGAGGAAATCGTTTTGGGGGAGGACACACTATCCATCATATCAGAGAATTAGTCCCGGGTTAAATCCACACACCCCAACCCAATGGTGGCCGAAACATGTGACACCTCATTCTTCTCCCTCATCCCACCTCCCAAACCTGACTGTGATGAATTTGAGATCTCCTCTTCCTCCTCCTCCATTTTCCCCTTCTTGAAATTTGATGCCTTCTCCTTCATCCTTCTTGTGGGACTATCTGTATCCTCTGAATCTGACTCCTCCTCCCTTGAGGCCCCAGATTTCAACTTCCTTTTAGCATTGGACTTTGCTAACCTCCTTGACCTCCTTCTTCCCCCTTTCCCTTCTTCCTTTGACTCCTCGAGTTCCTTCTCTCTCCCTTTCTTTCTCGGGGGGTGGGCTTCAACTCAACAGGGGACTCGCTAGGCGAGGGTTGTGGGGTAGGGGCACTAGGACCCGTGATCCTAAGGGGAACCAGTTGGGGTCGAGGGTTAGGATGGGTAGGAATATCAATCTCCATAATTCTAGGGGGGACAAGGGCTAGGTGGAATTAATACAACCAGAACATTAACCCTTGGTGTAAAATGGTAAAATTAACACCCTTCCTCAATTTTTTTTCCTTAACATCAGTGATCGAGTCCACTAAATCATGCAACAGAAAAAACAGAATGGAAATAACATCACGGTGATGAAAATGGTTTAGGAGAGGAAAGTGGTAGTAATAATAGACACCATACCTCCCTTCTAGGGTTAAGTACTTCATCAATGTCAAACATACCTCATTCTATGGCTCAGGGAGCTTCTTCTGCATAAAACCATCTCTGTGTCGAATTGGTCCTCACCCTCTAAAAAGTAGCACTACAAACTCGCTTCTTCAGCCACCCTAGTCACCTTTTGCCATTTTCTTCCCTTCATAGCCAAACTCCTCACCAAGGAGATGAATTTCTCAGAGATGTGGAAAGAGATACCATTTATCGTAACTCTGCAATCCTCCCAAGAATTGACAAACTGCAAAGAACAGTTTTCATCATGCTCATTTAATGCCTCCATAAATAAAATGAAGCCACCTTCCTTTAGCATATACCACACTAATGGCTTCCTAGCACTCTCCTCTATCATGGATGGCTTAATTCGCATCAAGTCACCTCCCATCTCTACAATTTTCCCTAAACCTCTCATCTTCTTCCAAACCCAGAAACATTTGCTAAGAATGACTTCACTCTTAGGCAAAAATCTAATATTCCTTAAGCGGACATAATAACCATTATTGTTAGTAGTTATAATAGCACCCCCTATAGAAAGTAATGTCACGTGTCGACCACTAATATCTTTCTCCCAATCTTTTCCATCATTCCCAATGCATATTAACCATTTAAAATTTAAATCTTTTCTCATCCCAGCGTACAAGAACATGCATAAGATAATAATTAAAAAACCTCTCATATCAAACTTCAATACTTTGGGCTATGCGAATTTATTATTACCAGCACAAATTCCATCCCTCCTTGCCATCTGTCCTTCATAACTTCATCCTTTCCACCAACTCAGCAACATGTGACAAAAGTTTAAACTAATTCTTCAGCTAGGATTCATCATGCTTAATTTCTTGAGTTACTAAATCACTTACCCATTTTGGCAAGGCATTTAAGTCCCTCCAACATCTTAGTCCTTTCACCTTTAGCCTAATGTCACCGTCCCATCTGCCACACTATTTCCCTCCCAAAAGATATGATTCAAATCAAACCTATTCAAATTAGCTAATAAGTGTCTGATGTATTTTATAACATGTTTGATGGCCCATCCTTTCCTCATGTTACCTTTAACAGTTTCTATAATGATTTTTGAGTCACCTTCGATCTCTACATTTCTCCATCCCACACTTATTAGAAATTTTAAACCCCAAAAAAGAGTCATCACTTCTGCAATATTATTAGACACTTTCCCTAGCTATCTGGAATATGCCAACAACATCCTTCCCTTACTATCTCTAACCATACCTCCTCCTGTCGAACCCTCCTTTCTGGCAGCACCATCAAAATTGAGCTTAACCCAATTTGCAGGTGGGGGTTTCCATTGTGTCATTTTCCTAGCCAATAGATTGGAATTATCAATTTCCATTATCCCCTCCAAGTTCCAGCAGTTAGCCTCTCTGACATCCAAAACGGTAGGGGGAAACATTGATTTTCTCCACTTGTTGCAACTCATATTCTCAACCATTAGCTTGTAGATCTTCTCCACGACAACCTCCTTGCTTATTTCTTCATTACTGAACACTGTTATTTCTCTCTTTCTAGATACCCCAACAGACATGTGGGGGGATAACCTTCCACAAACTAACAAGGAGGGGGTGGGAATAGGGGCCTTGCCAATTCTCCACAAATTGCACCATATCCTAGTTAATTACCTAGTTCACCTTTAGCTTTTATAAAAACCTCCCCTAAACACTAGAAGCATAACTACAATGAAGGAATAAGTGAGTAATATTCTCCTCCAACTTGTTACACAAATAACATCTATTAGATAATTGAAAACCCCATTTCATTAGGTTGTCAATAGTGTGAATTTTCCCATGGATGGTGGTCCACCAGAATATATTTATCTTAGGGATTACATGATTGAACCATATCTTTCCCTAGTCATTAGGTTCCAAAGATTTATCAAACATTAGTTTGTAGGCTGATTTAACCAAGAACTCCCCCATCAAAGTGACCTTCCAAATGAACTCATCATTTTGAACCATCCCTAGGATTTTGTACCCTTCAAGCAAGGCATTTAGTTCTTCCACCAGATCCCCTCCAATTGGAGCATTCTATTGCAACTCCACCTTTTTCCACTTCCTCCCTGGGCCAATAAAATCAGCAATCATAACCCCATACTCCTGGAGGTGGTTCCAAAGGGACCCATACTTTGTTCTTGCTAATGGTTTATTAGTCAGCCATGGGTCCTCCTAAAAATTAATCTGATTGCCATTACCCACCAGCCACCTAACACCCTCCTTCAAAAAAGTTCTATTTTTCACAATATTGCCCCATATTTTAGATCCCATAGGAAGATCATTTCTCCATGTTTAGTGAGAGAATTTTACTTGCTTTTAGAATATTGCACCAGTTTGCTTCCTCCTTCATCAGGTTCTACCCCACCTTGGTGAGTAGCGCATTATTCAATTCAGACATCTTCCTTACTCCCAAGCCTCCTCTATTTTTAGGTTTATCCCAATTCAACAAACTCAACCTATTCTTCCCACTTCCTCTTGACCAAAGGAAGTTACGTTGAATTTTCTCCAATTTCTCTGCCATACTCTGAGTAATTTTGAACATTGATAGAAATACACAGGTAATCCTTGGAGGGAGGAAACAAGAAGTTGAAGCTTACCTGTGCTACTTAGGGTTTCACCATTGTTGATTATTGTTAAAAGTTGATGTATGTTGGTATTTTTATGATTAGTTAGTTATAATTTAGTTTAGTATTCTTTTTAATAGAGTACATTGCATTGATGTTATTTAATGTTAAATAAGCCCATGATTTTAAAATGTAATGTTATTTTTTATTTATTCAAACTATATTATTAATGTTAGATATGTTTATTTTGGAATAGGTTGGTAGATTTAAGTGTTATTAGTTTTAGTTTTAAATTATGTTTTTCTAGTAGTGTTTTGGTTTTAAATATGTCTATCAATAAGATTATGGTTTTGAGTTTGTCTAATAATAAATTATTTTTGATGTCTTGAGGTTAGACATTCCAAAGACGTTTGGACAAATTTTAATAAATAAAAATAATTAAAGATGTGAGATTTAAGTTATAAATTTGAAATCAAAAGATGCTAATATTTTGATAGTGTTATAGATTAAGGTTAACTAGTTAACTTGTTTAGGGAATCAGGTTATGTTTTAAAATGATGTAAAGGTTGTAAATAAATTAAAGGATGAATAGAAACGATTTAATTAGTTCGAATGGCTATATCATGATTTAAAGGTGTGATGGATTTGAAGTTGCCTAGGTAGCTTGGAAGGATGGTTTGAGTTTTTGCTAGGGGATAAATTGGTTGTCATAAATAGTTTAATGATAAATGTTTTAATATTTTAATTAGTTCTAAATGAGTTATGATTATATCTAGAATTAAGTATTAGTATATTATGATAGATTAATCTTTAAATGCATAATTTGATTTTCCTAAGGGTTGATCTAATATAGTGATAAAAGGGATAGCATCATAGTCGACTTAAGAACTTAGGAATCCTAAAATGTAATTTGAATTGAAAGTCATACCTTTGTAAATTGAACCTAAATGATAATTGATCGACTCATTCAACTAGAAATAAGTGTTCCCATAGCGTAAGGACTTAGGGGTTTGAACCGTACAATATATTAAGATGTTAACTCTGCATCTTAATGATATGTATTGGAAACTCAGTTTAATCCTATGTCATCTTTCCATAACCTAATAAGTGTAGCATGTATTAACTCAATAGATTAATTAACTTAAAAAAAAAATTTGGTGTGTTTTTGCCCTAAATTTTGGGCACGACACTATGAATGAAGAAATAGAACAGATAGAGAAGAAAAAGACTTGGACTCTTGTTCCAAGACCCAAGGATAAAAATGTAATTGGCACAAAGTGGGTATTCAGAAATAAGCTAAATGAAGAAGGATAAGTCTTAAGAAATAAAGCAAGGTTAGTATGTAAAGGTTATTCTCAAGAAGAAGGTATTGATTATGGTGAAACTTTTGCTCCTATTGCAAGATTAGAAGGTGTTAGAACTTTACTAGCATATGTAGCACATAGAGGATTTAAAGTTTATCAAATGGATGTAAAATCTACATTCTTCAATGGAATTCTTGACAAGGAAGTCTACATTGAACAATCTAAAGGTTTTGTAGATCCTAGCAAAAGAGATATGGTCTACAAATTACACAAAGCATTGTATGGTCTCAAGAAAGCTCTTAGAGCTTGGTATGAAAGACTTCATAGCTATTTGATAAAGATTGGTTTTCAAAGAACAAATGATAACAACAGCCTGTATATCAAAGAAGGACCAAACAAGAAAATTGTATTGGCAAAAATATTTGTGAATGACACTTTATTTATAGGAAATGATGACTTATGCAAGGCATTTTAAGAAGAGATGAGAAAAGAATTTGAGATGTCTATATTTGGATAGATAAAATTCTTTGTTGGATTGTAGATCCAATAGAAGAAAGATGGTATCTACATTACTCAATCTAAATATATCAAGGAGATACTAAAGAAGTTTGGAATGGAAGATTCAAAACTTGTTGGAACACCTATGTCTACTGGACATAAGCTTTCCAAAAATAATGATTCCAAAGAAGTAGATCAAACCACATATAGATCAATGATTGGAAAATTGCAGTATGTGCACATACAAGGCCTGATATTGCATTAGCAATCGATATGGTGACAAGATTCTTAGAAAATCCCAAAGAAAATCACACGATGGAATCAAGAGAATCATGAGGTATCTAAAAGGTACTGAAGAATATGGTTTATGGTACAGAAAATGAGGCAACTTGGATTTGAAGTCATTGCTAGATTTCGATTGGGCAGGAAGTGTTGATGACAGAAAGAGCACAAGTGGTGGAGCATTCTTTCTTGGTAAAAGACTAGTGTCTTGGACAAGCAAGAAGCATACTAGTATTTCTCAGTCCACAACAACGGAAAAATATGTGGTAGCAATAGTTAATTGTTCAAATATTGTTTGGTTCAAGCAATTGTTGGCAAGTATGAAGATAGAAATCGAGGATCCAGTGGTTATATTTTGTGATAACACTGGTGTAATTAATATATCAAACAATCTTGTGATGCATACCAAAACCAAACATATTGTTATAAAATATTATTTTTTGAGAGAATTGGTACAAGAAAAGAGGTAAAATTGGAATATGCGAATACTAAAGAGTGAATTGCAGATATATTCATTAAGCCATTACCTAAGGATGCATTTTTGTATCTTATTAGGTAAGTTAGGGGTCATTCCCCTATCTAAAGCTCATTAAATGAAGTTTAGTGATGCATCATCCAGAGCATATTGAAGATGAGTTAGTTGATGCAGTATTGACAAAGGCACATTGCAAATAAATTAATACATGAGATACATTGATATTCACTGGATATTGTCTTTGGCATACGATCTCAAAGAGGGAGAAGTTTGTTGTCATATCTAACATAAATGTTATCACTTCAAGAGATGACAAAGAGGGAGAACTTGGTCTGATATCAATGAAGGAAAGTTTTCTATTAGAAGAAGATGTTGAAGACATCGTTTTGCAGATAGAGGGAGAAACTGAAGGCAGAGGGAGTTCACACTGATAGAGGGAGTTCTCATGGATGAGAATCAGAATGAAACTAAGGATATAATCCTTACTTTATTCTTATTCTAAAATTTCATTGTATTATGACATGTGTTGCCATCAATGCCAAAGAGGGAGATTGTTGAAAATAATTGATTAATTATGTATTGTCTTTGATGTTACATAAAACATCATATCATTGTTAGTCAGTGTATGTTGAGCTCACTCAGGCAATGAAGATAGTTACCTGTGTCTACCAAGCATTCCAAAGTTTTCCTAGTTCAGATGATAGTGTCTACCGAGTTCACTCAGTCGTCAAAGGAAATTTTACAGAAGTTGAGTGTTAATCAAGCTCACTTGATTAATAAAGGAAATGTTGGATAGAACTAGTGTTAACTGAGCTCACTTGGTTACCGAATGAACTTTGTGAATCTGCAATGTTAACCAAGTTCACTTGGTTAACACGAGAAAATTGTTTCTAAGTTAGTTTCTACCGAGCAGGGTTGGCTAACAAAGGATTTTCTTGTTTTGGCACATTGAGTTCAAATTGAATTATTTTTTGATTCTAGCTGACTGAGGAGATGAATATTAATTATTCTAAGTTGTATTCAAGCTAACTTGACAATGTATAAGATATAAATATAAGGTCAAGTTGAGGATTGAATGTGTGGAACAAAAAATAGAAGATTTAATGATGCTTAGAGGAAGTGAGTTGGAAGGATACGGAGAATATCCTTGTTGAGCTACAAAGATACATTCGATCAAGAAGGATCAAGTATACAAGCCAAAATTGAGATATGTAATCAACAATTCATATGCATTAGAAATCAAGTCATCTCATTGTTACTTTCTAACCATTGTAGTAGTGATCTAAATCTCTTAACCGAGTTGGCTTAACAACTATTTGTAAGTCCTCTAACAAGGTGGCATTTCTAGATTGAATTGTCTAAAGACCATACCAAGGCCACTCCTAACAGGGTGATTAAATCCTATAAGAGGGTCACACCTAATAGTTTGTTTTGTAACTTTTAATAGGGTTGGCTCCTTACTTGACTCACTTCAGAAGAGTGAAAATCAATAACTAGCTACAACTGGTGGGTTTTCCTGAATTGGATTTCCATGTTAAATCTTGGTGTTAATTGTATTCATGCTATTTCTTTTATGTATGCAACTAAGTTAAGTAAGATTAATCACAAATAATATCTTAAATATTTTCATGTTAAATAGTTACCGAGTTATTTTAGTGTTTACTAAGTTACAACATTTGCTAGTGTAAGCCAAGTGCATGTGTTACAACATAATATAGTTTAATCAGAGTTTTGATTTGTATTGATAGCTAAGGGATCTGAGATTCATTTTAGTAGTAACTGATTCACCCCTCCCCTCTTAGCTACTCCTCTTATATTTTCAACTTTATAATTACTAAGTTTTCTGAATCATAAAATTTCCCTCTAGTGTTGATTAGTTAATGTTTCTGAGTTCACAAGAATAGTAGATTCATAAATCTTATTAAAAGTTAATTAAATATGACATTGAATTATCAACCAAAAGCAAATTTACTAAAATACTCTTTTCCCAATTTCAATTATTAGTTTACTTTCCAAATCTATTTTAATAATAAAAAATCCTTAATTTAAATACTATTAAAATTCAATGATAATTAATTAAATTGTTAATGATAATAATTATTTATTATTAATAAAATAATTTAGATTAATTTATTAATAAAACAATTTCTTATCTATCAACAAAGTAATTATTTTTATTCATAATAATAATAATATTTATATCATTTAATAATTAATAATAAAAATATTATTTAATATTTAATATTTAATAAAGTATTTAACAATAATTAAATACTGTTTTAAAGAAAAAATAATAAATAAATAAAATCAAATTTAAAACTTACCCTTCACCTAATTTAAAGTCCACAGGATTGGCATGGGTGTCACGGCAACCTACCATTGCGGCAAGTTTGCATCAATAGCACTTGCTGCATCGGCAACAAGCCTACTAGGCACAACCTTAACTGCCAGCAGCGAGGGGGAAGGTAAGGAGGAAGGTGGTTGGGGGGTTGGTGGCCCCACCCACCATCTCAATTTTTTATTTATTTTTATATAAAAACATTCAATACAGTGCCCCCATGTAAGATGAAATTCCTCAATCAAATTTCCTTTTAAAATTTATATTTTTATAATTATTACAGTAATTATAAATTACTGTATTAATTATTTAAATATATTTATTTTGATATCTTTAATCTAAATCTAAGATAGAAACCTGGGATAAACAAGCGAATTAAATTTAACAATTCTAGGTTTTCTTTTCTAAGCCCATAACCCGATTTTAATCAAACAAATTATGACTACAAGATTCCCAAACAAGGGTTTCAATTAATCAAATCGCTTACAGAGGTTCCCGAAAATGAAGAATTAATCAAATTCATACACAAGGGTTTCAATCTTCATTTGTTTACAAACGATTTAGAAACAAAAAATAATAGAATCACAACAAGGGTTGCAGATTCTCAATTAATATACAAAGGTTTCTCAAACAAAGAATGATAAAATCACATAAAAGGGTTTCAACCCAATTGAATTTTGAAAATAAATTCATAACATAGAGAAGACAGATATCAAAGAATGAGCAACTACTGCACAAATACACAAGATCCTACCTGGATTTGATGATAAACAATCAACTGCATAAAACTCACAAGCAATTCCCTTTTCCTTCGAAACCCTCTTCTCGAAATTTGGCTCCTCCAAACCTGTATCTAGAGAAATGAGCTCTAATTTCATAATAAAGAGCTTTTCCCCAAATTAGGGCTTCGATTGTGCAATTGCGCAAAACCCCTTTTTCTTTCATTATTTTATTATTTTAATTTCATGCACAAGCTTTATGCAATTTAATTAAAATAAACTTTATTAAATTAATGCTTTCTCTCTCTTATTAAATCACAAGATGTTTTAAATAATATATTCATTAATTCAACTAAAAATATTATTTAGAGTTAATTATTTAAATAAAACTCCTAAATAATAATTATTAAATTAACTAAATATAAATACACCAAAATTAGAACTTTAATAAAATATTTTAAATTTAATTATTTTTATTAATTAATTTCTCAACTAATTAAATATAATTAAATATTAATTTTTCTTTATTAAATTTCCATTAAATTATCTTTTAATTTGATTTAATTATAATTGAAAATCACAACAGACCCACAAGACTAAATATGAAAACCTATCATAAAGAGTAGAACACAGATACAAACTCTAGGGTCATAATCACAAATTCATGTCACTTGACGAATTTGGAAAGGTAAACAACTTAGATACTTGTCCTACTTTCTAGGACAATTGGCTTAAGGTTAGGATTTGGACTCAAGAATTATCTCCCCACTTTTACCATTGAGATACTGCAATAGGGTATGCTCATCCTGAAAATTCATGGAAGTGGATACCCAATACCTACAATCTACATAAAATCCACACACACATATACTCATATATTCTAAACTAAACATGCAATGGTGGGGAGTGGTGTATCGTGTAGATCCTGACTAGCAGGTGACTATGACTCCCTCCCTCAACCATATTATAAATGTCAAACATAAAGTAAAATAGACAAGTATATCATACACATGCAAGTATGGGGTAAGAAACCATAGAATTGCATATAAATAATCCATCTATCTATCATCATGAGATAACTTAAATCACTGTATGAACATACATACATATCATCCTCGAAATAATCCTGAACACATGAAATAACTAAGTAACTCTTCACATAAATCAATTGATTATGAAATAACATTTAATCAAATCCAGTCACCAAGTACTGATAGTCATAAAACATAATCATAGAACAAGCTTAAAAGAATTCAACAAAACAAATATGAAAATTCAACTAGGGGTAGGCATTACATCCACTCCCCCTAGACTTAGGCTTACTCCTAGAAGCCTACAAGAATCTGAAACTACAATCTAAAAAGTAAACTAGGGGTAGACATTACAACCCACCTGGATAGAATGTAAAAAATTTCCACTTGAAATTAAACATCTTCAAACCCTAGCGAAAATTGGTAAATCCCTAGGGAACTTATTAGGCATCGAAGCTAAATGTAACCAAACTAGCAATATAATTTTTTTTAAATAGAAACAAAGTATGGTCAGGAAGACTTAAAAACTAAAAAATTAATAACAAATAGATCTATCTACAAGCTAGATTTTACAAAATATGAGGGAGAAATCACAGGAATCATTAAACCCAATATGTATATTGATAACAATACATCAAATATAAAAGAAGCACTCAACAACATAAGGATGCATAAAAAGAAGGAAAGATAAAAGGAATAAAAAATTTAGAAGGAAAATAAAGTAGGGGATAGTAAGGGTAAGAAGGAAGGACATAAAATAGAAAGGGAAGTCATCAGTCAGAATAGTCAATCAGTGGAGAGAGTTACATACGAGCAAAGTGTAGAACAAAGAGACATGGGAAATAATGGGGTAATAGAAAAGAGTATAGAAGATTTTAAAAAGACTCATATCTAAATTACCAAACTAAAGGAATGTAAGGTATGCCAAGAAGAGAACAAAGCTTTGGAGGATATAGAGGAGAGTGTTCAGGAATTAAATAAAATGACTTATGACATCCTATTACTTCAAAATGGCATTGAAGATCAAATTTTGATAAGTGAACAATACCACCTCGAGCATGGGTATAGACTACTATAGGATGAGCAAGAAAGTATAGAGAAAGACCTAACGGATTTAAAACTAAAGGGGGAGATATTAAAAAGCAAGACCTGAGGAGAAGCATTCAGAAAAAAATCAGAATCATAGAAACTCAGAAGCAGGAAGTGAGTAATCAAGAGAATATAAGCAAAGAAAAAGAAATATTATTCAATCAAGGAACCAACCAGGATCAAACTTTTGATCAAACTACAGTATCAAAATCCTACAATCAAGATTGCAATGAAGTAGAAGAGAGAAGAGAACATCAAGAAGGCTATAATGTCCCATGTCAGGACATTAAATAATTTATTGTAGATTTTTCTGTACAACCCAAAGATCTTTATTTCTTCATATTTTTTCCTTATCCCCCTCAATGTTAAAACTCTATCTATCTATCTATCTATCTATCTATCTATCTATCTATCTATCTATCTATCTATCTATCTATATATATATATATATAGTTTTTTTAATCAAAGAGTCATGTATTTTCATAAATATTAATATATTAGTAAATAAATTATATTAAATATACATATTATATTAATAACATAATGTATATTATATTATTAATAAGATAACTTATATTTCTTATATTAATATTAATACTAATACATATAATACATAAAGTATCTACTTTATGTATTTACATTATTAATCTAAATATTATATTTTATCACTTAATATGATATTTAATTTCCATATTAATATACTATACCATTATTAATATTATATTATTATTTATTTAATTATATGGATCTTATCGATGGGGACATCACAACGGTAGGAACTCAATACCATCAGTGGACTCGGGTCATTGGAGCAATATAAAACTCTGGAAGAAATCAAAGAAAAGGAATTATGAATTTTGACAGATACCAATAGATGGGAAAGATTTTTTTTGAGAAGAATTGAACATAGATCTCAGTGGAATAGAGGGATATTTGATCCCCTTAGAAGTAGCAACCTTTATAGAAGTTCAAGAGTGGGAGAACAAATCTACACATGTAGAAGAAAATTCAAAGGTGGAGCAAATTGGAGACAACCAAAATTGGGAAGAATTTGGGTTATTGAATGATACATTGAACTCACAAGGAAGTGAGAAGGACAACAAAGAAAAAGAACAAGAGAATAATGGAGATGATAATGAATTAGTTGACTAGATAATTAAAGAATTAATAGATGAGGATGAAGACCGAGAGGAAGAAATAAATCTAAATATCAATAAGAACATAATAGATAATTTGGGAATTTCTATAAACTAGGAAGGTTTCAGTACTCTGCAATGTGGTAAACAAAAAATGAAGAGAGGAAGGAACTAAGAGAAGTAGATAGACAAACCAAGGAGTAGAAAAAGATATTTAAAGTTCTAAAAATAGTGAAGGAGCCTTCCTAGTGATCAATGAGGATCATAACATGGAACACTATGGGATTGAACACCCCTAGTATGTAATGGATTTTAAAATGTAACCTTAGTTTATTTGAATCAGATATAATTTTGTTACAAGAAAATAAATTAAATAAAGAAGAGGGAGACAAATTAAAGAAAAGACTAAGTAAATGGAAAATACAAATGAAAGAATCAAATGGGGCCTCAGGTGGAGTGGGAATCATATGGAATATGTAGACAACAGATATCAACATTATAAAAACCAATAACAATTGGATGGGGAGCAAAGTAATCAGCTACAAATACAACCTCTAGCTAATAGTCATTAATGTATATGGACCTACACAATCAGCAAATAAGAAGAAAGTATGGCATGAAATTAATACATCCATGAGGCTATATGCTAATGAAAACATGATTATTGGTGGATATTTTAATGCTATCTTGGACCACAATGAGAAATTCGGAGGAACCCAAATAATTGCTAAGGCAACAATAGACTTCAAAGAATGGGTCAGGGACAATAAGCTATTAGAAATTCCAACTAGCAATGGAATTTTTACTTGGAAAAATAGAAGAAAATACTTCAATTATATAGTAGAAAACTGGACATATTTTTCTTCAAAGGAGAATTAGCAAAGTTGGATTTAATAGTTATAGCTAATATTTGTACACTAGAAATGTGTCACACTCTAAACCCTTCTATCCAAACGATTCCATGAGTTGGGAATGCTTGGATGCCGGCTTAGAGCTCCCTATCCATGGAGTGCAAGAGAGTATATTTCAAGAATAAGAAAGCTCTCAGATGAGCCTTAGAGATACTCTTCTTGCTAGTAAACCATGCAATGGGAGGTTCCAAAGACAAGATGCAAGAATGCAAATGTCTCAAGGAGTTCCTCAAGAATGCAATGCAACTAAAGATTAAATTAGAATGAATATGAAAAGTGTAGCTATTCTAAGCATGGATGAGGGTGTTACAATCCAAATATTAAGCTATGTGAGAGAGATTATTGCAAAATAGAAACTAAACTAACATGCAACATGAATCTAAGCTAAAATGCTATGGTATGAGAGAATGTAGATAAGAAATAGAAGTTCTCCACAAAGCTCCAAAGAAACCTGTTAGAAAACCTGCAGCATAACAATGTTCAAAAGATGGATGATGGATGGGGAAAGCTCTCTCCCTTTTAAAGATGTATGGACGGTGGAGATCAAGATGAAGATGGTGGATGATCAACGGTGGAATTCAAAAATAGGAGTGATCCATGTGCACACACAAATCAACCAATAGAATATAAGTTGACTTGTCATATAAGACAAAAGTCACAAAGCCTTTTCTTTTAATTGCAAAATAGAAAAAAGACTTTATGTGTGCACTTTAAGTGGGTTATAAGAATGGGGTCTTTTATTTAATTAAAAGGGGACATGTTCTTTTAATCAAATAATGAACTTAGGATAGCATAGTCAAACTATAGGTTATAATCAAATAAATTGATTATTAGCAATTTGGCTTAGGTAAGTGATTAAATTAATTTAGCCAAAATGTTGAAAAGGGGGCTAATAGTCTAGATGACCATTTTTAGGTGATTACATACATTTTATCATGGTACTTATCCACGGTGGGCGCCAAAAATGTACACTCGAAAGTGTCCCACTCTAAACCCTTCTATCCAAACGATTCCATGAGTTTGGAATGCTTGGATGCCGGCTTAGAGCTCCCTATCCACGGAGTGCAAGAGAGTATATTTCAAGAATAAGAAGGCTCTTAGATGAGCCCTAGAGATACTCTTCTTGCTAGTAAACCATGCAATGGGAGGTTCCAAAGACAAGATGCAAGAATGCAAATGTCCCAAGGAGTTCCTCAAGAATGCAATGCAAGTATGGAAACTAAGCTAAGATGATAATGCAAAATGCAACTATACTAAGCATGTATGAGATTGTTACAAAACCAAATATTTAAACTATGTGATATTAAGCTACATGTAAAAATGAAAGCTAAGCTAAGCTAGAATGCCATGATGCCATGGATGAGAGAATGTAGACGAGAAATAGAAGTTCTCCACAAAGCTCCAAAGAAACCTGTTAGAAAACCTGCAGCATAACAATATTCAAAATGAGGATTGATTGAGGGGGAAAGATCTCTCCCTTTTAAAGATGTACGGACGGTGGAGATCAAGATGAAGATGGTGGATGATCAACGGTTGAATTCGAAAATAGGAGTGATCCATGTGCACACACAAGTCAACCAATAGAATATAAGTTGACTTGTCATATAAGACAAAAGTCACAAAGCTTTTTCTTTTAATTGCAAAATAGAAAAATGACTTTATGTGTGCACTTTAAGTGGGTTAGAAGAATGGGGTCTTTTATTTAATTAAAATGGGACATGTTCTTTTAATCAAATAATGAACTTAGGATAGCATAGTCAAACTATAGGTTATAATCAAATAAATTGATCATTAGAAATTTGGTCTAGGTAAATGATTAAAATTAATTTAGCCAAAATGTTGGAAAGGGGGCTAATAGTCTAGATGACCATTTTTAGGTGATTACATTTGCCCCTCTTTGACTAATGTGTGATTGATCTGGGAACACATTATGTCAAAGAAAATAGAAAGCCAAGTAGGTAGTGGTAGATATAGATGTCTGATTTCGAAGAGTGAAATGCAGAAATAGATAGCAAGTCCTGAATGCACAGCCTGATAGCAATAGTACTGAACACTAGGAAGATGATGTTAGGATCCAAGAAGAATACTAACACTTAGAAAAGCAGATAGAGTGAGAGCAAGTGAGAAGATCAAACAAAAGCTCCTAAGAAGTGATAGAGTATTTCTGCCCCCTCGGGATCGAAATGGAAATGAGGTAAGGGGATGCAAAAATTGGCTAGAACTGAGAAAATTAGAATATAGGAATGTCCAAGATGAAAGATAGATGATTAGAACCTAAGAATGACTATATAAAAAAATTGATAAAATGCCCCAGTTTGACTAGAGTTGACCTTGAAGAAAGAGAGCTCTCCCCATATGCAAGAATGCAAGACTAAGCTAGAAAATGAACCTAAAATGCAAGCTAATATGCAAAGTGGTTTACCAGCAAGAAGCGCATAACATTTAGACTCTTAATTTCATCATTGAGCATTTATTAGGGACATCATGAGATCATACAACCATCACTAGTATAACTATGAGGATATGAATATGATCGATATCAGATAGGTATGTGGAAATCCAATCTAAGCATCAGAGACATGTAAGTCAAGATAACTACGTGATTAGATTCCCTAAGTTTAATTTAGCAAGATTACACCTATACAAGGCATAAGTGCCAGGATAAACCCCAAGTGTGATCTTGCGAAACAGTCAAGGATGATACATTTGTAAGTCAACATGTTGAATAGGACCAACATAAATGCTTACAACACTATAGACAAACAAAGTATACCCACAAGCAGAAATCAAGAAGACATGCCCCATGCCCCCAGTCATCTAGTCAATGACATCCTCGAAAGACTATTAAGGAGGGAACACATGGCAAAGAAATCATCATAGACATCACACAAAGTAGATAAAGGTCAGCATAGCTCAGTCGTTTAAGTGTTAAAGTGCGTGTGTGTAAGTCACTTGGCCATTTCTTCCAGAATTGATTTTGATAGTGAGAAATATCGTGACATCAGAGACCATAGGTAAACTATCTGTAAAGTGTTGAAAAACACTTGATGTCAAAGTGGGTGGGGGTAGTGTTGAGAAACACTATTTTGTGAGTTGTCAAAGAAACCCTAATGCACAAGAATACCTCAATAGGCTAAGTAGCTATTCCCCCAAGATGAGGACAAGAAATAATTCCAAGTCAGGAAATGTGTAGCGAAGTGGATGATTGAGACTGATAGAAATAGGTGCAAGGGTTTCAAGTAGTGCCTATTTCCAGGTTTTCACCACTTGACAGATTTTTTCAGGACTTTTTTCAATTTTTTTGTATTTTTGTATTTTTGATTTTTTTGGTGATACATCAAAGTGCCTATTGCTAGGTTTTCACTAAGAAGATCTTTTTTTCCAGGACATTTTCTAGTTTTTAGGATTTTTTCAGCATCATATATGATTTTTTTTGGAATTTTTTAGAAGGTTTTAGATATCACTAGTTCTCAAGCAAGATCACATCATTTTCTCCCAATGTCTAGCAAGGTATAGGATATGATGGAGCAACGAGCTAGTGGATAAGTAAAGATGGATGAAAAAAGAGTATGAAGCAAGTGAAAGTGATCCTCAAGGACTGACTCCTCAAGAGTACCCAAGCTAGGGAAAGAGGTGAAATAGTCATATGAAGCATATTTTGGATAAGCAATGAAAGTAATGAGAAAGATAGCATATAGGATAAGCAATGAAGCCAACAAGTGAGATAGCATGAAGTGTGTAGTCCAAAAGAGTAGCCATGTCAAGAGACTTATGAGAACCATGTTTCATTTATTATGATCAAGACCAAGGAGTCAACTAGATAGTATAGCAATGGGATAGATCAATAAGAATAAAGCTCAAGATAGAGGCTATGAGTGAATGAGAAAGCACAAATAGAGAATCTCATGGATAAGATAGCCAATATGCAAAGATAGCTCAACATTGTCAAGATCAAAGAGAGAAGAGGGGGTAGATGGATGATGGAAAAATTATGCATGATGCTTGTTTGCCAAGTTTTTATCATGGTACTTATCCAAGGTGCCACAAGAAGTAGTTTTCACTAAGGCACATTTTCAATTTTTATAGCAAAGTTGGATTTAATAGTTATAGCTAATATTCAACCTATAACTGGCTCAGATAAATTTTTAGTTAAAATTGAACTTATAGAACCTAAAAGACCAAATAGGAATCCTTTTAAGTACAAAAAAATGTGGTTCCTAGATTAAAATTTTTATGGAAAACATCAAGTAGTGGTGGAAAAAAGGTAATTTCAAAGGCTCAAAGATGTATTGTTTTATATCAAAATTAAAAATGATTAAAGAAAAAATATTAAAATGGAATAAAAGACACTTTAACAATATTTTCAAAGAAAAAATGGATACAGAAGAAGAATTTAAAAATTTAAACGAAGAAGTTATTAAAAATTGTATGGATGATGAGAAATTTAATAAAGAAAAAGAACTGTTAGCTAAGCATGAATAAATTTTAGCAAAAGAACATTTATTTTGGAGGCAAAAATCAAGAGGAAAATGGCTTGCAGAAGGAAATAGAAACACTAAATTTTTTCACAATAGTACTATTCATAATAGAACTTGTTGATCCAATAAATAAGATTGAAAAATGAGTGTCAACACACTTAACCATACATGCCGAGTACATAATGAGAGCTGAGCTAGAATTTCTTTATGTGCTGAGCAAACTATAGTTGGTGCCGAGCAGAACAAATTTTAGTATATGCCAAGCTGTACAGAACTCAACATGTGTCGAGTAGACTAGAAGACAGTGTGTGTCGAGCATTGCAAAGTTAATAAGAGTCGAGTAATTCAGGAATCAGTAGGAGCCAAGTAACACAGGAAACACAATGGATACTAAGCAATCCAGAATAGATGGTGCCGAGCATCAGTATTACCTCATGTGCTGAGCAATGCAGAATTAGCATAAGAATTTGTGCCAATACAAACCAAGATGTAAAATGGTTATGCATGACTCATGATAGGATAAGGAGATAAGATCAAATCCTTCCATTTACCTATGTGATCCTCATGCAGCCAATCAAAAAATTGGAATTGCATGCAGCCAATGGGTGAATTTCTAGGGTTTGAGCGGAAACATTTTATTCAAGGATGCATAACAATCCACTAATCTTTATAAGGGAATCTTGACGCCATTGAACAAGTGTAGTAGAAAAGAAGAAAAAGAAGAGCCTTTTATTGAGGTCATTACAAAGCATTAGTGTCAAAAGATTTAGTGGAAAGGACAACATTTACACATCGAGTTGATTAGAACAGAACAAGGAACACAATCAACAGATCAAATCTAGCAGAGATCAGAGATAAATAAGCAGATCAAGAACCTAAAGATCGGCATTAGAGATTGCATTAGTTCAAGTGTATTATTCTAATACTCTCTCACAATTGTATTAGGAATTTGGAAATCCTATTGAGTTAGGTAGGTTTAACAACCTTATGTAAATCCTTTAATAGGGTGACATTCTAAGTTGAATGTTCTTAAGTCCTCTAACAAGGCACACTGTTAACAGGGTGTAAAAATCCTTTAACAGGGTCACATATTAACAGTGTGTTGTAGCCTTTAACATGGCAGGCCTTTAACAGGGAAAACCATCAGAGGTGGTTGAAATCAATTGCTACAGTAATTTTGTGGGTATCATCCCCACTCTAATTTTACCTTCTTATTCCTTGAGGGTTTCTGAGTCACCAAAATCTCAAAGTGTTATGTGATGATACATGTTTGTTTCACATGATTGTTTAATGTTTATATGCATGTATGACAATTTTAGTTATATGTTATTAAGGGTATAAAAGTTGTTAAAAGACTAGTACTTCTGATTCACCCCCCCCTCTCAGAAGATCTCTTCCCATTAAGACTTTCCAACAATTGGTATCAGAGCTGAGTTCTCTCAAGGAGAAGCCTAATAGCTTGGAGGAAAAGATCTGAAGATGGAAGTCTTTAAACTTGGGAAGATAATTGAGAACCAGGTGATAGATGTGCATCTTGCTCTACACAAGGTAGAGGAATCTAGAGAGGAATTGAGAAAATCCTTAAAAAGAAGGAAGGAAATAGCTATAGCCAAAAATGACATTCACTACAAGGAGATTGACACCACACAAGTATTTGCCAAAGGAGATTCCAAAGAATTTGATGCAACAATAGCAGAACTGATGGAGAAAAACAGAGCTTAAGCACAAGAGATAAGAACTCTTAAGAAAGAACCTGAATCACAGGCCATGATGCTATGTGAAATCACTGAACAAAAGAAAAGAGTAGTGGAGGATAGAGTTATGATGGAAGATGACAAAAGAAATCTTACAAACAGACTAGAAGAAAAATGCACTGAATTAACAAGGATCTCAAACATGCAGATGGATACACTTGCCCAAATGATGAACCTTCATCATGAACTCAATATGAAAGATATTGAAATCTCTACTTTGAGGATATAGAATGAACAAGTGCTGAATGAATTGAACAGAGAAAAAGAAACAACAAAAAATCTCAACAAGTCAAGTGAAGCCATCAAGTACTTTAAAAAGTTGCTGAAATCCCCAAGATCAGCCCATGATACATCAGGACTTGGATAGAATAGCACTGAAGTTGGGGAATCATCAAAGAGTGTCGAGCAAAGGAGTGACAAAGGTAAGGATTCTAAACCCATTTGTCATTACTATAATAAAAAGGGGCATACTGCTAATGTTTGCAGGAGTAGAAGGATCAACCAGCCCAACACACCCAAAAGCAAGGGTTACTGTCACAAGTGCAACATGCAAGGACATATGACACAAGATTGCAGGACCAAAGTCACAAGGACACAAAGATTTGATGGACATTGCCATAATTGCAAGAAGTATGGACATAGATCCTTTAAATGCAGATCAAAGCCTATGTGGACACCAAATCAGCATGTAAGAAGGGACAACTATGAACATCACTACAATTGGGATTACAATACAAGGAAAAGTTGTCACTATTGTCAAGAGTATGGACATATACCCCAGAAATGCATAAGAACACATTTCAAGGGGAACTATAAAAGATGGTTGAACCAAACTACTTGCTTCAGTTGCTTGAAAACTGGACATGTCAACATAAATTATCCAACAAAGGCCAAGGCACCCAAGACTGAAGTAAATAAGGGCAAAGAAAATATTGATGTGGAACACATCAGAACAGACATGAAGAAGACATGGTAGAAAAAGGATGGATCAAGTACATCTAATGAAAGGGTCACTTCACCCATGAGGGCAAGTGATCATTTCTCATCCAACTAATCACAAGATAAGCCTATAGGGCTGATACATATGAGGAAGTGTCACACATCAACCCTAAACCATGAAGAAGCACTACAAAGTATAAATTTGCATGAATAAGATGTTAAGACTAAACTTGAATGATGATGCCGAGCTGTCTTTGATGTTGAGTGAAATTGCTTTGGATGCCGAGTGAAGAAGTCAAGAGGAGGATGAGTTATTAACAAAGTATGTAGATGTTGAGTAAGTACAACTATCGAGTGGATGCCAAGTTGAAAAACCTTTGGAAGCTGAGTGACAGGTGTAGGTACAAAATGCATTAAATGAAAGGTTTTTGTGTCACTTAAAGGTGAAAATCGATTCATTTTTGAGCCATTCAAACGAAGAGTGATTACCATGAGCACGACTGAGCAATTTTCAATCTTTCAACCAGTGTTTTGCAGCGATTCAACATCTACCCAAGTGATCTAAGCATTTATCCAAGCATTTCCTCCAAGTGCTGAGTTTTATAGTTTGTGAAGTTTGTTTTAATCGTCAAACTCTAGTTCAGTTATAAATGGCATCTAGCTCAAAGACAACCCAAGGGAAAGAGAGCCATGAAATTCAACTTGTCAGTAACGAGGTTAAGCAACCAGAGTTTAGGCCAATACCAGAAGTTGCATATAAAAATGATCTCGCTGGTGCCCTATCCGCCATCCCTGAAAAAGTTGTTATGGTCCAAGATGTGCCAAAGTGTTATAATTACAAAATAGGAGCCTTAGGAGACTTGGAAATCTTTAATGCCTTTGAAAAACTCTATGATAATGGTATATTAAAAGATGAAGTTTCTATCATAGAGAAGAAGGGTTTAACCAAAGCCCTAGTTTTTCCAATTGTATTCAAAATCGAGTGGATGCGCATAATACTTAGAAGAATCCATGATGGATCATTTTGGTTAGAGCATGAACCAGTCAAGATTACCAAGAAGATGGTTCATAGGGTTATAGGATTTCCAACCCTAGATCGGCCAAAGACATTAAGAAGTGAAAAGAAGGAAACAATTGAGAAGAACACAGGTGCAAAATGGAACAATAGAGGCATGAACATAGATACCATAACTGATCCCCTTATAGACTTTTTTGTAAGGATCATATCAAATAAGTTTTATCAATCCAGTAGGTTAAATAGTGTACCCTACATAGCAGTGGATGTGGCATATAAGCTTGTAAAGAAAGACCACACCTATGACCTTGCAGAGCTCATGTTGCAATAGATTAATGAAAATCTTGGAGCTATTAGAAAGTCCAAGGGAGCACAATGTAAATTTAGTTTAGTGTTGGTTTTTATGTTCTTCTATGTAATGAAGGAATTCCCTTCATTTGGAAAAGTCAACTAGAGTCAGAATAAAACCATTGTTGATCAAATAAATAATTTCATTGCACAAATGGGAGATAGCTTTGATGATCAAATGTCTATATATTTTGATGATTTCAAGATTGCAATGAAGAAAAGAATGAGGATACCAGTTTCACTGGTAGAAAAGTATGTAAATGACATATGCTTTCTTGTTGATATTGATTATACTTACATTCAAGCAGTCCTTCCAAGAGCAAGATGTCTTAGACCATTGGGATATGAGCTTGATGTTGACCAAGCTTTTGCAGTCATCACAACATTACTTGCAGAGGAAATGGAAAAATCTGCAAAGGCATTTGGAACATATGACACTATCAAATCAAGAGTTTTTACAAAACTCAAGATAGCCACAACAGTTAAGAAAAAGGACAAGCTGGTAAAGAAGATAAAGAAGAAATTTGGTGTTGAAGAATCAAGTGCAGCAAGCGAAGCAAAAGAGATTAGTGAAGGAGAAGAAGAAGGTGAGCTAGAACAAGGGCCATTTGAATTGTCACAAGGCCAAAGTGAAGACAAAGATGAGAGTGCCGAAGAAGACAAGGAAGCACCCATCAAAGGCAGAGTCATCAAAAGGAAGGCAAAGACACCTCTTGCTTCTCAACCTTCACCAAAGAAAGTTGTTGTGCAAACACCCAAGAAGCCAACAACTAGAGCTACAACAAGGGCCTCTACACAAAAGACCAAAGAGGAAGCCACAAAGAAGAAGAAGATAGTAAAAAAGGTACAAAAAGAGCCAAGGAAAAAGAAAAGATATGTAGCTCAACCTGATACTGATGAAGAAGATCAGACGGAACAGGTAAGTCATCCTCCTAAGTCTTCAGTTGATATATTATGTGAGAAGATTAGGAATGGAGACTTAAGTGAAATGAAAAAGATTGATTTCAATAAGTTCAGAAGAGAGGAACAATATAGCATAGAAGAATCAGTCTATGCATTAATGGCACAGTTCAAGTATACACCTCTTGAACTAGATGGACAATTGCCAAAGGAGTTGTCTAAAATTATAGAAGATAGATGGCATTTCTATCTGAAAATGGAGAAGGAGATGAGGGAATCAACCCTAGCAAGCATACTACCTGATTTAACCAAAGAATAGATAACTCAAGTAGTCAAAAGGCATAACACTAGGTTTACACCTAAGTATAGGGCATTCTCCATCCTACAAAACAAAATTGAAGAAGTTGTACAAAGAACTACAAGAGCGTGGAAGAATTTATATAAGAAGACTGAAGATGTCCTTGAAGAGGAGTACAAAGAAGAAGCTACTGCTAAACCTGAGGAAAGAAGGAAGAGGAGAGAAGAGAAGACAGAAGAGGAGAAAAATGTTGAAGAAGAGGATAACAAAAAAGAAAGAGAGGAGGAAGGAAAAGATGAAGACAAAGGTACTGATGAGCAACAAAGTGTGCAAGCCACACAACTTTCACCTCCTAGTTCTCCTCACTCTACTACCACACCTGTAGAAATCATAAAGATTAAGGATGTTGTTGACACCTCATGTCGAAACATCAATCCATTAATTGCAGAGGATCCTACTGAGATCCTTGATCAAACAATTCTACAAGCACAATTGTGTACAAGTCCCATATTGGTCAGTGTAGATGATCTCCAAAAGTCAGTAGATAAACTCAAAGAAGCCAAGATGTCACCACAAGAACCACCTCAAATCATTCAAACCACTGAGCTTTCATTTCTACCACCTCCTTCACCACCAAGAATAGTCACAGAAGCTCATTAGGAGCCGAGTGCAACAGCAAAGGAAGTTACAGGTATAATAGTATAGACGACAAGTATACCTCCAGTAGCAGTGACACAAGAAAAAGAAGCCAAGCAAGAAGAAGAGGATCAAGGAGAAACACAAGATAAAGAGGAGTCTGCAATACAAACTTTGGTTGAATTGCCAAAAATAGGAACTCCCACCAAACCCATTCATAAGCTGAGTACTGAAATGATGACCTTACATCTCAATACACCAAGCTCAAGTTCTACAAGGGTAGCCAGGACCATTCATTATGGCATTCTTGAGCTTGATGAAGAAATTAAAATACTCTATTATGATTCAAGCACTCTAAATGAGGAAAAGATGAATGAAATACAGAGTGCATTGGATAAAAGAAGGAGGCAAGAGGCAATGAGGAAATGCTACAAATACAAGCAGGCAATGAATGAAATCAAAGATATATTCATGGATGCCTTTAGCCTACAACCTCCAGATTCAAGCAAGCCAATCCTTGAGCAGCTATCTGATATAGTTGACCAAGTGAATAATGAAGACCATGATACAAATGCAAAACTCATGGAATGGTCAGATAAGAAGTTTGAAGGCAAAGTCAACCAGAAGATAGCTAATAACATAATTTTGGGACAAGTTGACCTAGCTAAGAAATTGGATAATGTAAAGATTGTATTAGGGAATATCTTTTCCCTTTATAGAAAATTGTGTGATTTTTCCAAGTTCACACAAGAAATAAACCCAAAAATTTTGAACCTTGAGAGCACATTAAAACTCTCCAGCAAGCAACTACCCTCAAATCCTGTATAGAGTGAAAAGCAATTTGCTCAAAAACTTCACACTTAGAGGGAATCAGCTACATTATCAACAAAAGAGGCCACTATTAAAGAAAAGCTGATGCAGATACAAGCCTTTATCACTTTTCACTTGGAAATATTACACAAGGAGCAAATGTATGTAGAAACAGTCCTGAAGAAAGATCCAAATATTTCTACTCATGAAGGACTCGTTGATCTAGCTGTAGAGGTTGCAATCCAACACAAGTCATTAGATATTGCATTGAATAACTAGGATGCAACTCTCCAAATACTCCTTGAGGTAAATAAGATATTTTTGGCCAAGCATGGCATTACCATTTAGAACCCTTTAACATCAGTGTCAAAAAGGGGGAGATAATATTCTATGGGGGAGATAATATTGGAGAGATATATTAAAGGAGAAGATAGAAAGATATTAGGATTAGAAACAGAGCACATTAGGCACAATGGCACAATACATTAGAATTCATGACATGACAAGGCATAATCAACTCAGGGGGAGTCATAAGGTATAATATTTTTTATTTTTATTTTTGACATTTTTGTAAGGTTTAGATCATGATTGATCAGTTAAGTATTTTTGACACTCATGTCAAAGGGGGAGATTGTTGATCCAATAAATAAGATTGATAAATGCGTGTCAAAACACTTAACCATACATGCTAAGTACACAATGGGAGTTGAGCCAAAATTTCTTTATGTGCTGAGAAAACTACAATTGGTCCTGAGCAGAACACGTTTTAGTATATGCCAAGCTATACAGAACTCAACATGTGCCGAGTAGACCAGAAGACAGTGTGTGCCGAGCATTGCGAAATTAATAAGAGCCGAGTAATTCAAGAATCAATAGGAGCTGAGTAACATAGGAAACATAGTGGATACCGAGCAATCCAGAATAGATGGTGTTGAGCATCAATATTACCTCATGTGCCAAGCAATGTAGAATTAACATAAGAGTTTGTGTCAATACAAACCAAGATGTAAAACAATTATGCATGACTCATGACCGGATAAGGAGATAAGATCAAATCCTTCCATTAACCTATGCGATCCTCATGCAACCAATCAGAAAATTAGAATTGCATGCAGCCAATGGGTGAATTTCTAGGGTTTGAGCGGGAACATTTTATCCAAGGATGCATAACAATCCACTAATCTTTATAAGGGAATCTTGACGCTATTGAATAAGTGTAGTAGAAAAGAAGGAAAAGAAGAGACTTTTATTGAGGTCATTACAGAGCATTGGTGTCAAAATATTTAGTGGAAAGGACAACATTTACACATCGAGTTGATCAGAATAGAACAAGGAACACAATCAATAGATCAGATCTAGCAAAGATCAGGGATAAATGAGCAGATCAAGAACTTGAAGATCAGCATTAGAGATTGCATTAGTTTAGGTGTATTATTCTAATACTCTCTCATAATTGTATTAGGAATTTGGAAATCCTATTGAGTTAGGTAGGTTTAACAGCCTTATGTAAATCCTTTAATAGGGTGACATTCTAAGTTGAATGTTCTTAAGTCCTCTAACAAAGCACACTCCTAACAGGGTGTAAAAATCCTTTAACAGGGTCACATATTAACAGTGTGTTGTAGCCTTTAATAGGGCAAACCATTAGAAGTGGTTGAAATTTAATTGCTGTAGTAATTTTGTGGGTATCATCCCCACTCCAGTTTTACCTTCTTATTCTTGGAGGGTTTCTGGGTCACCAAAATCTCAAAGTGTTATGTGATGATACATGTTTGTTTCACATGATTGTTTAATGTTTATAAGCATGAGTGACAATTTTAGTTATATGTTATTAAGGGTATAAAATTTGTTAAAAGACCAGTACTTCTGATTCACCCCCCCTCTCAGAGGATCTCTTCCCATTAAGACTTTCCAACAGAACTATCAATACTATAACACAAATCAAAAATAGAGATGGAAATTTCATAGAAAATCCATTGAAAATAGTTGAAAACTTTGTTACATATTATGAAAACTTGCTTAACAATTATGACTTTTGTAATTGTACCACATAAGAAAAAGTAACAAAAGTTGATAATATAGTACTTAATAAACCTTTTACCAAAGAAGAAATTAGATCAACCCTCTTAATCTTACCCAGATAAATCTTCGAGTTCGGATGGATTCCAGGATTTTTTCTTTCAAAAATGTTGGGAAATCTTAGGAGAAGAACTATGGAGGGCAATTAATGCAGCTAGAAATGGAGGATCAATTCTAATTGAAATCAATCATACATTGTTAGCCCTAATCCCAACAAATTAGTAGCAAATTCACCCTTGGAATTTTGATCCATTACGCTTTGTAACACTATTTATAAAATATACTCAAAAAGCCTTGGAAAATATAACTAAATCTATTCTCCCTAAGCTAATATCTAAAGAACAAACTGGATTTGTGCCAGGAAGATCTATGATGGATGGAATATCCATAATTTAGGAAACTATCTATTCAGCTGTTAATAATAAGGAAGCATGCATATTCATGAAATTGGATATTCAAAAAGCATATGACGTAGTGGACTGGAGAAGTTTATGAAAAGTTCCAGAAGCTTTAGGTTTCTCTTGTCAATGGATTAATATAATCTTCAATTGTATATTGATACCCAAGACATCCCTTTTAATCAATGGCACCCTAGAGGGATTCTTCAATATCTCTAGGGGGATCTGGTAAGGTGACCCCATATCACCTTTTATATTTATTATCATGGTAGAATCCTTTGGGAGATCAATAAAAAAGACTCAAGAAGAAGGTAAAATAAGAGGAATCACAGTGGTAGAAAATATTTCCAACATTACTCATCAACAATTTGTTGATGACACAATTCTTCTTGGGGTCAACACTAGGGAAGAGACTCTTGCCTTCAAATCAATCATTCTAGATTATATTGTAGCCTCTGGACAGAAGGTGAATGCAAATAAATTAGAAATTTCCTTTTTGAATATAACTAGTAATATGGAAAAATATATATTTAATCAGATGGGATATAAAAAAGGAACATTCCCTTGTAAATATTTAGGGATTCATCTAGAAAAAGGTGCAAGGAAGAATAAAGGATTGGACAATATTCTAAATAGAATTGCCAAACAAACAAAGACATGGAAAGGAAAGTGGTTAACTAAAGTAGGAAGAGAAACTAAAATTAAATCTATTCTTTCAGCTATCCCCACATACCAACTTTCATGTCTTCCTTTACAAAAAACTAGAAGGAAAACTTAGAAATTTCTTTTGGAGTGGAATAGAAGAAAAGAAAAAGCAAGCATTAATTAAGTGGGAAAATATTTGTTGTCCAAGAAATCAAGGGGGGTTGGGCATAAAAAACTTTAGTTGGAAAAATGATGTGTTGGGATCAAAACTAGTATGGAGAATGTATCAAGAAAGGGATAACAAATGGGCAATTTTTTTATATAATAAATATTTAAATTTGAATGATCCAACTTCTTCATTTAGAGTCAGAAATCCTCCAGTGGGATTAGAAACATGGAACTTTATGGTAAGATGTCAATCAATGATCGACAAGTATGTAACATGGGATTTGAGTAGAGGAGATGAGGCTCTCTTTTGGGAAGATTCCTAGGATGGACAACCTCCACTCATCAACTCAAATATCCCTAGAAGTGTGAAAAATAAACTCATCACCTTAGGGGGTGCAAAGGTTTCAGATTATATAATCCTTCAAAAAATAGATGGAGAAGATATATGGGTATGGAAAACATTGGAGAATGTAGATATATCTCCTTTAGACAAAATCACCTTTGCAAACACTCTCAAATATCAACGAGTGAATCATAAAAAAAGGGAAGACAAACTTATATGGGGAGCATCTAAAGATGGATCATATAGAGTAAAACTAGGTTACAATCTTATCATCAATTCACAAAGATGGGAAAAACTTATGCTAGGATTCAAAATGCCTACCTAAGGCTCATATTTTCCATTGGGCTACAATTCAAAATTGCATCCTAACAGTGGATAGATTCACAAAAATGGGATTTGAAGGTTTGTCAAGATGTTGTCTTTGTAAAGCAAACTTAGGGACTTTAGAACATCTCCTCTATAATTGCCCATTTGCTCAAGAATGTTGGAGTTGGCTTAGGAATAAACTCAATCGGTCCTCTCTCCTTCCTATGGAATTAGTTGGTCACCTAATGGGATGGCCCACTAAGAATAAAAATAACATATATGCTAAACTTCATAATACAACTCCAACCATCCTAACGTGGGAAATTTGGAAAGAGAGAAACATGCACATCTTCAATAACTCAAAACTTAGCATGAAATTTCTTCTAAATAAGGTTATAGCTAGTATAACTGAAGTTATGAATAGCTACCTGAGGAAAGTAGTAAAAATTGAAGGGACATTTTCTGAATGGGATGGGAGTATGAAAAAGAACTAGACACACCTTATCAACCCTCCACTGCTATACAATAAAAAGGATCTAATAGCTAGGGAAAGAATGTAGATGGGAAGCACCCCCAAAAGGTTGGAATAAATTAAACTTGATGAAGTGTCAAGAGGTAATCTAGGAAAAGCAAGAATAAGATGTATAATTAGTTCAAAAATTGGAGAATGGATCACCAAAAGAGCTAAACCCTTGCGTATTGCTTCAAACAACATAGAAGAATTGGAAGCTCTTTGGGAAGGCTTACAATTAAGTTTAAAAAACAAGATAACAAGATTATTATTAAAGGAAATTCTCAAATTATTATTAATTTCATTAGAAAATGTCAGACACCAAATTGGGTGATGAATTCCAAACTCGAAAATGTTCTAAGTTTAATTGATAAATTTGAAGAAACTAGATTTCAACATTGTTATCGTGAAGGTAATATAGAGGTAGATAAGTTAGTAAATAAAGGAGTCAAAGTTGAGGACTTTATTCTTCAATCAACATTATAAAATCTTAGAGTTTAATAAGATATCCTAAGTCTTAATTAGTAACCCCTATAACTACTGGTGTATATATTTTCTTCTCATTTTATTTATGACTCATCATTTTTAGGTGCTCCCAGTTTGTGTAGTACTATTATTTAATAAGATACAGGCATGATAATTATGAACTATTAATACCTCTTAGTGTGTTTGGTCATGATTGTTTATTGGGAGGTGTGTTTTGTCCTTCCTCATAATTTGATTCTAGAGCCTTCCACTATTTTTGTGGCTTCCTTATTTAGGCCTCTTTGGCTTTTCAGTGGTGGTGCTTTATCCTTCTCTTAGATTTTTTTGATCCTAGATGGAGTTTTCCATATCACTTTTTAATTCACTAGTAGTTAGGACTATGGCTTTTAGTGGGTATGTAAAACCTAAAAGGCAGAACAAGATCCTCAATTGTGTTGATCATTTGTCTAGATTTGCGATTTCTTGGGCCACTGGTGAAAAGATGTTTAATTATGATTTTACTTGGCACACCAATAGTTTAGTAATTAGTTCCTTATAGGTGTCTAGCTAGGGAAAACATAGATAGCGGGGAGATCATTAGGCTCTACTACAATGTCTTTGATCCAACTTAGTTAGAAAGTATAGAAAATGCAGTACTCAACATAGACCAGAAGCAGAAGATCCTGCTTCCTGAAGTTTATATGGCGTACCCATTGGGTAGTCTCAGGCATGCCATTATGGAAAGGAGGTCATCTATTTATATTAGGGACACCATCCAATTATTTTCAACCTAGCTAAAAATGGAGGCTTGTATTAATTTCCTTCTCCATTGGAGAGGTATCAGAGAGGATCAGGAAAAGGAGTGGCTGGTCAATTTTCTTCAAAATTTTGAAGCTTACAACAAGAAAAATGTTTCATTCGATGATCTTGACAAGATGGAATTCATTCTACCCAATAGGTTGGAATCCAACAAAGAACTCGGGGCTTATGTTTTTTTGCCAGGCTCTAAGGCTAACAATGTGAACAAAGCAAGAGGAGGAAGTTCAACCCTAACTATAGGTCAATGGTTTTTTGGTCTAGTACCTATGGAAGTTTTTCAAGGATAATATGTAATCATGATTCATTTTTTTTTAGGGTTTTAAGTTTAGGGCTCTATTGGTTTAGGTTTAGCTTCCTCTCCCTGTTTTAGGTTTGTAGCAGTGTTAGTTGTTTAGCGTTTACCCTGTTTTCTTAGGTTGGCTCTGGTTTCACCTTTCTCTTTGTTATAGTTTCCTTTTGGTTAGTTTAATTGGCATCCTATCTAGGTTCAACCAATTTTTAGTATTGTAAATATAATGAAGTCTTACATAATGAAGTATATTAATAGAACTCTCAATTTAAATGGATCTAAGATGTTCTAATGGTTAAACTCTAAAATATCATTGTTTAGTATACAATACTCATGGTATTTTTTAGATCACTGGAACTCTTGCCCTTCTTTTGTTCCCTTTCATTTAGATATAGTGAGTTTATTTCTCTTTACAATCATTTATGTAAGATATTTACAGATTTATTATTTCCACAATTGGTCTTGTTTGTTTCTTTTCTCGCATGATTATCAAATTTTAGTTGCAATTATTTTTGGTTTTCATTTTTGTTATGGTTTTCTTGTGTGGTTCTCTTCTCTTTCTTTAGCTTCCTTTATTTTGGTTTTTTAATGTCTGTTGTTTCTCTTTCTCGAGTGTGTTTGGCTTTCTAGTTTGGTTTTCCTCTTTGTCTTTGTTTCCTTTGTTTAGATTAGGGCTGGTTTTTTTGTTCTTTCCCTTCACTTTTGTTTCTATTTGGCTCTTTTGGTTGTTTGGTCTCTTTCTTTCCCTGCTCTATTTTTTTTCCTTTTCACTTTCTGTCTTTAGGTTTGTTGGTTCTCCTTTGTTCTTCTATGGGTGCTTTGTCTCTCCTATTTTGCCTATTTGTTTCCCTTGGTTTTATTTTCTTTTTTCGTTCCATCTCTTATGTTGTGTGTTGATTAGGTCTATCTATGTTCGTTTGGTGGCTAGATTTGTATATGAGTATGGTGTCTAGTTGTTTTGGGTCTTTTTGGGTTAATGTTATTGTAATGTTTTCAGCAGAACTTTGTATCAAATTTATCATAATTAGACTAAGATCAAATTCTCATTGCATTTAGAACTATGTTAAGTAGCTAGAATGCAATTAATCATAAATAATAGAATACTCTTTTAATAGTATTAATCTCAATTTACTTCTAAGCATATTTTAGATCCCTTTAATTACGTCTTTTTAGATTTATTCTGTAAATTTAGTAAGTTTCGAGTTTCTAATTTTCAAGTATTCTTATAAGGAAATGGTTAATTACTCAAATTAAATACCTTCAAGAAGATTACATAACATCTTAACTTTCATAAAATATACTAACTGTCAAAGAAAGTTTATAGCGGTTGTGATTCTAGATTTTTTGTAGGCTAATCCAATTCAAATTGCTTAGATTATCAGTAAGAAGGGTGGAGGCTCTGGTTTTTGAGATTAGCCCATATTAATGTTAAGGATGGATTATCACCTTGCTGCAAATGTAATAAGAACCTATGCACAAAATAGGTTAAGAATTTAAAAGCAATGTAATTCTTAAAAGAACTGGGATATTCCTCTTTTATATGTGTATTTAGTATAGGACTATGGTCTCAGGCTAGACTGGAGGTTTTCTTCTCTGTTCTTTCCTACGAGTTCCTATTTGAATGGAGGGACTTAACATTGCAATCTCTTTTAATCATTAATATAATACAAGGCTTTGGCCATTTACCGATCTATATATATGTATATATATATGAAAAAATGATATATATAATTTATTATCTTAGCTGTCACCTTAATTTACATATCTCGAAACTCAAGTTTGATACTTTAGTTTATTAATAAATAAATTTACATTTAAATATTACCCCCTAAATTAGCGATCAAACACTTGTTAGAACACTTAGTCTAACAAGAATAGTACCAAAATATATGATAACTTTAACATTGTAGAAATTTCTTGCGAGACATGTGCAAAAAATGAAGAGAAATAGTTGTTTTTGAAGAAGAAACTAGTTGTCATCATTGAAATAGGAAACACACCTTAAACATTGTGTTTTTGGTAACTATGTCCAACCAACAAGCCCTTGATCTGTTTCCAAGCTAAGAGGATACTATGTAAGCCACCAACAGTGATCTAACCTTGGATCTATCTCAATCTGCAACCTCTACGAGCATTCTCTCCAAACACGAGGAGCTTAATCCTCTGTTTGAGTCACATCAGTAGTGATATGATAATCTGCAAACAATGAACTTAAATATTCCTTGGGCGATCCAATTTTCTAGTTGAGATCTGCATTTTAGCCCCAATACACAGTGAGCAATAACATAAATTATGCACATTCCAACACCCTCATGACTATGCCTATCCACATCACAAAAACATCCAACGATCCCATCCAGACACTCCAACAAAATAACACTGGAAGGAGAAGAGAGATCACATGTAGGGGAAGATTGTAGTGAATGATGATGTGATATAACAAATTCACATTGAATACAATTCTATCATTCAAAATTTGTATAGATCATGTCAAAATGGAAAATGGTTTACTGACAGCTATTTGTTAGTGTGAGGGGAAATGTGTTGGCATAAACATAGACATTCTAATTTTGTGTGAGACACATGACTATGCATGAGACAATGTGAGATAGTAAATGCATCTATTTTAGAGCATTCACTCCATAGGAGAAGCCTATAAGCTTAATTAGCTATTCATCAAACAAAAAAAAGTGCATTATCTAGAGAATGCCACCTCTAGCAATCAATATAAGGTCATCTAAAAGGGTAAGGGGGATTTTAGTGATTATGTTTGTTTATTGTCTTTATTCTCCTTCCTCCCTCCTAGGAAGAGAAATCTCCAAGGTCAGATGAGGAAACCATCTAAAGGAAGTGGCCCAACTAGAATCACCTCTAACACCAGGCCAAGCAGAACCACCACCTGAAGCAGCAAGGGACCATTCAATGGTAGATTTGTGACACAATAGATAAGTTGAGTGACACCTCCACCCATCACCACCTCCACCAGAAGAAAAACAAGGGGCTTGAGACAATGGGGTCTAGGAATGGCGAGTAAAGGGGTTACGACCATGTTTTGTCCACTTGGTAGAGTATGGTCAACAAAAACTAAATTTGGCAGCACTTTGGCAACTGCAGTAACTCTTGTAGGTGGGCCACCTCTAAAGCTAGTTTATTATCTTGAATCTATATCTACATGAGAGCATTGTTATATATACATGCTTTAGTATGCATTGACACATTTGTGTCTAGAAAGTTGTGAGAAAAGAGAACAACATTCCTATCCTTCTATAGTGTGAATAAAATCTCCATTCTAAAAGCATGTTGAATCTGGGAGAACTTAGAGGGGATTTTGGGCGAAGCACCTAACAAAGCCATATGCCAAGAAAAGGGTTCTAGCCAAAATAGCCTAAAAAGTCATGAACTTAGGTCCAATATTGTTGAGCAGTCCACCAAAACTAGAAAATATGGAGAAAAGGCTCTAGTTGCCCACAAAAATGGAATTTGGGATCAAGAATCTCCAAGTGTTTTAGTTTAGAACCCAAGGGTAGCCCCTAAAAGAGCACACACCAAGCAAAGTGTGCAATTTTTGCTTTTGTGATGGCAAACCAACTATCAAGAAACTAAAGTATCCAAGCTTTCTGAGAAGACTGCAAATGCCACTATTGGTCGAGAATGGTGACCATAGGCAAGTGTAGCACTAGGAAGTGGTATACCCATCTTGGGTTTGTAACTAGAAAAAGAATTCCAAGGATACTACTTCTAATCCTTCAACTAGAGATTGATGGATTGAATCTTGAGCTTATGTAGCATGCATAAAGGTAAAGTTGAAACCAACAAGTCATAAGTTTATCAATCTAGGTGAGATAGGTGAAACTTGACCTAAAGATCATCCCATGAATGAAGATTTATAGTGGCTTTGGAAAAAAAAAGTCCTTGGTAGTCCTAATGTCACATTTTTCAAAATGTAGGGCGCTTCAACCTTGGACCTTTGCAAGTAGTAAACCTTGTAAAGAGAAAGTGGAGATAAAAAAAGGTTATGCACAATATTGGATAAATAGTTGATAAAAAATAATTAAAATTATCCACAATTGGTCCTCATTTGATAAATGAAAATGATAATTTTCACAGATAAGGTCACTTTGTTATTTATTTATAAAGTATGTGTTTACCAAAAAAGCTTTATAGATCTCCCCCCTAGGAGTTTTGGAAATGAAAGCTCTTTAATTGTACAATTCCTAAGGGTGAGATGTTGCCTTCTACAACCACACTTGCTACAAACTCCTCATCTTCTATGCTTTCTCCTACGTGTCATCATTGTGGTATGCTTGGGAATTCGCTTGTATACATGTATTTTTATTTGCAATAATATTGTTAACATCCTTTTCTTTGGAATGTCTTTGATTTAATTGTGTTTTTCTTTTTTGTGTTGGTTTTAAGTTGGGGTTTTATGTCTTTGGAGATAAGCTCTCTTGGCTCCTAGCCTAGTTTTCCTATGTGAGGGATGAGTTTGCTAAAAAAGGATGGCAACATAGATCATAGGATGGATATTAATAAAGAGGCTCTGAATGATAAAAATATGGCTAAGGTTGCAGAGGATAAAGGGAATATTAAAACAAGGCTTGTTGAGATTAGACCCTTATACAAAGCAATGGTATCCAACCAATCTAGACTTGAGTGTCCTTCCTTGATAGTGTTTAATGGAGTTTTTGTAGGAAAGGAGGAGAATCTAGAGTACCCACAACTAATGGAAATAGATTGGGTGGGAGAGGACAAAAGGAAGGTGGAGTCATGGGAAATGGTTGAAGTGGTAAGACTGATCCTCATGACCTTAAAACTCTCTCCCTTTCTCCTAACGAAGACATGGTTAAAGCTATTAGGAAAGAGAAAATGTATTTGAAGGAAATTGCTATCTTTTTTGTTTGTTTAAGGAAGGAATCTCTTCCATCATACAAATTTTTTTATGACTAGATTTATAACATTTGGGGGAGGAAACTAGGAATTCAAGTAAGTTTTTGCAAATGATATAGAAAGTTTTTTTTGTTGTTTTCTTCAACTCTCATGGTATGTAGGAAAGAGTTTTAAAAAAAGTCTACTGGAATGTGGGTTGTTCTCTTTTTAAGGGTTTTTCAATGGTTGGAAAAATGGAATGTAGAACAAGTCATAGCCCTTTCTTCCCCTCATTCGATTGAAATTAAAAATCTACAGCCTAAGTTTTGGACATTTGTTCATCAGATTGTGCACCCTCTTAGATTAGTTCTGCAAATTAAAGATTCTAAATATACATTGCCTTATCTAAATACTAGAATTTTTCTTTCCCTAGCACAAGATGTATAATTTTAGTTCAATGGAATTAGAAGAAGATTTTTTTTTTTGGGAAGTATCCTTATTGGGGAATTTAGGTTCTTATTTTCATTGTAAAAAAATGAACATACCAATTTTTTTTTTTTGACTCTTAGAAATTTACAAAACCCTAAGTTTGACATTAACACTAACCCTAATTTAAAGGAAGTTGAAAATTTGGGACTAGTTGAGAAAAAATATAATATGGATAATATGGGTAATCCTTTTAGGGTTAACAATTCTGATCTTAATAAGGATGCTTCTAAGGATTCTAATGATGAAAACATTGTGAAGACTCATTCATCACTTGAAATTTTTGATAATGGAAAGTTTGTTAGTTTGACAAATCCTCTTTTCAAGGATGATTTTGAAGTGGTGCCAACTTTAGACAATGGCATCATTGAAACCCTAACCGATTGTTAATTAGATAATATACAAGAGAAGAGCAATGTTGAGGTTACTGACAAGTTTTAACTCCCACCGAGGCTAGATATGCAACAAATTGTTCTTAATTCTATTAAGAAGATAATAAATAGTATTAGGAGGACCTCTAATGGATCCCTAAACAATGATAAAGTACTAATTGAGATATTGATGTTTGTTATTGTCTAGAACAATGCAAATAATACAAGGTGTGAAACATTAAATGAAGAACCATTTACTAAAGTTATTAATAAGTCTTCTAAAAAGAAGAGGAAAATGGTTGAGAGACAATATCACTCTAATGATAGTAAAAAATCAGGCAAAGATATTCGAGATTATTTTAATAAACTATATATTAATTCTAAATCTTAGTAGCCCAAATGATGCACATACATGGCTAGAATGTGAGAGGCCTTGAGATTCCAGATAGGAAATATATGGTTAGGAGGTAGTGCAATAATCTTAAATTAAAGACATTATATTTCTTCAAGAGATTAAAAATATTGGCTTTGAATCATTTATGATTTTGAAATTCCTATGGGACCAATCTACTAGATTTTACTCTAACCATACCAGAGGTAAGGGAGGCACTGCTATTTTGGTTGGTCCACAATGGGCTGAAACAAATGTTTCTAATGGTGCATATTATTGTCAAAGATTTATGGGTTATATTTCAACATAATGATATCATAATTGGGGTTTATAACATATATGCACCTAATGACTATATAGATCGAGCATGTTTATGTAATGGTTAACTTTTGGTTTCCCTAATGAACACTAGATTTGTGTTGGGGATTTTAATATGGTGGAAAATAAAGAGGATAAAAGTGGGGGTAAACTTCATAATTGGAAGGGGAATGAGCTATTTTTTTTCCTAACTTTAAGAGTAAATTCATAATTTTTGATCCCTTAGCCTCAAGGAAAGGTTCCTTCTCTAATAGTTGGTTCACAAGGTGCAATAACCAAGGAGGGAACCAAAGAGTGTATTTTTGATTGGATAGGATTTATGTGGAAATTACTACCTTTCCCTTTCAAGCTAGAGCTAGGCATGTCCATGTTTGTGTTTCTCATGTATCTATATCATATCATTATCCAATTTATGTAAATGTATGTGTGGAGAATACTATTGATAGTAACTATAGAGGAATAAAAAATAGAGGTTTTAAACTTAATACATTTTTTCTTAATGGTGATGATCGTGATGATGTTATTAGAATGGTAACTAGCTTATGTAAATTATATAACCAAGGGTTGAGGCCTAAGGAGATGTGGAGTTCCCTTGTGGAATCATGGAGGAAATTATTTTAGATTATTGGCAATAAAAAAGCTATTGATAGAGTCAAAGATGAGCAAGAATTGTAGAGCAGATTAAATATTATTGAGAAAGAACTACAACTGAAAGGATTTGATCCCCATTTGGAAGAACAATTAGTATGGGTCAAGAGTTAATTAAGGAAGATGCAACAATATAAGATTAAAGGCTAGAAAACTAGGGCTAGGATGAACTAGATGAAGGATGGTGACAAAGGTACTAAATAATTTTTTTAAATATTATTAAAGTTAAACACAAAAGGGAATTGATTGAAAGAATCCAGATTAGTGAGGATCTATCAAATGATCCAAGCATTATTAAGGAAGCCTTTTTAAATTTCTATTAGGACTTATTTACCTATGAATATAATGATGATAATAAATCAGCTCTTAATAAGTTCTTTAAGCTCATCCCTAGAAAATATCAAAAAATGAGGCTCTAAGGATTGATAGACCTATCTCCCTTGAAGAGATAGAAGACATGGTAATTTCTTTGGAAAATGATAAAGCACCTAACCCTGATGATCGTCCAATTGAATTCTATAAACATAACCTAGATTGGATTGGTCTTGAGCTTTTAGAGTTGTATGAAGATGTTTTTAATCAAGAAAATTTAGGTTATGATATTAATAGAGGAATTATTAAACTCTTATCTAAAGGTGGTGATAAGACTCAAGCTAAGAACCGGTGACCCATTACACTATTGAATCTATCATATAAAATTATTGCTAAGGTGCTGGCTATAAGAATAGGGGGCTTCTCAATGATTTTATATCCCCAACCCACACTCGCTTCATTAAGGGGAGATTCATTCTTGAAAAACTGATCATCTGTTGGAAGGCAATGTATTGGGTTAAGAGTGAAGGTCAGAATATAGTTATGGTATTGTTAGATTTTGAGAAGTCTTATGATAGAATAGAATGACCCTTTGTTATGGGTATGCTACAAGCATTTGGCTTCCCTCCTTATTTTTGTAAATGGATTAGCATTCTCCTTAAAGACTCCTCCATAGATTTTGATGTCAATGGTGAACTAATTGAAAGTATTACTCTCCAAAGGTATATAAGACAAGGGTACCCTATTGCCCCTACTTTCTTTGTAATTGCAGTTGATGCTTTGTTCTATATTTTTAGAGCTCCTCAACTTGGACCTCTAGTAAAAGGTATCACACTTCCTAATCAAGAGGTACTCCTTAATGCTCAAATGTAGATGACACTACTTTATTTATTGAATTAGAAGAGGATAATTTTGATAACATGAGTAACAAGCTTTAGTTCTTCTTCTTGGCCTCTAGTGCTAAAGTAGCTCCCCAAAAATCCTCCATCATAGGTTGGCATTCTCCCCCTTGAGTGGATTATGAATAGGGGTTGCTAGTGGCTTCGAACCAACTCTATTATAATATATTTGGGAATTTATTTCTCTATTGGAAAATCCCTAAGAGATTTGTGGATTTTCCTTTTCTCCAAAATTAAGAAAAAATATTTGAAATGGAAAACCAATCTTCTTTCCTTGGCAGGGAGGGTGCAAGTGGTTTAGAAATTCCTATATGCTAATCACATATACTTTTCCTCTGCATGGCTATTTTCTAACTATCAATCTAACGGTCTTGAAATGATTATAAGATTTTTTTTATGGTTAGATGGCTTGGGAAATAAAAGAAGATACTATTTTAAATAGGAATGATATTGTCTACCTAAAAACAAGGGTGGATTGGGGATTAAAGACTTGAAATTTCATTGTACTTCATTGGCTTCAAAATGAATCCTTCAAGCTCTCTCTGGGGAGGAACCCTCAAAGGTCCTAGTTAGAAACAACATTAAAAAATCTGTCATAAAAAAAGGTAAAGGTTGGACTAATGAACATTCCTTTATGTGATAAAGTTTTTGGAAACTTTCAGATGGGTATCTTTGATTCAAAGGTCTTTCAATCCCTATGGAAGGCTTGGTCATAGGTTATAAACCTTATATTGTCCAAGGAAGTCAGTGGAGATTCTTCTACATACTCTATTATGGTTAGATCCCTTTTGTGGCGAGTGGAGTCAAATGGAAAACCTCTTGCATTAACTCAAAGTTGTTTTTCTAAAAATTGGTACAAATATGGTATTTCTATGGTTAAAGATATTCTATTTGATTAATGGTTAGGGTCTTGGGATGAAATCTCAGCCAAGTAAAAAATTCCTAATACTCATAAAAAGACTTATTGTACAATAACTAAAATTGTTGATAATTTCTTTCTTGGACATTTCATGAATACTAATTAGTTCTTATAGTGGGTGAAATGGAATGATGGCACTAAAGTTTTAAAGATCTCTACCATGCATATTTATAATATGTTAAAGGATGGATGCTCTACCTTTGAAAGAGTGAACCAAGGTAGGGGTATGATTTTTTCTATCTCTAAATTTGCATTTTATCTTTGACTTTTTCTGGCATTCTCCATGTGAACCTAGATTTTTCTTTTTTCTTTTAAATGGCTTTTATTACTAAAGAAACTTGTTGTAGGATATACCCTCCCTCTTGATAAAGGAAGACCCATAATGTGTGGTCTTTATTGTATTACTAAAACATATGAGCATTTATTTTTAGAGTGTAGCTATGCTTGTGGTTCACCCTTTACATGGAATAGTAGTCTTGATCTTTCATGGAGTGAAATCTTAACTAATTTCATGGATTCATTTGATTTAAAAGCTAACACCTTCTAGTATGTCTTTACGTGTAAGATTTTATGGCTCCTATGGAAGGATAGGAATGGAGAGATTTTTCAAAGGAGAAGGAAAAAACTTACTGAGTTTGGATGTAAACTCATTTTATTTTCAAATTATGTCACAGGTTGTTGCTGCACTTGAAATTTCCAGGGATAGATTCATGATGTTGATGAGGGAAGGAAAATTATTGATACACAAGAAGGATATAGTATCTTGCTAGTATTTCTTTGTTCACAAAGACATGCTCAATCAAAGGGAGCTTGAAAATATGAACCAGTTCATGAAAAAGCTCAACCTTTATGATAGATAAGAAGGTCCTAAGAGTAGTATTCAAGGTCAAACAATATCTGAAGATGATGCAAATTGAGAAGGACAAGTATCTCTTAGCTGATGGTAGAATTTATAATATTTTCCTTGCTTTTGGATGCAAACCAATTAAGTCTAAAATGACCAATTATTTCCCACCAATATTCAAATTTCAATTTCTACATGTCCATATTAGAATGTAGTATAATTTATAAATGTCACAATTTGTCCAAAATCAATTCTAGGTTTCTTTGCTTTGTTTAAATCTTCTCTATACAATTTATAAGATGAGGGAGACTTTTATGCAAGTTTGTCTTCAATGAGATCTTCTACAACTTAGTACGCTTAACTAAAATATTTTTAATTGTCATAGTTAACTCATTTTACTAAACTGGATTCCAATGCATTTAAATGTTTTTCACAAATTTACTAAAATGGTTTGCTATTGTCATAGTTATTCCATTTTATTGGAATGCATTTCATTTTTTCAAAATATTTATTATTTGCAAATGTCAATGAGTATTTTTCAGATTTTTTCTATTTTGATTATTTGTAGGCATAAAGGGCTACAGGTCATGCATTTTAGTTTTTCATGTCATCATTTGTATAAATTGTTATACATATATATTCATATTATCATAGTTGTTGCATTTAATTGAAATGGATTCCAATGCAACTAATTTTTTTCCATGATTTATTTGAATGCATTGTATTACCTCTAAATTTTTATTATTTTTCAAATCTAATTGAAGGTTCAAATGTATATATTCATATTATCATGGTTATGCATTTAACTAAAATAGATTGTTGTGCATTTCATTTCCTATTATGATTTGTTTGAATGCATTATTTTACCTCAAAGTATTTATTGTTTTGTAAATGTCATTGAGAGTTCTCATATTTCTCTAATTGATTAGCCATATGCATAAAGAGGTACAATAAAAAGATCAATGATGTTGTTGGAGTAACCAAGAAAAATGTTTGTATGTATATACATTGTTATGCATAAAAAATTATATATACACATTACTAATACATTTTATTGAAATGTTTCCTATTCTCATAGTTATTTTTTAAAAATCAAATGGATTCCAATGCATTTAATTTTCTTTCATCATTTATTTGCATGAATTTCCTTTCTTCAAAATATTTATCATTTTGCAAGTGTCAATGAGGATTTTCAAATTTCTCTAGATTGATCATTTGTATGCATAAATTTTTATAATAAAATAATGGATTTTCCTTCTTTGATCATGCATTTTGGTATTGTATGCCATCCTTGTTGGAAATTTGTTCAACACTCCCCTCAAGATTCATGACAAGGGCTTAACTACCTCATGTGTACTATAAGTTGAGTGGTTGTATGGGGCATTGAAAAATTAGTCTTTTGGTGCAATGAAAACCCCACTCTACAAGTGGTATTAAAGCTTGGTCATAGGTTTGAATACTCAGACCCTTGGTAATGCTAAGGGGGAGATTGTTAAAGATTTTTTTAGTGTTCCCCTTAGGATTTGTGGCAAGGGCTTAATTACCTCCTATGTACTATAAGTTGAGTTGTTGTATCTAGCATTGACAAATTAGTCTTTTGGTACAACGACAACACCACTCTAACAATTCTTTATTCAAACACATTTCATTTTCTCAAAATCTTTATTATTTTGTAAATGTCATTGAGGGTTGTCATATTTCTCTAAATGATTTTTTATGTGCATAAATATAGAATAGATGCATAATTACGCGTGTGTGTGTGTGTGTGTGTGTGTGTGTGTGTGGATATATGCATAATTTTGTCTACATATTGATAATTATGTATACATATGCATAATAACTTTTTATTGTATACATATTAATTTTTTTAAATCAATAATAAGTGATATTTTATTAATCAAGAAGTTGGGGTTTGGCCTGAGGTAGAGATGGTTCCATCCATGAGATCCATCTCCCCAAATAAAAGGTTAACAACCAAAAAAAAATTAAAAAAAATCTAGAAGTAACATAAAAAGCTAACACAAATAAGCCATCACAAACTACTTTTTATCTTCACCATTCTTATGAGAATGAAATATCATGTCAAAGGATTTATTTTTATTCTTCATCTTTCTCTCTTTCACGGTTTCTCATCCATCTTTCACCTTGGTTGCCTCTTTTTGTCATTCCCTTAGAGTGGCCTCTAAACTAAACCCCTCACCCAAACCACTCATATCATGTTGCTGCATATTTCCAACTGATTGTTCGCATACGTCATCTCAAGAACCTATGTGTATTTTATTCTCTCTTCCTTCAAGTATGGTTTCAATGTTTCTTTCTTTCTCCCCTCCAAGGAATTGTTCCTTCACATTATCTTGAGAAGCTACATGTATTTTATTCTCCCTTCCTTTAGGTGTGGCTGCAATCTTGTCTTCATTCTCCCCTCCAATAGGACCATTTATTCCATCTGTACTCCCTTGACATGAGTTTCCTCTTTCATGGTTTGATGTCTCACCACTCACAAATTGAGAATAAATCTTCTATAGCTTTTCCTTCTTCTCCACCATATAATGATGGTTTGATACATCTTTCCACCAAGAGGCTACCTTGGCAAGTTATTGTTTAGAGCACTAATTTTCTACATGCCCTTTGAAAACACATCCTACATATAAATGGAACCCCCTTATAATCTAGAGGTTGTACCCAACACCCATTCATAGTTTTAAGCATTACCTTTGCAGGGAGACCTTAAGAAATATTATTTTCCATCAATGTCCATACATAGGTAGAATGCAAAACATTTGAAAAGCTCCCATTGGGGTAGGAATGGATAATGAAAAATATAACAAAGAAAAACAACTTCTAGCTAAAAAGGAAAATATCCTAGCAAAAGAAGAAATATTTTGGAAACAAAAATCAAGAGAAACATGCTTGTTAGAAGGTGATAGAAATATAAAATATTTTCATAATAGTACTATTAATAGAATAAATATTAATAAAACAACAAAAAATTAGGAAAATCTAGGAAGGGTAATTGAAAACCTAAATGAGACAATGGAAATTTTTGTGAATTATTACACAAATATCCTTAATAAATTCTAATCATCAAACTCAATAGCACAAAATATGATGTTAGGATCTATTCCAAAATTAATAACTATAGAAGAATAAAAACTTAAATAAGAAATTTACTAAAGAAGAAATAAAAGATGCCCTCTTGCAAATGAATCCCGATAAATCTCTAGGCCCTTATGGCTTTCGATCCTTTTTCTTTAAAAAATGCTGGGATATCTTGGGAGATGATCTCTGGAAGGCTTTTGAGATAACTAGGAATCCTTGATCCCTTTTAACTAAAATTAATAATATATTCCTAACTTTAATTCCAAATAAAACCAAACATATGGATCCAAGAGATTTTAGACTGATAGCCTTATGTAACAAATCTACAAAATACTTCCAAAAGCACTAGCCAATAGAATTTAAAAAGTATTACCAAAGATTTCAGAGGAATAGACATGTTTTGTTCCTAATAGGTTAATTCTTGACAATATTATTATAATCCAATAATTAATTCATTTTGTTCCAATCAAATAAGGATTCTTGCATTCTAATGAAGCTAAATATCCAAAAATCCTATGATAAAGTGAATTGGAGATTCTTATGTAAAACACTTGAAGCTTTTGGATTCTCTTAGCAATAGGTCAACTTAATATATAATTGTGTTTTAACACCAAAAATTTCCCTTCTCATAAATGACACCTCGAAGGATTTTTTAGCATATCCAAAGGTATTAGATAAGGGGATCCTATATCACATTTTCTCTTCATTATTATGGCAGGAACTTTTGGAAGAGATAAAATAGAGGCTCAAATAGAAAGGAAAATTAAAGCAATCATAGTAGCTAAGGAGGTCCCTAAAACAACACATCAGCAATTCATAGATGATACAATTCTACCAGGAGAAAGTACTTTGGAAGAAGCTCAAAGTTTTAAACAAACAATAAATAATTATATGGAAGCATCTGGTCAAAAAGTAAATGCTAACAAATTAAAGATTTTCTTTATTAATACCAAAGAAGAGGTGGAGAGAGAAATTTGCAGAATAACAAAATTTAGAAAATGAACCTTTCCATGCAAATACCTTGGTATTCAACTTTAAAAATGCATTAGAGAAAGTAAATATTGGGATACGATTTTGGAAAAATTGGATTAAAAAATGGGAAGTTGGAAAGGGAAATGGTTATCTAAAGTTGGTAGAATGACTATGATCAAATAAATACTATCGACCATCCCCACATATCATATGTTATGTCTTCCCTTATCCAAAAGTGTAAAAAGGAAATTAGATTCTAAATTTAAAACTTTTGCTAGAAAGGAACTGAAGATAAGAGAAAACAAGCTTTGATAAAATGGGAAAAATGTGTAGACCTAAAGATTTTGGAGGCCTAGGCATAAAACATTTGAGTTGGCGAAATGAGGTGCTATGGGAAAAACTTATTTGGAGAATGTGTAAAGAACATATTAACAAATGAGCCAAAATTTCATATCATAAATATTTAAACAATAATTATCCTCTATCTTCTAATATGTTACACTTTTTTTCATGAATCTAAATGTTGTATGAGATCTTTGTTTCATAATTTTGTATGATTCTCTTTTATTTCTCTTATGCGAGTACTTTATTATTTTGTACTAACATTCAATGATACATTTATTACTTGATATGGTGGTGTTTATCATCTTATATTTTATTCATTAAGCATGTGTGATTCTTTCTTTTTGTTGATCCTTTAAATGAGTTTGCAGGTTGCTGCGACAGTTCAATTGGATTTCTCATGAGTGTTACTTGTTGGCACTTTATTGTTTTTTGTCCTCTACTCATTTTGGTGTACTTTGAGGAAATATTATTCAATCATTTTTATTGCTAGGCAATTTTATTGGCTCCTCCTCTTTCTTTACATACCAGCGTCACTTGTTTTCTTTTGCTTATCTATGTATTATTGCTTTCACCTTAGTCTTTCTCATGGCCCTCAATAGACATGCTACTAAGTTTATGCCTTTTAATCTTTGTGTTCATATTTCCTCCCTAGATCTTGAAATTCCTATTAAGGGTAATATTTCTGATGTTCTATTGTCTTCTATGTTCATTGTCCATTATCCAAAATGTGCTAGGTGTATTCATGGGTTGATTGGCAAGTTAGTTCTATCTCCCCATTTTGTCAGAATTATATTTCTATCCCAAATTGCCTCCATTTCCTATTCTAACCTTTTAGACCTATCTCAGTCCTTGTCCTTATTGGTTTCCATTGCGAATTGGGTCATTTTGCCACATTTTCTTCATGAAAATGCCTTACTTTTGGCGGTTTAGAAATATAATCTCTAGCAGGGTGATGCTTATACTGATGGTTTATTCTTGCGACATTTTTTGCTTAATTTAGATAAATATCTTATGGTTCTAGATGTGATCAAAGACTATCTTGCCACCTCCTCCATTCTACCTCTTGATCATTTTCTTATTAGGACTCATTTTGATGCAGCTATAGGGGTAATGCATTTGCAAGAACATATGCTATCCTAGGTCTGTTGTCAGCTCGAGGGCTAGTCCTAATGATGGTAATTCACCTTTGATTTATGTTCCCATATCTCCTCTTGATTGTACTTCAGTTTCTCCTTTAGCAGATTCTTTCTCCTGCTCTCCTATTGAGACATTTCATCATTTTGAGTCGGATGATCCCTTTTAGTCCCATGCTAACAGATTATGGAGTTCTTTGTTTTTATCTCCTCCATCTTAGGGTGGTTTTGGGGGTCATGATCCATGATGATCTATGTGTTATATTACATATTTTCTACTTAGCTAATGTTTCTTTGCAGGTTTTTGGAATTATCTTCATTTGGTACGATTTTCATACTAGGTGGCCTGATCAAGTTTACTGTGTACAGATTTCTGCTCCTTTCATATTCGTTTGCTGCTTCTTTTTGGTTCTTTACTTTTGTTGTATTGTCCTTATTGGAGCTTCTCTTTTTGTTTGGATTCACACATGTATATTTGCACATCATGGTGTGCTTTTTCGATGTAATTGGTTATTAGGATGTTATATTGTAATTGGGATATCACATGGGTTTTGGTTCTGTGGGTATTGTTTCCTTTGTTAATGGCATATACCTCATTGGAAGATTTTTTCTACCATTTTGCACTAGATTTCTTTTCTAAAATGTAATTTGGCCTTTCATTGGCCTAGGGTTTTGGGTAGCTTATGGATTTCTCAAGTGATATAATATTCTTTTTGTATTTTGATGGGTTATGAACAAAGTTTTCTTTCTTGGTTCTTTCTTCAAGAGCCCTTTGAACTAGTTGATTATTAATATAAATATAATTTTTTTTCCAAAAAAAAAAAAATCCTCTATCTTTGTTTAGAACTAAAAATCCTAAAAAAGGTTCAAGAATTTGGAACTTTATGTTGAATGATCTTCCATTTATAGCTAATAACTTAACTTGGGATATTAGTTTAGGGAAGGATGCTTTATTTTGGAAAGATTCATGGGATGGGATCCTATCTCTAGATAGAATAAATCTACCCATAAAAATAAAAAATACACTATTATCTATGTGGGGTAAGAATGTGAGTGATTATAAAATTAAAATTAATGGTAATCAGTATGGAGGATGGAAATAGATGAAACACAACTTTAATCACAAGAAAGGTACATTTTAAATCAATTTTTTAAAAGTAGGAAAGCAAATCATAAAGAAAGTAAATATAAATTAATTTTGGGAGCCTTGAAAGATGAAAATTATAAAGTCAAACTAAGGCATGAAAAGATATTTAATTCTCAATAATAGGATGAGATTACATCCCTCTAAATCTATGTTGGAATTTGCCATGTCTTCCAAAATAAGGTACCTTCCTTTTGTTGATCTCTAAGCCTATGTTGTAGATTAGTGACCAAACACTTATTCATTTGCAAGTCATTTACTAGGAAAGATTACAAGGTCATCACTATGACCAAGTTATTTAGAAAAGGTTGAGCTAGTAACACTTAGACTGAGTAGAACAACAATTGTCAAGCATTCAGTAGAGACTGAGAAAATATGTGAGCCAAGAAATAATTTGAATAATATAATGGTAACCAATCATATTGAGAAGTTATCAAGTGCCAAGAAACAACATACGTGACTGAGTATTAGAGCACTCAAGTGCCGAGCAATGCAGTTTTGATATGTGAGTTTGTAATGGCACAAACTCATATGTGAACATTTTGGTTGACATTTGTATAAGATTTATTATCTATAGAGCCAGATCAGATTTTGATTACGTGTCATTAATAGAAGGTAATGATCCCTAGGAAAATAATTTAACCAATAAAAAAAAGGGATATAAAAAAAAAATATGATGAAGCTTAAACAATTGATCAAGATCTAGAAACTTCACATGAAGTCTATTTAAGGAGGATTCTAACCCTAGAATCAATGATGTACTGATAAAGAGTGAGAGATGAAAATGAAAGGATGAAATGCAAAAAGGATACACATGTGTAAAGGAGTTAAAGAAACAAATTGACAGATAGAGCAATCGAAGCAGTGAAGCATTAAACAAATTTATCAGATTAGAGATAGAGGAAAGAGGAAACCCATGATCATCTTGCAGAGTATACCGAGGGTTAGGTACTGTTGGTCATTTTTTTCCTTCCTGCCAAAATTGCCATATTTGAATTCAAACATAGTAACATTCACATATTTGAAAATTAAAATAAAATGGGGCACAAAAAATACATTATGCTAAAATCTTAGGTTACATTGTAATTCCTAAGTAATTGTGCGCTTTAATATTTCCATGGGCCCACATCTTCCCCATCGTCAGATCTTTTCATGATCCATGACCATCACTTTTTCACCTTGTAGAAATGCTCATCCTTCATTTCATGCAACAAAGTGACATCACACCATGTGTATATGTGGGTCCAAGTCAATTTGGTGGGCCACAATATGACAAGCTAATGAATTAGACTGAGTTGGTGCATAGTGGGAATTTCATTAGCCGGATCTCTGACATGGTTAGTTTGGTGGGCCACAATATGAAAATGTGATGAATTGGACTGAGTTGGTGCATAGTGGGAATTTCATTGGCCAAGTCTCTGACATGGTTAGTTTGGTGGGCTGCCTATTCTTAGTTTATGTTTTTAGCATCAAATGATGATATATCAATGGTCCTTGCTATATCATTATGGAAAGTTGCAAGTATTTTAGTTATAGTGACATAGCGAGTGCTTTCCATGTGGATTGTGGGTCCTTTTTTACCTCAACAAGCCACAAAGGCAGAGACTTATTAGAAAGGTTGGTGTATGGATGAGTCCTGATTGGTTTGGGTTTTGGCATGGTTAGTAAATTTTTTGCTTGTTTCTGGGCCATCAAATGGAGGAAGATCGATGTCTCTCATTATGTCACTATAGAAAAATGGTCACTCTTTAGATATAACAACATAGCAAGGATTTGACATGTGTCCTTGGCAGACCCCCATTTCCTCAAATCGTAAGGTGAAGGTTAGAGATATGCTAATATGACTATGTTCCTATGTTACGATCTTATGATCCAACATAAGATCTTGAAGTTAATTAACAGAGCTGTCGATGTTACGATATGTAGCTATTGTAACATCGTAAAAGCATATGGTCATAGGAAATGGTAAGAAAGAAGAATTATGATCTTACAATATGTGGTTGTCATAAGATCATAGGTGTAGCTGTAGAGGTATTCCAAAGGCGTAAAGATGAGTGTTTGTCATAGCATCATGATGATTGTAAGATTGTAAAGAAAATTCAAGGGTGGCCTGATGTTAAGATAGGTCAACAATTGTAGGGTTGTAGAAACTTGGTTGACCATGATGAAGGTGTTTCACTTGTCTAAGCTAGAAAAGAAAAAGGGTCTTCGACCAATAGAATTGTAGGAAAGGTACATGAATGAACATTGAATATGATTGACCTACTAATACATCTGACTTGGCATGCTAGTAGTGAAGATGAAACAACTCTTTAATGGCATATTATATTTTTGATCGTCGGTAGATTACTTTCAGCATCCCCATGCTTAGTAAATGTAAAAGGAGCATGCATTCATCACATGATTATCCATCTAACTATGCATTGATTGGAATCATTCCAATCACTTCAAGGTTTACTCTAGTCAGGATTTCCATGATTTTCATGCCTTTGAAAGTGTACCAAATCAAATCTATTGTTTGGGTCATCTTGATTGTTCTTTGAGCACTTAATGGTAGTGGTTTTAGAATAACTTCAGTTAGAAGTTTCTCAATTATGCTTCAACTATAAAAACAAGTTTTGTACCCTTTTGAAGGGTTGTTGTTGATCTTTCCTTAATTCTTTAGTATTTCTTCTATGCATACTTTTGTAATTTCTCATGCCTTTGAGCTATTGAAATTCTCTATTGAGTCTCTTTTAGCCATTGACATATTGTGCAAGATTTCTTTGCCTTTGGTTAATGTTCTTGTCTATATTATGTAATTTGCATGATTGTATCTATCTTGGCATTCAAATGATATTAAGTGAAGTCTCTTCCTATATCATTCTTTTGTTGTGTGATCTACATGTGATTACTAGATTAGACAAAGTTTGAATCTATATTCTTTGAGGTTATAACTGGTCAATTGTGCATTTATGGGTAGAGATAAGATCAAACACTCTATTTTGGTGCATCACCTCCTTAGAATAGATTAGGTAGTTTGTTTATATGCATTCCTTCTCCCTTTTACTCTCCAAGAGTAGTTAAGTGCATTCTGATAGCAAAGGAAGCCAACCTTCTCTGGAGATTCAACCTCACAGTTCAAGTCCCACAACTTGGAGGTTGTTTCCATGTTTCACAAGGTTGTCCTTAGGTAAAAAATTTGGACAAGGGTACAAAACTTTGTGAAAATGGGTACTAAATTATTTATTTTGTAATTAAGATAGGAAAAATCTCTTAACAGAGTGGTCTTAATAGGCCTATGTAAATCTCCTAACAAAGTCCTGTTGAGCTATCATTTTGCACGATGCTTAACGATAGGAATCTTTTAAAACTCCTCTATAGAAAAGCTAATCCGAGGATCAACTCCAAGGTTTAGGGTGATCTTGTGACCTACTGGAATCTACTTAGTTGAAGATAAATGTGAATGTTCTCGAGGAGGCCTTTGCTGGTTCTAAAATGATTCAGATAAGATGTAGAATCTGCTTACACAAGAAAGAAATATATTTTTTGTATTTTCTATTTTATGATGAATGCAATCTAACAGTTAGTGTAAATAATTAATTATTATTACACTTTACTTAAGTTTACTTAGGTTAAATGTATTGTTAAATGCATTATTTTATTAATTATCATATAGACAACATATGAGTTTACATATTTATCCAAGTTGTCATGTAGACAACATAGTTATTTGTACTCTAATTGAGCACATGGTGTCTACAACATCTCTTTACGAGATACACCTATGTAATCTTATTCTCTTATCATCGCACAAACTCCTTTGCTCAATGGAGGATAATCCACTCTTGGTGGACATGTGCTTTGTTGTGAGGCTTATCACTTTATTGACTCCTAGTCATTCTAGATGCCTTTATATACAGGCACTTCTAGTGTGTATTCAAGATGGTATTCACTCTCATTATTGTTATTATGATCATACATTATTGGTCAATATTGTGCTAGTGCTTGAGCTTCTTGATCTTGGTGTTATTTGACAGGATCTAAGATATTCTTTAACAAGGTTCTTAGGGCCATTTCTTGTTTTGATGCCCAGTCTTCTGTACGAGACTCATTAGTATCATCATTAGGTTTCTTTGCTGCACTAGTTACATAATGTAGTGAACCTTTTTCAACTAATGGTTCCTTTATCTTTTCTTTCCAAGTAGCATAATTATGTGGTGTTAACTTAGAAAAAGAACCCATACTGCAAAAGAAAGAGCACAATATCACATTAGAAACATCAACAATCCAATAGAAGTGTAATGCCCTGTCTGGAGATCCTTGGAACAAGGATTCAATTCAAGGCAAGCTATATTTTTTTTCTTTTCTTTTACAAGTATGAATGCACATGAAAACATCATATAGGGATCACAAAGATCGCAACAGAAGACTTAACCACCATCTCGACAACCAACAAATCTCCAAACACCACTATTGACTATAACGATTGATAATGAAAGATGCACAACTAAATTCGAATCGAACACATCCTGAATTCAAAATGTGACACCACAAAATTGAAGAAAACTGAAGAGGGTACCCCAAATGATTCCCAAAAAGTTTGGATCAAACCAAAAAGTGTTCGTTGCTTGCCTGCACAGGTTTTCACAAAAGCCAAACGATACTTTAAAGTATCATGCGACATTTCTCAAGAAGAAGGGCGACACTTTAGTGATTGGGTGACACTTCCCTTAAGGACGTATGATACTCTACAAGTATCAATACTTCTTCAATGGGGGTGTGACACTAGAAAGTATCGCATGACAAAACTCCAATGGGTGTGCGATACAATCAGGGAATGCATGACATAACTCCAATAGGCATACAACACTTTATTCTATCGCACCATGCCGACACATAGTCACCCAAGAAAGAAAGAAAACTACTCTAAGGGTCAAAATAAGAAACGGAATTGGAAAAATAACCTCCACACCGGGGATTACTGGATCCACATAAATCAAGGAGCAAACACTCGAGTTCATAATCAACAATATGCCAAGGAACAAGAAAGAGTAACATCTATCCATCTAAACCAAAACAATAAAGAATATACTGAAAGCAACATTGCAGTGAACAAAAATAACATCACAATAACTGAACAACCAAACTAAGTATGCAGTTCCTTCCAACCATCAATAGCATCATAAGACCATCATGGATCCTAGCCATCCCCCACGCATAACATCCCAAGCTACCAACCATATCATCAGTACTATCTTAATAAGGACATCATTACTAAAAATTGCTACAATATAAGCATAAGGAAATCTAACATGATAGTAGTAAAGCATAAGATACTCCTACAAGTAGATAACATCACCTATCACATGCTAAACATCAGTAAGCAATAGATATACCAACAAAGCAATTCACATCATCTAAACATATGCTAAACATTATAATATAGGAATGTATCAAATAAACTAACATCATTTAAACATGATATCCAAGAATTCCAATGAAAGCATAAATCACAAGAAAACATACTCCAAAACCTGAAGCATCAAGTGAAAACATCCAACAATAGTCGCACTAGGATAAAAAGACTATCTTTGTACACTGGTCCCTAGCAGTGGTATAGGTAGCTATGCCTCCCAACCATGTGGCACTCATAGGTCCACACTCATTGTGCTAATGGAGATAATGATCCAACTACAAACACATAGAAAATAATCATCCATGGCTAACACTCACACCAGACAGTATGATGGTTGTAACCAAGAACCTAAGACAATGCAAGGAGTATAGGTCTTGGTCAGACACTCAATAGGCTACTAAGTAGGGGCTGACATCATGGAGAGTTGTTTAGAATTGACAAGCCCAAGCTCGTATCTGTGCAGACTCAACTTCCCAACAGAAGGCTCTCACATTGAAGCATTATTTTGTTATCTTAAATTTTATTACCATTCACACATTTTATTTAATTATTGATTACTTAAAACTTCCTCTACCAACCCTATGGCATCATGACACCAAGCTGCAAGATAGAAGCCCCCTCCATATGCTATCCTACCCTAACCATGCTCATCCTATGACAAATACCCATGGGCATGCATATTCCCAACCCAACCCTAATGATCATAACTTATGGAAGTACCACAAAAGATCGGGCCTCACAAGTCACTCGACAATTGCATGCGTACATACTTGTGTGTGGCACACCACCATCATGAAGATCATAACACAAGGAATGGATGAGAACACAATGCAAAATAATACTCAACCAAAAACAACTCAAGAGGATGGAATTCTACACAAATCCCAAGAACTAATAAAACCATACATCATGAAATCACTGTATCAGCCTCAATCTGGGAGTATGGATTCTACACAAATCCTAATGATGCAACAAGACCAAAAATCATGAACTCACTCAATTGGCCTCAATCTAGGAGTATGGATTCTACACAAATCCTACTGTCCACGAAATAGTAACAAAGGTCCAAGATAAACCATAACACCAAGTATAAAAATACTCAATTGAACACAAGTCGGGAGTATGGATGTGACATGCATCCTAATGCATAGACAAAAGTGCAATAGTGGTCTGACTGATATCCAAATGGATCATCCAAGTACATGACCCACATTGTGCTAAGAAAACATGAGAAAATAGGGCGGCACACAAAACGAGGTAAAAACTCCAAAATTTTGGAAAACTTAAAACTTAAAACCCATTTGACCTTTGGGTAAAAAACCCCCAAAAATCCAAAAATAAATAAGTTCAGACACTGTATGTAAAAATGGCCAACATAACGACATAAAACTCCAAACCCTCATCTCAAAAAATAGGGAAATGTTTATACCTGCCCAACTGGGTAGAACTAGCAAACAAAAATGGAGAGGAACACTAGTTCTTAGCCTCCTAACAAATGACTACAAAAAATAGAAGCAGAAATGAAGCCAAAACTATAAAACAAGAAATCTCTATCTCATAGCCAAAAGGGCAAAGCAAGAATCTGAACCATAAAATAAATAGCTCACAAAAGTAGCTCAAAATTGCTACAATCCAAGGTTTCCCCGAGCTAGATCCAACGAGCTCAACCTCCTGATGATCCAATGCCCATAGCTCCCATAATAAACAAAATTGTAAATCCTCATGAAGAGGATTTTGGGTTTTACTCTCCAACTTTTTAATTCAAAAGTGAGAAGTGAGGAAAAAATTCCTTTTTGGATATTTATTCACTTTTTGAGTGAATAATCAATTAGGGAAAATAACTAGCCAACCTAGTGTTGCCCCACTTTTCAGCATATACAAGTTTTGCAAAGTTAAAGGTAAATTGAAGTCATGATTTGTCAAGTCGGGTCAATAGGTCTTTCTTCTTTAGGTGCTGAGTTTCTCCATCAAATTTTCATCTTTTCCCTTCTCCCATATCACATATGGCCTGGGTGGGTATTTTCTTCATTCTCATGAGTCTTAGGGGTAGTTTAGAGTCATCCTCGATGGAGATTCTCGATTTTTGCTACATCGTTCATTTTTCCTATAGCCCATTTAATCTGGAATCATAAAAAATAGCACCAGCAAAAAATCAAGTTCTGACTTCTCCTCGGCGGGTTTTCGCACCACAAAGGTAAATTTCCGCAAGACTAGTAAATGCTATTGGTAAGCTTCATCGAAGTAAAGTGAATCATGCTAAGAAAAGATCATTCAAGTGATGTCATGATTTCACAACGAGAGCCTTTTAAAAACTTGGAAAATGATCGGGATAAACATTGGTGAAAAACCAGAAAAGAGCTTCTCCGTAGTGGACTCTGAAGTCAGTTCTCAGTTTTTTGAAGAGATATATGTAAAGGAATTGAGGAAGTCAATGGGCTCCACCCCTAACTTTCAGAGTCAGCTTTGTGTTTTTCGAAAGTTTAAAATAAAGAGAATGGAGCAAAGGAAGTAAACAATTGGCTTTGGTGGGAAAACAAGTTTCCTCTTATTCATTGTGGGTTTTCGCACCCAAAAGGTGAAACTTCGTAGCAATCTATAAATGCTATCCACAGGTTGAAAGAGGGAAAGAATAAATAGTGTCAAAAAATTTAGAAAGAACTTCTCTTCTAGTAGACTTCGCACCCCAAAGGAAAATCTCTGCAAAAGCCCAAATAGAGAAATAAAGTAACTAAGCGGGCCCCATTTTTCTCGCACAACTTCTCTTAATGTTTCCTGAAGGTTAAAATAAAGCACTTAAGGCAGCAAGGTAAAAGTGACAGCTTAAAAGGAAAATTGGAAATCTGTTTCTCCGCTGCGGGTTTTCTACCCTCGAAGGCCATTTTCCACATTTCAAAGAAAGTCATTTCTGCAAGCATGGTAAGTATGTGATTTGGTTGCAGACTATTTTGGGTGAGTAAATAGAAATGAATTAGTGGATTGATTAGGTTTTTGCAAGCATAATTGACCTAAGCAGATTTTGCCCAAAGAAGTACTCCATTCTTGTTCTTCCGAAAGATGAATGAAACATGAAGTAAATAGGTAATTAATGAGAGTTATCATTGAGCCAATGGAAATAGTGAAAAGACAAAGATAAATTCGTTGGAACTTCTGTATCCACCAATCCAACAGATTTACCCTTAATTTTGCTCATGTGGCATGAGTTATGAAATTCAACGGGCAAATCTAGGTTTTTCTATAAAGAGGGAAGTAACAGATTTTCAAACTCCCGTCTTACTATTATACTGTTGTACTAAATAATGCTTTCAAGTAATTATCAAATTACAGAGTTTGCTCCTTGTATCAATTGCAATTATTCAAGCTGTTGTTATCATACATCATAGAAAATGACAACAAGATTCACGGGTTTCGATAGTTTGGGTGGAATTAGGTCGGAGTGGTCGACTTTCATGGATACTTCACTCCGCTTCTATGATATGCAGGACTTTCAAAGGAGGTTAAGATTAGAGCCAATTCATCCCATAACGAAAAAACTTCGAGGAAGTAGATTAGTTGAAGCAGCTGGGTTCCCTGTAGCAGTACAAGCCCTTGAGTTGATTCTAGAATGTATCAATCGTTACAACCTGGATATAAGACAAATTCTATTGCTTGATTAGATAGTGTTAATTTCAATCAATCGACAATCAGTAGTGAATTGCTTGAGGATTCCAAAATGGGAGGAGTTCTCTGATTTGACAGTGAGTGGAGCCATGTATGAGTACTCTTTGAAGAAGATGGTTTGGAGGAAGGAGATCATGTAGTCTTGGTTTCAGAAACCAAGGGGAGCTAAGAGTAAAGTCCCTAAAACTCTTTTTGGCACAAACCTCAAACCAGAAATTGTTGACATTTTGGTTCTATTGCATCGAATCAAAGGTGAGGTAGAAGCTTTTAATTTCGTAGAACAGTACTTTTTTTCTGGTGCAAGTTATTTGCTCAGACACATAATATATTGACTGGGCACATGAGGTCAGTGAACAACTTTCTAGGGCTCTTAGTGCAGCTAAGTTTTATAATTCTTTTTATATGTCCTCATTCTTGATATACATGTTGGCTTCTCTTCAATTGTGGCCGGGACTTCCTAGAATTGAGGATTTCCTTGACAATGTAAAAAATTATGAGTTTTATCCATGCTTGCAATTACAGAATAGTTATGCAGAATACATCCGGGTAAATGATACATTCACCATGAGGATTTGTAGGGAACTACAGGGACGTCCGGAGTAGAGATTCAGTCCAGAGGTGATGGCGATCATTAGCCAATTTGGCAGTTACTTCATCCAGTTCTCATCATTTTCTTATTTGCATCTTGCAACGTTTGACGGATTCCCACTGAAGTTGCCCAGGTATCCAAATGATATGATCATGCTCGTGGAGATCGTGAGGCAAGTAGTACAAATGAACGTGTTGAGCGCCAGTTTGAAGAAGAAAGGGTATGAATTCCCTATAAAAGTTGGAGCATACAGTTGCGAAACCAGATCAGATGCAAAGAATATACTCAAAGCATTTGAGAGTAAATACAAATTGGAAGAGTATGAAGCAGTAAGGCCCCTGTTTGATCCTAATGGATATGCTAGGGATGTGCTCCAAATTGGGAGCATGATCAAACATGTAACAACCATGGAAGATTATTGGGTAGATTGTAAGGATGACCTGGAGAGCCGAGACTGCGCCTTTGCTAGATTTACAATTGATCAAATAAAGACATATGGAATAAATTTAGATGTAGAAGGCCTGGAGGATGACGGTCAGAATATGTACAGTAATACATATTTGAGAAAATTGAGGAATGCTCCCATTAGCTCTGAACCATATTTTGACATAGAAGAAAATTTTGATGTCATGATGGCAAGAATTGTCAAAAGAATTGGGAATGGGTTGAATGGATAGCTAAGAAAGGCCGAAGCAAGAGCAAAGCTACTCAAGCTTCTCCAGCTGTAGCTACTCCTACTTCATCTCAAAGTGTCACTCCTAATGCTACTGCCAGGGCTGCTCAAAGACTAGCCCACTTTGCGGGAGGAGGTGATTAGCACCCAGAGAAGCATGTTCTGATAGCCCCAACTTGTCAAGGTGGATCAATACCAGTCATGGGAGCTCAAGTTGAAGCTAAGAAGGGAATGAAAGAGTAGAAAGATGGATCCCCTGCTCCGATCTCACCTCCACACGCCACTTTACCCCCATCTCCTCAAGCTTCTCCAACTCCATCTCCTCATATTGCCCCTGTCTTATCCCCTCATCATAGCCCTACACCATCTGTAAGTACTCCCCTTCTAAAGCCCATTGGTTCTCCTATTCAAATAGTAGAGGTCGAAGATGATAAAAGTAGTAGTAGCAAATCTACTAATTTCGATGAAGTTGCAAAGAAAGCCCAAAAAGAAGAGAAAGCTCCTAGTTCATCTCATCTTCTTTCTCAAGATCCAAAGACCCCCTTTTCTACAACTACAACAACAATGACTCTAGTGAAGAAAAAGATGTTTAGCATTGAGTCACTTGGAACAGCCTCCAAAGTGATTAGTACAGAATCTTGGCTCGAGGATACTTTGGAAAAGAAGAGAAAAAGGAAAGATGAAGGTGTTCCTTTGAGAGATGTTGTATCCCAAGCAGTTTGCTTAGGATCTGCTATGACAAAAGCTAAGAAGCAGAAGACTTTGTCAATTCTAGGACAAGATCCAGAAACAGGACATTTAACTCTAGAGGTAGCGAAACCAAACAAGGTAGGGCGAATTGAAGATATGATGCCATAAGACTTCACTCTGCATTCAATTGATCTCGGGGAAACTAGGCATGATACAAAAGTAGGCCTATGGAGATCGACTAACGAGGTGATAGAGGAACAACTGGAGGATCTCAAATTGTCAAAAATTAGAATGAAAGCAGAGATTGAGGAATTAAAAAGATTCATCAGGCAACTAGTTGTTCCATTGGAAACCATTACTAGTGTGCCTACTACTGAGAAACCTACTACAGAGGAAGTGCAAGCCTTCATCTCACAACTCCAAAAGGATAGACATTATGGCCAGAATGGAAAAGAATGGATTGAGAAGCTCAGTACAGATGGAGCTGTTCTGATTGATCAGATTGGAAATGTTATCCTTCGGTTAGAAATTGAGAAGGATAATATCACTTCTAATCATAACACTTTAGCTGCAAAAAAGGCAAGGTGTGAGGAATGTGTTTCTCTCCTAAATATGGTCATTCAAATGAAGGAAAAAGAGGAAATTGAAGCAAATATTTTGGAAAAGGGGACTAAGCCTCTATTCGAATGGCTTCAGAACATGCAATTCAAGCAAGAAATGATTCAAGAGGTAGAGGAAGGACTCAAAGAAACAAAGGAAAAGGTGAAGAAGATCCAAAACAGAGCATTTGAGCTCATGCAAGGGTTACACATAGATCCAAAAAGTAGCGGGCAAGGAAAGGCTCTCATTGGGATAGAGGTAATGAAGGATAACTTCTCTACATACTTGAATAATCTATCTGGTATGATTTCAAGCAGTCAAAACAGAGTGGTAGAATTGCAAACACTTGGCGGATGCGTACATGTGGCTGCTGGAAAGTTGACAAGTCAGCTAGGTGTAGTAAAGGAATTGGCTCGGGAGCATTCAAAGTGGCTCTTAAGATTCACCAATGTACATGTGCCTAGTCACGAGGAGATGATCCCAGTTATAGTGGCTGCTAGAACATTTAGGGCAAAAACTGAAAAGGGAAAGAAGTCTAAATGACTTATTCAATACTCCTTTTCTGTTTTCTAATGTAAATGTTATAAATTTTTGTAAATTTTAAAATTTGACAAACTGGCATCTTGCCATTTGTCATTTGAGAAGATGAACTGATTGATATTCCCATTGTAACGGTCATCTCTCAAATCCTATATGTATGAAATTTAATGATTAATCAAGGGTCAGAAATTTTTTGGTGTGAGATGCTTTTTGTTACAGAGACAATTGAGAGTACTCAATATCAATTATTTTCTATTCAAGTAGAATTATTGAAGTTAGCATTTTCCTCAGATGTTTGGAATTGGAACGAGGAATAAACAAAGTTTTACTTCTCTTGTTCACAATACAGTGAGTGAATGTAATAAGCATTGTTATTGTTCATTCAAAGAGGAAACTTTAGTATAATTAATTAATAGCAGTAGTTTAGCTTCAAGTTTTCATAGATTGATATCTGAAGGTTTTGTGAATTCATAAGATTGTGAATACACAAAAAATAATTAGATGCTTAGAACTCAAACTCGCCTGAGTTAGGTCTTGTCTAAGTCTAACTTGGTTATACCTCTGCTATTCTCGGGTCAAGAACATACCCCAAATTAGATAGGAGGAAGAAACAAAATTCTTTGAATATCATTCATATAGGGAGCTATACCTAGCAATTCAGAGAAAAGCTGGTAACCATAAAATGGCTTTTCAACTGTTGTGAATAGATATTGTTCATAATCTGGGCATTAAGAGTCATAATTTCACGAAAGATAAAAAGAACAAATTTGTTTACCAACACCTAGTTAAACCCCGAATCAACCCAAATGAAAATAGGCTATTTCTAGAAATAGGAATTCATCTATGGAAAAGCTACCAAAAAATAAAATAAATCAATTAAAAAGCCTGAAAACCCAAAAACACATAAATTTCCTTAACAATTTTTGCGACAATGCGAACCTCTAAATGCATAGACATGCTTACTGGTCAAATCACATAATGCAAATGAATTCAAATTTAAGAATGACCGAAAGGTTTAATTAAACAATTTAAAAAAAAAAGGATACATCGACCATATAGGGATGACATTGGTAAAATATGAATAGTTGAATCACTAACTCCATGTGCCATTGCTAGGGATATAAATCTTGCACACAAAAGAATGTGATCAAGTGCAATTGCATATAATAACATTGCCAAAGCAATAAATGCATTAAATCACCTAATTTAACCATTTATTTAATTATATCAAAATAATCTATTTACATCACCCACATTTACATAAAGCATAACAACATAGGAATGAAGTAAGTAACCATAGCATTAAATCCATCACATAACATAATCAGTGATATGTCCCAAATACCAGATAACCAAATATCATCATAAAACACACTGTCATCACAAAATGACATCATCATGCAATATGATCAATTGAAAAACATAGTATTCTAACATCTATAATACTGAAATCAAGGTATAACATCCAACCATCAGGTCATCTCAAATGTAAAACATAATATAAGTAACAAATATCTCTCAGATTAAAACATAACAAGTAAATATCCGCAACACATAACCAATGAATCCAACATGGACAATCCATTTCTAATTATTTAAGCATTTAATAATGGTTGTTAAAACACCATAAAAAGGCACTTATAAACATAAGCGAACACAATCATAAACATGACTAACCATTGCTACAGGAACGTAGTCCCGTGTTGCATGGTAATAATACACAATGCAATCTCTACACAAATCTTAGAGTAATCATGAAACAACATCATGATACCACATTGATCCTGGTAACCACTAGTACAAACCTCAGTGAACCATAAATCACATCATAATCTCATAAATTAGCCAAAGCATAAACAAAGCAACTAATACAATAACATAAATCCAATCATCTCAAAGGTGTAGACAACTCATAGTCACAGTCATGATCCATCACAACAAAAGGTCAACAAGGTTGCATCCATCAGGATGACTTATGTAAGTCAAATGGGAGAGGCACTACATCATCCCCCCAAAGACTAGGCTTACTTCTGGAAACTTGCAATCCAAGAATGGAACCCAAAACACAAGAAGAACCAAAATCAAAACCGAGCAATAGGAATGACTCAACAAACTTTCCACAAGTCAAACCTGATCACTCCAACATTCTCAAACCATCTCGTCAACCCCCAAATAGGTGAACCACAAGAGACAGGTGTTACACTAACACAAAGTCCTCCAACAAGGAACCTTCTAGGTGCTAGGAAAAACCCATCTAGCTATATAGTCAACAATACAAGGTAAGGAACAAGCCACTCTACCTTGTCAACCGGTGCCCTGACTAAACATGCACCTACCACATGACCACAAATCAAGGTCAAAAAATGACACACTCTTAACAAGAGTTGGAATCATGGGGGAGAACCATCCCAAAATTCCCAAGAATACTATCATGTCATACATGAGCATCCTTGAATCACTTAAACTCACCCTTTGAACAATGAGGATGATAGTTTATAGCAAAAGTGCACACCAAAGGATACTCACCACCACTAACCACCAAGTGTAGGAGCACAACGCCTCTCAAAGGCACAAAAGCTCAACTACCATTGGGAACTAGGGTTGCACCATCCAATCAGACAAGGTATCACCTTTCCACAAGGTTGCAAAGGCTTCTGTCAGTGGACACAATCATGTAACATTTGCATAACAACTTATAAGATGGTACCATGTGTCCAACTATACCATGTCCCTCCAACACCATTCTGGGAATACCACACCCAACCTACCATTAAAGTCAATCTCCAACCTCAAGTCAATGGTCAATGAGAAAACTCGAGTGAGATAATCCTCTTAAAGAAACAAGCTTAGGGAGAAAGAAACCATAGAGTATTAGGACTGAGAGGGAGTCTCTCTCAACCTTTGTACTAAATTAGCCCAAGACGCATTAGGGAATTCACAATTCCACCAACCATCAACATACTCATCTGAAAACACTAACTGAGATAGTGGCATAACTGCGCTAGCCTACTCTCACAAAAGAGAAAAGGATATGGAAATGTGCCAAAGAAAATGTCCAAAAGGAGAATCTAGACTCATCAAAGAATTGAGTCACTCCCAAATGACAAGGCAACATCAACCTCGAGCAAGGAATGCTCACAAACCACATTTCACCTCACAAGGGTGGGTCGGTGCTATAGGAAATGCACAAACCTAAGCACAAATCCCAAAAAGTACCTAGTAAATTATGAAGACCAGAAAACTCTTCCATTAAGAATAACATGAATAGTTAAACTTCTTCAATGGCCATAAATATGATATGTCATGATTGAATTCGCCTCTACTCGATAAAGGGTACTTGGAACATTAATCTACACCTTCAGAAGTGTGAAAGAGTTGCTTGTTGTTCCCTAGATGAAATTTTGCATTAGCATAGTTTTGCATGAAGTTTCTCAAGAAACCAGGTGAGAAAGTGCAATGAACCAATTTCTCACATAAAAATTTCAAATCAGCACAAAATTTCCTTCACTCAAGAGACCATAACTTTCACATCCAGACTTGGATTGACTCCATTCAAAAAGCATCAAAAAGATATCAACAAGGACTACAATATGATGAAGCTTAGAGAGTCCTAAGATCTAAGAGTTTGAGTCACCACTCAAGAAAAACCAAACATAGGAAAAAACAATAGTCTCGGTCACCAAGACAAGCAATGAATGAAACATCCAAAACCATTCAAAAACACACATGCCCAAAACAACATAAGACTTGGAATGAAAGGTAGTTGACACACTAAAACTATCATTACTTCTCTTTCATAATTTCATTAATTAAATATAATATAAGCACTAATGCATAATGAAACTGAAAGGTTTTCAAGGCAAGGGTTCAAGAGTCACCATAAAACAAGTACATATCTTTCAATTTATTTCAAGAATAACATTATGTTTACTCATCTGTTAAACCATCCAATTACACTAACAACTTTAAATCTATCAAGGACACATTAGCATTTTCTCCATGATATTATCCCTTATACGTACTACCAGAGGTTTGAGATGAACATGATAGAGTCACAACACTCAATAGGGAAGTAGTTAAAACACATTCAGAATAGTCATCATGAACCAAAACAAAATTCCCAAATGGGGAATTTTCAATTCCAACAGTAAATCAAAAAAGAGCTCATTTCAACAATAATTCAAGTGTGACAATAGCCACAAAGAGAGCGATAGATAAAATTTGATGACTATTCCAAGAGAGGAAATTATTGGAAACCAATGCTAGCCCAACAACATGAGGAAAGTACCTCTAGCCAAATAAAATAAGGCATCAATCAAATCACATTACATGTGATGACTAAGGAAAGTCACACAAGAGGGATAAATCACCACACAATGCTAAGGAATACATCATCCTAGCAATGTTAGAGAACACATTCACACACATCAAGCAATATACCTTTAGTAATCTCATGCATATGCAGACAACAATAATTTCCTTAATTATTTTTCCATGCAATGCAACATTTCAATATTCATCAATTTAATACAATTTTCCATAAGCTTAAGAAGTAATCATATTGGGGACTTTAGTCATTAACCCAATGATATAATCCAAACCTACTTCTTTGCAATGATTCACAATAAACACTTATTTCTCAATGAAAGGAGCCATTTCATTACTATAATTACAAATCATAGAATCACAAATAAGATTCATTTATTCACTTACAAATAGGAGAAGATAGGGAAACAATGCACCTAACTTTGCAAGGAGAAACAAAAGAGGCATTCAAAGCCAACACATGGACACCAATCAGCAGTTCCATCCAAAAAGGGTCACACAAGAAAGAAACCAAACAAGGCACATTGATTCCATCTATAAAACAATGAAAAATTAACTTCCTTCTCCTCACACTGATCTAGTCACATCTACTGGACAAGCAAGTCCATCAAAAGTAGATACTAAAGCAACAAAGATCATGAGTTCTCACCAAGACACTCACACTCACACTCACACATGAAGCACCAACCACAAGGGCAACATATATGTAGAGATCCCAATTTTTGAACATGGGCTCTGATACCAGATGTAATGCCCCCTCTAGAGATCCTTAGAATAGGGATTCAATTCAAGCCAAAATATTTTTAAATTTTTTTTTTTACAAGTATGAATGCACATGACAACATCATATAGGGATCACAAACATTGCAACAAAAGACTTAACCACCATCCCGACAACCAACGAATCTCTAAATGCCACTACTGACCATAACGATCAATAACGAAAGATGCATAATTGAATTCGAATCAAACACATCCTAAATTCAAAATGTGACACCAAAGAATTGAAGAACACCTAAGAGGGTACCCCAAATGATTCCCAAAAAGTTTGGATCAAACCAAAAAGTGCCCGCTGCTCACCTGCACAAGTTTTCACAAAAGCCAAGTGATACTTTAAAGTATCATGTCACATTTCTCAAGAAGGAGGGTGACACTTTTAGGGATTGGGTGACACTTCCCTTAAGGATGTACGATACTTTACAAGTATCGTACGATACTTCTTCAATGGGGGTGTGACACTGGAAAGTATCACATGAAAAAACTCTAATGGGCATGCGATACAATCATGGAATGCATGACAAAACTCCAATGGGCGTACAACACTTTATTGTATCACACCATGTTGACACATGGTCACCTAGGAAAGAAAAAAAACTACTCTAAGGGTCAAAACAAGGAATGAAATACGAAAAAAAACCTTGATACTGGGGAGTACCGAATCCACATAGATTGAGGAGCGAACACTTGAGTGAATAATAAAAAATATGCCAAGGAACAAGAAAGAGGAACATCTATCCATCTAAACCAAAATAGTAAAGAATGTACTAAAAGCAACATCACAGTGAATAGAAATAACATCACAATAACTGAACAACCAAAACTAAGTACGTGGTTCCTCCCAACCGTCAATAGCATCATAAGACCATCATGGATCCTAGCCATCCCCCATGTGTAACATCCCAAGCCACTAACTAGATCATTGGTACTATTGTAATAGGGATCTCACTACTAAAATATGCTACAATAAGCATAAGGAAATGTAACATGATAGTAGTAAAGCATAAGATAATCCTACAAGTAAATAACATCACCTATCACATGCTAAAAATCAATAAGTAATAGATATATCAACAAAGTAATTCACATCATCTAAACATATGCTAAACATCATAATATAGGAATGCATCAAATAAACTAACATCATCCAAACATGACATCCAAGCATTCCAATGAAAGCATAAATCACAAGAAAGCATACTTCGAAACCCGAAGCATCAAGTGAAAACATCCAACAATGGTCGCACTAGGATAAAAGACCATCTTTGTACACTGGTCCCTAACAGTGGTATAGGTAGCTATGCCTCCCAACCATGTGGCACCCGTAGGTCCACACCTGCCATGTTGATGGAGATAATGATCCAACCACAAACACACACAAAATAATCATCCATGGTTAACACTCACACTAGACAGTATGATGGCTGTAACCAAGAACCTAAGACAATGGAAGGAGGATAGGTCCTAATCAGACACTCAATAGGCTACTAAGTAGAGGCTAACATCATGGAGTTTCTTGGCATCGACAAGCCCAAGCTTGGATCTGTGCAGACTCAACTTCCCAATGGAAGACTCTCACACTCAAGGATTGTTTTATTATCTTAAATTTTATTACCATTCACACATTTTATTTAATTATCACTTAAAACTTCCTCTACCAACCCTATGGCATCATGACACTAGGCTATGAGATAGAATCCCCCTCCATATGCTACCCTACCCTACCCATGATCATCCTATGACAAGTTCCTGTGGGCATGCATATTCCCAACCCAACCCTAATGATCATAACTTTTAGAAGTACCACGGAAGATCGGGCCTTGTAAGTCACCTGACAATTGTATGTGCATGTACTCATGTGTGGCACACCACCATCATGAAGATCATAACATAAGAATTGGATGATAACACAATGCAAAAAACACTCAATCAAAAATAACTCGGGAGGATGGAATTCTGCATGAATCCCAAGAACCAATAAAACCATACATCATGAAATCACTCTATCGGCCTAAATCTGGGAGTATGGATTTTGCACAAATCCCAATGATTCAACAAGACCAAACATCATGAATTCACTCAACCAGCCTCAATCTGAGAGTATGGATTCTACACAAATCTTAGTGTCCATGAAACAATAAAAAAGGTCTAAGATAAACCATAACACTAGGTATAAAAATCACTCAATCGAACACAAGTCAAGAGTACAAATGTGACATACATCTTAATGCGAAGACAAAAGTGCAATAGTGGTCTGACTGATATCCAAATAGATCATCCAGGTCCACAACCCACATTGTGCCAAGAAAACATGAGAAAATAGGGCAACACACAAAATGAGGTAAAAACCCCAAAATTTTGGAAAACTTCAAAATTAAAATCCATTTGACCTTTGGGTACAAAAATCCTAAAAATCTAAAAATAAATAAGGTCGAACACTGTATGCAAAAATGATTGGCATAACGGTTCAAAACCCCAAACCCTCATCCCAAAAAATAGGGAAATTTTCATACCTGCCCAACGAGGTAGAATTAGCAAACAAAAATGGAGGGGAACACTAGTTCTTAGCCTTCTAAAAAATGGCTTCCAAAAATAGAAGTAGAAACAAAGCCAAAACAATGAAATAGGAAAGACCTACCTCACAGCCATAAGGGAAAAATGACAATCTGAAACATAAAATAAATAGCCCGTAGAAGCAGTTGAAAATTGCAACAATCCAAGGTTTCCTCGAGCTAGATCTAATGAGCTCAACCTCACGATGATCCCATGCCTGTAGCTCCCACAATGAACAAGATAGTAAATCCTCATGAAGAGGAATTTGGGTTTTGCTCTCCAACTTTCTAATTCAAAAGTGAGAAGTGAGGAATAAAATTCCTTTTTGGATATTTATTCACTTTTCGAGTGAATAATTGATTAGGGCAAATAACCAGCCAAACTAGTTAAACCCCGAATCGACCCAAATGAAAATAGGGTATTCCTAGAAATAGGAATTCATCTATGGAAAAGCTACCAGAAAATAAAATAAATCAATTAAAAAGCCTAAAAACCCAAAAACACATAAATTTTCTTAACAACTTTCGCGATAATGCGAACCTCTAAATGCATAGACACACTTACTAGTCAAATCACATAATGCAAATGAATTCAGTTTTAATAATGACCAAAAGGTTTAATTAAACAATTAAAAAAAAAGGACACATCAACCATATAGGGATGACATTGGTAAAATATGAATAGCTAAATCACTAACTCCATGTGCCACTGCCAGGGATATAAATCCTGCACACTAAACAACGTGATCAAGTGAAATTGCATATACTAACATAGCCAAAGAAATAAATGCATTAAATCACCTAATTTAACCATATCATTATATCAAAATAATCTATTTACATCACTCACGTTCGCATAAGGCATAACAATGCAGGAATGAAGTAAATAACCATAGCATTAAATCCATCACGTAACATAATCAATGATACGTCTTGAATACCGAATAACCAAATATCATCATAAAACACACTATCATCACAAAATGGCATCATCATGCAATATGATCAATTAAACATCATAGTAGTCTAACATCTATGATACTAAAATCAAGGTATAACATCTAACCCTCAGGTCATCTCAAATGTAAAATATAACATAAGTAACAAATATCTCTCAGATCAAAACATAACAAGTAAATATCTGTAGGACATAACCAATGAATCCAACATGGACAATCCACTTCTAATTATTTAAGCATTTAATAATGGTTGTTAAAACAATGTAAATAGGCACTTAAAATACATAAGCAAACACAGTCATAAACATGACTAACCACTGCTATAGGAACCTGGTCCCGTGTATCATGGTAATAGTACACAATGCAATCTCTGCACAGATCTCAGGGTAATCACAGAACAATATCATGATACCACATCGATCCTGGTAACCACTAGCACAAACCTCAGTGAACCATAAATCACATCATAATCTCATAAATCAACCGAAGCATAAACAAAGCAACTGATACAATAATATAAATCCAATCATCTCAACAGTGTAGACCACTCATAGTCACAATCATGATCCATCACAACAAAAGGTCAACAAGGTTGCGTCCATCATGATGACTTACAAAAGTCAAATGGGAGAGGCACTACAAGAAGTCTAGGATAAACTTGAAGCATTGTATGGGACAGTAGATGAAGATATGGCCTACACCATTGAGGAAAATCTTCTCAAATTGGATCCTAGGAATCTTAACACCATAAAAGTTATCTTGCCCAAGTAGACATGTATAGGGCACAACTTAAGGATTGTGGTGAACCCATCAAGGATGGAAAGTTTATCAAACATGTGATGACTCATCTTCCTCCTGAATATGCTAATTCTTTTTTCCATTATAATACTCACAAGGTGACAATGGGTAATGCCTTCACTAAGCCTTCATTCAAGCCATTTTTAGGAATGCTGGTCTTCGAACATGAAAAGTTAGTGAGTATGGGGATTCTCCAGTCTTCCAAGACTAAAGCTTTGGTAGCTAATCAAGAGAATCAAGGTGGTAGAAATTACAACAAGAAGAAAAAGTAGTGGAAGGCTGAGCCACAAGATGACACACAACAATCTTCCTCTACACATCAATCTCCCTCCACACAACAATATTCCTTACAATAAGGCAAGTCTTTTCCCAAAAATAATAAGAAGGGAAACAACTTCAACAAAAGGGAGAAGAAAACTTGTGTCTATTTTAAGAAGAATGGTCATGATGAACATGAGTTTAAGGATAAGAAATTTGATGAGTTACTAAACTTAATGATGAAACATAAAATTGATGTACCAAATGCCTATAAGGATAAGGTATCTTCATCCACTCCACAAGTTAAGGGACAAGCTTTGGTAGCAAGTACAAACAATTCTAAGGAATGAGTTCTTGATTTAGGAGCTACACATCATATGGGTGCTTCAAGGGAGAATTTTTCCTCTTTGAAACCATCACATGTACCTTAAATCTATGTGGGAAATGACACACAAGTGGAAGTTGAAGGAAAAGGGAATGTTGAGTTGGACAATGGAGTCTTCAAGGACATTCTTCATGTTCTTAACCTTAGCACCAACCTTCTTTCAATCTACCAAATAACTCATTATGGATGTGGCAAGAAAGTGGAGTTCCTTCTTGATTCAGTTGTGGTGAAAAATCTAAAAGATGATTCTATGGTGGCAATTGGAAAGGATAATCATGATACACGACTTTATTCTTTTTCTCATTTTGTACCTAAGTCCACTTCCCTTGCCTTGTTGACCCACCCAAATTCACAAAGTAAACTATGGCATGAGAGGTTTGGACATCTCAATTACCGCTACCTTCAACATCTTAGCAACAAGGATATGGTCATAGGTCTACCTCAAGTCAAGTATTCAGAGGGTGTATGTATAGCTTGTGAAGTAGGCAAGCATCCCGAAGAAAAAATTGACTAGGGGAAGTCTTGGAGAGCTACTGTTGTTCTTGAATTGGTTCATAGTGATGTAGTTGGTCCATTTCTAGTACCATCAATTGGAAAGGCTTGCTATGTTCTCACCTTCATTGATGAAATTTCACGCTGCACTTAGGTCTTCTTTCTTGCTCATAAGAGTGAAGTGTTTGATAAGTTTATCACCTTCAAAGCTCAAGTTGAGAAGCAATAAGGGAAAGCCATCAAGATTCTTTGCATAGATAATGGAAGGGAATATGTGAACTCAAGGATTATAGACTTTTGTACTCATGAGGGTATTGATCTTCAACATTCAATTGCATACACTCCACAACAAAATGGTTTTGCTGAAAGGAAGAATAGAACCCTTAAGGAGATGACCACTTGTATGCTACAACATAAATCTCTAGATTAAGTTTTTTGGGCATAAGCCATGTATTGTGCCAATTACATCCAAAACAAAAGTCCGCATAAGGTCTTAGATGGAACTACACCTTTTGAGGCTTGGTGTGGTAGAAAACCAAGTGTAAATCACTTTAAATTTTTTGGTTGTCCAACATGGGCAAGGATACCTCCACAAAAACAAAAAGCATTGGAACCTCAAAGTAAGCCTTGTATATTTGTTGGATATCCTAACCACATTAAGGCATACAAAATCATGGAGCCAAAGATACATGAAATTTTATTTGAAAGGAGTGTTCACTTTGAAGAAACTTGTTCAAGTTTGGCTCCTTCAACTCCTGCATTCTCCTTCATGGAAAGTGATGATAGTGACTTGGAAGATGATATTACTTCAACTTTGACTCACAGAACACCACCTTTATAGGGTCCACAAATAGTTGCGGATATTCCTTCTTCTTCTTCCACCATACCTCATTGGGCACAACAAACACTTGATTCAACAGCTTCATTGCTGGGGAATCCTTCAGCTACTAGGAGGACAAGGTCGCAACACAAATCATTTCCACATGCATATATTGCCCTTGCTTTTGATCCACAATCATTTAAGGAAGCATTAGGGATTCTTGAATGGGACAAGGCCATGGAGGAAGAATATAATTCTTTAATGAAAAACAACACTTGGGACTTAGTTCCTCTTCCTAAGGGAATAAATTTGGTTTGGTGTAAGTCGATCTATCAGACCAAGTTTGTAGTGGATGGAAGTGTGGATAAGTATAAGGCTAGACTTGTTGCCAAAGGTTTCTCATAGGTTCTTGGTATTGACTATACTATGACCTTTGCACCAGTAGTTAAGATGAACTCCATTCATTTGACACTAGCTATTGCTACAACTGATGGTTGGGTTGTTCATCAGATGGATGTGAAGAGTGCATTCTTGAATAGTGATCTTCTTGAGAAGATTTATATGGAGCAGCCATAGGGTTTCATTCAGGATTCTACTTTGGTTTGCAAGTTGAGGAAGTCTATCTATGGCCTTAAGTAGGCTCCTCGGGCTTGGTATGCCAAGATGGATTCCTTACTACTCTTAGTAGGATTCACCAGGTGTCATTTAGATTCAAATGTCTACATTCTTTACAGGGATGACTCACACTTGATAGTCGTGCATTATGTAGATGACCTGATCATTATAGGAAGTACTTCATCCATCATTGCTAGTGTCAAGACTTCTTTGCAGGATAGATTTTCTATGATAGACTTGGGTTTAATTCATTATTTCCTTGGTATTGAGATCACACAATCTTCACCAGGGATCACACTTTTACAACCCAAGTATGCTCTTGATTTACTTTCTTGATTTTGCATGAGTGATTGCACGCCTACCCCTACTCCCTTTCTTTTAGGTGTTAAGTTAGAGGCCAAGTGTTCCACTCCACTTGTTGATGCTACATTGTACATATAGTTGGTTGGGAGTCTCATTTACTTGACACATACATGCCCTGACATAGCTTTTATAGTTCACATAGCTTCTTACTTCATGGAAGAGCCACATGAGCTTCATTGGAAGGTTGCCAAATGCATCTTGCACTACATACAGGGTACACATACACATGGGATACACTATGCAATAGGTACTAGACTTCAGTTGGCTGGATATACAGACTCATACTATGTAGGGGATCTTGATTCTCAGAAGTCTACTTCAGGTTACATGTTTCATCTTGGTTTCAACCCCATTTGTTGGCAGAGTAAGAAGCAAAATAATATTTGTCTTTCTTCAAATGAGGCTAAGTATTGAGGAGCTATCACTACGACTACATAAGCTATTTGGTTACAATATATTCTGAAGGAGTTTTGATTTGATATACCTAAACCCATTGTCACTCATTGTGATAATCAAAGTGCTATTGAGATCTCAAAACATCTAGTTCAACATCAGCAGACCAAACACATTGAGATTCATATGCACTACATTAGAGAATTGATACATGAGTAGGTCATTGCATTGTAGTATTGTCGTATAGCAGAGCACATTGCAAATATCTTCACCAAACCCTTCACTAAGGTCAACTATCTTCATTTGCGAGATCTCTTGGGGGTGTGAGATATTTCACCAGGGGGGTCACATGACTCTTCTCTTCTTTATTGTACTTATCTCTCTTTTTGGGTGAGAGTTTTTCCCATTAGGTTTTCCCTCTTTCTCCATTTTCAGAGAGATTGCATTGCATTGCATTGTACATGGGTACCTAACATGGCCTAGTAGCCAGGACCCATCATGCATTTTCATCATAGCTTTTGTGAGCTTAAGCGCATTCCCCTAAGTTTCACTTAAGGATGGGTGTTAGTGTAAATAATTAATTATTATTATACTTTACTTAAGTTTACTTAGGTTAAATGCATTATTTTATTAATTATCATATAGAAAACACATGAGTTTGCATATTCATCTGAGTTGTCATGTAGAAAACCCGATTATTTTTACTCCCATTGAGCACATGGTTTCTACAACATCTCTTTATGAGATACACCTATGTAATCTTATACTCTCATCATTGCACAAACTCCTGTGCTCAATGAAGGATAATCCACTCTTGGTGGACATGTGCTTAGTTGTGAGGTTTATCACTTTGTTGACTCCTAATCATTCTAGATGCCTTTATATAAAGGCACTTCTAGTGTGTATTCAAGATGATATTCACTCTCATTATTGTTATTATGATCATACATTATTGGTCCATATTGTGCTAGTGCTTGAGCTTCTTGATCTTGGTGTTATTTTTCCTTAAGGAAAATTCTTACACTAACAATGCAACTATATGAATTCCTAATTTAAACAAGGGGTTAGAAAAGAAAATAATGAAGATAAGGTGACAAGAAATTTAAGCAAATAACACGAAAATAAATCCTAACGGACATAAGCTATGGAAACAAAATGTCTATGAGTTAAGCTTTTGAAAAGATTGGTAGGTAACTAATGAAAATAGGAGCAAAGCTTCCTTAATTCCACTGATGCAATCATTGATGAGAATTTAGTAACTGTAAGATGTTTCACTTTTCATCAAATCACAAGGCCATGGAGAGTGAGCTCATGTGATACAAAAAGCTATGCAAGAATAATATGATGATCTCTTCTCAAACTAAGTACACCAATGAAATTTATAAACACGTAGCAAACACCAAAATTAAAAGATCACACAACCAGAAATAACACAATAAACTTTTGGCTCAATTATATTCCATGAACATACATCCACAAAATATAACACATTTAGGAAAGAATCACGACACCCCAAATGCGAGCACCAAAAGAATATATTATTGCAAAATAATGATGACCTTGATTACGTATTACAATCCTAAATTTATAAGAAATCATCTCTTCAATTTGTGCTGAGAGTGAGAGATATCTTCTTGCAATCATATGCTTCTAAACTAATAAAATAAATCTATTTATGTACAAACTATCTATCTAACTGGTGCTAAGTAGGACTCCATCCATTTTTATATAATTAGTTGGATGCATGAGACTTTACATGTCATAAAATAAATAAAGCATGAGAAAATAAGAAAGAGAAAGACTTCAATTAATGTAGGACTAACTGGAAGTGGAAAAAATAGAAGCTTCATCTTCACTAGGAGTCTGTAGGAGTTAAACTACCGTCAGAATGTGTTTTCGATGCATGGAAAACTTTAATTTTAGAATTGGTAGCTAATTATCGGTGCACCTCTAAGTTCTTCAAAATCTTCCAGAACACTAGTGAAAAAGTGCACCTACACACTAGCACATCTAGCACACCTGCACACCTTGGAAGTAGGCTCTAAAAATGCAAAATTTCACTAAGTGTCAAAATTAAAATTCTGGCATCTGGGTTTTGTTCCCCTTTATACTAGAGTTATGTCTGAATAATTTCCCTTGAATTTCTCAATTATCTGAGTCACTTGAGCTGCATCTAGAAAATATAAGGCTTCATATTTGTCTTTCACTTTCTACCTATACTTGTTTACTTCGATATGAGTCTCAACAAAATGTCCAAGTTTCCCATCCAAATCTAACAATGCTTCTTCTATTCTAAATGCTTGCCTAATGTCATCATCATTAAAAACCTATTCAAAAGTCTTTCAAAATTTCTCAACTACTACCTCTATTGGTACTAACTTCTCTTGTGTATCATCCTCAAAAATATCTAGACATGCATCACTATAATATTTCTCAACTTCCAAAATTTTCTCTTGGGCTTGGTCCTTGAGCCTATGAATCTCCGCATGTAATGTCTTTATTACTTTATTTACATCCACAATATTCTCTATCCAATCCTCTATTTTTTCTAATTCTTTAGTTGTATATACATCCATCAGCATCCAGTACCTTTGGCATTTAATTTCTTGTAATACATGTAAGTCTTTTCCCCAGGTATGCACTTCATCTATTAGATCAGAATCTTTGATTGAGAATAGCTACTAGCTTGTTCACATTTTACTACATAACATGTAATAACTTTAGATTTCCTAAATAATCAATACAACTTTCTCCTCAAAACTTTCTTATCATTGTTGACAAGCTCTAAAAAATGGGTCTAACTATACGATACCCCTATCTCTTCTCTCCATTACTACGTTCAAAGTGTCCTTGGGGTTTGTGGGATCCAAGGGGCCAACAACTTCACTTAAATATCCCTTTAGGATTTCATTTTTCACCGAAGTATTATTAATTTCACCCCATCTTGTTCCAAGCTCTTGAATACCTCCTTCATACCTATTGTAACCATTAAATTTTTGATATCCAAGGTAGGCTTTCCAAGCATGACTTCCCTAATTTGATAATCTCATGGAGTCAATTATTCAACATTTGAATGTGGAGGAGGGATAGCCACATGAGAAAAAAAGTCCCAGTTATAATCACTCATAATAAAGGCTAATGCTTGTGCATCTTTTGGAGGTGATTTAGGCTTTCTTAGGACTTCAATTAATTCCATTCTATCCTCCTTTTGAGTGGTGAATTGTTTCTTTTTATTTCTTATTACCTCTTTTCTTAGCCACCTTGGGATATGTTCTAATGGAGATTTTCTTTTTGAGGATGAAGGAATCTATTTTGGAATGCCCTTTCCCTTATCTCCCCTTTCTGGAGTCCTCTCCTTTTTCAAGAGATCTACACCAAGAGTCTCTGTATCTATGGAGCCCACAGTTCTCACCTCTATGTCTTGGGAAGTTTGCTAAGGTTTTTTACTAATCCGCCCTTCTTTTGATACTTTCTTGATGGATACTTGTTGTGGCTCTTCCTCCTATTTTTCTCAAACTTGTTCTTCTTCATTGTTAGGAGGAAGGGGAGTAACTGAACCTTTATCAACACAAAATGTGACTTGCACTTGGGATGACATGACTACCTCAGGCCCTTGTGATTTGGGTGGCATTTGACTCGACTCCTCCTATTGAGGTTGATTGGTTGGAGTATCCATAATTTTGTCTTTAACCAACTCAGTACCCACAAGCATAAAGTCAAACTTTGACATTTGAAAGACATCAGTGCCCTCCACATCCTACTCATGTATCCACTATTGTATCTCATCTTCTAATGTTGTAATCTGAATGGGTTGCTCAGGGATAGATGGTGATGTGATAGTGGAGCTTCTTCTCCTTTCTAACTCTGTAGCTCTTCTGAGATGAGTCCTCTAGTTCAAAGGTAAATTATCCTCTTCATCCTCATCATCCTCTTCTTTAGCTTCTTCCAAAATAGGTTTAGGGACTAATGGGAAAGGAATCACTCTCTTGATCACCTTTTGCCTCCTCTTTATTAGAGTCTTAATCTTTCTTCTCTTCTTAGGCATAGAGAGGGAAGGCTTGTACCTATTGTTGAGGTATTTCTTGGACTTCCATTTCATCTTCTCCTTGTCCTTGTTCTACTAGTGGCACTTGAGGATTGCATTGGGTCTCTGTAGCTTCCACATTTTCTGACCCTTACACATTTTCTTCTCTAGTATGTATAGGTGCTTGAATTTATCCCTCTTTTGGTTCAGTTTGTTGAGGAGAATTCCTCTTCCTTTTGCACTTACCTTTACCCTTTTGAGCCTGATAATATCCAACTGGTCTATCAAGTTGGTGTAACATTTTTCATCTTACTGGTGATTGGGCTGTGAATGTAGGCATTGTAACCTTTGCTCCTCTACCTTTAGCTAGATGAGATTGAGCATGGAAGATCACTATCTTAGGAATTAGATAAAGTTTGAAAGGTCTCTTGATCCAATCATTTTTCAACTTGATGACGTACCTTTCCCTAAGGTTAATGTTTAAGTTCTCTTATTTGTCAATCTAGACATTCATGATAGGCCAGTCACCAATCTTATCCCTGTTGAACAATGGATCAAGAAACTCCTTTGTGTCTTGTTGCACAATCTCCAATGGAATCTTTATCTTCAAAGACTTCTTTTCCAGATACAAAGTCATCCTACAATAATCCCTTATGTGGACATTGTAGTCATTTGTTGCATTCATCCAGTTATCTTCAAGGGCATCTTTATGTTAAAATGTTTTACCAGCTAAGCATTGTACTCTCCCAATGTTATCAAAATAGGGCCAAGGAGAATTATACTCATCCAATGGATACTAATCCCATTCACACTCAAAAGAAGGAATATCTTGCCTTTGATCCACCTAAAAAGGTCCTATAGTCATAGGCCACATCCAACATGTTTTATGCTACTTTCTATCTCTGTCATATGTAGACAAGAGTTGTTGAGAGATCTCCTGGAGAATAAGTCTATCACTAGGATACCTAGGGAGCTTCTTAGGGTTGATAGTTGTACTCGCTACCCTCAAATATGTAAATATTCAAAATTGGATATAATAAGTTTTGACTAATGATATCTGTCTAAGCTGCCTCTTATGATATTCTCTTCACATAATCCCCTACTATGAACTGGATTATTGTGAATATGAAAGCATCATTTACAATCTTATATTCTTTGTTTTTCTTTGAAAGCCTCTTCTTTACTAGCCGAGGATATACAATATAAGGCCATGCATTTGCATCCTGCATGCTACCTCTCTTATAGAGCCCTGCATAATTTGTCACCCTAGCGGATAACAAGTAGACCAAGTATGATGTCATGCAAAATTTCATGTTGTTCTTCATCGCCAGTAGCTGCTCATCCAAATTCTCACTAAGAGTAGAAGCCCAATCTAGTGGCATCTCTACTTTCTTTATTGTTTCAATAAAATGCACCATAAAAATATTCAGGTGTCTAACTACTGGCCAACCCATAAGTCTACTCAAGAGTATGATTGAATATCCAATATCTTCCTTCATGTATCCTCTTGTCATGTCTACTTTTCCCACTTTCTTTCCTAGAGGAGTTTTCTCTATAAGGCATGAAGATTGGATGATCTCAAAAGCTTCATCAATATGTTCCCTATACCATCTCTCTACTTGCTCATAGGTTAGTCTAATGAATTGATCCGCCCTTGGGAGATGGAACAATTTTTGAATGTTCTTAGGTCAAAGATCAAGAATGATCTATCTTGTAATGCTCTTGACTACCCTTTCTTTAGGAGCAAAATGCTCTATGAGTGTCATGATTAATTCCAAGGACTGTACTAACACTGGGTGTGATGTTGCACTAACAAGTCTTGATCAGATCAATGCATATATCATTTGAGACCTCTTAGTTGGTTTGTTGCACAATTTTAGGAACTCACCCAAATATATGTGACCTAAATCTTTGTCTTGAATCTCTAAATACTCATCCTAAATCTATGATTTTGTAGGAACGCCCTAGAACTTGAATACTACTTATTTTGATGCCATTTTCTCTGCAAGGGAGGATGATGAAGACACCGTCGTATTTGTATAAAAGAACTTCCATTAGTTTAAAATTGAAGAAAAATAGATTAATGACACCCTAAAATTGACTCGCTCAAAACCTAAAACCCTAATCTTCATGGAAAGACCTAAAAAAAACCTAGTTTACCCTTAGAAAGCCAAATGGCACACCTGATAGGTGCATCTAATGCGCCTTTCAATTTGCAATTTTTTTAATATGTGGTGTATTGATGCACACCTTAATTTAGGTTATTCTTGTTGATTTTTTAAGTTTCTTAAGGTTTTTTAGTTGTATGAAGAAGATAAGGTGTGCATCAATGCACCTAATGAGGTGCACTGATGTGCACATTATTTTGTGTATTTTAACCTTGTTTGTTGTTTTGTGAATGTAGGTGAAGGCAGAGCAAGGAGGAAGGAAGCATAAAATTGCACCTGCTAAGGTGTGGTGGTGCGGTGCAATGCTCTGAAGGAGGAAGAATGAAAATGAAATGGGGGAAGAGTGGTGGGTAGGTTTTATAGGCCCTAAAACTTAGCACCCCTTGTGCTGTATAGCTGCATAGCTACACTATTGTGCATCACCAAGGGTGATACCCTTGCATGTAGGTTTTGGCATACTAGCGCACTAGTTGAGATGCACTGGTGCACCTCTCTTTTTGCAAAAATAGGTCTTCTCCCTCAAAAAATCTAATTTTTGACAATTGGGTTTTCTAGTCAGGACTCAAACATGAACTAGGAAACTAGATAAAACCTCAAAAGGACTCACACCCTGGACTGGGTTACCAAAAAATTGAAAAAATAAACTAGGGGGTCTCCATTCCTTGTAGGAATGGGGCGTGCATTGTGGAACCACAACAAGTCCTTAATTTATTGTAAGTGTCAAGCCCTCTAACAAGGCAAGGCCTAATAGTCTTTTAAATCTTTAACAGGAAAAACCTTTCACCTGGTAGATCATATCTTATGGTAAAAAATTGTAACCTTAATAGGTTAACTTTATTGTTGCAATGGTGAAGATATGTGGGTTTCATTCCCACCCCATTTTACCTTCATGTGGAAGTCTTTTTGGGTAACCAAATCAGTGTGTTATGTGTTGAACTTTTATGGATGTGATGAACTTATTTTTTTTCAACATTACAATTTTAATGATAAATTAGGTATGATTTAACGAGATTGATTTTGATGTCAAAAGGTTAAGATCTTGATTCACCCCCCTCTTAGTATCTTGTTCCCACACACACACACACACACACACACACACACACACACACACACACATTCCAACAATTGGTATCAGATCCAAGTTCTCTTATTAGGAAGTTTAACAATTTGAGAGGATAATATCATGGAGATGGAAGTATACAAGATGGGAAAGATCATTGAGAATCATATAATTGAAATCCAAATTGGGTTGCAACAATTAGAGACAACTAGAGAAGAGTTGAGAAAATCCCTCAAAAGAAGAAGAGAGATGGCTATACAATTTAATAACAATCAAAACATAGAAGTTGATACAGAAGGATTGTTGGACAATGGAAGGACTGGTAACAAGGATGAAGAAATGAACAAACTACTAGAAAATAATAGTGCCCTAGTGAAGGAAGCAAAAAACATAATATAGAACAGGAAATTCAATCTGTCACACTGCATGAAGCCATTGAATAAAAGAAGAAAGAAATAGAGTATAAGTTCATAGCTAAAGAAGATAGAAGGTAGATAGCTAGAAGACCTAAAGAAACATCATTTGAAGTTTAGAAGCTTACAAATAATCAGCTTGATATGATAAATCAGTTGGTAATTTCAAATCAGAAAGCAAAAAAAAAAGATTTGGAGATCACAAATCTAAAATTACAAAATGAGCATTTGAAGAATGAGATAAGGCATGAAAAAGAACTCATGGAAAGGATGAAAAAACCAAATGAAGCAATCAAACATTTTGAAGATATGATGATGTCACCAAGAGAAAAAGAAACATTGGGGCTTAGATACAAGAAATCTTCAACTACTGAAGAAGGAGAATTGTCCAAAAGTGGAGAACAAAGGAATGCTAAAGGAAAACCTACATGCCATTACTATGGAAATATTGGACATACAACAAAAATTTTTAGAAGAAAAAATACTAAGAAAAATCCTAAACCTAAGCCAAGTGGTAATTTTTCTAAATGCAAGAAAATGGGACATCAAGCTCATGAATGCAGAACAGAAAACACAGATTCAACTAGAAAGGTATCTAAATTCCAAGGTCACCGATACAATTGTCAAAATAATGCATATAAGGCTTATGAATGTAGACTTAAGAAGAAATCACACTGGTCACTTGGAAAATAGACTTATGCAGTAAAGAAAGGAAATTCCTATGATTGGGATTATAGAACATGGTACAATTGTCACCATTTTGGAGAATATGGACACATTCTAGAGAATTTCTTCGGAATAAATTTTAGAGGAAATAACAAGAAATGGCTAAATGGTGAGATAATATGTTTTAGCTATCTTAGAGTGGGTCACATTAGTAAGAACTACAAAACTAGGACACTTGCACCAACACCAAGAAATGAAGATGACAAACTAGAAAAGAAGAAGACATGGAGAAAGGTAGTAAGAGCTGGAAGCAATAGAGTAGAAGGCACTATGATCACCCAATTTGATGGATCTGGTAATCACACCACATCTCACTAAAAGGAAGCAATATGTAGGACCTGTATACTTGAAAGCTATACTTTACATCAATTCCTAGCATTAAAGTGATGAAAAGATATATATGCATAATTGGAGATGCATTGAGAAATGTTAGAAATAAAAATTCAGTAAGTACCAAGCATCAGTGGTATAGTCTATATTGACTTAGTATTGTAGTTTAGATTGAGAAGGATTACATTCTAACTGAGTGAATTGGTTATGACTGAGTGCCTAAATTTAGATTGAACTAAAGTTAAGGACGAGCACATCTTTCATACACTATATGAATACGAGGACATTTATTGTAGAGCTAAATTGAAAGATCGAGCGTATATATCAAATTTGAATGATTATTTTTCTTACTTGGTGATCAAGGAGCTCTCATAAATATTCAAAAGTGATATAAGAAACCAGAGCAAGGAACCACAATAAGTTATCATCAAATTTGCAAAGAGAAGTAAACATTACTCTTATTGTCGAGTAAAGTATTTTGTGAAAATATTTTATTGAAAAACCTACTTCACAAGGACACCTGGAAGTGAAATGTCAAAGGATAACAATGTACAAATAATAAGGAATGATCACCGAAATCCACCAAATTTTAGAAACATAGTTAATATTGAGACCCCTATTGATAATGTTGGAGTGTTGTCATCTATTCCACCTAGACTCTTGACTATGTAAGACATCAGATCATGTTATCAATGTAAGACTAGAAAAATTGGAGATTTTGAAATCAAAATAGCTTATAAAAAGTTATGTGTAGATGGAATTCTGAAAAATGAATTCAAAATCATTTTAGAAAAAGGGATGACTCATGCCATAGATTTTCCTAAAATTTTAAAGAACGAATGGATACAAATTGTTTTATGTCAGATTCATGACATGAAAGTATGGTTGGAAGGCGAACCAATAAAAATCAATAAGGAAATCATTCAAAGAGTAACTGGGTATCCTACATTAGATCAACATAAGAGCATAAGGAATGGCACACATAATGAATTTGAAAACCTAACCAAGGTGAAGTGGAATGGCTGTGGAATGTCAATAGACAATATTGAGGATCCGATAATTAAATTTGTTGTTTGTGTGATCACACACAAGTTTTATCAATCTAGCAGGTTGAACAACATGTTGTGCATTGCAATTGATTTGGGATACAAAATTGTGAAGAAAGATCATGCATATGACCTTGCTAAGCTATAGTTACAAAAACTTACAAAGAACCTAGAAGCAATAAGAAGAGCTAAGAAAACATCGTGTAAGTTTGGTTCCTTATTAGTTTATTTTCTATGTACAAAACTATTTTCCTACTATTGGAAAGGTAACATGAGACAAAAATAAGAATACTATAGATAAGTTGAATGACCTAATAAAGAGGCTGGGAGATAATTTTGAAGCAATCATGGACAACTATTTTGAAGAATTCAAAACAACAATGGAGAATAGGATGAGGATTCCAAAATTAGTTGTAGATAAATATTATAATGAAATATGTTTCATTATGGACATAGATTTTGTGTACACACAATAAGTAATACCAAGGGTAGCATGGTTGAGGCCTATGCCCTATGAGATAAATGTTGATAACATATCAGTAGTAACCACTGCATTATTGTTAGAAGACATAGATGTTGGTACCGAGCAATTTGGCACATATGAAATAGTTATTTCCAAGCTAATTGCTGAAGTTGGAACACCTAAGACAAGTAAGCAAAGGAAAATAAATTTTTTTGAGGTGAGTAAAATGGAATAAGGAGAACCCTTAGAGGCTGAGGAAGGCAAGGGAAAAAAGCTTACAATTGTGAAGTAGAAGGCCACAAAAAAAATGAAGCTTGTAATAATTGCACCTAAGGTAAAGGAAGACCTTTAGAAGGACATGCAAGAAATGGTAACAACATCAAGGCCAAAGGGAAAGGTTATCATTACAAGAAGGAGGTCAACACAACCTACTACTGAAATACTACTAGGAAGTCCATCAAAGAAGAGAAATCAAGTAGATGAGCAAGTAAAACCAAAGAGGAAGCTAATAGTTGCACAAGAGGAGGAGGAAGAAGAAGAAAGGGTAGAGTCTGATGAAGCCAACAAACTACAAGTTATAAAGAGACTCCATCTAATGCATATAAATTAGGTATGTGAAAAATTGATAGAATAAAAAAATATTTTAGCTCTTAAAGACTTACGGTATGATTCTTTGAGCAATAAAAATCAAGACAAACTTGAAGAAGCTTTAATTAATATGTTGATCAAGTTTAAAACTACACCTATGGAAATAGAAACTGTAATTCTTGTAGGATTGTATAATAGAGTAGATGCCAAATGGAAATGGGCATTGACTACATAGAAGAAAATAAGAGAAATGATACTGGCATAAGTCATGCCATATTTGGGAAAGACAAATACGTCTATAGTCCTTAAAGATTCTGTTAAGAAGCTTATGCCAAGGGATAGGGCATACAAAGTTTTAAAGGATAAAATTCCTAAAGTTGAGGAAGCTAGTATGAAATTATGGAAGAAGTATTTGGAGTACTTACTCCTACTATAGAGGTGAGAGAAGGTCAAGATGATAAAGAACTTACTAAAGAAGAAAATTAGGAAGTAGTTGAGCTAGTAGTAGAAATGGAAGAACTTATCAGTGGAATTAAATTTAAGGATACTATCACAATTGAAGATGATACTGATGTCTCTCCACCTAATCCAAATGTACTCACAAAAGAGGAAATTCAAGGATTGATGAAGGACTAAGAAAAAATTGTACAATTCCAATTTTGTTACAAGTAATTGAATATCCAAAGCTTGAAGTTAAGAAGACCGATGATGATAAAGTCACACTAGTTATAGAGGCTATAAGTGCTAAGCAACTTGGTAAGGCATTGATTTTATATTCGCCACTAATGACTTGTCTAGAAAATTTGAAAAATGAAATAAATTCTAAGAAAGTTTTAAGCACAAAGTTGGTAGATGAAGAAATTACACAAAAAGAGCAAGACACTACTCAAGCTCTCATTCAAATGCTAAGTGTAAAGGTTGCAGAATCAACACTAGTGACACCTATACGACAAGTAATATCTACACCAACGCAATAACCAAAGGAGAGATCAAGTGGGAAAGGGAAGTAAATACAACCATCACTACCAAGTGATACACCCTCAAGATCTTAGGCTATGACTCATGTAGAAGAGGATTATGATGAGTTAGTAGACCTTAATGAGGTAATTACATTACCTACATATGATTTCAATAGTCTTACATGAGAGAAAATGCATGAACTACAAATCTTGTTGAGTCGAAAGGCCAAAAAAGAATGAATAAAGAGAGAACATAAGAGAAGACAAGTATTGCATACTGTTAGAGACATTTTTACATATGATTTTGGTATTACAGATGCAAATCATTAGCATACAATTTTGGATCAAGTAGTATATGTAGTTGATAGAGTTCAAATAGAGGACACAGAAACAAATGAGAAGTTATTACAATGGTATGAAAGGAGAATGGAGCATAAAGTACTATAGAAAGTGTGCAAAAACTTGTAAAGTTCCAGGCTAAGCTTTCTACAACCATTACACAATTGGAAACAATTTTGAAAATAATAAGTTCTTTATACTTAAAATTACATGATACAAATTTCTTTATAGCAGATACACAAAGATCATTAGAGTTATTATATGAAACCATAAAGACTAATGTTCACTCATTGAGCAAGAACACAAGTTCAAGTTCATTTTCATGTAGTGAACTTATATTCAGTCAAACAAGGTTAGCTGAACTCATAGCTAAAGATGTAGAAATATAAATGAGTTGGCACTAATTTAACTTCAATTATTGCCATACACATATATAATTCAGAAGGTTATTTATGTTGCTAGAGAAATTTTGAAAAGAGACACAAACTTTGCACATATTGTAAGATTCAATTACCTAGCTACTGAGCTAGAGGTTCAATTTCAAATTTTGGCAAATGTACAAGAAAGATGGAACATAGGCTATGCTAATATTGTGGCAAGTCATTAGAATTTCTTTGCCAAGTTCCAACTCATGCCCATAGCCCCAACTACCATCAATGAAAAAAGGGGGATAATTGATGGAATTAATAAGAAGGAAGAAGTAATAAGGGGGAGTTAGAGTCAAAATTAGAGTTATGAAGAAGAAGGTATCAGGAAAAACATCATATTTTATGATTTCATGACAAATTTTTTTTGCCACTAATGTCAAAGGGGGGGATTTTTGATCTCTAGGCCTATGTTTCCTATTGGTGACCAAACACTTAGTCATTTGCAAGTCATTTACTCGGTAAGATTACAAGGTCATCACTATGACCGGGTTATCTAGCAAAGGCCGCGAAAGAAATACTTAGACCAAGCAATACAATAATTGTTGAACATTTAGTAGAGACCAAGCAGATATGTGAGCCAAGGAATATAGTATGATATGAGTAATATAATGATGATCAATCATATTGAGAAGTTATCAAGTGCCAAGCAACAACATACATGACCAAGTGTCAGAGCATTCAAGTGTCGAGCAATGCAGTTTTGATATGTGTGTTTGTAATGGCACAAAATCATATATGAATCATTCTGGTTGACATTTCTATACGATTAAATACCTGTAGAGCCACTTTAGATTATCATAAAACGTCATTAACAGAAGGTAATGACTCCTAGGAAAACAATTTAACCTATCAAAAAAAGGGATATAAACAAAAAAAGATGATGAAGTTTAAACTATTGATCAAGATCTAGAAACTTCACATGAAGTCTATTTAAGGAGGATTCTAACTCTAGAATCAAAGATATACTAATAAAGAGTGAGAGGAAAAAATGAAAGGATAAAATGCAGAAAGGATACATGAGTGTGAAGGAGTTAAAGAAATAGATCCAATAGAGAGCAATCATAGTAGTGAAGGACTGAACAGATTTATCAGATTAGGAGAATCAGATCAAAGATAGAGGAAAGAGGAGACCCAAGGTCATCCTACAAAATATACTGAGGGTCAGGTACTAAATCAATTATTTGGTAATTGAGACAAGGAAAATCTCTTAACAAAGTAGTCCTAATAGGCCTACGTAAATCTCCTAACATAGCCCTTACTTTATTGTAAGTGTCAAGCCCTCTAACAAGGCAAGATCTAATAGTCTTTTTAGTGTTAGTTTGTGGTGACTAATCAAGAAAGTACTATACATACTTTAATTTTTTTTGGCTTGCGGCTAACGTTTTAGTTGACATATGGCTGACATATGGCCGACATGTTGTAACCCTAAAGTGACATAAAAATACTTGTATAAAAGGGCTTAGGGTTAGGGATTGTTTCATAGTAGGTGATGCAAAAATTAGTTCCTGCAGTGGTATTGAGCTATAAGGGATTATAGATTGTAATCAGGTTGTAATCACTGGATCATAATAATATTGGACTTGCTATTTAGTGGATGTAGCCTAGGGATTGGGTGAACCATGTTAAATCTTGGTGTCTTGTGTTCTTTTTTGTGTGATCTATTATTTTTTGTTATTGGTTATATTTGCATGTAATTGTTATTTGTCTATGGTTTAATCCTAACAAGTGGTATCAGAGTGAGGTTGTGTTTTTTAGTTATCCTCTATAGGAAAGTCTCATGGTTGAGTGGGAGTGATGGTAGACGAGGGTGAGTTGAGGGTTGATAGGTTTAATGGGCAAAACTTTTAGTTATGAAAGATGCAAATGGAAGACTATCTTCATCAAAATGATTTATGGAAGCTGTTGGAAGGAAAAACAAAGAATCAAGGATCTATGTCAAATGATGACTAAGATTTTTTGGATAGAAAGGAACTTGTAAGAATTCAATTATGCCTAGAACCATCAGTGGCATTTAATATTATAAAAGCAAAGATTATTGAAGAGTTGATGCAAACCCTAGCGAAATTGTATGAAAAACCCTCCACTTCAAACAAGGTATTTCTCATGAAGCATTTATTTAATATGAAAATGACAGAAGGTGGATATGTTGTAGATCATTTAAATGAGTTTAATACTATTATTAGTTAGTTATCTTTTGTGGGTATCAATTTTGATGAAGAAATTAGGGCTCTCTTGATTTTGTGTTCTTTGCCTGAAAGCTGGAATTGGTTGGTAATGGTTGTGAGCAATTATGTTCCTAGATCTAGTACCCTAAAATATGATGATGTGATCAATGTTATTTTGAGTGAGGAAACTTGTAGGAAAACCTCAAGTGGATCTACATCAAGAAGTGCTTTGAACACATAAAGTAGAGGCATAACGATAGAGAGAGGAAGTCATTTTAGAAATTGTAAAAAATCAAGAGGAAAGTCAAAGGGAAGAAGGTCTCAATCGAGAGGACTGAATGACTACTAGTACTATGGGAAACTAGGGCATAAAAAGAAAGATTGTTGGACTTAAAATAAAAATGAAGGAGATAAACTAGATGGAGACAAGGAGACAAATGTGGTAAGTAACAAATCTAAAGAAGATGCTTTGCTTCTATCTTTAGAAAGTGTTGATGATTTTTGGGTTTTAGATTTTGGTGCTTCATTTCATGCTACACCTCATAGAGGTTATTTCATTGATTATGTCCAAGGGGATTTTGGCCTTATTTATTTGAGGGATAATGAACCTTGTCAGATTTTTGGAAAGGGAAAAGTTAAGATTAAGTTGCAGAATGGGAATCATTGGCTACTACATGAGGTAACACATGTTCCAAGGCTGAGTATGAATTTAATTTTAGTAGGAAAACTTGGTGATGAGGGCTATGTAGTTACTTTTAATGATAAAAATTAGAAGGTTTTAAAAGGTTCCCTTGTAGTAGCAAAAGGTGTGAAAGTAGGCACCTTATATCTTTGTATAAGTCATATTGTTCCTTCTACTTTAATTGTTTTAGAGAAAAATGAATGTTTAGGAATAATTGCTATAGTTGAGTAGGGAGAAAAAATAGCTGTTGTAAATTTTGATATAGCACTATGGCACAACAAACTTGGGCACATGGGTGAGAAAGGTATGAAAGTACTTCATTCAAAGAAAGTTCTACCAAGTTTTAAATGTGTTAATATGGAATTCTGTGAAAGTTGTGTGTATGGAAAACAAAAGAAAGTGAGTTTTGTGAAGACTGGGAAAGAAAACAAAAAGGAGAAATTAGAGCTTGTGCATACCGATCTATGGGGACCAGCTCAGGTATCTTCCTTTGGTGGCTCTTAGTATTATATTACATTTATTGATGACACAACTAGAAAAGTATGGGTTTATTTCCTTAGATAGAAATTTGATATATTTCAAACTTTTAAGAAATGGAAATGCTTGGTTGAAAATGAGACTGGTAAGAAATTAAAATGTCCTAGATCTAATAATGGTGGTGAGTATTGCAATCATGAATTTGAAGATTATTGCTCCACTAATGGTATTTATAGATAGAAAACTGTTCCAAGGACTCCACAAGAAAATGGAGTGGCTGAATGCATGAACATGACTATAATGGAGTGTGCAAGAAGAATGAGGTTGCATGCTGGGTTGCTCTTATACATGTGGGCAAAGGCTATCAATACTACTGTATATTTGATTAATAGAGGTCCCTCTACTCCTTTGGGTTGTGGTATTCTAGAGGAAGCATGGACTGGTAAGAAGGTAAGTTATTCTTTTCTCAAAACCTTTGGTTGTGAAGCACTTGCTCACATAAATTCTAAAAATAGAACCAAGTTAGAAGCTAAGTCAAAGAAATGTGTATTTGTTGGATATGGCATTAATGAATTTTGTTATAAGCTTTGGGATTTTGAAAATCATAAAATTGTAAGAAGCAAGGATGTCATATTCAATGAGAAAGTGTTGTACAAAGATTTGTTGCAGCAACATGAGAAGAAAGAAGATGATTATGTAGTGTTGGATGATACTCCAAAAGATGATATTCTAGCCATTCCTCATGATGTGCAACAATTGCAAAAACAAATACCACAAACACCAGTGAATGTTAGATGGTCAACAAGGCAAATTAGACCTCCATAAAGATTTTCTCCCTCTTTTTGTATTCTATTTTACTTACTGATGTTGGTGAACCTGCATGTTATGCTGAAGCTATGCAGGTGGATACTAAGATTCAGCGGGAGTTTGCAATGAAAGATGAAATAAACTCTTTGTTGAAAAACAAGACATGGGATTTATGCAAGTTACCTGCAGGTAAAAGGGCTTTACAAAATAAGTGGGTTTACAGTTTAAAAGAAGAGGATGGAGGTAAGAAAGGATTTAAAGCTAGGTTAGTTGTAAAAGGATTTGCACAGAAAAGGGCATTGATTTTGATGAGATATTTTCTCCTGTTGTTAGGATGACTTCTATCCATATTATTTTAAGTATTGTGGCTACTGAAGATTTGCATTTAGAGTAGCTTGATGTTAAAATAACTTTCCTTCATGGTGATTTGGATGAAGAGATATATATGGTTTAGTCATAGGGTTTTGAGGTCAAAGGTAAGGAGAACTTAGTGTGCAAATTGAAGAAAAGTTTATATGGCTTGAAGCAAGCACCTCAACAATGGTATCTGGAATTTCATAGTTTTATGCATGAGCATGGATATAGTAGGTGTCATTTAGATCATTGTGTTTACTTTAAGAGGTTAGATGATGATAGATACATTATTTTATGTTTATATGTTGACGATATGCTTGTAGCTAGGTCTAACATGGATCAGATTAAGGGGCTAAAATGCCAGTTAGCACATGCATTTGCTATGAAGGATTTGGGGGAAACAAAACAAATCCTTGGTATGAAGATTTGTAGAGATAGGAAGAAAAAAAAATTGACCCTATCTTAGGTTGATTATGTTGAGAAGGTGTTGTAACATTTCTCTATGGAGAATGCTGAAGCTGTCAGCACACCTTTACCTAGTCCTTTGAAGTTGACCAAGGAGATGTGTCCCAAGACACAAGAAGAGGAGGATAAGATGTCCAAGGTACCCTATGCTTCAGCTATAGGAAGCTTGATGTATGTAATGGTATGTACAAGGCTAGATATTGCACATGTAGTGGGAGTAGTTAGCAGGTATATGAGTCATCCAGGAATTGAGCATTGGAATGTAGTCAAATGGATTCTTAGATATTTGAGAGGAACATCCAATAAGTGTTTACACTTTGGGGGCTCTACTACTAACTTATAGGGCTATGTTGAATTAGATTTGGTAGGTGATATTGATACCAAGTGGAGTGCTACAGGTTATGTCTTTATTGTTGGTAGGGCTTCTGTGAGCTGGGTTTCTAGGTTACAAAAGGTTAATGTTTTATCCACTATAGAGGTAGAGTATGTTGCTACTACAAAGGTAGCCAAGAAGATGATATGGCTTCAGTTCTTCTTGGAAGAGTTGGGACACCCTTAGAGTCAGAGTGGCATTCATCTTATTAAGAATTCAACTTTGCATTCAAAGACTAAACACATTCAGTTGTAGTACCATTTCATTTGGTCAGTTTTAGATGATGGATAGTGAAAGCTAGATAAGATACATACAGATGAAAATTGAGTGGATATGTTTACAAAGGTAGTGACAAGGGACAAGTTGAATTCCTCTTTAGCTTTGGTTGATCTTCTAGACTAAACAAGAATAAAAGAACAACAAAGTCTAGGGTGGTTTGATCCAGTGGGAGCCCCATGTGGTCATGGTATTGCTATAGGATCAATCTCCAAGTGGGAGATTGTTGTCTAGTGTGGAGTCTGATCAGTCCCCAAGTGAGAGATTATTAGTTTGTGGTGACTAATTAGGAAAGTACTGTACATACTCCATAAATTCTTTGGGGTTTAGGCTGACATATGGCTGACATGTTTTAACCCTAAAGTGGCATAAAAATACTTGTATAAAATGGCTTAGGGTTAGGGATTGTTTCATAGTAGGTGATGCAAAAATTAGTTCTTGTGGTAGTATTGAGCTGTAAGGGATTACAGATTTTAATCAGGTTATAATCGCTGGATCATAATAATATCAAACTTGCTATTTGGTGGACATAGCCCAGGGATTGGGTGTACCACGTTAAATCTTGGTGTCTTGTGTTCTTTTTTGTGTGATCTATTATTTTCTAATATTGTTTATATTTGCATGTAATTGTTATTTCTATTTGTGGTTTAATCCTAACATTAAATATTTAATACAACATACATTTTACTGGATATATCATATCTTATGGTCAAATATTGTAACCTTAACAGGTTAGCTTTATTGTTGCAACAATGAAGATTTGTGGATTTCATCCCCACCCAAGTTTTACTTTCATCTTGAAGTGTTTCTAGATAACCAAATCAATGTGCTATATGTTGAATTGTTATGGATGTGATGAACTCATTTTGTTTAGGCATTACAATTTTAATGATGAATTAGGTATGATTTAATGAGATTGATTTTGATGTAAAAAATATTGATATAAGATTGTTTTGAAGTAAAGAACCTATAATGGAACAATCATTATTTTGTCAATGATGTCAAACCTACTACCTACTGGTGAGAGAAATTATTTTTGGTCTAAAAGATATCATTTAGTTGATTGATGAAGAGGATTTGAGAACATGAGATAATAATAACACCTAGAGAAAGGTTGAATTATTTGGTATGTTAAAAAAACACTAAGACCAAGTGAGACATTGATACTATAGTGTAGTGTTTATTTACTGAGTCTAAAATGAAAGATTACTCGAGTTAAGACTAGAAGAAGATCAAGTATGAAAAGTTTCTATTGAGCCTTATTGAGTAGTCAGTGTAAGTTGAGCAAAAATCAATGCAAGCTGAGTGATTATTAGTATATGCCAGGTAAAGTTTAGTTGATGCTGAGCATCAATAAACTTTAGTGTTCACCAAGTAAACTAGTGTTGGTTGAGTCAAAGAATAGTATAGAAGCCGAGTGACATCATATTGATGCCAAGAGCCATTAAATATGTTAAATCAAAGATTTGACGGATCAAAGTAGACTATTTTTTTTCTTGAATTGTGTGAAGCATGCAAAAGATAATTATGATGAGCTGCTGGAGTAGAATTCAAGGTAAACTATTTTGAGGCAAATGAAAGGAGGATTGAAGAAGAAGTTTCGAGAGGAACCAAATGGAAAAGTGAATAACTTCATTGTATCATACCTAACCCTAAAATGGATGATTGTGGTTAAATGGCTAAAGATCTTAATTCTCTATTTATAGAGATAGTTGGATAGAAGAAATGCTTGTCATGTGTGAGAACCTAAGGAAGACAAGGAGTCTGGGGTATTGCTTCATTTAGTAGCCAGATAGAAGTGAATGTAGTTCGCATGCAAAACAAGAAGGATTAAGAGTATGAATTGTTGAAAGGTGAACAAGCTATCATAGTTGAAGTGTGTGAATGCCAAGCAGAATGGAGGACTGAAACAAAGATCTATAATATGCAAGTGAGTTGTAATTTGTTGTCAAGTCAAGCCTTATTCTTACTTTCTAATCATTATATCAGTCTAGGATAAATCCTTTAGATCAAGGTTGACCTAAAAGTCATTTGTAAACCCTTTAATTAGGTGACATTCTAATGGAATGGTCTAAAGTCCTATAAAAAGGCTCACTCCTAATAGAGTGATTGAAATCCTTTAACTAGGTCACATTTAACAGTGTGTATTGTAACCTTTAATAGGGTTGGCATTTCAAATGGCATTACTTCAGAAGAGTGAGAAATAGTAGCACATTACTAGTGGTTTTTCTCAAATTGGGTTTCTATGTAAAATCCTTGTGTCAAATGTGTTATTGAATCTGTTATATTTCATGTTTACATTTTTTCAAAGTTGTTTTGACCTAGGACAATAACCTACCAAATTTAAGTATTGTATAATCTAATGGATGCATGCATAATAAGGTTTTATGGATATGGGTCTACTAAGCATTGAAATTTTTTATTTGTACATTTAGACCTTGGATAACTAATTCACCCCACTCTTAGTTATTCTAAAGAATTCCAACAATTGGTATCAGAGAGCCATAATGCTTAAGAGGAATAGTTTGAAGGTACTAGAAGCAAAAGATCAAGATGTCTAAAAAAGAGGTACCCAAGCTTAATAAGGAAACCTTCCCTACATGACAAAGTCTAATGAAGCTACACCTAGGAGGTCTTGGAGACCATGCATAATCTACCATCACCACTATGAATGTTGACCCTATTGGAGCCCTAACTGCTGAGGATCTAAAAAAGAATAAATAACACAATCAAGCAATGTTGGAGATTGCCTCTACCCTAAGTTATTCAAAGTTTGATGACATCAATGGCTATAATAGTGCAAAGGATTCTCTTCAAACCATTTATGGAGGAGATAAAAATGTTTTTAGAGCCAAATCTAAAAGTCTTAGAGGTAATTTTGATGACATAAGGATGCAAGAAGGTGAGAACATTTCTTAATATTTTTATAGAATAAAAGATGTTAATTCTATAAGAGGAGCTAGTGGTAAAACTGATGATGAGACTGTATTAAGCAAAGTATTGAGAACACTGCTACCGATTTATGTTGTTAGAGTTTTTTCCATACAAGAATTAAGATGTATACCATTTTCTAATCTAACTTTTGAAGGTTTGGTAGGTAGGTTCACTGCCTTTGAACTCTCTAATTTTGACAATTTCAAATATGAGAATGTTGAATTTTCTTTCAAAGCTAATCTGTCATTAAAAGAACCTAAAGAGAAGAAGAAAAAGGTTAAATATGTTTCTAGTGATAGTGATACAAATGAGGAAGATGTAGAAAAACTTGAAGCACTGCTAGCAAGGAGATTCCACAAAGGCAAAGGAAAATTCAAAGGGAAGTTACATATCATGTGTTTTAACTGCAATGAGGTTGGTCATATTACTGGTAGATGGACAAAGAAGAAGAAAAATAGAAGTGGAGACAAATACATAAGTAAAAGAGATGAGGACAACAAATATTACAAAGATAAAGGTAAGCCATCTTTCTACATTGCAGAAGAGGAAACCAAAGATGAATTTGACAACCATGATGATGAAGTGGTGTATGTTGCAATGAAGGATGATTCTGATGAGGATGAGGCAATTGCACTAGTCTCTTATGTGAACAAGAGTGATAGATGGATCATTGATAGTGGGTGTTCACATCACATGACTGGAGATAAAAGTAAGTTCATTACCTTGAATTAATTATGATGGAAATAGTGTAAGGTTTGGTAATGATGCACCTTGTCTGATAAAAGGAAAAGGATCTATCAAACTCATAGAAAAGATCATGTGTGGCAATGTTTATTATGTTGAAGGACTTAACTATAATTTGTTGAGTGTGTTACAACTAAATAGTTTAGGTTGCAAAGTTGAGTTTGAGAACAAGGTAGCAAAGATCTATGACATTGATGAGAAACTAATAGGGAAAGGTGATCAGACTAGAGGTAACCTATTTTATCTTGATATGAATGATGCTACTTGTCTTGTTGTATAATTTGATGATGTGTGGTTATGACACAAGAGGTTATGTCATGTTAACTTTGATAACTTGGTTAGTATCAATAACTTGAAAAGAGTCAAAGGTTTTCCTAAACTAAAGAAACCTAACAATGTAATTTGCAAACAATGTTAATTAGGCAAGATGAAAAAATTTAGTTTTAAAAGTAAGACTCACACCTCTAAACAAATTCTTGAGATTGTTCATACAGACTTGTGTGGACCAATTAATGTGAAAAGCTACAAGGGTGACAAGTACATTATCCTATTTGTTGATGATTATTTTAGGATGATGATAGTTATGTTTCTAAAACAAAAATATGACGCTTTCCAAATATTTAAGTGGTACTTAGCTAGAGTTGAAAAGGAGATAGGAAAAATCCTAAAATGTTTGAGATCTAGTAGAGGTGGAGAATTTACATCAAATGAGTTTGAGATGTTTTATAATGATTGAGGAATCAAAAGACATACATTTGCACCTAGGACCCCTCCACAAAATGGGATTGCTAAAAGGAGGAATAGATCTATAATAGATTGTGCTAAGACACTCATGATGGAGAAGAATGTTGATTTGAAATATTGGAGAGAGGCTATAAGTACAACTATCTATACCTTGAACCATGTGCAAGTCAAAAAAGGTACTCATTCAACATCTTTTCAATTATGGTATGGATACTCACCTAGTGTAAAATATTTTAAGGTATTTGGAAGAAAATGCTACATTCTTAAGTATTTTAGGAATGGTAAATTAGGTGATAAAAGTGAAGAAGGTATATTCCTTGGCTATTCCAAAAGAAGTAAAGATTATAAGTGTTTAAATACTAAGACTAACAATGTTTTCTAAAGTGCAAATGTGAAGTTTGATGAATATACAGAGGTACATGAAGCTAAATCCATGAAGGAACCTGAGGAGTACAAATCATTTGTATACTTTTATGAAGGTATGCCTACTGATGAAGGTGTCGTAAATCAAGTTGAAAATCAATAGCAAATTTCAGTGACTGTCGAGTCACATACAATGAATGCCAAGTTGCATTCAAGAACTGAGCTACAGTTAGGAGCCAAGTTGCAGATAGAAGCTAGGACTCATTTTGATTCTAAGATAAGTGTACATGAAAGAGATTTTGAATTACTTGATAGAGAAGTACATAGTGATTCTGAAGTTGACAGACCTAATGAAGAAATAAGAGCAGAACCAAGATTGTCAAAGTATGTCGAAATACATCACCCTGCTAAACAAATTATTGGAGACAAAGATTCTAGACTAATAAAAAGAAATAGGGTGAAAAATGACACATGTTTATTGAGCATGTATGAGCCTAAGAAAATGAAAGATGCCTTACAAAATGAGGACTAGAGTAAAGCCATGAAATAAAAAATTGAGCAAATTGAGAAGAACCACACATGAACTCTAGTTCCCAAACCAGAGGACAATAATGTGATCGGAACCAAGTGGGTGTATAGAAACAAGTTAGATGAAAATGGTGAAGTCACAAAGAATAAGGAAAGATTAGTGTTGAGCTATCATTTTGCACAATGATTAATGATAAGAATCCTTTCTAACTCCTCTCTTGAAAAGATGATTTGGGATCAACTCCAAGGTTTTGGGTGATCTTGTGACCTACTGGAATCCACTTAGTTGAAGATAAATGTGTTTGTTCACAAAGAGGCCTTTGCTTGTTCAAACCTATTTGGGATCAAATGGTCAATCTACTTGCCATTTAAAAATTAAGCACAAAAAGAGATGTTTTTGGTATTTTCTATTTTTAAATGAATGCAATCTAACAATGCAACTATATGAATTCCTAATTTAACCAAGGGTTAGCAAAGCAAATAATGAAGATAGGGTAACAAGAATTTTAAGCAAATGACTTGAAAAGTAAATTCCTAATGGACATAAGCTATAGAAACAACGCGTTTGCGAGTTAAGGCTTTGAAAAGATCAGTAGGTAACCAATGAAAATAGGAGCAATGCTTCCTTAATTACACTAATGCAATCATCAATGAGAATTCAATAACTATAAGATGTTTCACTTTTCATCAAATCACAAGGCCACAAAAAGTGCATTAATGAGAGACAAAAAGCTATGCAGGAACAAAATGGATGATCTCTTCTCAAACTAAGTACATCAACAAAATTTGTAAAACCATAGCAAACACTAGAATTAAAATATTTCTCAATCAAAATAACACAATAAAACCATTGGCTCAATTACACTCCATGAACATACATTCATAAAATATAACACACTTATGCAAGAATCACTACACTCTAAATGTGAGCACCAACAACATATATTATTGCATCAAAATAATGGCAGCTTGGAATACATATTACATTCTTGAATTTATATAAATCTTCTCCTCAATTTGTGTTGAGAGATCTTTTTATGCAAACATATGCTTCTAAACTAATAAAACAAATCTATTTATGTACAAACTGATTCTCTAATTGGTGCTAAGTAGGACTTCATCCTTATTTATATCATTCAATGGATGCATGAGTTTTTAAACATCTTAAAACAAAGAAAGCATGAGAAAATAAGAAGAAGAAAGCTATCAGACGATGTAGGAGTCTCTAGAGATGCCAAAAATAGAAGATCAACCTTCTCTGGATGTTTGTAGGAGTTAAACTATCATCAAAATGCATTTTTGATGCATGAAAGCTCTAAATTTAGAATTGGTAGTTAAGTATCAATGCACCTCAGAAGAAGCACACACTAGGAGAAGCACACCTACACACCTTGGCAAAAATTTGTGCAAGGTACTTAATTCACCAAAAAATTGAGGTTGTTGATTTTGAAAATAGTTTTTGGGTTTTTCTCAAATGGGGTTTTAGATCACTCTTGTGTATTTACTTTGATCCTTTTGATGATTTATTCCCTCTTTATAGCCAAAAACTTTCATAGACCTAAACTCCTTCTATATCTAAAATCCCAAGGCACCTATATTGAATCTTGTCATTAATAGTTGCATAAGATGAAGAACCTATTTTAGTTCATGTATCCAACCTCTGTATCTTTGATCTTTAGTGTAAATTGCTTGATTCCTTCTTCTCTCTAACTGCCTAATCTTTCCTAGTCAGAGACCAAGTGATATGGATTATCCAAAATGATCAAATGTTTGAAAAATTTTCATACTTTTTTACAAGTTTTTCTAGGTCCTTTTAATTAGCCTTTTAGGAGGTCTTCTACTCAAAACTTCAAGTTGAAACTTTCATCGGTCCAAAAAATTGGGTAGTCAAAGGCTTGCTATTTTAGGGAGTAAAATTAGATTTTTAGTTCTTCTTTCCAATAGTGTAAACAATTTTGAATTCCGAGCTCTAGGTCAAGAGTTATGACCCCAACAAGTTAAGGATGCCTTTTTTACCTACACAAAGAAGCAAACATTAGTCTAGAAAGTTGAAAATCAAACTTTAAACAAACTCTACTTGTGACAAAAAATGATATAGAATGTAAAACCTTAAAAAAATTGTTAAAAAGATCTTAAAAACCTAATTTCTAACCCTGATAGGAAAAAAAGAGCACACCTGGCACACCTCAGAGGTGTGCTAAGTGCGCTCTTTCCCTTATGTAAACTTTAAAAAATAAGGGTCCGCATCTTGTGCACCTCATGGGGTGCACAAGATGTGAACCCTTACTACACAAGGTAAGGAAAATACAAAATGAAAGGGTGCATATTTAGCGTACCTCATGGAGTGCGGTAAATGTGCACCCTTTACTTCCCTAAGGAATGATTCTTCCTAGTAAAGATGCATAGCTCCGCACCTTTCACTACGTGAAGTCTTTGTGAGAGTAGGTTTTTAAAGGTTTTTTTTGAGTTTTTTAGTTAATGTAACAAAGGTAAGGTGCACACCTTGTTTTAGAGATTTTAACTTGTTTTTTGTGGTGTTGTGTGTAGGTGTGAGGGCAGGGTAGTGCAAAGGCACACCTCATGGAGGTGCTCAGCTACACAACTATGCACTTCCAAGAGGAAAGTGTTTTCCCATGTAACTTAGCACACTAGCACACCTAGTGAGGTGCTCTAGGTGTGCTAGTGCTCATCCTTGTGTACCAAACAAAATGACGTTCTCTTCTAGAATCCTAGTTTTCAAAATCTAGGTTTTTAGGTAGAGACCCATATTAGCCAAAGACATTAGGAAAAACCCTAAAAAAGACTCAGACCCTAGACTAGGGGTCTAGAAACTAAAAATTGTAATAGGGGGTCCCCATTTCTAGGTGAAATGGGGCATGCACTATGAAACCACAACAATTAGTTTGCAAGGGGTATGCACAAGAAGAAGGAATAGACTATGGAGAAACATTTGCCCCTATTGCAATATTGGAAGGAGTAAGAACGCGACTTGCTTACTCTACATACAAAGGTTTCAAAATTTATCAAATGGATGCGAAGTCAACATTTCTGAATGGCATATTAGAAGAAGAGGTTTATATAGAACAATTAGAAGGATTTGTTGATGCTAACAATAAGAACATGGTATGTAGACTACACAAAGCTTTATATGGTTTAAAAAAAGCCCCAAGAGCATGGTATGAAAGACTTCACAATTATCTTGTGAAGGTTGGTTTTGAGAAGATTGATGATAAGAACAATCTGTACCTAAAGATAGAAGGAGGTAAAGGTGTTTTACTAGCTAAATTTTTTGTTGATGATATCATATTTGGAGGTCAAGATACTTTATGTAAGACATTTGCAAATGAAATCAAGAAAGAATTTGAGATGTCTATGTTTGGAGAGATCAAGTTCTTTGTTGGTTTGCAAGTATATTAGATGAAATATGGTATATACATCACTCAACCTAAGTATGTGAAGGAAAAATTGAAAACTTTTGGATTGGAAGATTCCAAACTAGTTAGCACATCTATGGTGACAAGACACAAGTTATCAAAGAATGATGATTCAATTGATGTGAATCAAACATTGTATAGGTCTATGATTGGAAAATTGCAATATGTAGTGCATAACAGACTTGACATTGCATTATCTATTGGGATTGTTGCAAGATTCTCTGCTAATCCTAAGGATAATCATTTGATGGATGTTAAGAGAATTATGAGATATCTGAAAGGAAAAGAGACTATGGTCTATACTACAAGAAAAATGAAAAATTTGAGTTGAGAGCCTACATAGATGTTGATTGGGATGGAAACATTGATGAAAAAAAGAACACAAGTGGTGGAGCATTTTTCTTAGAAAAGAGGTTGGTCACCTAGACCAACAAGAAACAAAATTGCATATCTCAACCTACTGTCAAAGCTAAATATGTGGCTGTTGTAGTAAATTGTACAAACATTGTATGGATCAAACAACTACTTAAAGGTATGAAGGAGAAAATCACTAAACCTATGGGACTTTATTGTGATAATACAAGTGCTATAAATATATCAATGAACCCTATAATGCACACATAGACTAAGCACATTGTAATCAAGTATCATTACTTGAGATAGTTAGTTCAAGACAAAGAAGTGAGGATGGAATATGTGAATATAAAAGAGTAGGTAGTTGATATCTTCAAAAAAACTTTACCCAAGGATGCTCATGAGTATCTAAGAGGTAAACGAGGGGTGATGCCCTATCCAAAGCTACTTAAGAAGTATAAGTAGTGCCCTATATATGTAGCTGAATGTTGTATCTTACAACTTGATGCAATAGATATTACTTTAGGGGCTGCCTAAAGTAATGAATGAACTGCATTAGAAGATTTATAATCACAATGAAAGGTGACTGAGGGAGAATATGAAATTGACTATATCTGCATATAGATATGACAAGTCTTTGGTATTTTTGTCAAAGAGGGAGAAATGACCTATTGAGGGAGAAATGATTAAAAGAAGTATACATCTACCTAATAAGAGGGAGATAGTACTAGGGGAGATATATGAATGGATCAGAGAGATAGAACCCTGAATATTAGAAAGAAGGAGATATAAGTCAGAAGGAGAAGATATAGTAAAGGAACTTGACAAAGCTCACATTACCTTACATAGAGGAAGGACCTATACTTCACTGATAAAGGAAGAAATTTCAAAGATTTATTTTATTTTTGGTATTCTTATTGGTATTGGTTTGTGATCAATGCCAAAGAGGGAGATTGTTGATATAAGATTGTTTGAAGTAAATAACCTGTAATGGAACAATAATTATTTTGTCAATGATGTCAAATGTACTACTTGCTTGTGAGAAAATTCCTTTTTGGTCTAAAAGCTATCATTTAGTTTATTGATGAAGAGGATTTGAGAAGAGGAGACAACAATAGCACCTAAAGAAAGGTTGAGTTATTTGGTATGTAAAAGAAGCACTAAGACCAAGTAAGACATTGATACTATAGTGTATTGTTTATCTACTTAGAGTTTAAAATGAAATATTACTCAAGTTAAGATTGGAAGAAGATCAAGTATGAAAAGTGTCTACCAAGCCTTGCCAAGTAGTCAGTGCAAGCCAAGTGATTGTTAGTATATGTTGAGTAAAGTTTAGTTGATGCTGAGAATCAGTAAACTTTAGCATTCACCGACTAAACTAGTGTTGGCCAAGTGGAAGGATAGTATAGAAGTTAAGTGACAACATATTGATACTGAGTGCCAATAAATATGTTAAATTAAAGATTTGATGGATTTGAGCTAACTATTTTATTTTCCTGAATTGTGTGAAGCATATGAAAGATAATTATGATGAGATGTTAGCATAGAATTTAAGGTAAACCATTTTGAGGAAAATTGAAGGAGGATTGAAGAAGTTTCTAGAGGAACCAAATGGAAAAGTAGGTAGATTCATTGTATCCCACCTAACCCTAAAATAGATGATTGTGGTTAAGTGGAAAAAGATCTTAATTCTCTATTTATAGAGATAGATGGTTAGAAGAAAATGTTGTCATGTGTGAGAACCTAAGAAAGACAAGGAGTCTAGGGTATTGCTTCATTTTATGGCCAAATAGAAGTGACCACAGTTGGCATTCAAAGAAAGAAGGCTTAAGAGTATGAATTCTTGAAGGGTGAACAAGCTATCAGAGCTGAAGTGTGTGAATGACATGCATAATGGAGGGCTGAAAGAAAGATTTGCAATTTGTAAGTGAGTTGTAATTTGTTATTAGATCAAGCCTTACTGTTACTTTCTAATCATTGTATCAGTCTAGGGTAAATCCTTTGGATTAAGGTTAACCTAAAGTCATTTATAAATTCTTTAACCAGGTGACATTCTAATGGAATGGTCTAAAGTCCTCTAACAAAGCTCACTCCTAATAGGGTGATTGAAATCCTTTAACCAGGTCACATTTAACAATGTGTATTGTAACCTTTAACAAGTTTTGCCTTTCACAAGGCATCACTTCAGAAGAGTGAGAATTAGTAGCATGTTATTGGTGGTTTTCCCCAATTTGGGTTTCCATGTAAAAGCCTTGTGTCAAATGTGTTATTGAATCAATTATGTTTCATGTTTACATTTTTACAAAGTTGTTTTGACCTAGGACAATAACCTACAAAGTCTAAGTATTGTATGATCTAATGGATGCATGCATAATAAGGTTTTATGTATATGGGTCTACTAAACATTGAAAATTTTTATTTGTACATGTGGACCTCAGATAACTGATTGACCCCCCTCTGAGTATCTTGTTTCCCACACACACATAGACACAGACACACACAAACACACACAGACATAGACACAGACACACAGACACACAGACACAGACACACACACACACACACACACACACACACACACACACACACACACACACACACACACACACACACACACACACACACACACACACACACACACACACACACATGTATATATATTCCAACACCTTTTGATTTCTCTTCAAAAGAGAATTCTAACAATAGATAGGTTCACCAAGATGGGTTTTAACGACCGTCTAGATGCCCACTTTGCAAAAGTGAATCTAAAATTTCTAAACACTTGCTTTATGATTGTACCTTTTCTAAGAATTTTTGGTATTGGTTATGTAATTAATTAAACTGGTAATCACATTCTCTAATAACCTACTAATTTTTTAAAAAAGTTTTCCAAAACATGGTTCTTCTAAGGTTTATAGTAATTTATGGAGAATATCCCCTTCCATACTCCTATGAGAGTTATGGAAGGGAAGGAATAGAAGAATTTTCTATAATGAAAAGATGGATCTAATATCCTTTTTTAATAAGTTGGAGGCTTGCATTATTCTGGTAGCTAATAATAACCTCATAAACTCATATAAGGAGGAAGGTTTCTTTTCAGACTAGGATGTAGATATGCACAAAAATCAGTTTAAACTAATTAATCCTCCAATTATATACACAAAATACAACAAGAAGGCTAGGAAAGAATGTAAATGAGAGCTTCCTTCTATACGATGGTCAAAGTTAAATTTTGATGGGGCCTCTAGAGGTAATCCAGGTCGAACATGCTTATGATGTATTATTTGTTTAGATAATAGACCATGTCTAATTAAACATGCCAAACCTTGAGGAGTAACATCTAATAACTTAGCCGAATTAGAGGCCTTGATAAAAGTCTTGACTCTAAGTAGAGAGATATGTATTAATAAATTAGCTATCAAATGAGTCTCACACATTATCCTAAATATGTTTAAGAAAAAGAAAGATCCCAAACTAGATACTTAATTCAAAACTTGAATATGCCCTAGCCATCATTGATCAATTCAAAGAAATAATCATAAAACATATCTGTAGGGAAGCTAATAGAGAAGAAGATAATATTGTTAACAAAGGAGAATATGGAAAAGAGATTATATTTAGACAAGCTTAGATGATAAGTATAAGTTAGACATTTTTTTTTGGAGAGAAATTGGTTTAGAACTCTTATAGTCAAAATAAAGATGTTAACTTCTTTTAATAGGTTTTGTATGTCTACGTGAAAGTTGTATGATTGATCAATTTAACTACTATCATGAAATTTTAATGTTAATAAGTGACTTATTTTTTATTCCAATCTTTTCTTTATATACTATTTGAATCTAAAATTTAATTAAGAGGTTTTTGTTTCAATAACTTGATCATAGCCAAGTTTGATTTTCAGGTTATATTCACAAGGAATTATCAAGAGTGAAGCTATAAATTTGGATATAAAAATAAGTTCTAAAATAGGTTAAATTTATCTTAGATATTATGTAAGGGCTACACCAAGTATGCATATCCATCTATGATCTTAGGTGCCTAATTGAGATGGCTTTCTTAATCTAAACACAATCTTGGGCATCATGACCTTTTACCTATAAAAAATAATTATGATATCTCTATATTTAAAAAAATTAAGTACAAATATTTGTTATTTCTATTAAATATAATCTTAAATGAGTTCTAGAATCAATATAATTAGCACATCAAGTGAAAATTTATATCTAGAGAGTCACAATCCAATATTAAAGCTTGGTATTTCATAAAATATAGTGTAATTATTTCATCTATTCTATGTATATCCATGAAATATAGTTTATATATTGAGAGAATGTGAGAGTATAGAGGATAAGATGAGGGAAAAAATTGTGTGTGTGTGTGTGTGTGTGAGAGAGAGAGAGAGAGAGAGAGAGAGAGAGAGAGAGAGAGAGAGAGAGAGAGAGAGAGAGAGAGAGAGAGAGAGAGAGTAATTGTAATTATGTGGTGACATAAGAGATATCAAGGAGATGAGAGGAAAATGAGGTGGAGAAATAGGATAAATAAGTGAAAGAGATGGTGAGTGGGAGGGAGTTTAAGAGGGTAATTATTAAGGGGGAGAGAGAGAGAATATGGGGTAACATGTGTGTGTGTGTGTGTGTGTGTGTGTGTGAGAGAGAGAGAGAGAGAGAGAGAGAGAGAGAGAGTAACTAATAGAAAAACCTAAGTTCCAGTCCTAAACATATGCATAATCGTAATTGTAATCCTAAATTTTAAACCCTTAATCAAAATAAAAAATCCTAAATCCTTATCATAACATTAACCCTAATTATAAATATAACCTTGATCAAAACCCTTATCATTAGCCTAAACCCCATTGTAAGACTACTACTTGATCAAAACCCTAACCTTTATCCTAATACTAACCATGATGTAAACCTTTCTTCTAGTCATAATTGCTATCCTAAACCATATAACACTAACAACAATATTAGCTTTAACATTAAATAGTAACACACACATTTAACCCTAACCCTATTTCAAAACAAGATCACAACTCAAATCTAATCCCAATCATGGCGTAGACTTAAATCTTTATCCTAGCACTAATGATAATTTTAATTGTAACCAATATCATAATACTAAACCATAAATCCTCATTCTAAACTTGCAACATAACTTTAATGATAATACCTTTCTTTAATGAATATGATTTATTATTGTAATTATCATCCAATTTTAATAAATTTTTGTTTCAAATTTTAAAAATATGAACTATTATTTTTTCTTACCCTATTACAATTAAAATAATTGAGTTTAATGAACTTAAAAAAATACTATGATTAATTATGTGTCACAACTACTACTAGCTTTTACATATATATATATATATATATATATATATATATATATATATATATATATATATATATATATATATATATATATATATATAAAACACTTTCCATTATTATTATTTAGATCATTGATAAGAATTGAATCACTTTTTTTTTATTAATGAACACAAAATATTTATTTAAGAGGCTTTACTAGGTTCTTCCATTAATTGATATATTCTTCATTAAGCCAATAGGCTTATTCCTTTGGGATTTTCTATCAGATTCATTTTCCTGAAAATAATTTTGTCAGTGGTAGGTACAGTCTAAAAATTGCTATCACTGATAGTGAACATTAACGAACATAAAAAATGGAGTGGTCATACTAACAATTAACATTAAAAAATGGATACTGACATAGAAATAGAGACTGCAACAAAAAATGGATGTGTGACCAAGATTTAGTACATGATAGATGAGTAACTATGGTTTTATGATTCCATGAAATAATTGAGGGCCACACAAATTACCGTATCCAAACAAAGTGTTGTGCATATTCTACAATCAAATAGAAATGGAGGGGAAAAGTGTTGTGTGTTTTCTTTTGGAATGAATGAATGAATGTTTTTTAATGATGTTTATGAGACCAAAGTAGTCTAAGGGACCAAAGAACAACCATACTAGATAATTTCAAAATTCTTTTCCAATTCTAATATTTTGGTATGGATCTTAACCAAAAAACCAATAGTCTACTTTATCTTGTCCCCTTCAAATAAGCTATGCATGTTGTCCACCTTTAAGATGCCATCATAGAAAGATCAAATGTTGTTGTATGCTGCACATTCTGAGAGAAAATGCCATTCCGTTTCAACTGCTTTAGACTAATAAAATATGCAAATTCTCTCCTCCCAAGCCTCTTTGAGCCTCTTCCATCTTCCTGCCTCACACTTGAGGTGAGGAGATCCCTTCCTTATTTTTGCCACTAATAACCTTTCTTTTCCTTTAATAGAAGCCCCAAGGTACACTTTTTTTTCAAGTTCCCCTCTTGGATTAAATTCTTTAATATAATAGGATTTTTTTCTACTCATATTATTGTTCCACATGGCATTGTGAAACTTTTCTTTGACAAACTTTCTTATGTCCGCATTTGTGTTCAGGCAATCTTGTAACTTGATGTTCCATTTAACCAACCATTTAATGTTTTGCTTCATCTGTGTTTTCTTCCTTCAATTAAGAGCTTCTCATTTCATAGTTTTTAGCCAATGATGATCCTGCAATTTTTCAATCTTCTTTAAGTAACTAAGTAACTAGATTATTGTTGAAGCCTCTAATGAAAAAGCCCCAACTTCAGCCAAAAGAATTTCATAAGGCACATAACTCTTGACTTTGAGATTACTTGTAAAATTAATTATTTTTGAATTCTCTCTATTTTTCTCGACCATCATTTTGACATGCTACCCCCCAACACCTTGCAGCCATAAAGAACCACTGGTGTGACCAACAAACCAAAGAGATTCTTCTTGGTTTTCTAGTCCCATAGTTCTTCTGTCTTGCATCTATTCTTGAGTAAAAATGAAGCTTTCCAACCCCCTTGATTCCTTTTCTCTCTACAATTCTCCTAGTTGAGCTCATACTAGATGTCAATCCCAAGATATTTGTATTCTTTCACAATTTGTAGCAGTTTTCCTTGAAACAGGAATGTGATATGCCTTTCTTTTCTCCTAAAAGAAAAAATCAAGACTTTGGTTTTAGTAATATTCACCTGCATCCCAAATTCTTGACATAATTTCTCTAAGGCCCCTAAATGATCTCTTAGCCTCTGTGTTATTTTTGATATCAAAATAAGATCATCAACATACAAAAGAAGCTTCACCACATACTTCGCCAGATGAACATCCTCCCCCTCAGTTTTATCTAACCAAGCTTCTAGATTATCAATGTACAACCCGACAAGGTAGGAGATAAAGGGCATCCTTGTTGAACGCCAGTGCCACCCCAAAACATTCTGATGTTCCATTACTGGTTCTAATTTTGGCTCTAACTCTATCATATAATCTATGCACTACTACTCTATACTCATTCGAAATCCCCAAATCTTTCATTCTATTCCATAACTCGTCTCTAGGCACTGTGTCAAAAGATTTATTGATGTCTAAAAAATAACAATAGGCTTCTTCTCCTTGTTTTTCCCACACTTTATCTATTAAGTGCTAAAGAATAATGAAATGATCAATTGTGGAGTCTCTAGATCTGAAATTATCTTTCCCTCTTTCTCTCTGACCTTCATTTTCTACCCATTTTCTGATTCGACATTCTACCATGCTCCCAAATTTTTCCCCAAAATTTGGTTAACCATAATAGTATAGTAGTTTGACAGGTTGTTGATATCTTCACTCTTAAAGAGGGGGATAACCATACTAGTTGTCTAGTCTAATGAGAAACCCTCACAAACAACACTATTGAAGATATCCTTTATATGAGGTGCAAGGATTTCCACTCCCCATTAAAAAAATTCAGCTTGCAACCCATCAATGTCCCTAACTTTACCATTTTGTAAATTCTTTATCCTGTTTTGATATCCTCAACCATAAAGATTTCCTTCATTCTATTCACAAAAGGAGGGGCGCTCTCCTCTTGTGGGTGATCATAAAGTAGCTTAGCACACTCAAGCCATTGAGTACCCATAATATTGTAATTTATTTGTTTTTTCTCCTACTGAACTCTCTCCAAAACTTCTTGGGGTCATGTTCTTTGAGGGATATTAAATTTTTCCTTCTAGCTGTGACATACTCTTCTTTCTTTGTGTGAATCAATTTTTAATACCATTTCTTGAGTTCTTTGTTTGTTTCATTCCCTTTCATAGATCTCTTTTCTGTTTTACATTCCTCATGACACCATGGGTTAGCCAAAAAGCTTTAGCAACCCTCTTTTTATTGTTTGATCTTTTACATGTGTCTAGAGCCTTATGCATACTAAAGGTCAACATGCTACTATGAATTTTGTTCACATTTCTATTTGAAATTTCCATCCACCAAAAGATTATTACATTCACGGAGTTGTTGCTCCAACACTGTCTTGAAAATGACTTTTTTTCTTGATTTAAAATGATATTGCCTTTTCCTTTGCTAGTTGTTGTCTTTTGTGCACGAGAGTCATGTTTATATTGTGGGTTGTTTGAGGTGAAGATCAAATCTAAAGGAAAAAAACTGATTTTAAACTCAAACACTTTATCTATAAGATTTTTCGAACATATTACATAGTCAACTATACTTTGGGAATTATATGTTTTACATGTGATACATCTTGATTCTGGCCAACTCTTTAACCCATTGCAAATTACAATATCAAACATACTACATAACCCCAATAATTCAGCTCCAAAGTGTGAGACACCTCCCTCGCCATCCTTAGAGTCTCTCTTCCAAAGATGATCACTATTTTCTTCTAGCCATATAGGGTTATTTTCCTCTTTGTCACTATGAGTTAACTATAGGGATTGATTGTTATCTATCCTAGCATTGAAGTCACCCACTAACATTATATCTCTGGTGTTGCTAAACTTTAAAATGTCTTTTTTCAGTGATGCATAAGGATCTCCTTTGTCCAACTTCCTCTTCTCTATAAAACTTAGAGTTTTGTGGAGCAAAGTAACATGCAACCAACCTAAAATTTATTGTGTTCCTTGATATTTATAGCCAAATATAGAGTTAAACACATTTTTAAAGGGTAAACTTGCTTAACATAGGTACAATATGATATGTAGTTGAGTTTTTCATCCTTAATTTGTATTAGGCTTAATTGAATATATAAGTCTCGATCAGATTTTTCTATTTCTCAACAATATTAGGAAATTGTTGTGATGTGGTTTGGAGAGACAACCACACCATTTCTCTGCAACTCTAACATGGGGCTAAAAACTCATTAATCAAGAACCCATTTTGCAACTTGAGATGTGTACATGTACACACCATAGACAATAAAAAGTACGTGAGTGGGTTGAAGGTTTTCATAATAGGAAGGGCTGCAAACAGGTCCAGAATTTTGCGGTTGCCTTTACCTGTCACATGAATTTTTTATGACTATTTGACCATTTTAATGCCTTTCATTATACATTTTGTGAAAACTATTGATTGTCATCAACTTTTTTAATTTACAAATGATTTAAATACATTTAGAAAAAATCTAAATAGTTATCAATATATAATAAATATTTTAAAGAGATTAAACTACTATAAATTTAAAATAATAGTTGTTTGTAATATTCATAAAAGTCACAAATTTAGCATAAATTTGTAAATCATATATTCTATTATACAAGGTATCAAACTAATTAAGAAAGTTTCTAAACTTCATATGCTTTATTCTATCTTAAAAACATTCTAAATTATTATAAATAATATTAAAAATATATAGAAATAATAAAACTTACATATTATCAAATAAATATTTATCATGCATATATATATTTGCATTATTATAATAATATACTATACTTTCTTATAATAAAATTTGATGATTTATTAGTAGATTTGAGTGCTCTACTTACGATTTTAGAAAAAAATAGCCCATCGATCCATATGATCCATCACATTTTCAGGCTATCATATACAGTTCAAAAGTACAAAATGACTAATACAACCATCAAATTTGATGTAGGAGAATCCAATGGTGCAAGGGCAATCTTGTATCACCCAAAAACATGCTTAGTGTTAGTTTATGTTTAATATGTTTGTATTTATGGATACCCATTTGGGCCAAATAGAGATTCCAACTCTCATAGTTCAACTATTATTTTTTTGGTTTACTATTTTTAGCACCTCGGGATATGTGCTAGTGTTGAAAATATGTTATTTTGTAATTGAGGCATAATTATGACGAGTTAGAGGGTGTAAACCAAAGGGATGATTTTACTTGTAATTTTAGGTACTCTAGAAAAGTAATCAAGTCAAAGGGCTTTACATTTTGAAAGTTATGGCAGTTTCAAGTTGCCTGGAGACTTCTTGAGAATGCTTCAAAATAAGGTTTGAGGAACTTAATGACCTTGTACACACCCAAAAAATGGGTGATGATAAAAGCTTGTCCATAGGGATATAGAGCTCTTAGAGAGCTTTTCAAAAATGTATATAGTTCATCAATCAGAGTCTAAGATCAAAAGTTATGCCTCTCTAAAGTTGGACTACCATTTCTGGATTTTTCTAATTTTGCACCAACTTATGATTTTTTTTCTAGAACCTTCCACTTTGGTGGTGGATTCCAAATGATATATTCTAAAATTTATTCCTAACTCTAAACTTAATTTGGGCTACTTAAGGTCATTTCTTGCATTGTAAAGGTAATTTTTGTGGAGTTTGGAAGAAGGTATTGTGAGAAGGGTTTTTCTCTAGAATATGATTATGTTGTAATCCCATAGGGCATATAGTCGAGTCTATGTTTTTTGCATTTAATATACTATCATATCATTATTGATAATAAAAGTCTTCTTTCCTATTATGTTTATTTTTTCTTTGGTTGTTCCCTCATTAAGTGGTATTAGAGTAGGAGTTCTTGAGTGTTAAGACAAAGCACCAATTATGAGGCAATTTACACTAGGACTATGTGGTTGTGGGTTTTTAGATAGTGAGAAGATGCCTCCTTGAAGAGAACATGATGGAAGGCTTAGAGATATTCACCTTGAGGTTAGAGCCCTCTAGAGACAAGTTCATACATTGCAAGAGGATATTCGTAGACGGATGAATCTTGTCATAAGGGATGAAAGTGAGGACGAAAGGAAAGAAGAAGAAAATGTTGTGCAGGAAGGAGAAGGAGAAGGAGAAGTATTGAACCAAGAAAAGGAGAATCTTTTTAGTTCCATTTCCAAGCTGGGGAAAAGACCTAAACTTGAGGTCGACATGTTTTCAGGAAATCTAAACCTAGACGAGTTGATTAACTTGATCAATAAGCTAGAGGAATATTTTGAGTATGAGGATATTGAGGACCTTGATAGGGTTATGTTTGTGAAGGCCAGGCTGAAGGGCCATGCCAAAATTAGGTGGGAAGAGATTCAATTAGAGAGGAATATAAGAGTGAAGGATAAAATCATAAGATGTGATTGGATGGTGGATAAAGTAAAGAAGTAATTCATTCTTGTTGACTAGAAGCTTGATTTGTTGAAGAAGATGCAAGGGTTGAAGCAAGTGGGAAAATATGTCTAAGAATATATAGAGTAATTTTACTAAGTCCTTATTAGGATAGGGCATGTAGAAGAAAATAAGGAGAATGTCACTGGTTACCTTAATGAGTTAAAACCTAGCATCTAGGAGGAGCTAAGTCTAGTTAGAATGACCAACATTAAAGAGGCATAGTAGTTTTCCTTAAGAGTTGAGGAGAAGATAAGCAAAAAGTTTGATGTAAAGAAGAGAGGTCATGATTAATGATGAAGGGGTAGTGGTATGTATTTTGGAAACCAAAATGAAAACCAAAATAAAAATGAAGATGTGGCTACCGACCAAAACTTGAGGAATGAGGGTTTTAACCACTCTTGTAATAAAAACTTTGGAGACCAAAAAGGAAGAGTTAGAGGACATGGAGAAGTTTTGGGAAGGGAAGGCTTCCATGGTACATTTTTTCAGTACAACAAAGAAGGCCATTGAGCATATGAGTGCTCTTAATGCCAATGAAGGACATATAGGGGAGCTGATGGTCAAGCAAGGGTTGCCCATGTGGATGATGATGCCAAGTCATTACATTAAAAGGATGTAGAAAGATGAGAGGTTTTGGTTAATAAAAGGGTCTTGGTGAGTGGTGAGACTGAAATTTGACAAAAGGAGGAGTCCATTTCATACCAGGTGCAAGTGTAAGGTTAAATGTTGTGATGTGATTATTGATGGTGGGAGAATTGACAACTTGGTGTGAAAATAGATGGACTCAAAGCTAAGGATTAAGAGGGAGAAACACCCCCATCCATATCAGATTGCCTAGGTGCAAGATGATCATAAGGTCATGGTTAGTGAACAATGTTTGGTGAAGTTCAAGATTGGGAGTTACTATGATGAGGTTCTTTATAACATCATATTGATGGATGTATGCCATTTTTTGTTGGGAAGGCCATGATAGAATGATAGGAATTATATACATGATGGTCATGCAAACACCTATTCTCTGAAAAAGGATGGAGTTAGTTACAAATTGAATCCATTGATAAAGGAAGATGAAAAGGTATGCAATAGTGCTAGGGTATGTCTTGTTGATGGAAGAAAATTTATGGATGGCATGAAAATCAACATATTTTTTATGCTTTAATTCCAAGGAATGATAAAGAAGGTAGTAGTGAAGTTTAGTTGAAGTCTCAGGTCTATTAAGTGAGTATGGATATATCATATCTGATAATGTCCCATAAGGGTTTCTACAAGTAAGGAAAATTAGTCATCAAATAGATTTAGTCCCTAGAACTAGTTTTCCTAACAAGATTGCTCATAGGATGACTCCTACTAAGACTGAGGAGTTGAAAAGATAAGTTCGAGAGCTATTGAGGAAAGGTCTGATTCAGGAGAGACTAAGTCCATGTGTAGTACCTTTTATACTAGCACCAAATAAGGAAAGTGAGTGAAGGATGTGTATAGACTCATGGGTTATAAACAAGATAACCATCAAGTATCGGTTTCCTTTGCCAAGGATGTATGATCTTATAGAATGCTTGAGTGGACCTCAGTACTTCACAAAGATAGATCTTAAGAGTGGCTATCACTAGATACATATAAAAGAGGGAGATGAGTGGAAGATTTCATTTAAGACCAATGAGGGTCTATATGAGTAATTAGTCATTCCCTTTAGATTGACCAATGCACCAAGTACCTTCATGTGGCTTATGAATGAGGTACTAAAGAAATTTCTAGGAAAATTTCTTATTGTCTATTTGGATGATATTTTGATTTTTAGTAAGTCTCTAGATGAACATTTGTTTCACATTTGTAGTGTCTTTGAGAGGTGGAGAGAATATAAATTGTTGATTAATTTGAAGAAGTTAGTTTTGTCAAAAATGAGTTAGTCTATTTGAGATTTGTTGTATTAGTTGAAGCCCTCAAAATGGACCCAAAGAAGGTGAAGGTCATTCTAGAATGGCTTACCCTAAGGTCCACCATAGAGGTGAGGTCATTCCATGATCTAGCTAGTTTTTACAAGAAGTTCATTAGGAATTTTAGTAGTATTTGTACAACCCTAACTAAAATAATGAGAGGTGATAGAAAAGAGTTCAAGTGGATTGCAAGAGCTACAAGGAATTTTGAATTGTCGAAGAAGAAGGTGACAGAACAACCTATGTTAGCACTCTCTGATTTTAACATTTGTTCCACATGGATTGTGATGCTAGTGGTAGTGCTATTGGAGTTGTATTGAGCCAAGAAGGTAAACTTATTTCCTAATTTAGTGATAAATTGAACGATGCAAAGAATTAGCATTTTGTTTACAATAAGGAGTTCTATGCAATAGTTTAGGCCTTAAAGAAACATAGGCATTATTTGTTTCTAAAAGATTTTTTCTTCTATACTGATCATTAGGCATTGTAGTACCTAAAAAACCAAGGTAAATTGAGTCAAAGACATTTGAAATGGGTAGAGTTCTTGTAGAGCTATACATTTGTATTGAAACATAGAAGCGGAAGATCTAATAGGGTTGAAAATGCAACAAGTAGGAGACAATAATTATTGACAGAAATTCAAGTTGAAGTGGTTGGGTTTAATGAATTTAAGAATATGTACCCTAAGGATCCTAACTTTGTAGAGGCTTGGAAGGCTTGTAAAAAACCTGTTACTATAGACAAGACTAAGTGGTTAGATTATATGATCCAAGATGGTATATTGTTCAAAGGTAGTTAGTTGTGCATTCCAAGGAGCTCCATGAGGGAGAACTTGACCAAGGAGAAACAAAGAGGAGGAATGATAAGACACTTTGGTTGAGACACGACCATTACCATTGCAGGTTTACATTATTTATGGCTGCAGTTGTCACAAGATGAGAAGAAGTCTATGTAGAGTTGTCGAGTATGTTAGACAACTAAAGGAGTAAGACAAAATACTAGACTCTATCAGCCATTTCTTGTTCCATCAAAGCACTAGGAGGACATAAGTATAGTTTTTTTCTTGGGTTTTCATGGATACATAGGGGTAATGAATCAATAGTTGTGGTAGTTGATAGGTTCTCCAAGATGGTGCATTTTATTCCATGCCGCAAGACTCACGATGCAATGTATATTGTAGAGTTTTTTTGGAGAGGTGGTGAGGCTACATGGTCTCCCAAAAAGTTTTTTTTGATAGAGATACTAAATTTGTTGGGTATTTCTAGATGACTTTGTTGAAGAAGTCAAAGACAAAGTTGAAGTTTATTTCTACACATCATCCACAAACTGATGGCCAAATAGAAGTGGTGAATAGAAGTCTAAAAAATTTGCTAAGGTGTCTAGTAGAAGATAAGCCCAAGGCATGGGATTTAATTGTACTAAAGGAAGAATTTTCTTACGATAATTCAATGAATAGGAGTGCTGGTAGGTCATCATTCCAAATTGTGTATGGGAGTAGTCCAAGGACTGCACCAAAGTTGAGGAAGTTGGAGCAAGGAGAGAGGACTATGTTGAGGCAAAAATCTTTGTTGAACATGTCAAGAAAGTAAATATGGAGGTACATGAAAACTTTACCAAGATGAACTTGCAGTGTAAGGCTAGAGTAGATTAACATAGGAGACATAAAGAGTTCCAAGTTGGGGATCTAGTAATGATATACTTGAGGAAGGAATGATTTCCAATGGGCACCTACAACAAGCTGAAGATGAAGAAATTTGGCCCCTACAAGATTTTGATGAAACATGATTCAAGGAATGCATATGAAGTAGAGTTACCATATATGATCCATATTTTCCCTGTTTTTAATATTGAAGACTTAACCAAATATCATGAAGATGGTGCAAAGGAGGAGTTGATACTAGAGCCATGTCCCATTCCTATTTCTGAGAAGGAGGATATTAAAGAAATTATGGATAGTCATGTGGGCTGGAGTACCAGAAAAATGTAGTACGAGGAGTGCCTGGTGAAGTGGAAGGGAAAACCAGTGGAAGATTTGACCTATTTATCTAAGATAGAGGTTTCCTATTTGGGTTGTCCTCAACCAGCTATAAAGTGACAGGGTCACTTTTCTATTTACCCTAGGTATTTGATGCAAGAGCTTCTAGTGGTGTAAGGGAAATATTGTATCACCCAAATAAATTCATAGTGTTAGTTTGTATTTAATGTGTTCTTATTTCTAGATACCCATTTGGGCCAAATAGATATCCTACTCTCATGGATCTCTATTAGTTTCCTAGGTTACTATTTTTCAGCACCTCTTGATATGTACCAGTGTAGAAAATGGGTTATTTGATAATTGATCCATAATTATGATAAGTTAGAGGGATGATTTTACTTGTCATTTCAAGCACTCTAGAAAAATAATTAGGTCAATAGGCTTTATGATTTGAAAGTTATGGTAGTTTCAAGTTGCTTGGAGACCTCCTAAGAATGCTTCAAAGTCATATTTGAGGCACTTAATAGCTTTGTACGAGTCCAAAAAATGTGGGACAAGAAAAGATAGTCCATAGGGCTATAAAGTGCTCAGAGAGACTTTTGAAAATATAAAGGATTCTTCAATCAGAGTCTTGGATTAGAAGTCATGCCTCCCTGAAGTTGGAGTACCATTTCTAGATTCTTCTTATTTTGCATCAACTTTTGATGTGTCTTCTAGAACCTTATGCTTTGGTAGTAGATGCTAACTAGAATATTATAAGATGTATTCCTAACTCTAAACCTAATTTGGGTTACTGTTGACATGGAAGTCTGCACCTTTGCTTTTGGTATGACCCTCAAGTGACCTCGTATAACATAGAAATGACCTTCAAGTGTGGGACTTGTGCTCTAAACTTGAATCTCTAGAGAAGGCAGACTTCCTTACAATTAGGATGCACCTAACTACTCTTTGAAGGAAAAGGGAGAAGGAGATGAAAGAAATAATACTACCTAGTCTAATCTAAAGGGGGTTGATGCACCTAATTAAGATGGTTGCAGCTCTACCTACAACTACACAAAACATTAATGAAAACCTGAACTACATTAGACTTAACTTCAATTTATTCCCCAAGGTGACATGCATGTCTGAAACTAATGAAACATTGAAGGAAAAATAATATTCACTTATGCAATGATTGCCAACTAAACACAACATGTAAATTTGGGAAACTAGAAAGAAAACATTTACTACAAGGCATATACATGCACTAGACAACAAAATGGCAAGAGAAGGTAAGGAACAAAGATTTCATTAATGAAAGGCAAAGTTGTAGAGCATAATGTTGCTGCAACATACAGGTGGAGAAGAACCCTCAAACATATTTACAATTTCCTTTTATAGAGTTCAGGCATAACTCTGATATTACATTGAGTTCAAACTCTAACCAGGTAGAGTTGAGATTATAGAGAAGCAATAACTGTTGATCAGAATAAATCATAATCACATGCACATTCCCATACAAAATATCTCATATTTTACATGCAAATCTGGCTATGAATGGATAGAAACAAAGACCATCATTATTGTGGCCGAGTAGATGGATAAGCAAGTAGTGGGAGGAAGAAAACTACATTTATTAGGCATAGAGAACATCAATAGGTAGTTGCAGTCAATCAAAAGGATCTATTTTCCATTAACGAGCTACTTTTATTTTTTCTCAACATGCCAAATTAGATATATCATCAAGTCAAATAGAGTCAACCATCTAACTTGCCACATGGACCAATGTCCTTTTAGGATTCTACCACCTCACCCAACCTTCTATTCTACATTGGCTTGTGCCTTTTCCAGTGTTCATAGCTTCACAACTTGTTTCCTTCATTAACTATCTAACCTTGTGAAGTTGTGACTTCCCATTATCTCATACTTATTGTTGTGTCCTAGCTTATTTTCACTTTATCCTTTTAATTTTAGTTACCCAGCAATTTCCATGATCACCACTTCACGGTCAATTTATGCCTTAGCATCTAAAACCAGTGACCAGGCGAACAAGCATTGCCTTAGGTTTTCTTGATTACTTTTGCCCAGTCGTGAGTATCTTAAACCCTTCAATCTTTAAGGCCTCGACCATGTGAACACAACACTTTGAAGCATCCTTTTCACTTAGGTGATTGCGCAACTAAGACCATGCTAACAAATTCACTTAGTTGCAATACAAAGAGAATCTAGGCACTTAACTACCATAACCCAATGAACAAAAGAAAAAATAGCCTCTTCACTGGGTCACAACATAAGGTGTTGTAGTTAAGATGAATGACTCGATCATGCGATTAACATGAAATTTACCCTTTGTAACATCACCATGGTTAGGGTTTTAACATTCATTTTACTTGTCAAACTACATAATCAATTATCCTTCTTTTGTTGCCCTGTCATAGCTTGGAAGTGAGGTTGGCATCAAATGCTTGTGTCCCTATGAAGACTGCCCTCAACCATGATTTCCTAGTCACAACTGAAAACAACTACCTATCTTTTAACATTGTGAAGGAACGACCAAAGAAATTGCTACTTTGTAGCACTATCCCCAAGTTAGACCTAACCTTCTGCAACCAAGCAATCAAGAGTATTTTATAGCATTGTCACTATGACTGTTATTTATCCTTAATCCTCTACAATGAATTGAATTGACTGTGGCCTATTGACCTTTTGCATGGTCATGACTTAAATCTCTAAAGATCTTCAATGGAGTGCATTGATTCAACTAATCTGATTTCATTTGATGAACAAATCCTTTGAAATTGACCCTTTCGATGTTGCGACTAAAATATTTTAAATATGCTTGGCCCACCAGGACACACATCTACCTATCAGATGCTCATGACCTTAACTACGGTTCTAGCTTTTAACCCCACTAACATGTGCACAAGAGGTCCTCACCACTTTTCAACTCTAACCATGGTTTTCCCTTTACTACATGTGAAGTTGCGACTCTTGAAACTAAATTTTATTGCACCATCACAACCTAGAATTGGATGCTAGCATAAACCATGGAAAAGCTGTGCCAACAGTTAACTTAGCTATGTCGCACCTTTGCAATCCATCCTGACGATTAAACCATAACTACAGAGACAAAACAAAAAAGGCAGTCACATGGTCATGACTTGAGATAACATAAGATCATACCATGCAATATGAAAAAAATGTTTAAGACTTAGGGATATAAAGAAAATACATTTTAACCAAGCTTTTACGTATCCCTCTAAAGTTTACATGGAAATAAATGAATAGATGGATAGATGAATGTGGAGATGGCTGCCACCCTAGTTTAATTGGATCTTTGGGAGGGGGGCAAAAATGGTTAACATTTCTGGAAACTCAGGGGGGATGCTTGCTTGCTAAGCATGAACCAGTGGCCTTAAGAAATCCATTGGGCTATAGAGGAACAAACAATGAAACTTACTCTATAAAAAATTGAACTATAACCTTTGCAACTTCAAAACCTCAAAAATTTGTGCACTTCTTGGAAAATAGAAAAAATTGGAAAAACACCTACTCTACTATGTACATAAATTTACAACTAGAAGGTTAAACAAACCCATTGACAGGGTTGTTGAAGTAGCTACCTGAAATGTCCCTTTTCTGATTTTTCATGACATTTCCAACCTCTAATCAGATCTTTAAAATCAAACAGCTAATATCCCAAAGATCCACCAAATTCCTCAAGAAACCCCAAATCGGGTATGTTGAAAATAGTGCTAAAAGCTTCACAACTTCACAAATTATTAATGAATCTGAAAATGGAAATTTTTACAGAACTTTCAGCAGCATAACAGCCTACAAATTGACATTTCCAGATCCGTATAGCCTTTACACAATAGCTCGAAAATGTAGGACCAAAACTATGCTCATCGGGCTCCCGAAATAGCACAAAATATGCCCGGAAACACCACAAGAACACTAATAATCTATCTCAAAAGTTTAATCACGTCCCAATATATATATTCAGATCTATTTTAACAGCTTAAAGTATAAAATACAGCAGCAACCAAAACTGATATGAAATACTCAACCGGAAACACCAAACTCTTACAAAAATACACCCGGAAACTCACAAATCTGCACTGTTCAGCACAAAGGCAAACTCTGTATGAGCATGCACATGGAATGGCTTCAAACTCCCATCCTTAGCCTTCCTAGAAACCTGCAAACTCCCGTTCTTGGGTCTCCCTGGAAACCTGCAAACTCCCGTTCTTGGGTCTCCTTCTCCACAGGTTTGGCAGCCTCTGAAGAATAACAAAGAATGAGTGAAAATCAAGTCTGGAATCCCCCCAAATTGCCTCCAAACCTCTTTAAAAAGGGCATAACTGTAACTCACGTCCAAGAGAGGTTAATGAAACATATTTTAATAATAATTATCATTTATTAGTCCAACGGTTTCCAAAGATTAACTCCCTTTTTCCGAAACTTCACTTTCTTGGGCCTGCCTGTCTTAGCAAAGATTATTATTTTTTAATTATTTAAAAAGGGGACATGACAAGTCCTCCCCTCCCAAACATTGCTTGTCCTCAAGCAATGGCTGAACAATAAACCAATCAATCCTCCTGGATCCCAAATGTAGTCATGAACTATACTACTACCAATTAACACAGACTCCTGCAAGATCCTCTGCAATATGACCAAGAGGAATCCATAATCAAACTGGCAATTATAGCTCAACCAAACTCCAAAATCACCATTACCACAGTCAAAAACCCATGAGACACAAACTCTTAGAATATCAAAACCCAAGTAAAGTGGACTACCAACATAGTAAATACCATCAATGCATTCCACTGGCCTATATGGAATGTACAATCCAACTCTGCAACAATGGTGAATGCTCTCAAATGAAACTATACCAAGTATGGAGAATCCACACACTATACAACTCCTGCAGTCAACACAACTCTGTAGATCATTGGCCACTGTCTCATAACCATAACTCCCATGCACCCCTGATGGTGAAAAGCCATCACAAGATAAACAACAAGAAATGGAACCCAAACCAAATTTTCCTGCCATCAACTCCTCAGCATAAGGATCAATTGTTAACTGATGTACATACCTTGCAATATAATGTTGATTAAAAAAACCAACCTCAGTCAACAACTCACCATGAACAAGTGATACAACCCACTGTGACTGATCACTAGCTAAGTCAGGAGATGTCATAGCCAAAGGAGTAGAATCAATAACAACACTTGCTGAAGCATCACTCCAAAACTCCTGCTCTAAGTCATGTATTATCAAGCTATCAACTACAAAACCTGTCGCCATGTCGTGCCCATCACAACTCTCATCTCGAGGCATCAAACTATTCCATAATTGATGATAAGCACTAGGAACCAAAGTACATCTCTGTATCATAATCTCATCAACATGGTCATCAAAGGTAAATTGATGAGCGTACCTCACAGTGTAATGCCGATAGAATGCGCCAATCTCAGTCAGTGGCTCAGACTGTAATCCAGATGAAACTAACTGCAATTGATCATCAACCATGTTGGAACTGACTACTACCTCCAAAGATATCACCAAGGGAGTAGTATTACTATCAGGAACCATGCCAACTGTCGACTCACCAACATCACACATGACCTTTGATACATCTCTAGTCTCTGTGCCTTCAGTACTAGAGGCCACCACCCTGTCAGGCATACAATAATCTGCTACAATACCCAACTCAACTAAACCTGACTCTAGTGGGAATGAACCTGATATGCCAATGTTAGTATCAAGGATGGATGCATCCCCATCTCCATTGTCTCTGACAATCTCAGTCATGGACATCCTCGAATCACCAAACACCATAGCTTGTGACTGTATAGAATCAGATAAAGACTGTAGTCGCTCTAACTCCATCGTCACCTTAGCCAAATGAAACTGTGACTCCTTGAAAGCCAACTGTGTACTCTCAAGAATCTCAAAAGTCACCTCAAGCTGCTCAGTAAGCTCACTCACCTCATCTTCCTTGGCCAACAATGCATCATATGTTGTACTACCCCACTCCATAAGATAATCTCTATCAGCTACCAACTGCATATAATTCTGTCTCAAAATCTGAATAGCCTCCCATAAAGAGTGGATCTCTGTCAAGGAAAGATAACTTCCTTCCTGCTCATCACTAGTAGGAGAACCCCATCCATAAACTGCTAATAATTGACGAGCAGCATCAAAATGTTGGCAAGTGATAGCAATGTCTCGGTCACTAACTCTCAACTGATTAGACACATGATGGCATTGGCTTGACTGTCTCCTACAAACCTCCTTTGATGCACTGTCTAAAGGAGTATCCTCAAAGTTACTAGTCTCTAGAGTATTACCATCCATGTCCTGTGAATCAACTCTAAAGCTCATATCAACATACAGAGTATCAAAATTTGTAGCACTGCTGTCCAACTCCTCTGTACCCAAAGAAACTAAGTCTTCAAAATTGCCCACTACATCCTCCTGGATGTCATCGATGCCAATATGATCCTGGGACTCATCTGTACACACTGCCAAATATGAAAGATCATCAACACATTCCAGCAAGTATGGTCGACTGGATATATGAACAAAGCCCAACACCGGTGTATAAAAACTAATACCAACATCAGACAAGATACTGGCACAAGAAAAGACAACACCGTGTAATCTGCTAATCAAATCCATGATAGCACCCAAACAAACACTGCGACCAAAAAGTGTTAAAGATCTCCAGTCAACTGAATCCCAAACACCAATATAACAATCTCGTGTCCATATCCGTAAACTAGAATCAACTGGTAACTCAAGCAAACTCCTCACCTGAGTAATATGACCAATACCAACTAACTCCACATACCTGTCATGATAAGGTAATGAAGTCACAATACTATCTTCACTCACCTTCAGCTGGCGGGATAAATCATGTGAAGTACTACCTGCCTCAACCTCATGTGATGAAGCATCTAACTGCGCCTGGTACTCTTTCTCAGCAAATTCATGAATGCTCAATGTCTGCTCATCTCTACTAGGTATCTCACCATCCTGCACAACAACATCCTCATAATCATCATCTGAACCCACTACACTGTAGTCACTGCCTGTTGTAACTATACCATCCTGAATACCTGTGGCATTACCCTTTGACAACATGTAAACAATTGTCTCAATTTGAGTATCAAGTTGACTGTTACTATCAATCTGTGTAATATCCTTTCCCACCACCTCCTGTGGCAAAGTAGAATCTGAGACCACTACCTGGCTATCAGCTAGTTTCTCAAACTCCTCATGCAAGTTCTTGGGAATTGTGTCATCTGTCCTGTGAGAAAATCTGCCAAATAGAAATCCAGTCAACTTATCCACCTTAGCTGGGTCAGATAACATGTCATTTATATGGTGGTGCTCAACCAACTGTTTAGACATGTCATGGCTTATTTTCATAAGTTTATCTCGAATGTCTAAATAACCATCCTTTCTACTATTTTGACTCTGGCTATCAATTGTCCAAGATCGTTCCCTCTGAGACTCTGTACTATACCTGTCCATTCTGGATAAAGTAGAGTGTAACCCCAATAGGATATAACTTCTTCAAGCACCAAGAACTAACATGCAAATGATTAGAAGTAGCATGCAACCATAGATTTGGACATGCAACTGATTAGAAGCAACATGCAACCACCAAATTATGACATGCAAGATCTGGGTAGTTGTCAAAACTGACATGCAAACTTCTACAACCGCCAAATTCACCAAGAACTAATAGGCAAATGATTAGAAGTAGCATGAAACCATAGATTTGGACATGCAACTGATTAGAAGCAACATGCAACCACCAAATTATGACATGCAAGATCTGGGTAGTTGTCAAAACTGACATGGAAGATCTGGGTACTTGTCAAAACTGAAATGCAAACTTCTACAACCACCAAATTCACCAAGAACTAACATGAAAATGATTAGAAGTAGCATGCAACCATAAATTTTTACATGCAGCTGATTAGAAGCAACATGCAATCATAAATTATGACATGCAAGATTTGGGTAGTTCTTCAAAACTGAAATGCAATATCTGGGTAGTTGTCAAAACTGACCTGCAACTTCTACAAACCCTCAGGCTGGCAAGATCATGGCTCTGATACCACTGAAATGTCCCTTTTCTGATTTTTCATGACATTTCCAACCTCTAATCAGATCTTTAAAATCAAACAGCTAATATCCCAAAGATCCACCAAATTCCTCAAGAAACCCCAAATCGGGTATGTTGAAAATAGTGCTAAAAGCTTCACAACTTCACAAATTATTAATGAATCTGAAAATGGAAATTTTTACAGAACTTTCAGCAGCATAACAGCCTACAAATTGACATTTCCAGATCCGTATAGCCTTTACACAATAGCTCGAAAATGTAGGACCAAAACTATGCTCATCGGGCTCTCGAAATAGCACAAAATATGCCCGGAAACACCACAAGAACACTAATAATCTATCTCAAAAGTTTAATCACGTCCCAATATATATATTCAGATCTATTTTAACAGCTTAAAGTATAAAATACAGCAGCAACCAAAACTGATATGAAATACTCAACTGGAAACACCAAACTCTTACAAAAATACACCCGGAAACTCACAAATCTGCACTGTTCAGCACAAAGGCAAACTCTGTATGAGCATGCACATGGAATGGCTTCAAACTCCCATCCTTAGCCTTCCTAGAAACCTGCAAACTCCCGTTCTTGGGTCTCCCTGGAAACCTGCAAACTCCCGTTCTTGGGTCTCCTTCTCCACAGGTTTGGCAGCCTCTGAAGAATAACAAAGAATGAGTGAAAATCAAGTCTTGAATCCCCCCAAAATGCCTCCAAACCTCTTTAAAAAGGGCATAACTGTAACTCACGTCCAAGAGAGGTTAATGAAACATATTTTAATAATAATTATCATTTATTAGTCCAACGGTTTCCAAAGATTAACTCCCTTTTTCCGAAACTTCACTTTCTTGGGCCTGCCTGTCTTAGCAAAGATTATTATTTTTTAATTATTTAAAAAGGGGACATGACACTACCCTTCCTCACTAGTTGATTTCTTTTTCCATGCATGAGGGCAGCTAAAAATGATGACAAGCATGACAAGCACACTACTGCATGGAACACCTCTTTCCCAATGTTGAGAAAATAGAAGCTCTCTAGCACTGGGATGTTATCTTCTTGAGCAAGAATTACTTGCTCCTCCTTGTTAAAATCTCCCTCATGCTCTGGAATGAGCATGACTGGGGAAAACTTGTATTACTGTAGTGGTAGATGCCTAATGGGGCATTCTCTTGATGGCTTCAAGTTTGGGCAATCAACCTTGAGTGTGTTGTGCTTTGCAATGGTAGCATCCAATTGGTTTGGAAATGGTTCCTTCCTTGTGAAGAAACAATCTCCACCTCTTGCTCATGATGCTCATGAGCCACCTCCTTGGGAGCTACTGGTATGGTGTCAAGCCTTGAGAAAAAATCTGTTATGATGCTAGAAAAATTATCTTCTAGATCATAACCTTCATTTCTCTTTTCTTCTTCCTCCTGCTCATGCTTGTCTTCTTGTTGCAACTGATGGTTTTCTTTTTCTTCTCCTTGCAGATGGTTTGATCTTTCTTCCCCATCTGAAGCTTGATCAACTACCTTTAGGTCCTCATGGGTAGGATCCACCTCATCTTCCTCTATCTCCTAATCCAACCACTTAATGTCCAATTGAGGTAGAATAGGCTCTTTATCATTACAACAAGGAATGGAAATCTGGCTGAGGCTCACTCCTTATGAAGCTAGAAAACTTGCATTTGGATGACTCTTCTTCAAATGGATTTGGCAATTTTTCTTATGAGTAGGCATTTGGCTCTTATGCATTGTTTTGTAGAATAGGAGGTTCACTTTGCATGAAGTAGGGAATTTTTCTCCTTGGTGGTTTTTGTGCTTCAACAAATTGCATTTGAGCAAGCTTGAGCCTTGTCTGCTCTTAATCCATAGACAATCTTCTTGCAAGATCCTCCTCATCCTGGGATTTTCTCAACTCCCACTCTAAAGAGTGAAGGAGAGCATGAAAATGGTTTTTGAGAAGGGGCCTGACAAGAATAGTCTTATTCATATTACCCTTGTTGGACCTCCATTTTTTGTTGCAAATCAATCTCTTGCTTCCGTCTTATCTCATCAATTTGCCTATCCCAGGCCAACAACTGCTTAGTGTTATCATCCATTTGGATTTTAAAATCATGCATCTTCTCACTCCACTCACAAAACCTTTGGTCTATCTTTCTACTACTCTCCTGGAACTTGCAATCAATCTTCCTTTGGAACTCCAAAAAAATATCTTTAAGCTTTGGGATTGGTGGAGTAGGGGTAGGAGGAGAGTAATCATTTTGAGTAGGTGAATTATAAATAACCTGGGGTTGAGATTGAAATTGGTAATGTGAGGGTTGAGGAATAGTATTTTCATGATATGTAAGGGAATAGTAGTTATTTCAATGAAATGGGTCCATTGTAAAGCATTTAAATGAGTAATTTCATTGAAAGCCTTGAAAACATAAAATATCATAGATGATCCTTACACATACCAGCACTGTTTCATCTTGAAACCAATAGATTTATATTTAGAGTCACCATATTGTTTGATGGAATGCCTCCAAAGGTTGATGGCAATAAGAATAACACCCAAATTCTTAGTGCATAAGATTAGATTGGCTTCCAATAGACTTGTGTTGGTGAAAAATGTCTTTCCCACTAGGCATGCGAAAAACTGTTGACACAAAATTATTCACCCTTTCTTGAGGTATGACCCACAAGTGACCTTGTATAACATGAAAATGACCTCAAAGTATGGGACTTATGCTTTGAGGTCGAATCTCTGGAGAAGGTTGGCTTCCTTACAATCAAGATGCACGTAACTACTCTTTGAAGGAAAAGGGAGAAGGAGATGCAAGAAAGCAAACTACCAAGTCTAATCTAAAGTGGGTTGATGCACCTAATTGAGATGGCTACAACTCTACCTACAACTATATAAAACATCAATGAAAATCCAAAATACACTAGACTAAAACTTCAGTCTATTCCCCAGAGTGACATGCAAGTCTGAAACTAATGAAATGTTGAAAGGAAAGATAATGTTCACTTATGCAATAGTTGCCAATATATTGAATGCAACATGTAAATTTAATAAAATAGATAGAAATTTTTTTACCACAAGGCATATACATGCACTAGACAACAAAATGGCAAGAGAGGTAAGGAACAAATATTTTTGTTGTCAATTAGGATTGCGCCTATAGAAAGATGTAAAATCTAGCTATCCTACTGAAACAATGGAAACTCTCTCAGGTGGTGGGTTGTCCTAAAACGAGAGAAGAATCTTTGAAAGCTAGGCTAGTTCCTAAATTGTGATCACCTAATCCTAAATTATACTTGAGATAAGGGTAAGAAATGAATGAATGAATGATAAAAACTAATCTAAATGAGGTGATACACCAATGGTTTTGAATGTGACTTTAACTACTTCAGCATGAGCTATGAAAGATAATTGATTTACAATACTCAGACAAACACATAATCACAAAATTATTTCTATGTAAGGACTGGGATCTCCTGCTTTGAAAGAGATACCTAAGTTTCACCAATTTTTTGCAAGAAAACAATAATCACAAACATAGACCTACAATCACATGTATCATGATTCAAATCTGCAACTAGAAACATAACTAAAATGAAGGCGAACACAACATTAAAGTAAGAAATTCACAAAATTGCACAAGAATCTATGAGAAGGAACTACTGTATCTCTATAATCAACACTCAAAAATCTCTGTCACAAGTGCCCTTACAATCAACTCAAAATTTGCTATGCACAAAAATTTGAATCCGAAAGAAGGTCCTTCATAATGAGGTGAAAGTACAATATATAGAAAAATAACCCTAACTCGGATTCCAAAATCATGCCTAGAAAAAATCACCCAAAAATGATGAAAACTATGAAGAAGCCTCTGAAAATTGCTCTCAACCACCTGCCCAACTGATGGATAACCCAAAAATTGCATCTAGCTCCTCAAAATCATGCACAAAAGCTCAAACTCGGATGCAATAAGTAACCCACAAAAATAGCATGTAAAACTGCTCCTAATTATGCAATATATGCATAAAATAAGCCCTCAATATGAACTGCATGCATAACTAATCATCACTGCTCCATGGACTACTAAAAATATCATCAAATAACCCATAAATCTGCATGTGAAACTAGAATTGAACTTGGCCTTAATGAATACCCCCTGTTAACTAAACGTTCCTTCCAAAAATATCCTTCCAACCTTTTCTCCTTGCATTTAGGCATAAAAGATACTTAAAACTTATAATTTCCATTAAATAATTAATAAAATCAATGGCCTCATAATTACGACCACTTGATATATTAATTTTAAAATTGAAGCTTATTTTATTATATTAATTTAATATTATCGTGTTTATTCTTATCATTTATCATTTAAAATGAACACGTTAATATTAAATTAATATTATAATGGAAACTATTCCTTTAACTCTTTTATTTATACTAATACTAGTATGATTTAATAATTAACATTCTATTTTGTTAATTTTAAAACATATTAGTATTAATATAAATGATGCAACATCATTTTTATTAGTTTCATATATATTAAATGATCAAAGTGTAATTCATTTAATACATGCAAAACTAAGTAAAATAATAATTTGGCAATAATATCCAACTCTCATATATACAAATAGGATATATAAAAACCCGACTCCCACTCACGGATTTGAAATTTCATTGAATGGAGTTTAATTGGCTCTTTATCATGCAAAGAGGAAAGCTTGATGACTTAGTTTTCATTTTGTATTTTGTGTGAGAGCAAGAAATGAGGGCTTCTTCAAACCCTAGCCGCGGCTGTATGAAGTTTGCAATTTTTTTTCTTTGCTGGGCGGATTTTTGTTTCTTGCCTACTCTATTGTTGAAGACGTCTTTATGAAAAGCATGAGTTTCATTTGCTGCATGGCCATGAGTTTTACTTTGGTGATATTTGTTAATCTTCCTCTTCACTTGGATGCCATATTTTTTAATGAACTCGATTGTAGGTTCTGAGCTTCTCTGAGATTTCATGGGTTATAAATGGCTTCTTTATGCTATTGGAAGGGTTTATTCATGTGTGAGCAGCTTTTGATTTTAGCTGGTTATACTGTCATCTCTTGTTTCTAGACGCCATGGGTGTTTGAGATTTTTCTCTATGCTAGACACCTCTCCTTTTATGGAAATACATTAGCTATAGATGCCACTTTACTTATAGATTTGAACATGGTTCCTTACTAGTAAGAGCTTTTTTAATATGTTGTTACAAATATGAACTAATACTTGAGATAATACCAGTAAAATCCACATATCAATTTGCATATTCTCTATGATTTTTTACTCCCTTTGGTAATAAATTTGATGCTATGTATGAACTTACCTTGCTATTACTTTAGAACATGCTATGAAGACTCCATTTAATGGCCCCATTCTAAAGATTTGAACCCTGTTGTAAATGTTATCTTTTCTTCTTTGATTGGGTACGAACTACTGTGAGCTTCTGGCTGTGAGCTTCACTCATTCACCTTAAAACATATAGATCTGGATTGGACTGTGATATTTGTTATGCTATCCTGAGGAAATCCTAGTTATGCTTTGTTACATGCTCCTTAATTAGTAGTACTATTTTCTACTTCAAAAGGATTTCCAGACATTATACCATGTACATGAGATTGAAAATATTTTTGAATATAATGACTATAACATTTTACTCTTCATCTAAATCCAGTTGATCCAAACCCTTTTGATTTAATGGTATATTATTTTTTATTTCTTGAGCTACTAAACCAGCAACATGATTTACCTGATGTTATCCTACTATATTCATTTGAAGGTGTTACTGTTTCTTCCACACATTACTGTAGCTGGATATTTTACTTGCATAAAATACCACCTTTCCTTAAATTCAAACCCTAATTTCATATAACTATGGAACTCTTCTAACATGTACCTTAGATGTGAAGCTTTATCTGAATATGTACTTTTAGACTTGTATGATTTTAATGAACATGTAAATCATTTAATCTTTATAGTTGTTCTTTTTGCTTAAACATGCCATTTTACTTACAGATCTAAACATGGTTCCTTACTTTTGTGATTAGCTTCTCACGAAAACTAATCTTGCTGATGCTCCTTGTCTTATTCATTTTTATAGCCGAACATTAGTCACTTATTGTTGCATTCTTCTATAAATCTGATCATTACTTGACAAACATGCAGTACATGAATAAGATGAATATCATGAATTCTTGCCTCTGTACTTTGCTCATAGTAGTTTGATATGTCATATAGTAACAAAGAAATGCAAAATAAAAATAAAGTTCTTTTCCACCAAAATTCTATTTTTCCATTACTATAATTCCTCTACCAGTCTGCTCAATAGTAAGCATTAATGATTTAACTGATGTTGATACTCCTGTTTATCTGCATTATATTTTCTTGTAGCTCATTTCCTTTCTTTTCCTATTGATTTGGCACTGATAATTAATTCTAATTTACCTTGTGACTCATTGAACCTGTACTTTCTTGATATATGCTAAAATATACTTGCAAAAATAATTGAAATTCCTTTAGCCTAAGACTGCCAACTTAACATGTCCTCCATGATTTGACTAGAAGGTCCCATACCTGAAACTTATGTATGCCCCCTCGATAGTCTCCTCTCATCTCTTGCCTTTGCCGCTACATGATTCAACCAAAAAGTTTTATGCTTGTAGTGTATGTGTGTCCCTTCCATGATCTCCTCAAATCTTTGGTCTTCACCCCTCCTTGATTTGACTAGAAAGTTTCATGGTTGTAACTTATGCACGTCCTTTCAATGATCTCCTCAATGTCTTCAATCAGCTACATTGGTTTAACCGAAAGGTACCATACCAGAAACTCATGTATGCCCCCTCAACAGTCTCCCCAATATCTTCTATCTTTGCCGAAACAAACTCAACCAAAAGGCTTCATGCATTTAACTTACTCATGATCCTTCAATAGCTTCAAGTATTCATACCTATATTTGCACATGGAACAAACTCATTAGTAAAAAATATGTTTTATCTTCTTCAGATTTTTCTTGCCTTCTTGCCTTTAACATAGTTATTTGAATAACCATGTTGTAGAAACAACAGAGTATAGATGATAGGAAAGTTTTCCATTGCTCAGTTCATATGAACTGACCCATTCCTTCATTCATTTTTTGCAAGTTTACTCCTAGATGGAGATGTAGGGTCAACCCTTCACTGTTTAGTGCAATAACCTTCCATTCAGGCAATGGATGCCTTTCCTCTTATCTTCTTTTTTCAGTACTTTTCTATTTGTACAATGTGTTTAATTCAGATATTTATGTTAGGAGTTGAGAGCACTAGTAATATCTGAATGCATTGTATTCAAGTACTGTGTAAACATGAACAATTTGTAAAATATTTTTGAATACTTGAATAAAAATATTATTTTAGTACTTATATGATTCTTGTACCTTTCTTACTGCATTCTTTTCATTCTGTACTATATATTCTTAGCAACTAAATAGACTTAGTCAACAAATAAAACATATTTAGTTTAGCGTAAAACATAACAATTTAAGAGGCATGTTAAATTGGTAAAAATTTCATTAATGAAAGGAAAAGGTGCAAAGCATAATGCTACTGCAATATACAAGTAGAGAAGAACCCCTAAAACATATTTACAACTGCCTTTTATAGAGTTTAGGCATAACTCTGATATTACATTGAGTTCAAACTATAACTAGGTAGAGTTGAGATTGTAGAGAAGCAATAAATGTTGATCAGAATAAATCATGATCAGATGCACATTCCCATACAAAAGATCTAATCTTTTATGTACAAATCTAGCTCTGAATGGACAAAAATAATGGTCATCATTATTCTCGCTAGGTAGATGGATAAGAAAGCAGTGGGAGGAAGAAAACTACATTTACTAGGCATGTAGAACATCAATAGGTAGTTGTAGTCAATCAAAAGGATCAATTTTTCCATTAATGAGTTGCTTTCCTTTGTTCTCAACATGCCAAATCAGATATATCATCAAGTCAAATAGAGTCAACCATCTAACTTACCACACAAACCAATGTCCTTTCAACATTCTACCACTTTACCCAACCTTCTATTTTTATGTTGACTTATGCCTTTGCTAGTGTTTGAGGGCTTCATCGCTTGTTTCCTTCATTAATTGCCTGACCTTGTGAAGCCATGACTTCTCATTATCTCATATTTATCACTACATTACAACTTTTTTTCACTTTATCCTTTTAACTATAGTGACCCAATGACTGCCATGATCACCGTTTTAACATCAATTTATGCCTTAGCATCTAAAAATAGTGACCAGGTGAACAAGAATTGCCTTAAATTTTCTTGATTACTTTTTCCTAGTCATGACTATCTCAAACCCTTTAGTCTTTAAGGCTCTGGCTGTGTGAACACAACACTTTGAAGCATCCTTTCCACTTAGGTGACTGTGTGACTAAGGCCATGCTAACAAATTCACTCAGTCACAATACAAAAAGCATCTAGGCACCTAACTACCACGACTTGATGAACAAAAAAAATTCCTCTTTGCTGGGTCGCAACATAAGGTGTTTCAGTTAAGAGGAATGACTTGACCACGTAATCAACATGAAATTGACCTGAACTAAGGTTGGCATCAAATGCCTACAACCTTATAAAGACAACCCTCAACCATGATCGCCTAGTCACAACCGTAAACAACTACTTATCTTTTAACCCTGCAAAGCCATGACCAAAGTAGTCGCTACTTTGTAGTACTAACCTTGAGTTAGACCTAACATTATGTGACCAAGGGATCAAGAGTATTTCATAGCATTGCCACTCTGACCATGGTTTATCCTTAATCCTTTGCAATGATGTGATGAACTAAATTGACTGTAGCTTGTTGACCTTTTGCACGATCGCAACTTAAAGCTCTAAAGATCTTCGATGGAGTGCATCGATTCAACTGATCTACTTTCATTCAATGAACAACTCCTTTGAAATTGACCCTTTTGATGTTGTGACTGAAGGATTTCAAATATGCCTGGCCCACCATGACATGCGTCCACCTATTGCATGCTCACAACCCTAACTTTGGTTCTAGCTTTTAACCCTATGAACATGCGCACAAGAGGCCCTCACCACTTCACAACTTTAACCATGGTTTTCCATTTACTACACACGAAGCTATGACTCTCTTCAAATTGAATGTTATTGTAGCTAGGAATTGGATGCTAGCATAAACTGTGGTGAAGCCATGCTGACGGTTGACTTAGCCATGTCATGTCTTTGCGATCCATCTTAATGGTTAAGCCATAACTGCAGTGACCAAGTGAAAAAAGTAGTCGCATGGTCACGACTTGAGATAACATAATATTATACAATGCAATATAAAAAAAATGGTTAAGACTTAGGGGTATAAAGAAAATACATTTTGATCAAGCTTTTACATATCCCTCTAAAGTTTGCATAGCAATAAATGAATAGATGGTTAGATGAACATGGAAATGGCTTCCACCCTAGTTTAATTGGATCCTTTGGAATGGGGGAAAATGGTTAACAGTTACTTAAGGTCATTTCTTGCATTGTAAAGATAATTTTTTTGGAGTTTGGGAGAAGGTACCGTGAGAAGGGTTTTTCTCCAAAATCTAATTATGTTATAAGCCCATAGGGTATATAGTTGAGTCTATTTTTTCTATAATGAATATACTAGCATATCATTACTAATAATAAGAGACTCCTTTCCTATTGTGCTCATTTTATCTTGGGTTGTGCCCTCACTGAAATTCTAGGCTTGGTTGAAAATATTCCTCAAATTAGCCAATTCCAATTTGTGCATTGGTGAAGTGAAGCTAAAAAATAGAAGACTTCTCAATTATCTCAAAGTATCTTCCACTCCTCTCTTTTGCAAACACCTTTTCTTAAATATAGAAAATGAAACAAATGTGGGGCACCTATAGATTGTAAGGAATAAATAAAATGTCACTAAATGTAGTTTGCAGAAGGAGATATGCATTTTTATAGAAAGTTGATTCATACATTTGTTCTTCACTTCCTGTGTATGGATAGGGAATGCAAATGTGGAGACCATTTAAAAACATTCATTAAAAATTCAAATTGTAGAATATTATTAAGAAAGAAAAAGAAAAAGAAAAGTATAAGAAAAAAACTTTAACTGCAATTACGGGCAGTGGGCAGCCCACAATTTCTTCAATACTAGAAATTATAAGTAAGCTAAGCATTTTCAAATATGAACAATCTAGATTTTTCTCCAATTTGATTGGACTAAATTTATCTTATCCTCATGAACACTCATTGTTTTGAAATCTAATTTCTGTTAGATATTGTCTTACAAACATGACTTGCAAGAGTTTTTTCTAAGTTGAGAAATGCAAGCAACACTTTCATATGTTTATAATGAAATGAGTAGAATGTTTTACAACTTGGATCAAAATGGTGATGGTAGAAAATTTGGACATGAAATAAGTTTCCTCCTCAACCATCTTGGAACAAATCTTTCACTATAATAGTTTAAATGCTTTGGAATGAACATTTTGTCGAAACAATATAAATTTTGTTCAAGCCTAACACCATATTTCCTTAATCTTTCCAAGCATTTATTCTAGAGAATCTCATTTTGTGATGGGAAAATAGATTTCTCAATTATACAATTGAATAAATTATTGAATGTATTTAAATAAATAACAAAGAAAGTGCCAATAAAGTGCCACTTGTAAATCCTATGGTCTATATAAAATCTAGGATGCCAACAATGGTTGTAGATATTTCTCCTCAAAATGTTCTAGCTTTGATATTTCAGGGTACAATTCTTACCTACAATAATTCTAAGTTTTAAAATGCATAAGCTTTTACATTAATTTATTGAAATATAAATGTCATATATCTATAGATGAGCTCAAAAATATTTGTTGATATTGACACCCATGTAACAATCAATGTGCTAAAGGTTATTTAAGGTTTATCTATAGAATTGTCTTTGTACACTTCAATAGACAACTTGTGATATACAAAATCTATGGCTATTAAGACTCATATTACAACATTCAAAGCTTTTGTAAGTTGTACAATGTGTTTGCTTCAATCCTTTATCTGTTTTTTTAGGGGAGTCCTATTGTCTTACAAATTTTTTTGGTTGTTTGCAGGACTATAATGCTCCTATTGAACTATTCGACTCCATTCTTGGTTGAGCTAGAGACCAACAAGAAGGAAAAAAATATTTGGAACTTAGATTCTATACAAACTAATGGAGACTATTGGAAGGGGGAAAATATCCTAGTTTTTGAGTCATCACATTGGTGGGATCATAGTGGTGGCGATAGTGGAACAACATTAGATCAGAGTCATGAAAATTTTCCAACATTTTTAAACTTCATCTAATGCTTTAGGTCACATTATATAATCTATATTTAGAATAATATTTAGAATATTTCTAAGAGATTATATGAATATTTTTTCTCTTAACATTTATATTCACATTCTACAATCTACCTTTAAAGTGAATTAAAAATAATAATATTATCCAAAATATATACAAACTATATGAAGATATGCTCTGAAATTTAAAGATTCTTTCATGACAAGTAGGGACATAATTAAAAGATTAATTGTGTGTACACACAGATGTGGTATATCCATGGAAGGTAGTACAACATATAGAATTGTAGAATCAAAAAATGTTTTTCACGATTAATTTCCACCTGGACATGTTCACTTGAACTGTAGTTAATGCACATGACCCCTTTGTAAAGACTCAATTACTTCTAAAGAAAATCTCCCTTAAGACTCCAAAATTCACCAATCTAGGTGACAAGAACTAGAAGTTTGTTGACTACATTGAATGTCCTTACATGAAGAGCCTCTTTTGCAAGAGAAACTATATAACAATCAATAGGATAATTGAACCCAAACATGCCATTAACCAAAAACCAATGTCAAATCTTTATTTTCATTATTTAAAAGATATATTTTACTTACCATCCAATAAACATCTTTTAGATACTCAAAGCCTATTGTATAATATACTCATCTTGGTAGAAAGAAGTCATGTCATCATTGATCACTGTTTTAACCCATAAAACTTATTCTTCCTTGAAAGTAACATGTACAATAGGTTGGGCCCATTAAGTTTTTCTTCTCAGTTGTAATACCTAAAATATTTACTTTCACTAACTTTATTTTACTCCTGATATCCTATTTCTAAATTTTTCAGAGGTGACATCTCTATGATTACATAGGGTAAAGTAGAAAGCATGTTGCTAACATACGAACTCAACACAAATAGAAGCCATTGATATCAGTAGTGTATTTTGGGACAAGAGTATGAATTTTTTTTTTTTTTGATATTATTATAGCTTCAAATAACTCCTCACATTCACTAATAATTGAGAATTGTTAGGGCATAAATAGATGTGTGGGAATTATATTAAAGTGAAACATGCACGATTACACGTGTTTAGAATTTCCCCCTATGTCCCCTAAATCGACTTTATATAGTGCATGGGTATACGCTCCAAAACACCCATACATTTTCCCACACCAATCTTCCCCAAATCTTGCCAACTCATTTTGTCAAAATTTTAGTCATTCTGTAATAACTATGTCCTAATTAACTTTGCCACATCATCAAATATAAAAAATGTGGAAGAGAATCAATCACAACATTTTGGAATAGTCAAATTTTTTAATCATTAACAAATATTTTATGTGCATAAAAAACCATTAAGATGCTGATCAATAATTCCACTTTTATGCATATTCAAAAAATTTCAATGTTACATCAATAATGATGATGACTAATCACTCATCAAATCTCATTACTTATCAAGTAACATTAAATATATTTCTAATCCAGCATACAACAATCACAATGATTACACATTATTTACATTTCTTTACATTAGTTTCTAGCTTTACACAACTTTCAAGTTACAACACATATATCAGTACATCTCAATAATGAGCAATACAAATCAACTAAGATAACCTTCTAGTTGTGATCTTTAGCATATCTTGTCTCCAAGCCATAGGACGATGTCCACTTTCTATCTGAGACAGGCTTGTGGCCTAGGCACTTTAACCTTGCCAACGATGGAGTGAAACCTCTCCTGGGATTCTTCCTAACATGAAGAATTCCCCAACCCTAGCATGAGAAGCCTAGCTTCTCAGAACAAGATGGATCAGATGGAATAGGTGTAGCCTTGAAACACACTACATTGAAACCATGTGCCTAGTAGCCTAATCATGGAATGTAGTAGGGAATAGAAATAAACTACACATCTACACATATGTAGTAAAACCAAATAAGCAAAACAATATACATATATGAAATATCTGGAAAACAAATGGCTTGGCCAAGCACTTTAAAAAAAAAACTAGATTTATTGGTAGAAGAAACAAGAACGACATGTATCCATTCTACAGAACTGGTAGATAGAGAAACTAAACATGAAGTACCCATCTATCTATCCCATAATTGCTACATTACACCCTACCATAAGGAAAATAAACATCTTTATATGTTGACTGCAACAGGATGTTCCATCTAATTTGATTTTATTAAAGAACACTTACGATTACTTCTTTAGTAGGGTACAATCATTGTATCAAACTTATGGTATAGTATAGCAGTTAAATGTAGATTTAATACTTATGTAGTAAATTCAATACATATAGGTTCATACAACTCCTATAGTACAGACATATACTTAATTGTTGATATGAATACTCTACTAAGGTATAGTCATATATGAAATGTTGATTTGCATCTAGAACATAACAATCTCCAACAACCACTAATGACTCTAAGACACTCAATTATAATAATATATGAGAGAAAATAACCTCAATATATAATTAACCTTATGAATGCCACAAGTCACTAATTCAACTCAAGGTCTGACAACAATTATGTTACAAGGTTTAGAAACCTATTCAAAAATATCATAACAACCTTAGTAGTGTGTCTAAATCAAGAATCATGTTGGAAATCTATTCTATAATTTGATAACAATAGGGAGAGAAGAAAACAATAAGTAAGCTTTATCATATTCAGTCATATTTTCTTTTTGGAGTGGTTAGCATATATATGGTAGAGAAAGGCTTTCACAATTGATCTTGTCCTTGGTTTGAGATATGTAAAGAAAATAATAAGTAGGAGCTACGATTTTGGTGTAATTATTAAGACTCAACCATCAAAGAAAAACATCTACATTGGCATCCAAAACATTAGGTTTCCTAACCAAACAACTCTCTATCAAAGTTTTGTTATGCAAGAAATATCAATAGAGTTACAGAAATCATACAACTTAAACCTTTTAAATAAAACTCTAACTAGCATAAACAAATTGTAAAAGAAAAGCTACTCAATATTTAGTCATGCCCTAAAATTTTTTATGGAAGTTTCAAGAAGATGTATGGGCTGTTTCTAGTTCATGTTCAAGTCTTGATAGAGGTAAGATATCACAATACTACATCCGTCAAATCCAACTTTTTCTACATGTTCTACTTTATTAAAGAATTTATTTATTATAAAAACATCGTTAATTGTTGGCTGGATATTCTTTTTTATAGCCAAGAGGTGTGGGAGGAAATAAATAAATAAATAAAGACTATGACAGGAGAATTTGGATGGAAGGATAACCCTATGTTTAAAATGGTCTCAATTCTTTATCTATGCACATAGTTCAATCTTTATGCGACTAATGGAAAAAAAATTGTGAACTCATAGTTCAATATTTGACTCCAAATAGCATACAAATATCTGTGTTCATTTCTACACTCATCATATTGTCTGGTTCACCTGATTTCTAAAACTTAAGCAGAAATCCACGTCACACAAGGACATAATGGAAATGGTTTGAGTTTAATTTCTATTGGTTGTATAACTTGTATGATATCATCATGTTTGGAATTCTTTGAAGCTCATTGTTTCATATCATTTTAGAGGCATTCAATTTAATGAAGGTTGCTGCTCATATTTAAGAAAGGTTGCTGAACAGAGGTAACACAATGAAAAAGGAAACCTTATCAAACAAAATCTCAATAGTCCTTGTACAAAATTTCCCTAGAACATATTCATGTTAGTGTTGTTATTTTTTTGCTCCATTCTGTGTCCCTTGATAAGGCTATGGCTAAACAAGTGTGCTCTTATAACTAGATTCAATGGCTATTGAAAAGGCAAAACAACAATATTGAAGCAACATCAAATTTACCGTTTTATGCTTCTCAACCTTACTCCAATACAATGATTCGCACATCAAAAGGAACCACACTATTAAATTAAATACAGAGTAGAAGAAGGGAACCTAAAATATATAGTTATCTTGACTTGGTCACCTTTCTTTCCTGGTCTTTTCTCTTTCACAGTTGTTGTGTGTCGCCATTCCTCCCAAAACCCCTATTTTGTAACCTCTAATCCATAACTAACCTAATGAATTCTATGGCTTCCCTTGAACAAAAAGTTTTTTTATTAGCAGTTCTACATATTGAAAGGATAAATTTTTGTTTAAAATAAGTTTTTATTTTTTTATTTTGAAAGTTTTAAAAGAAATTCAATGTTTTTAAATAACACACACATAGATGTATATAAAAGAACATTTTTTTTCTTTCTAAAATCCCTTTTTAAATCCAATTAAAACTTCTATATAAGTATATTTAAAATAAAATAGAAAAACTATTAGGAATTTTGTTTACATTCATGTTCTATCTAACATATTTAAATATATCATCTATAAATCAAATGGAACACTTAACTCATTTCGATCTATGAAAGTTAGCTCTGGAAATATAACAAAACAACAATCATGAAATTCTATGTGATGTGTGTGGGTGGTAGCATGACATTCAACACATCCCCTTCCTAGAGGCTAGCCCTCTCTACCTCAACCACACTCTCATCATGACAATTCCTACATCCTCTCAGACACTCGCAACCAAAAATGAGTCAGTATCCATCATAATCAAAACATCACATCTTAATTACATCATCATTAAGAAATAAAACATTAACTTAATCACATATTAAAGCATGAAATTCAAGCGTACATCTTATGGAAATTTCATCTTAACATAATGAATCGCATATTTCCATATTTAAATAATTCATGTCATTTTGGTAATTTTAAAATGTTAACTTCCATTAGCTTCTATTAAGATTAAGTCATTTTTGACTAGTCAACTTTCATCTATTTTCCACATAAGCATGAAAAAGAAATGATTCTAGGGTGAGATGTGATAGCTTTCTCCACTAGGTAAAGGCATCGTCCCGATGTCTTTCACATCAAAATTTAATATATATCTATCAAAATTGACATCCAACTAAAATAAACAGCTATACAAAGAGATGGGGAAAAGATTTTTGTAATTCCTCTGCATCCTCCCAAGTGGCACTATCCACACCAAATTGGTCCTATTGGACCTTATATTGAAGAACATCCTTGTCTCATACCCTGAGGGTACACTGATCAATGATTTAGGTGAGCTAAATTGCCATCACCCCTGGATCCTGAACCTACAACACATGCTAGTCAAGAACATGAGATATCTTAGGATGATAGGGATTAAGCAAAGACATATGGAAGATGTTATGAATGTGGGCTAAAGTAGGCAAAAAAGAAAGCATATAAGCTACTAGGTTGATGACTTCTAAGACCTCGAATGGGCCAAAAAATCTCAGAGCAAGCTTTGAATGCTTGCCAAATGAGATCGAACTCTTTTGTAGTCTAACCCTCAAAAACACTTTATCCCTAGTTTGGAACTGGCAAAAAGTGCATTTCTTATCCACATAACTCTTTTATCAATCTGCTACCTCCTTCATCTTACTATAGATTAAGGTCATCTATTCCTCCATCTCTCTTAGCATCTCAGGACCCACAATAACCCTGTCCTCAACCCTATCTAGCTAATAGGAGTCTAACATTTCCATCTGTAGAGTGCCTCAAATGGAGCCATACCCAAGGATGAATAGTAGGAGTTATTATAAGAAAACTCTACCAACAAAATATACTCCTCCCATTTGTACTATTGAGCCATGCAGTACATGCGTAACAAATCTTCTAGCAGCTGATTCATCCTCTCTATCTATCCATCAGTCTTAGGGTGGTATGTTGTACTACAATTCAAACATGTACCGAAAGAAAAGTTCAAGGTTGTCCAAAACCTTGAAGTCATTCGGGTGTCCTTGTCAGAAATAATGGTCTCAAGAATACCATGGAGTCAAAAAATCTCTTGAACAAACTTTCTTGCTAACATTGGAGATCCGTCCTTCAAACTGCTAGGAATGAAATGGGAAACTTTGGTTAACGGGTCGACTATGACCAAGATGACATCATGCCTATGTTGAGTCATAGGTAAACCCTGTAGAAAATCCATGCTGATAACTTGCCATTTATACTATGGAATCTTGTGGGGGTACAAAAAACCTACCGGATGGGCATGCTTAGCCTTGACATGCTAACATTCCAAACACTGTGCTATATATTCTATCACATCCTACTTGAGTCTTGGCTAGAAGTATAAGAGCCTCAAATCAACCATCATTTTGTTTACCCCTAGATGCCCTAAAAACGGATTGCAATGCATCTCCTCAAGTAAATTTTTTTGCAACCCTTCACGGTTGGGAACATAAATCCTATTTTGGTATTTAAGTAGGCCATCCTCATCAAAAGAATAATCATCAAACCACGAATCAAAAGAATTGGTATCCAATACTGACTTCACCCATTCATAATGGGTATCTCCAGGAAGGTACTAAAGGATATACTCTCTCATGCAGGTTTGAGATGTAGAGATAGCAGCAATATGTCTCTTATGACTAAGTGCATCTACTACTTTTTTTAATTTTTCCTTTAATATACTTGATGCCAAAATCATATTCACTAAGGAACTTGAGCCACTATCTCTGTCGGGCATTCAAATTAGGTTGAGTAAAAATCTACCTCAAGCCCATATGATTTTTCTTGAGCTCAAATGACTTCCCTAATAAGTAATTCCACCACATCTTCAAGGCATGTACTATCAAAGCCAACTCTAAATCATGAGGAGCATAATTTGCTTCGTGTGATTTGAGTTTCCTAGACTCGTAGGCAACAACCTTACCGTCCTGCATCAAAATGCCCCCAAGCCCATCTCTTGAAGCATCCAGGGTCACAAAAAAATGTCCATTAGGGTCTAGTATAATCAATATAGGAGTTGTAGTGAGCTTTTCCTTAAGTGATTGGAAGGCTTTCTCACATGCTTCCATCCACACAGACCTTTTACCCTTGCATTGAAGGGATGTAATCGGAGCTGCTATATGGGAAAATCCCTCAATTTTTTTTTGGTAATACCTAGCAAGACCCATGAAGCTTCTAACTTTGCTTACATTTTGTGGAGTTGGCCATTCAAGGATAGCTTTGATCTTTGTGGGGTCCACTACTATACCTTTCATTGACAAAATTTTTCCCAAATAGTGGATCTCTGTTTGATAAAAGGGGCACTTAGAGAGTTTTCCATATAGTTTCCTATCTCTTAGATGCTACAATACTATGCGCAAATGTTCTTCATGCTCTTCTAAATCCTTGGAGTATATTAGTATATCATTTATGAATATCTCCACAAATTTATCAAGACAATCTCTAAAAACACTATTCATTAGGTTCATGAAAGAAACAAATGCATTTGTGAGTCCGAAAGGTAAGACTACAAAATTATAATGGCCATATATTGTTCTGAATGCTATCTTAGATATGTCTTCCTCCTAAATCCATAGTTGGTGGTATCTAGACCTCAAATCAAATTTTGAGAATACAGTTGTGCCCTTCATTTGATAAAAAAGTTCATCAATTCTTGGGAGAGCATACCAATTCTTTATGGTTACCTTATTCAACATGTGGTAATCAATGCACAACCTTAAGGTACCATCCTTCTTTTTGATGAAGATTATAGGAGCTCCCCACAATGATACACAAGGGTGAATAAAACCTTTATCCAAGAGTTCCTATAGCTGAGTATTCAACTCATACGTTTTTGTAGAATTCATATGGTAGGGAACCTTTGATTGAGGTTCTACTCCTAGCATAAGATCTATGGAGAAATCAAACTCCCTCTTAGGGGGTAGTTTAGGTAATTCATTTGAAAACACATCTCTGAACTCCTGCAGAATAGGGTGATCCTCTAATCGAGGTGGAGTCTCTTACAAACTCTTAACATGGGAAACATATAATTGACATCCTTTCCTTTTGGCTTTCTTCAACTGCATTGCTGAAATTTGCCTCAACTCCAAAGGTCGTTTGACATCATTCAGTGTCACTGAATACCCTGTGTCATTGAGACATTTAATCACCTTATCCCAATAGTCTACCAAAGCCTTATGCTCACTTAACCAATTGATGCCTAGGATGACATCATATGAGCCCAAAGGTGCTACATACAAGTTGAGCTCTGTTCAAAAGCTAGGGAGTTCCAAATCACTACAAAACAAACATTGCTCGACCCTGGGTTTAGCCCTATTAGCATACTCTATAGTCCAAGGTTCAGGCATAAAACTAGCTCTAATAGGTATTTTGGCTAAAATCTTAGGATCTACAAAAGATTCAGTAGCACTAGTATCTATAAGGATAGAAACAGGGTAACCAAAAAGTGTACCAGTCATTTGTATGGGAGTGGCCTGATAATCTACCTATCTATGATCAACTACAACATGAATGCAGTGTTGTAGAGGAAAGTCTCTTTTATCAGCTTTTTGTGGGCACTTAGCAGCAAAATAGTTACCACCACATACATAACAACCTACTCTAGGTGCTCTTCTATCCTCATTCCTATTCTAGTCCCTTTGGTTGTTTCCATTCCTTCCACCTCCATTTCTAGCATTTTGGTTTTTGTTGCCGTTCTAGTTTTCCTTATTCCTGTCAAAATTCTCTTGTCCTTTATCTTTCATGTTTCTGATTTGTTTCTTCTTTCCATTTCCCTTTGGCCTGTCATCCCAATAACCCTTGTTATCTTGATATGACCTATTATCTTGGAACTTCCTTTTATAGTTTTGGTAAGAGGATTTATATGAAGAAGCATCCTTCAACCTCTATTCCTGCTTAAAGGCCTTACATAGTGCAAAGTCCATGGTTTCAGGTTCTTGCATCTTGACTTTACTATAGATCTCTGGCCGCAAGCCCATTACAAATTTTTGAGTTCTAAATAGCTCATCATGCTAATACTAAGGAACATACTTCACCAAACAACAAAATCATTCATGATACTATGTAACATTCATGTTCCCTTGAACAAGTTTGTAGAAATCTATTATTTTCTTATCATAGTATAGCTGAGCTAACCATCGTTTGTGGAAAAATTGCAAGAATTCTTCCTAGGTTACCTCCCCATGCTGGAGTTTCTTTTCAACCATGACATTTTCCCACCAAGTATTTGCCTCACCCATTAGTTGATAGGTGGCCCAAATTGCTCTAGATTTCCTTTTATAGTTCATACTGGTAATCCATGCCTCTGCATCTTCCCTAGGAGCTCTACCATGAAACATGGGTGGAGTCACCTTCTTGAGATCTTTGCTCAAGTTAGTTACTATTTGGATCCTATCAGAATTAAGGAGAGCACTCCAACGGTCAGGTTCCAACTTCTATTCCATCTTAGATCTCCTAAGAGCCTCAACCAATTACTCATCCTCATGTTTCTTTCTCAATTTCTCTTCTTGCTTACATAGGGCTTCAGAGCACTAAACTTCATCACACTTCCTTGCCTATTCTTTGACATATCTACCTCAAGCCCCTTACTCTAGGTTATCCATCCTATGACCTTGTTGTTGTAACAAAAACCCCTATTGGTTCAACAGTGCCATTATCTGATCTAACCTCTCATTAGGTTCCTCAGCTTGTGCATTACTACTAGACCCACTTTTCTGTTTAGATCTCGTGGCCATGGTGATAATTCAAACACCTGTCAAACATAGGGGCAATTAGCATAGTAGCGCAAGGGCCTAGGTTTAAACCATGCTCTAATTCCATATGTAATAACCATGTCTTAATTAACTTTTCCATATCATCAAATACAAAAAATGTGGAAGAGAACCAATCACAACATTGCGGAATAGTCAAACTATTTAATCATTAACAAATAGTTTATGCACATAACAAAACATTAAGATGCTGATCAATAATTCCACTTTTATGCATATTCAGAAAATTTCAATGTTACATCAATAATGATGATGACTAATCACTCATCAAATCTCATTACTTATCAAGTAACATTAAACAAATTGTTGATCCAACATACAACAATCACAATGATTACACATAATTTACATTTCTTTACATTAGTTTCTAGCTTTACACAACTTTCAAGTTATAATACATATATCAGTACATCTCAATGATGAACAATACAAATCAACTAAGATAACCTTCTAGTTGCGATCTTTAGCGTATCCTGTCTCCAAGCCATAGGATGGCATCCACCTACTATCTAAGATGGAAGTGTGGCCCAAGTGCTTTAACTTCACCAACCATGGAGTGAAAGCTCCCCCAAGATTCTTCCTGACATGAAGAATTCCCTAACCCTGGCATGAGAAGCCTAGCTTTCCAGAACAAGATGGATTGGATGGAACTAGTACAACTGTGAAACACACTACATTCCAACCATGTGCCTAGTAGCCTAATCATGGAATGTAACAAGGAATAAAAATAAACTACACATCTACACATATATAGTAAAACCAAATAAGCATAACCATATACATATATGTAATATGTGGAAAACAAATGGCTTGGCCAAGCACTTAAAAAAAACTAGATTTACCATTAGAAGAAACAAGAACAACATGTATCCATCCTACAAAACTGGCAGATAGAGAAACTAAACATGAAGTATCCATCTATCTGTCCCATAATTGCTACATTACACCCAACCATGAAGGAAAATAAACATCTTTATATGCTGACCACAACATTACGTTCCATCTAATCTGATTTTATTAAAGAACACTTATGACTATTTCTTTAGTAGGGTATAATCATTGTATCAAGATTATGGTATAGTATAGCACTTAAATGTAGATTTAATACTTATGCAATAAATTCAATACATACAGGTTCATACAACTCCTACAGTACAGACATATACTTAATTGCTGATACAAATACTCTACTAAGGTTAATGCTGATTTGCATCTAGAACATAACAATCTCCAAAAACCACTAATGACTCTAAGAAACTTGGTTATAATAATATATGAGAGAAAATAACCTCAATATATATTTAACCTTATGAATGCCAAAAGTCACTGATTCAACTCAAGGTCTGATAGTAATTATGTTACAAGGTTTAGAAACCTATTCAAAACTATCATAGCAAACTTAGTAGTGTGTCTAAATCAAGAATCATGTTGGAAATCTATTCTATAATTTGATAATAGTAGGGAGAGAAGAAAATAATAAGTAAGCTTTATCATATTTAGTCATATTTTCTTTTTGGAGTGGTCAGCATATATATGGTAGAGAAAGGTTTTCACAATTGATCTTGTCCTTGGTTTGAGATACATAAAGAAATTATAAGTAGGAACTATGGTTTTGGTGTCATTATTAAGACTCATCCATCATAGAAAAACATCTACATTGGCATCCAAAACATCAGGTTTCCTAACCAAACAACTCTCTATCAGAGTTTTGTTATGCAAGAAATATCAATAGAGTTGCAGCAATCATACAACTTAAAACTTTTAAATAAAACTCTAACCAACATAAACGAACTGTAAGAGAAAAGCTACTCAATATTTAGTCATGCCCTGAATTTTTTTAAGGAAGTTTCAAGAAGATGTATGGGTTGTTTCCTGTTCATGTTTAGGTCTTGATAGAGGTAAGGTATCACAATACTACATCCATCAAATCCAACTTTTGCTGCATGTTCTACTTTATTAAATAATTCATTTATTATAGTAATGTCTTTAATTGTTGACTGGATATTCTTTCTTATAGCCAACAGGTGTGGGAGGAAAAAAATAAAAAATAAAGACTACGATAGGAGAATTTGGATGGAATGATAACCCAATGTTTAAAATGGTCTCAATTCTTTATCTATGCACATAGTTCAGTCTTTATGAGGCTAATGGAATTTTTTTTTTGAACTCATAGTTCAATATTTGACTCCAAACAACATATAAATATCTGTGTTCATTTCTACATTCATATCATATTTTTTGGTTCATCTGATTTCTAAAACTTAAGCATAAATCCACATCACACAAGGACATAATGGAAATGGTTTGAGTTTAATTTCTATTGGTTGTATAACTTCTATGGTATCATCATGTTTGGCATTCTTTGAAACTCATTGTTTCATATCATTTCAGAGGCATTCATATTTAAGGAAGGTTGATGTTCATATTTAAGAAAGGTTGCTGAATATAGGTAATGCAACGAAAAAGGAAACCTTATCAAATAAAATCTCAATAGTCCTTCAACAAAATTTCCTTACAACATATTAATGTTAGGGTTTTTACTATTTTTATCTATTCTATGCCACTTGATAAGGCTAGAGCTAAATAAGTGTGCTCTTATAACTAGATTCAATGGCTATGAAAAAGGCAAAACAACAACACTGAAGCAACATTGAATTTATAGTTTTATGCTTCTCAACCTTACTCCAATATAATGATTCGTGCGTCAAAAGGAACCACCCTATTAAATTAAATACAATGTAGACGAAGGGAACTTGAAATCTATAGTTATCTTGACCTGGTCACCTCAGTTGCCTGGTCTTTTCTCTTTCCCAGCTGTTGTGTGTTGCCATTCCTCCAAAAACCCCTATTTTGTAACCTCTAATCTATAACTGACCTAATGAATTATGAGGCTTCCCTTGAACAAAATGTGTTTTTATTTGTGGTTCTTCGTATTGAAAGGATAACTTTGTTTTTAAAATAAGTTTTTATTTTGTTATTTTGAAAGTTTTAAAAGCAAATCAATATTTTTAAATAACACACACATAGATGTATATAAAATAACATTATTTTTTTCTAAAATCCCTTTTCAAATCCAATTAAAACTTTTATATAATTATACTTAAAATCAAACAACAAAACTATTAGCAATTTTATTTACATTCACGTTCTATCTAACATATTTAAATAATCATCTATAAATCAAATGGAACACCTAACTCATCACGATCTTTCAAAGTTAGCTCTAGAAATATAACAAAACAAAAATCATGAAATTCTATGTGATGTGTATGGGTGGTAGCATGACATTCGACACATCCCCTTCTAAGAGTCTAGCCCTCTCTACCTCAACCACACTCTTGTCATGATGATCCCCACATCCACTCAAACACTCACAACCAAATATGAGTCAGTATCCATCATAATCAAAACATAACATCTTAATTACATCATCATTAAGAAATAAAACATTAACTAAATCACATATTAAAGCATGGCATTTAAGCATACATCTTATGGCAATGTCATCTTAACATAATGAATCACATATTTCCATATTTAAATAATTCATGTCATTTTGGTAATTTTAAAATGTTAACTTCCATTAGCTTCTATTAAGATTAAGCCATTTTTGACTAGTCAACTTTTATCTATTTTCCACATAAGCATGAAAAAGAAATGATTCTAGAGTGAGACGTGACACATTCCCCCTCATCAATGCAAGTGATTTTTTGACATGTTTAATTCCTTGGGGCATGATTTTCTTGTCTATTCCACATTCTTCCAACCTTTACGAAACTATGAAAAAGAAACTACAATTTAAGACCGAGTCTTTGAAATAGACCTCTAATTTTCATTTGTTCAATATTTTTATAGATCATAAAGGTTTCAGACTACAAATATTCACTTTGATCGATTAAGTTGTTCTATAGAACATAGGCCAGCTGATGAATTTAACTTGTACTTTTATTTCATTTATTTTTTAAAGAGATGTTCATAATTTTCTCTACGTATTCCTAAACTAAAATTGTATAAATGTTATTTAGAAGAGTGGAGAATATGTACATTAAACTGAGAGAATTCAATGTCTTCAAAAATCTTCTCTGTTAATACTTATTGTTTTACCTTTATGTATTGTGAAAGCATGCTTGGTATTATTCCTAAATTTAATTATCTAATAGTTTTTTTATTAGTGTTTGAATTAGTTAACAATGGAAGGAATGCATAGAAAGAGGAAATTAGATCATAGAATGTATGACAGATACATTGATTTTTTTTTCTTTTTTTATTAGACTGCAGGAAACGGGTGCAGCAGGCCCCCCCTATAGACTGCAGTGCACCAGGTAAACTTTTTAACGTGATCGGTAGCGCTGGCATGACATGCCCACTGGTAGCATGGGGATAGGGGAGACTAGAACCCATGACCAACCCCCTACAATAGGGAAGATTGATAGACACATTGATTTAAAAACTATTGTACAATTGAATTAAAAATAATAATTTGGATAATATGAATTGTATAAATTTAATATCTTAATTGTTGTAAATAAGATAACTTAATTTTAAAAAATTACAAATAAGATCACCATAAAGTTGAGAAAAAATATTCTATTGAAATTCACACTTTAAAATGAAAATTTCAAAGGAATAAACCTGCTCAATTATAAACATTATAATTGATTACATATAGTGATGAGTAATCACATATGACATAGAGTATGTCAGCTCATTGTTCTATAAAGAAGAGACTTATGTTATAGAGAGTCCAACGTAATGACATTTCCTCTAATGCCCCTGATGTTTAGTTTTTACTGTAGCAAAAAGAAAACAAACTTCTATCCAATAATATGCACTTATTTTACTTGTTTCCATGCACTATTTTGAAAGTGATAAAGGGACAAAATTGTTAAACCTAAAAGTTAGATATTTTCTTATTGAAGTTACTATCTTTCTTTGACTTGATATACCCCTAACTTTGGATACTAAGTTTTCTCAAAATCTCCTCCTCATTTTAACTATGTTTGTTTTAGTTCCTTGTATATTTGCGACACTTTTTAATGGCTTATTTTTCTTAATTATCCTTTAAACTATTCTTTCTTGGTTAGCTGCACTACATACCATGGAATGATATTTTTTTCAAAACTAATTTCCCTTCATTTAAGTGTTGAAAATTAGTTAGCTATCACATAATGTTAAGGAGTGCATAATGTCATAGTGAAAGCAATCAAAATGGAATATCAATAGTCATACATTTGTATTACCATTATCAAGGTTTAACCTTGCTCTTAGTTGAAGTAGTTTACAAAATTAGGTTGAAGTAGTTTAAAAAATCAGCTTGAACCAAAATAGTTACAAAAACCCAATTTAGCTAGCGATGATAAAAAAAATGTATTGTAGATAGTTGATTTACCATCTCACAAAAATGTTTTTAGAGTACACAGTGATAGAAGTGGAGATATTTGTTTCCTCGAGCCTATGTCTTCTTATATTCTTTAAGAAATCAAAATAAGACATTAGGGATTAGGGATAATAATTTATCATATTTCTAATAAGATGGAAAATTTTTACAAGTTTCCAAAATGTACATTATTTTCAATAAAATATAATCTTTAAATTCCTTTTGACACTGATTGAAATATATTTCTTACTAAAAATGTAATGAAATCAAAAAATAATGATTCCACCTTTTACACTAGATAAAATTTATATATATTATAAAAATATTTTAAACATAAAAAAATAGGATACCTTTTTAAAATGATTTCTTTCTTAAATGTTGAGAATGTCAGAGATTAAAATATTCATACTTAATTTAGATAGTAGAAGGTGAAATAACTAGATCATAACATAATCAAGGAACATTTGTCTACTTTTTGACATTATATTTTCATTGAAAAAAAATATTATATCTAATAATTTTGTAAAAACATTTTTATATAGATTAAAAAAAATATAGAGTATAATAGTGTTGTAATGCCCACCCCTAGTTTAGTTTCATCTTTCTTGTAGGCTTCTAGGAGTAATCTTAAGTCTAGGGGGAGTGGATGTAATGCCTACCCCTAGTTGACTTTTCTATTGTATTGTCGAATTCTTTTAGACTAATTTTTTGATTGTGTTTTATAATTTTTGGAACTTAGTTATCAGATTTGATTATATGTCATTTTATACTTAGTTGATTTATGTGACGAGTTATTTAGTTATTTCAGTTATTTCAGGACTATTTTGATGATATATATTTTCATTTAGTGACTTTTAGTTATTTCATGATGTTAGTTAGAGGAATGATTTATATGCAATTTCTATGGTTACTTACCCCATACTTGCATATGTATGGTGTACTTGTCTGTTTTACTTTATGATTGATGTTCCTAATACGGTTGAGGGAGGGAGTTGCAGTCACCTGCTAGTTGGGATCTACATGATGTACCACTTCCCACCATTACCTATTGACTTTAGAATATATGAGTATGTACATATGTGGATTTTATGCAGATTGCAGGTACTAGGTATCAACTTCCTGAATTGCTAGGATGAGCATGCCCTATCATAGTATCTCAATGGTATAAGTGGGGAGATAATTCTTGAATCCAAATCCTAACCTAAGCCAATTGTCCTAGAAAGTAGGACAAGTATTTGAATTTTTTACTCGTCCAAATTTGTCAAATGACATGAATTCATTACTTTGACCCTAGAGTTTAATTATGTTCTTTGTCTTTGATTGAGTTTTTGTATTTAGTCTTGTGGGTTTGTGATGATTTTCTATTATAATTAAATCAAATTAAAAGAGTATTTAATGATTTAATTTAATAGAAATTTTATAAAGAAAATTTAGTATTTAATTATATTTAATTAATTGAGAAATTAATTAAATAAAAGAATTAAATTTAAAAGATTTTATATAAGTTCTAATTTTGGCATTTTATATTTATTTAATTTAATAATAATTTATTTAGGAGTTTTATTTTAACAATAAACTCTAAATAATATTATTACCTAAATTAATAAATATTATATTAAAAGTGTCTCAAAATTTAATAAGAGAGAGAAAGTATTAATTTAATAAAGTTTATTTTAATTAAATTGCATAAAGTTTGTGCATGAAAATTAAAATATAATAAATTAATAAAGGAAAAAGGGTTTTTGCGGGATTGCAAAATCAAAGCCCTAATTTGTGGGAAAAACTCTTTATCAAGAAATTAGAGTTCATTTCTCCACAACACAGGTTTGGAGGAGTCGATTTCTAAAAAGAGGGTTTTTGAAAGAGAAGGAAAATTTTGCATGTTTTGTGCATTTTTTATTTAGCATTGGATCCAGGTAGGATCTCGTGAGTTTTGTGCAGTAGTTCTTGCATTGTAAATATCTATCTTCTCCATGTTTGTTGTGTTTCTATTTTCAAAATTCCTATGGGTTGAAACCCTTGTTTTAGAAAATTGATTTCCATTATAGAATTGTTTGTGGTTTAATCTGAAACCTCATTGTGAATTTATTGTTCTATATTTTGAAAATATTTGTGAATGATTATAGTTTTGAAACCTTTGTTTGATTGATTGGAAATCAGGATGAGGGTTTGGATAGGAAAACAAAATTTAAAATGCAATGTCTGATTGGTTAATCGTGTTTCCTCTATCAGATCTTTTATGCAAAATTTATTTAAAAAAATATATTTTGTTTGGAGGGAAAAAACCACCATCCCACCACCCCCTATCTTCCTTCATTCATTTGGTTCCAGCTACCAAGCCAACAACTGTCGTAGCAATAGTTGCCAAGGCAACAACTAACATTGACAACCAACTTGCTAGCGACTTTCCCAATAATTGGGATGCAATTCATATCACATTTGTTAAAATTACAATTTAGTTTATTTTTATTTTTTAATAATTTTTATTTTATTAAATTAAATTTATGAGTATAATTTTTAAATATATTATATTTAATATCATTATTATTAATATTAATAATTTAATTATTATATTACTTAATTTAATATTTATTAATAATAATAATTTAATATATATAAATATTATTTATTAATAAGTTTATAAATATTATAATTAATAATTAATATTATATTTTTGATAGTAGTATTTAATAATTAAATAAGTTTATTTATTAAAATATTTTATTTATTTTATATATTAAAATAAATGAATAGATGTTTTCCTTTTGTAATTAAGATTTTTTTTGTTATAAAGAACATTATTCTAAAAGGGATTCAATTGTTATGAAATATTAGTATACAAAGAAATCTTATTATATTTATGAACTTAGAAACATTAGCAAATTAACACTAGGGGAATTTTATGATATAGAGACCTTAGTAATACTTTGAGAAAATGAAAATGTGAACCTTGATTGAAAATGAAAACTCTATAAATAGTAATACTTGGAAAAGAAAATTGAAATCCTATTCGCATATTGAATCTTTGTGTTTTGAAAACGAAAATGAGAACTTTGAAAGCTATAGTAAAAATTGCACTATTGTGTTTTCAAAACCTAATGAATTGAGAAAATTATTTTTGTATGTACTTTATGTGACATGTGGTTTACTATTGGGGGTTTCGGGTTGACTTAGAACTTCGACCAACCAGGATGTTTACCAGAGGCTTGAGGGTTTTTTTTTGTGATGATGTTATGGCTTATTTTGGTTATGATCTTTTATACCTGACCATGGTGATGTTTCATGAGTGTTCTATGATGAGTTTGATTAGTTGTTTTGTTGTGCTTTCCAGTTTCTTATGTAGAACTAAGGTGAATTGTGTGAATTTTTGGTATAACCTTTGAAACTTCAATCAACTATCTTTGGATTGATTTCCATTTTCTTTTTTAGGACTGAGATGATTATTGTGATCCATTCTTGGTGATGTCATGTGATTTCATGGGTTGGTATATGTGTACTTGATTTTGGATCAGTCCTGTTAGGATGATTGTATTGGTGAAATTTGTGATTTTGATTAGTGATATTTCAGTGCTTTCCAGTTGCTTGTTTAAGAACTGATGTGTATTTTATGATCTTATGAGATCTACTTTTATTGAGCTTAGGGTAGGTTATCCATATGTCATGTTGGGAAGTGGCTTGCAATGGAGGTTGGAGCCCTAAAGAGGCTGTCTGGGTAACCCATTTTAGGTTGTTTTAATAAATGATAACATTTCATTAAATGGGTTTAAAATGAATTAATAAGATATTGGTGCTACATAAAGTCACTAGGGGGTTGAAGTCCTAAGAGACTACTAGGGTAACCTTAGAGTTGACTCGTTAGTGTACATGTGAATTGTGGGCCTTAGATTCTCACACACACTTCAACATAGTCTTTACTTGAGAGATCATCTTGGAATAAACATTGAATTGTTCATTTGAGAAATCCAATAGAGCGAACTGTTACCTTATAACTAGAAGGATTTTGCCTTACTCTAAGATTGAGAAGTGAGCAACAAGACCTTTTAGTGCAAAGGATTCATGCAGTTAAATGATCATGCAATTAATCTAAATGAGAGATGTAGTTTAATCTACTAATAAGAAAAAGTATTTAATCTATATGTATGCATTGTATTAAACTAAATGATATTGATGCTAATCAAGAAAAGCTATGATAACTTTAAACAAGTGAATATGAAATTCAATAGTAATTCGATGCAATTTAAATTCCAACCTCTTTAATGAGGAATTAGAAACCTCTTAAATAGAATTCCTATAATCAATCAATAGTTTAGATCAACGGTCAGGATTGAAGATGAGATCCACAATAGAGCTTAATCTTAAGGGATCCAGATAGAAAACCTATATGCCTTGAGTGATAAGCTTTTAAAAATTATTTCCAGAATGTAGCTTAATCTTAAGGGATCCAAATAGAGCACCTAGATACCAAAATTGATAAGATTTTAAAGATTATCTCTAGAATGGAGCTTAATCTTAAGGGATCCAGATAGAACACCTAGATACCTAGAGTGATAAGCTTTCAAAGATTATCTCTAGAATAGAGCTTAATCTTAAGGTATCCAAATAGAACACCTAGATACCGAAATTGATAAGCTTTCAAAGATTATCTCTAGAATGGAGCTTAATCTTAAGGGATCTAGATAGAACACCTAGATACCTAGAGTGATAAGCTTTTAAAGATTATCTCTAGAATGGAGCTTAATCTTAAGGGATCTAGATACTTAGAGTGATAATATTTTAAGGATTATCTACAGAACAGAGCTTAACCTTAAGGGATCCAGATAAAACACCTAGATACCTAGCTATAAAAGATAGCAAGATCCAACCATGAGTCGTAGAATCATCTCTAGAATGAGGCATGATCCTCAAGAGTTAGGGTTTAGATTGTCCTGATACCTGTCCATCGAACTCTAATAAATACTGCTATAAGGTGTGATCAGCTAATGAAAAGATGAGATAAATGAAAAATGATGCCAGATAGAGGGGAACAAGATTCCCCTAGTGATGAGATTCCCTGAGTGATGAGATGGCTCGAGTGATGAGGACATAAGATTCATATTGAGTTGAAATTCAGATTCAATGATGTAATCATCCTGCCCCCTTGGGAGTGAAATTGAAAGATGACACACCAAAAATATGATATAGAGTAGTATAGTGAGAGATGCAAAAGGTAATATGTTATTTAGAAGAATATAGAAGAGATCAAAATGATCAAAAGAAAATTTGGAGTCAATTTAGAGTGATTTTGAGGTGCAGAAGACCAAGTTTGAACAAAGGTTGACTAGAGTTGACATGAGTTAATTTTTTCTAAAATTTTTGAAAAGTTTGAAGGAAATGTGATTTGAAAAGATCCAAGATTCACAAAGTATTAGAAAAATGGATTGCAGAATCATTCGATCACATTGGTCCCAAAATTTTAAAATGCATTTTTGAGCTACTTAAGTTTGTTAGATTTCAAATTTGATCCCAAAAGATGGGTTCAGAGTAGCCAAAGTAGCCAATAGGGTGATTAATCAATCATTTGTGCAGTCATGAAGAACATGATGCTTTGAAGAAGCCAAAAATTCCTCATGACAAAGGATGCAAGTAGATCTGCAATCAAACCATGTGCTTATGCAATGCAACCCTATGCTAGATGCAACCTTAAACTAGATGCAACCGTAGGTCTAGTTACCAAGCTTTGACAATTATCATCACTGAGTGTATAGAAAAACCCTAGATGTCATACAATCCCTATTGACATTGTAGTCATAGGAATATTAATAGGACATCTATTCTAGTTTTTTCTGGATCAAATGTAAGAATTTGAGGCACAAGAAGCCATAATGACGAGAACATTTGTCCCTTGTAATGTAGCAAGCAAAAATAAGCATAAGAGCATAAACACTAGGATGCATATAATGCTTCTTGCATGTTGACACACTAGACACATGAGAGATCCTTCTTATGCTAAGTAATTAGTAAGTATTTTGTCTACAACAACCCTTGCGTCCATAACCTAAGACAAAAATAGGCTTAGTATACTCGCAGTGACTCGTATGTTCACTTAGCAGGATGAGTATCAATATTTACTGTAGCATGAAGAGTTCACTCCAACAAGAAAGGAGAAGAACCAACCTCGCTAATTTATCCATATAAAAGGAGTCAAGGTACACATGGCCATCCAATATGAGATGGAGGCTCTTATAGTGGACACCCCTCTTATATGGATGCTTTAGATTAGTTGGAACTAAACCACAAACATAAAGAAAAAAAAATCATGCCCCTAGTCCTTGCTTGTCTAATCAAAAGAGACATCATCGAGTTGATCGAAGAGACATGATGAAGTGAAAGAAAAACAAACAAATAAAAGCTCAATGAATTGAAACAAGTTTATTGTTTTGAGTTCATTTTCTGTGTATAGGATTGATGTCAAGTGTCAATGTCCAGAACATGGATGAAAGAAATATCTTTAGTATGGTGACAATAGTAGACAAAAATAGTTAGAACAACTAGTGACTAAAGTCAAAGAGGAATCTTTGGTAAGAAGAACCTTAGTAGGAAATTGAGTGATAGTAGACAAACACAGTTAGGACAACTGGTGATTGATGCAAGAGAGATCTTCTATAAGAGGAATCTTGAAAAATGACACTAGCAATAGCAAGTAGATGTAGTTACAACAACTAGTGACTATCGTGAAAGAGATTATCCATGAGAGGAATCTCAGTGCCACTAGCAACAATCAGAAGATGTAGTTAGAACAACTAGTGACTGTCACAAAAGAGATTATACATGAGAGGAATCTTGAAAAATGACACTAGTGATAGTAGGAAAACATAGTTAGAACAACTGGTGACTATCATGAAAGAGATAATGCATGAGAGGAATCTCAAAAAGTGACACTAGCGATAATAGGTAGATATAGTTAGAACAACTGGTGATTGTCGCGAAAGAGATTATCCTATGAAACTATAGGGTGTTTCCCTTGAGTTATGACAAGATTCAATCCATGGATATATGAGTGAAAGCAACAAAGTAAAGCAGGAAAACAATTGTCATGAGCTAGAAGATGCATCACAAGGTGTAGCATTGTGAACAAGAGGCATTTTTTTGCCAAGTTTTCACCTTCTTGGTAGAGATTCCTTTTTTCTTGTATTTTCTCTTTTTAATTTTTTTTTTGTATTTTTGAGTTTTTCAATTTTTTTGGTATTACCAAGGCACCTATTGCTAGATTTTCACCAAGGTAATATTTTTTTCAGGACTTAGTGCAATTTTTAGATTTTTTTTAGGACTTTTTTGCAATTTTTAAATTTTTTCAGTTAATTTAGATATATACAGAGAGCTTTTAAAGCCAGATCAGCTATAGAACCACTTTAGGTGGAGAGTGTTGATGGGCTCCTTGAGCACCTCTCCCTCGGCTATAGAAAGATGGTAAGCACTGGATCTAAATATTGTAGTAATTATGTAGGGACCAAGTCAGTTGGGTTCAAACTTCCCCTTTTGTACCCATTGTTGCTAATTCTTAGGGTTTTCTGTAAGAACAAGATCACCCAACTGGAAGTCACGTGGCTTATGTTTCTTGTTGTAACTTCTAGACATATGCTGCTGATAAGCTCAAAGATGATCACATGCCACTTGTCGATATTCATCTAACAATACTAGCTCTTGAAGCCATGATATTCTATAGTCATGATCAGTAATGAGGCCCTTCATGGAGATTCTCAGAGTAGGGATCTCAACCTCAATTGGTAGCACAAAATCTACTCCATAGACCAAAGCAAAGGGTGTTGTACTCATTGGAGTTCTAATACTTGTTCTATAAGCCCATAAAGCTAGATTAATATGAAGGTGCTAGTCCCTTCCAAATTTTTTGCTTGTGTGATGCAAGATCTTAAGGATTGCCTTGTGGGAGGCCTCCACCTGACCATTACCTTAGGGGTAATAAATAGAAGACTAGTGTTGCATGATTCTAACCTTTTTGCATAACTCTTTAAGATCTTTATTTTTGAATTGTCCTCCATTATCAATAATAATGGAGGAAGGTACACCATACCTACATATGATGTAATTCATGGTAAATAAAGCTACAGTTTTTCCATTTTCTATAGAGAGGGGGACTGCCTCCACCCACTTAGTGAAGTAATCTGTAGCTATAATAATGAACTTATGTCCATTTGATGATGGGTGAAAGCAGTCTTTACCTGATATTCTGGTATAATTTTGATCTGATTATAGGCAAAAAAACCATCCATGAGTGAGTACATCTCATATCCTACTATCATTTCCACTATCATATCAATGTTAGAGAGTGGAAAACCATCCTTTGGACATGCTAAGTTCAAATCTCTAAAATCTATACAAAATTTGATAGATTTGTTGTGCTTGGAGACTGGGATGATGTTTGATATCCATTTAGTGTAGTCAATATTGTAGGTGAAACTAGCTTTCAAAAGCTTCTCCAGTTCAGCTTTGAGAAGCAATGCAACATGAGGATGCATTTTCCTAAGCTTCTGTTTGACTAGTTTAATGCTTGGAGTAATATACAAGTGATGCATAATGAGATCAGGATCTAATCCTTTCATGTCTAAGTATGTCCATGCAAAGTTTATCTTTTTCTCTTCAAAGAAAGCAATGAATTCCTCTTTTTCCTCTGGAGATAGTGACTATGCAAGATGTATCATCTGTGGTTGTTCCTCTATTCCCAAGTTGATCAGTTCTATTTGCTCTATCAACACTGATGATCTTTCATAAAAATAGCTAAGAAGTGCATCAAATATCTCATCTATAGACATATTAGAGAGGTTTTCACCCTTTGATACATCTTTTATTTTTACCTTTTTAGGTTCTAACACTGCCATAATGTGGTTTTCACTACCAGACCTTTTTTTTTTTTTGATTATATGACTGAGATATTTGATATCATCTTCAATCATGTTGATGCTTTGTTCACTAGTAGAAGACATTATCAGTTCGACAATGTTTAAGTAGTAGGAAGGAGCATAGTCATTCTAGAATGTGAGGACTTCACTAGATGCATTGGAATTCTAGTCTATGAGCTCGGGATAGGTGAGTGAAAGAGATATGGTAGGTTCAAGTGTGTTCATAGTATAATTGTTAAATGCTTGGATGAGAAATTTGAGGCCTAGAGCATCTTCATCCACAAGTGTGTTTGAATTCCTCTGAGCACTAACATCATCAATTGAAGACTCAAGGACACTAGTGGGATAGGACTCATTCGACTTAACCCTAGATGATTCACTTACTTCAAGGAGGTTTTCATAGACATGAACTTGATCTATATCTTTGTCTCTAGTTACTTCTAAGAGTCAAATTCATACTCTTGAGAATCTGTACTACATTGAGATAGACTATAAAATTCCTCAATAGTGATGGGAACAAACTCTCTTCATCATCTAGATTTTTGTAAAGGTATTCAGTGTGAAAATCATGACTAGACTCTCCTTGTTCTAGTTGAGTATGATGTGAACTAGTAGTACTCTTAGAAGAATCACTATTACCATCCATGACACTGACACATGGTACAAAGTCATCTAGTTCTGCAAAGAATTTAGCCAAATCATCAAGAATTAGATAAGGATAAGGATCCTCATCATCAGCATTGTCTTGATGATCATCAGACTTAGGTTGTGACTCATGTTCAGATGGAATCTCAGGTTCTAGTATGAATTTTTTACTCCCTAGATGGAAGGGAATCTTCTTGAAGCCTACACTAGATGTGTCTCGATTCCTTCTAGCTATCGCTTTGACAAGATCAACTAGACCATTTTTGTTGCATTGAATAGGACCAATTCCCCTGTAGCCAAAGCATTCCTTGAGTCTAAGACCTGGACCATACTTCTTAGGAGTGATCTCAAAGCCTATTTGGTTAGATCAACTAGAGTCTCCTCTTTGTAGATCTATGCAGCAATAGCTCTGTTTTCAGCTACCTCTTCAAGAGGAATAGTAGCTTTGACAAAAGTACTATCAAAATTAGTTTAAGGTGTCAACACAAAAGGTTTCTTCATTTTAGATGGTCTCCCATAATGACGAAGGGACTCAGGGATAGATGCCAGAGATAGAACTGGCTCCATGTGATATTCACCCATTTTAGTTTCCTTCAGCTTGAGTGATTGCTCAATTTTCTTCAGCTTGTTATCATGATAGTTTGTAGATTCCCAATTAGAAAGCACAAATTTTTAGTAGATTTCAGCATGTTACAGGTATAGCTAGTGCTTGTAGGTATGGTGACTTTAGAGCCATGAAATGGGAATTTTACACATTGATGGTATGTGGATGGCACAATGTGCATCTCATGTATCCATGGTCTTCCAAGTAGAATATTGTAAGCCAAGGGAATGTCAAGGACTTGACAAGTGACATCCCTTTCTACAAGACAAACACAGAGAGGCAACACCACAAGACCTAAAGAACTTCATTCAACTTTGTCATATGCTTTGATAATTGTCTAGTTATCTAAGCAAAGCAATAGAAACAATCTTTAAACCAAATCCATTATCAATGAGCAGACAATGGACCCATTTCTGGTGTATCATAACCTCAATGTGTAGAGGTTGATTATGTAGGTGGCTCCATGAATTTTCATCCTCCTAGAGAATGACATATAGTAAGGTTAGGTCAAATGACTTACCATAGATTGGAACCACTCAAGATCAAGATCTTGAGGTACGTTTGCGTCAGCAAGGGCTTTGTCAAGAATTTTCCTATGAGAGGCAAGATTTTAAGCAGATTAAAGATTGTGATTTGAGAATTAGTTTACTGTAACTGATTGAGGATACTATAGGTAGTATTTGTAGAAGTTTTTGCAAGTTTTGTACCTTTGCTAGATGGACCAGCAAGGGGTTTGTCTTTGTTTTGTTCAAGATTAGGAGTAGAAGGCACAAGGCCTTTGAGTACCAACTTGGCACAAGAATGTGTGACAACATTAGCATAGGATTGTGATGATTCATTGTCAAATGTGTTGGAAGTAAGGCCCCTTAAGAAAAATGGTGTCTTATGTTTATTGTTATCTTGCTTTCCCTTGATGGTAATAATGTCACAGTACTCAAAATCCACAGGTTCAACCATGTTGATCACTTTGTCATCATTAGAGTTCATATAGTTGACCTTATTGTTAGGTTTTGGTTTTGAGCTCTCTCCTTTTTCATAAGATGGGAATGGCTCCTTGAAAGCCTTGTGATTCGAGCTCTTATTATGTTCATCCACAACAATGTCATCATCATCAATCAAGTCTTGGACTTTGTGACACAAGTTTATGCAGTTTCTAGTTTTGTAACCTTTGTTTTGGTGATATTTGCAAAATGTGGTTTCATTCCACCATGGTGGTCATGGTTGCATATCGTAAGGTGGAGATTTATCCAATGGAGAAATGAGCTTTTTTTGTAGAAAGGTCTTGTAGACCACATCCAAAGGTTGACCAAGAGGTGTATACTCTCATTTTGGGTCTGAGACCCAAAAGCTCCTCAATTTGTTTCTAGGTGCCTTATTGTCAGAAGGAGGTTTCTCAACAATCTTGGATGTTTTGAGATTATCTGTGAGATTAAAGGCTCCCTTAGTAGGTTTAGGAGTGATGTTGTCAACAACCCCATCATGTACAACCTCTCAATTTTTATTCACATGCTTGGGTTTGTCCTTGTTAGAGGTGGATCCTTGTTTTGTGTCCTTTTGAAGGTTAAGTTCACCCTTTTTGACCATGAATTCCTCTATACATATAGCTTGTGTGACCATGTCTTCGAAGGTGTATGGACCTTGAAGTTGAACTTTATACCTAAAATTAGGTAGGAGGTTATCAGTGAAGATATCAAGCTTTTCCATTTCGGGAATCTTTCATGAATATTTGGTGTAAAGTTGCCCCCATCTCTAAAGGAATGTGAGGAAAGGTTTCCCAACTCTCTATTTAAGATTACACAAGTCTTAGATGTTAACTGGGTGTTATATGTTGTGAGAGTACTGTTGAAAAAACATGTTAACAATCTCATCAAATGTTTTGATACCAGGAGGCAAGTGTGAAAACCACTCCATAGCCTAACCACCTAGACTTCTTGGGAATAGACACATGAGATATGTTTGATCATGCATAAATTCCATAGACAAGGCCCCAAATTATCACAAGTGATCTTGGGGATCAGTAGTTCCAAAGTATTTTTCATACTTAGGTAACTCAAATCCTCTTAGAAAAGGAGGCATGTCTATACTCTTGTCAAATGGGAATGGACAAAGAGCTTCTAAGGTGTATGTTTTTGCAGGTTTTTGTTTATCACACATCATTATGGCTAGTTGGTCTTGCATGATCTTCAACTATTTTTGTAATTTGGAAGGTTCAGTTTCCTCCTTGGGTGTAATGATAGTTTCCATGTTAAAGTGATGAGGTAACTTAGCTCCCTCTCGAGAAAGTTTGAGAAAGTATTTCTCTTTCTCTTTGTTGAGCAGGATTTCCATACCTTGTGGAAGTTTTTTTCTTTACAACACTTCTCAATGTGTTTAGGAAGTATTTCCACCTCTTCCTCATTTTCATAAGTGAAGGGGTCTTTCTATTTCTCATTCCTATAATGGTCTTGGTCTCTACTATGTTCACCATGTTCAGGTTCGTGATCAACAATTGTAGGAATGTGAACAATTTCAGTATGTTTTGATTGGAAAGGTCCTTTGAATAAGAATTCAGTTGTATTGTTTGGAGATATAGGACCTTTTTTGGTTTCAAGATCCTCTTGATACAAGGGGTTCCTAGTTTTTTGTAAGATGATATAGAATGTTCTTTGGACAGGTGGCAGTCTGATAGGTGAAGGAGATTGTGAAGGCTCCTCACTAGATGAACCAAACATTGACTGTGTATGAACTAGAAAGTGACCTCTACCACAATTACAACCCATAGATATACCTCATCTAAGTCTAAGGGGATAAAACACATTTCCACTTCTTGTTGCCACAGTCATAGATAAGGACAAGAAGCAAAAACCTAGACAAGGATCACACTAGACTGTAGTCTCAAAGAAATAAGATAAGAGGGTTGTATACTAGGGTATGAGTAGTTTGAGTAAAGGCTAGAATAACCAAAGATTATGACTATCATAACACGGAGTGTAACAAGTACTAAGGGACAAAAACAAGATAACCAAGAGACAAGACTAGCTAAAGTGTAGGTCACAAGTCATTAGCTAATCAAGATGTCATTGTTTGAGACTGTATGCAGACATAAAAGAGGTAACAAGTTGTAGGTATAGACCAAAATTAGAGTGCAAACAACTCTAACATACAATTTTGATAAATACAAGGAAAGATCCCATGTAAAGATTCCTAGGGAGCCGCACAAGAAAGCACAAAGAACCAAGTGAAGAATTGCAACAACAAGTTTGGACTAAGTTTCTTGTGCAAGGACTTATTTCAAGCTGTACAAGGATGTGATGAATTGATAAGAAGATAAGATTCTGACAAAAGGGACAAAGTTACAAGATGTCACGTAGAGATTTGCATAGGGCGACGTGAAAACTTGGATAGGTTTACATGAAGAAGTACTGAGCAAAAATGTCTTTGCACAAAATCTTGGAAAATTGAGCATGAAAACTGGGAACAAATTGACAATAGAAATTGAATTTTGAAGATATTTTAAATATTTTAGACTATTCTCGATAGATTGTTGGTTGCTTGGATAGATTTCAGACAGACAACAAGGTTGGTTTTCACATTGTTACACAATATTTGGTTTTAAACAAGACAAGTTTTTAGAAAGACACGAGAATCAAGCAATAGTCGAATACAATCCAATCGAGGATAAAGCAACTCAGAGGGATGAGGGAGTCTTGACTTTTAGTTTGTTTAGATAGGTTTGGAAAAGTTTAAGACTCCATAACAAACATACTTTATTGCTAAAACCAAAAATGGTAGAGGAAGCAAAACCTTTATCCCATAACTTATGTGCATGTGTTCACCTCACACAGCCGTGTCACCCCACTAGAGGGCACCCATGTTTTTGGTGTATTCCAAGGGCTCAATAACATATACACTAAATGGACACCCTTGTGGCATGGGTCAAGTGCATATACCACCTTCCAACACCTAGGTACATGCCTATGGTGAGTTCTATAGGAGAGATTCTTCCCCCTCCTTGCACAAAGATTATGCCCCCTTTCAGAGGTGAACCAAGTAGCAGCTAACTAAAAGGTTTTTTACTTGGCTTCCATTCATATTAATCCTCAGTGGCTTTACAAGCAGAGTTGAGACCAACAACCCACACCAACATCTGAAAGTGCACACACTTGACTAGCAAGACTGGGGTCGATGTTGACCAATGTAGTAGACAGAGCCTCCTCTTGATATGTGATATCAGGAATCAAGAGGAAGAAATTAATATGGCTTTGGAGTCTTTCTCTCTACAAAGCTTCTTTATTACAGTGAGTTGGAATCTTCGACAAAAGGAGTTTGCTCACTTGGGTTGTTCCTAAAGGTTGGATCACTCTGACAAGCCCTCTAAGGGTTGACTTAGATTGGTGGTTTGGATCTAAGGGTCCAAGTTTTTGATTTATCTCAAAGGGAAAGAGCATACTCCTCTGCCTCATCACCTTGCCCAAATACGCAAGACATGTTAACCACCAAACTAGCTTAATCAATCTAGACTTATCCTTTCTCAAGATTATGATTCCCTAAAAGGAAATTATCATCCCTTCATAGAATAAGACTCACACTAGAGAACCACTAACTTGTTTTCCTCCCTCAGATGCCATCTTTCAGAGGCATCTAGGTTTTTGATTTACCCCTTGTCATGACCTCCAAGTGGTAAAGAGTATACTCCCCTATTCCCCTGTCTTGCACCGTACAAGGTTCACAAGCCCTAATTATACTATGTGTGGAAAGAAAGAACAAGATATGACATTTAGAGTGGGTTTAAAATTGGTCTTCGACATGTGTTTCTTTCACAACATCCTGCAATCACATAGTTAGTTCTTGTTTAAAGTGTTTGGATAAAAGGTGTCTTCGTCAAGATGTCTTGCAAACCATGATTATGCTATAGAAAACTAGAAATCATAAAGAAAATGCTTTAGAGAAAGCATGTTAGACGAATGAAATGATAAATTGAATTCTAGAAAAATTGCATTTTGCATGTGCTATTGCAAAACTTTGTGCAAAATCTTGCACATGCCTATGCAAGAAAAATTTGTGCACCATGCAAGAAACCACACAATTATGCACTTTTTTTGTGTGAGGAAGTGCAAAGAAAGATGTGAAATCTTTAGATCTTTGCATGAAAATTGGGTTTCTCGTACAAAAATATGGAAATCTGTATGGACGTGTGCAATAGAAACATTAAAATAACAAAAAATAAAATAGATGAGGCTAGAAAAATTGATTTTCTCGGCCTCACAGTGGGTGCCAGAAATGTATGTGTGAATTGTGAGCCTTGGATTCTCACACACACTTCAACATAGTCTTTACCTAAGAAATGATCCCAAAATAAACATTGAATTGTTCATCTGAGAAATCCAATAGAGTGACCTATTGCCTTCTAACTAGAAGGATTTTTCCTTGCTCTTAGACCGAGAAGTGGGCAACCAAACCTTTTAGTATAAAGGATTTATGCAATTAAATGATCATGAAATTAATCTAAATGAGAGATGCAATTTAGTCTAGGAATAAGAAAAAACATTTAATCTAGATGTATGCATTGTAATAAACTAAATGATATTGATGTTAAGTAGGAAATGCTACAATATGATAACTTTAAACAAGTGAGTATGCAATTTGATAGTAATTTGATGCAATTCAAATTCCAACCTCTTTAATTAGGAATTAAAAGCCTCTTATATAGAATTTTTGAAATCAATCAATGGTTGAGATCAACTCAGATCAATGGCCAGGATTGAAGATGAGATCCAGTCAGGATGGAAAATTCCCAGTGTAGGTGAGTTTAACTAACTTAGATCCTAAGTGTGATGGAGAGTTAATTGAAATTCACTTGAGTGTGAGAATAAGTTGATTACACTAATTCCAATTTGAGAGATAGATCACTTGGAATTCCCATTCCTGAACTAAAGAGAAGAAATTAGAAGGTTATTTAATTTAATAAAAATGAGATATGACCTCATAAATGTATATTTCAATTAATTAAATAATTACATTCAATAATTAAAATGAGAGCATTATTAAATTAAATAAATTTAATTCCCTAGTACATTAGCTTTAGGATATAATTTAATTTAACCAAAGTATAAACACTTTAAATTAAATTAAATCTAGTCAATAGGTTTAATGTAACTAATTCAAGTCTATACTTTAGGAATTAAATAAATAGCATGATTAATGCAGATTAGGGTTTTTTGCATTTGACAATTAAGTCAAGTAGTGAGAACTAGAATGAGAAATGCCTAGTGACATAGGACTTTAGGTTGATCAAGTAGACCAGAATTGGTTATCATGGCAATGAGTCAATTTTGGGGTATTATAGTTACTATGCCTTGTCTGCACTAAAGGATACTAATTCCACATAGAGACACTATGGGGGCGAAGTCTAGAGAGTCTTCCAAGGTAACCTTAGAGTTGGCTCATGTGATGACACTTTCCCACTTATATAGTAGATTTCTTATGTGTCTTTGTTGTCTCTAGGATTAGTTAATACTTGTGTCTTGGTACCCTTTGAGATAGTTTTCTTGACCTAGATGTTGGTTATGATTTGTATTTTGATATCTGTATGGGACTTGAGTTTATCTCCTCAGTGCAGTGGGAGTGGGTCATTTAGGTTCCACCAAGTCGGGTGGTAGTGCATTTTCTTATATCACTAAGATTTGACCATTCAATGTCATTGTTCAATGTGCTTATGTAGTTGTACCTTTCTTTCTAATCTTGTATGTTTGATGGTGGTTATATTATGCTATACTATACTTGATTATTAGAGATCTTATGAGATGATGTATTTTATTTATGATGTATATTCTTTGAGCTTTTCATACCTTGTGACTTGTACAATGGATGATTATGCATTTTGGTTATGCCAAGTGGTAGCTTATGTAATTGTATATTTATTTAAATGGATTCATACTTGTGATTATTCCATGATGTGATTTTGGTTTTGTATTGGATTTAGTATTTATTTAAACTTAAATGTGATTCAACATCACAGAACGTTAAGAGATGTAATTTGTTTATGATGGTTGTATGTATATGAATTATTGCTTCCATTATTTTATCTCTTGTTGTTATTGCTTCCACTATATTATATATGTTGTTGTTTATTATCTTTAAAAAAAAAATGTTTGACAAACTTAGTGAAACTTTAGGTTAATTTCTTTTGGGTTCCCTAGTGGTGCATTACAAGTGTATTCATAATTTTCAAGATCTAAACATTTATTATTTTCAAATATATAATATCAATTAAGCAGTAATTTATTTTTGTTCTTTGACTATCTATATGTCATGATTCATTGGATCTTGGTCATAATTTGAAGAATGTTTTAGTTTCTTTCTTAATCTTGATGTTTCTCTCAATTTCTCATTTATGGGGAAATTTTTTGTTTTTGAATTACAATTTTGTAGTATTTGTTGGATGTGTTTTGCTAGCTAATTGAAATACAAATTGGGATTGATATATTATTGGATTAGGGGTTTAATCACCAATTCGTATGAGAAGTGTGATTGATATTAAATTCTTTGTTTAACTATTTATTGCATTACGTGGACTCTTACAATATGAGACTCATGCCAAGTGTATTTTTTTTTACTTTATACATTTTATGCTAATACATTATAGATTGGTATCAATAAATTTTATACTATTAATAATATACTTTAAAAGTAAGTCTAAAATTTGATAGCTTATATTACAATTTGGAGTTTCGATATATATAATAAATTTAACATTTATTTGAACTCAAGAAAGAAAAAATATAATGTAGTTTCTCAAATTTAAAATATTACAAATATAAATTCTTTGAAATAATTATAAAAAATAGTGATTTAGTTTATAAAACTTCTTTTAAAATTCATATTAAACAAGGACGCGTTGCGTCGAGTTCCTACCATAAGTTCTTTATTGTTATATATAGAAAGGTTTTGTAGCAACTAGTTCTTTATTGCTTTTTATAGTCAGGTGTTGTAGCAACAATTTGGACTATAGTTGAGTAATGTGCTTGTCATTGGAATTATTTTTGAGAGAAATAATTTTGAACAAAATGAGGACACAGAGAAAGACCCTATGATCACATTAGCATGTATTGCAACATAAATTTTGGCTGGAAACCTATCAATTTCACTCAAATGAAACTCCAAACAAAAGATTGTGGATATAATGATCAGGTGAGGAGAGATTGGTAGGTGGAGAAGGCATCAAAAATTGTATTTTGGGCAATAGAAACAAGTTTGTGGACCAGAATGCAATAAAATGTACTAGAAACTCCCAAATTTTGTACCATCTTTAGCCATGAATGGTAAATGATATTATTGATGGGCTTATCCAATGTTACATTGAATATTCATTAAATATAAACTTTACCTAAGATCAACATTTCATATATAGTGTAGTTTAATTTCTATTAACTTAAATCACAAATAATTTTAACAAATTGACCTCTAATACAATTGAAAAAATAGTTAAAAAGGGAAAAGAATTAACAATCCATTATATTGAAACTTATAAAATTTTAAAATAATCAAATCAGAACCATTAACTTATTGAATGCTATTATTAATTAGTAACATATGATATTGGGATCTAGCATGTATTGATAGATGTTGAGTGTGGTGATGAATCTCCATCTTCTTTGCTTGTACCATTCCCTAGATGGCCACAGACTTCTACACGGTCAATGGACGTCTATGCAAGCTCGCCATATCAATCAAAAAATTACACATAAAGCAAAGGATTTCAACTAATGTGTTGTAATAACTTTCATCTATTAAATTTGAGGCAAGGGAACAACTTGGACCGACCATTAAGATTTGTAATGAATAACAAACCTTGAATATAACCTTGTGACAACTACTCCATAATCTTGTCCAATATTTACTAGAAACAACAAAGATTTCACATTTAATGACATTCACCATACCAAATATCAAAAATTATAGGGGAAATTAGACTATACAAAGAAATGTTGTGGGATCTTGGTTATGGAGCACAAACACGACATCTTAGGAAAAATTAATTCCAAGTATGTAATTTCAGAGAAACATACCTTTAAGAAACACAATTAAGCTAGAATGGCCTCACTACAAATATGGACAAGACAAAAAAGATGATATTACAGAGTCAAAAAATGAGCATGTGCTCATATTAAACAACAATCATAGAGTTAATAGATTGCAAGAGTTAGCTGTGAAACCTTACCAGTTTCTCTATGCACAACACGAAGGACAATATGTGAAACTAAGAACCCAAAAATTCCTTTCTATAAAGTGGCAGATGAGATAATTTCATGATTGTTAAATGCCATTGAGACACATTCTCCCATGTATTAATTTCTCAATGATCAAATCCAAACACCTATATGAATTTTCCAGTAATTACTGCCAATTTGAAACAATGAAATAAGGAAACACATTTCTAGTACACAAGACAAGATTTTATTAGATTTTTCTTAGTTTCATCACCAGAAGTAAAATGAATGACAAGAAATGCCAAAAGTGACTAAACCACATGTACTTCAGCTAATACAAATTTATGCAATCCATGCAGTCTGACATTAAATGAATTGTATTGGGAAAGATTTTGTCTGCATTTTTCAGCAAAAGAGCTATTTAATTCTCATTTAGCTTTTGCAAGAAATCATACATTGTAGGAAAAATTGGAAGTGCTACTGTTCACCTAACAGGTCAATAGCCAATTCACACGTAATATTTTCCAATACAAATACAACTTAGCCTAAAGAAAATACATTCCTGAAAAGGTTTATGTATTTTAAATAAAGCATAATGATTTGTCAAAATTAAATTAAATTTTGCACCCAGTCAGATGCTATAGTATCCTGCCGAATGGTAGGAACTAATAATAGCTTCATATTTTTATATTATATTACTTCTATTATTTATTGATCGGATTTCAAATTATATATTGATTAATATAGTATTTTTAATGAGCAGAGCTGAAATTATTTAAATTTGAAATAAAATATATTGTTGTTTTTACATTTTTGAAATAGTATTCTATATGTACATGAATTTCACCTTTTTAAAAAAAAATTATGCTTTAATAAAAAATAGAAATAAAACCAATGTAATACTTCCTAAAATGAAATAGATATTTAGGTGAGATTTTAAATTAGCAGTGTCAACCACTCCACAAAACAATCCAAGGCAAAAACATAATTGGCCAATTATGTTACTCAATTACTTGACATAATGCCTTTTGTTGTGTATTTATTTATTTATTATAAAACCCTTCATACAATGTTCCCATAAATTCATTATAAATTTCTTATAATTAAAATATACAATATAATAGACATAATGTTTTGGTATGAACAAATTTAACCTGCAAGGCCTTTTGATAATATGAAAAAAGTATTTAGAGTAGTCATTATTTTCTATTTGTGAACTATTTAAGACTTTACAACTTTTTAGGTTGCAATTATATTAATATTACAATTGCTCTTTATGTCAAGGAAAACTATGGACCTCAATCAAGATTTTGATAATATCATCTCTATTCTGAACTCTACATCTAACAATACCTCAACATTCCTTAGCCATAATGTATCACTTGAGAGATGAATGATCCACTCCAGTCAAATCTCCTCCATTTATCAAGTAGAGTATGGAGTGTTGGAAATATTCAAGACTTGCTAGGTTAATGAGAGGGGAGGGGTGAATCAGTAACCTCAAAAACTTTACCAAATTAAGATTTTAATTGCAATAATCCAATTACCATTTAGTTCATCAAATCAGATCTAACTGCATGCATGAGAAACTAAAAACATAAAACATTCACAACACTTGAACACAATAATTTGGTGACCCAGAAACCTTCCAAATAGAAAGTAAAATTGGGGTGGGGATGATACCTACAAAACTTCAATACTACAGCATAAAGTTGGCCAGTTAAGGCTTACAATGATCACTTCTGATGATCTGCCTTGTTAGGAGCAATTGGGACTGCTAGGTCCACCTTGTTAGAGGTTTTACAAACACACAATGAAGTATGCACTTGGTAAAGCGATTTGAGAAAAGACTATTAAGTCTACCTTCTTAAAGGATTTGGACTGGTTCACCTATTAGGATGAAGCAATAGATCTCTAACTTATAATTGAATTTCTGATAGAGATTCCTTAAAGTAATGATCTCCTTTATGTGATAGATATGACTTTGCTACTCCTTTTCTGATATGGCCTTACAATAAACTTTATTTGCTGCTGATTCACATTTGCATTCTTCTATTTCATAGTACTAGTACACTTGGATATGATACAATACATTACATATATATCAATTCAATTTACATAATTACAAAGTCGACCATCATACAAGTTAACACCAATATTACAAAGTTGGCCCATATGTAGATACTAGGGTTCTGAAGACTAACTTGGTGAAGTTTTGATACTCGAAATCCACTATCATTACTCGACATCGTCATGCACTTGCTAGAAGTAGAAGCTCGGTCCATACTAATCACTTCAATGTACTCTTGAACCTAGTTTGCACTGGTGACTCGGTAGATACTATGTAACTTGGTATAAACTAAATTACATGTTTACCATGACTACACTTGGTAAACACTAATCATCATATAGGTCAGTTAACACTAACTTTGCTTTACATGAACTGCTAGCTGAGTAGAAACAACAAAGCTTGGTAACCACTGAAGTGCTTAGGTTGAACTACTAGACTTCACACTGCTTGATTCTGCTTGGTTTGAACTATTGCACTTCACACTAACTTAATTCCCTTGGTAACCATTGGAATGCTCGGTAGGAACTATAGTGCTCGGTGGCTACTGAAATGCATGGAAAACACTATAGACTATTCAATAAGCTCAGTAGCCATATAGAATCTGAATAAGTGTTGTCACTAATAACAAACTTGACTGAATGTCAAAAATCTCCCCCTTTGGCATTAGCAACAAAAACACTTATCAGCTAAAACTTATATACATCACAATGTGATACTAGCTCTGTATGGTATACTATTTTTGAGATTTTTCAAAATTTGTCTTTGTAAGTATATACAGTAAACTATATCTAAAAATTCTCTGCTATACACATATTCTCCCTTTGCATGATTCTCCCCCATACAATATACATAGTATCTCACTATACATAGCATAATAAGTGTCTCTCCTCATATATAGCATACTAAGTGTCTCTCCCCCTTTTTGACAATAATGCCAAAGATTTATTCAAAACTTATTTACATGGAGACACCAAAATGAGAAAGAAACTTAGAATGTACCTTAAGTATAAGCGCTAGAGTTTTATCCCATTTCTCTTGCAAAATCTTGCATGTGTGGAGACCAATTTGCACTTCCATAAAGAGTTCTATCATGTGATTTTTAATAGAGAAGTTGTTGTCATGGATCAATGTTTTTGAATAAACAATATGCTTCTACATTGTATGCATGATGGGAAGGATCATATTCTGAATATCTATCAATGTAGATTAGATCCTTGCTTCTTCTCTCAACAACTTTGCATGCATATCTAACAAGAATCCGATATTCATATGATGTGTAGAGCTTGAATTAGAGTCAAGTTGCAATTTCTATGCACTAGCTCTTAGATCTTCATCAATATTTGTCAGTTTTCTCTTTATCTCCTTTGTAAACTTGGTAACATCACACAACTTTCCAAAAAGTGATGTTACATTGGTGCAAGAGGTTTCAAGATTGGTTAAAATTGAGGAAAGCTCCACTTGTTGGATAGCTATTTGCTGAGCAATGTGCTCAAGCACTTTATTATCAAATTTCTTTTTTGCTTTCTCAATTAACTTGTCTTGACCACTAGAGTCCTTATTAAACTTTTGGATTGCCTCTTCTAATTATAACAAAATGTGTTGAGAAGTATCGACTTCAACACCTATCACCTCAGTCAAAATATTCTTGACATCATCAATAATTTTATATTCCCTATCTCTTTCCTCTCTCAATTTCTTCTGCTTTGCCTTCTTTTTGAGGAGTTGACTAGCTATATGCATTTGATCTGCAATGATATTATCAAACTCTCATTTGGGAATTTTAATCTCCTCATCAAAGTCTATATCCTCTTCTATCTCCTTACCTCTACTCAAAAATCTTGTACTCGGTTGAGCCTTAGGTTCAACTGTCCTTGTACTTAATGCCTTTGAATTTGGTATGGAAACAATAGTAGAGATCGTAGGACTAGCAGTGAAAATTGATAAAGTTCCAACAGATGGAATAATAACTGGAATGCTTGCTGAATTCAAAACTGAAGCACTTATAGAAGTATTCAAAACTGTAGTAGTCAAAATTGTAGAATCCAAAATTGTAGTACTCAAAACTGAAGTGCTTACTACTGAAGAGCTTAAAATTGTAGAAGCCATTGTACTCATTCCTAATGACTTGGTAGCTAAAGAAGACGGAGGCTGCAACTTGGAAGATGAAGTGATAGACACTTCTATCAATGATGTGCTGAGCTATGAGGGAGTGAAGAGTGATTGGAAATTTGATGCATCTGCTGTGGTCACAATCAAACTTTCTGAAGTTGTCTCCGAGCTTGATGTGGCTATTGGTTTGCTTGGAGAGTGAGGAAGCAAGGCCATGATTGCAACTGCTATCTTCATAGGGTCAGTCTCCTCATCATCTTTCTTTATCTTCCTTGGTAGCTTCTTCCTCTTTATCTTCTTCAACTTCCTCATTGTCAAAATGTGTAGGCTCAGTATAAGTTTCTTCTTCCTCATCATCACTGTCATTATCCTTGACCTCTACTAGGAAGTCACTTTGTTTATGCAAGTGATAAACATTCTTCCACATGCTTGTGTATTCTTAACCACATGCTCTATATCCTTGATCAAGATTAAACAAGTATTAAATCTAAGAGTCATCTTATCTTCATTTTTCTTTAAGGAATCTTTTACCTCAGCATCTGTCATGCTAGGTAGCAATTGCCTCAAGGTTTGTGCATAGCCATATTTTTCTATTTGCATAGAAAAGTCCCATCTTGGCTTTATTTTCTCTAATAATTCATTAGATATTTGGGAGGCTATCTGATCTAGTGAATACTTCCATTTCCCCATTTTGGTTAACACCAGTTCTTCAACCTGTTTCTTCTCTAGCTCTGATCTTGTTTCATACTTCAAGGATTTGAAGTTTGTTATGCCTACATCTTCTTCCAATTTTTTCAATTTTTCTTGGAAGGTGGGAGGAGGTTTGCTAAAGACTATTTCACTGCCTTTATTCCTGGACCTCCTTGTAAAAATTGTAGTGGATGGCTTGGTGACGATCACCTTGCCTTTCTTCTTTACTGGTTCTTCTTCCTTTTTTGACTCCTCTTCATCCTCTACTTCTTCAACATCCTTTGCACTCCATTTGGGTTGAGGGTTTCAGCAGTTGCTGACACAAGTTTTAAATCAGGTGCTTTCCATTCTACTCCTCGGACCAACATCTCTGATCCCTTCCTTGCTTTTTTGCTATTGCTTCATGCCATGGTAACTTGGTAAGCTATGAATTTTTTTAAGAATTTGGTTGCAAATTCTGCTCGAAGTCACTTGAACGCTCTGCAATTCACTTCTTCGCAATAACACTTCAAATTCTTGGTGAAAAATGAATTCAATTTGATGCTTTTTGTTAAAACTTTTCCATTAATGCTTAGTATGAAGGTAGCTATGATGACATCATGCATGATAACCTATCATCCACTATTCAATTGATTACTTAGTGAAGGTTTCGTAACTTGGTAATAAAAAATGTTCTTGCTACTCTAGACTTTGCTCGGTAGAGTCCATGACCCAACCTTGCTCGGTAGAGAAGTCAACTCAATGATAACTAATATCAATCTCACTTGATGATCCTTTTTTATCTTGAATACTAATTTGGATCTTTGCTTCCTTTCAATTAGAACTATTTGGATGTGATCTTGACAATGTAATTCCAGTTCTTCCTTAAGAATTTAGTTGGAAATGGTAGAGTCACCCACTTCTTGAGTGACATGACCATCATTGCTTGAACTAGATTCCTTGGTAGATTTAGGAGTCCATTGTTGCCTCATCTTCTTTAAAATGTTATTTTCTTTTTCTTTCTTTTCATCTTCAATTCTTCTTGTATTCATGCAATTCTTGGCTACATGACCAAGTTTAGTACAAGTGAAATATCTTATGGTGGTATCTCTCTTCCTTGTACGATGTTTAACACAATTCATGCCAATGTGTCCATATTCTCCATAGTAATGACATTTACACCAAGTTTTGTAGTCCCAACCAAATATTTCTTTCACAATTTTCTCTATTGGATTGAATGACTTAGTTTTGCAATCCGATGCCATGTGACCTTGTTTCTTCCATTTGTGACATTTGCCCTCAAATTTTGGTTTCTCGTTGCATTCATTAGCCCTATGACCATGCTGATTGCAATTGTAGTATTTACCATTGAATTTTGCTTTACCATTACTCCAACATTTGTTTGATCTATGACCTATCTTACCACAGTGATTGCAAGTAGGTTTTTGATTCGTTTGAGCACCTCATTTGGAGGATTCACCTTCTTCTTTGTATCCAATTCCTAGTTTACCCTTTTGCCTATAGAGATTTTTCTCATTCAATTGATTTAATTGATTCATGTCTTCTTGAGATTTCATCATTCTTTCATTGATTTTCTTTTTAGTGTTTAGGTCATTTTTCAATTTTTCACTAATTTTCTTTTCAGATCTCATCTCATTTCTTATTCTTTCATTGATTTGTCTTTCCAAATTTAAATCATTTCTTAATCTTTCATTGATCTGTCTTTGGCTCATGATTTCCTCATTTACATTAGAGATTTGATGCATAAGATCTGCATGTTGAAGGGATTGGTTTTGGATCTCATTGTTTCTTCTATCTATTTCTTCTTTCATCTTGTTCCTCTATTCCAAGATTTCACATAGCCTTACTGACTAAATTTCTTGTTCTCTTTTGAGCTTTCTTACTTCTTCTTACAGGGAGTCATTCTTCTCTAAGAGTTCTTTGATTGCATCATTTGCTTCATCTGAACTACTTGAAGGGAAAAAGTATTCAATTCTTTCTTCAATCTACTGATGATTATTTGTTTGATTTTCAAGTTCCTTCTTTTCAAGGATTGGGAAAGTTGCTCCTTAGCTTTCTTGAGTTGGGCAATGGCCATCTCTAGATTTAGCTTTTCATTGTCAATGGCTTTGTCAATTTTGAATATCTCCACTGTCCTTGATCTTTGCTCAAGCTATCAAACTTTATCTTGAAAACCACAAATCTTTGATACCAATTTTTGGATATATTCAAGACTAGCTAGGTTACTAAGAGGGGAGGAGTGAATCAGTAACCTCAAAAACTTTGCCAAATTTAGATTTTAATTGCAATAATCCAATTACCATTTAGTTCATCAAATTAGATCTAACTACATGCATGAGAAATTGAAAACATAAAACATTCATAACACTTGAACACAATAATTTGGTGACCTAGAAACCTTCCAAATATAAAGTAAAATTGGGGTGGGGATGATACCCACAAAACTTCAACTGCAGCATAAAGTTGGTTGGTTAAGGCTTACAATGATCACTTCTGATGATCTGCCCTGTTAGGAGCAATTAGGATTACTAGGTTCACCTTGTTAGGGGTTTTACAAACACACAATGAAGTATGCACTCGATAAAGAGATTTGAGAAAAGACTATTATGTCTACCTTGTTAAAGGATTTGGACTAGTTCACCTGTTAGGATGAAGCAGTAGATCTTTGACTTACAACTAAATTGTTGATAGAGATTCCTTAAAGTACTGATCTCCTTTATGGGTTAGATATGATTCTGTTGCTCCTTTTCTAATATGGCCTTACAATACACTTTGTCTACTGTTGATTCACATTCACATTCTTCTATTTCACATTACTATTACACTTGGATATGATACAATATATTACATATATATCAATCCAATTTATATAATTACAAAGTCCACCATCATACAAGTTAACACCAATATTACAAAGTCAGCCCATATGTAGATACTCAAGTTCTGAAGATTGACTTGGTGAAGTTCTAATACTCGATGTCCACTATCATTACTCGGCATTGTCATGCAGTTGGTAGAAGTAGAAGCTCGATCCATACAAATCACTTCAATGTAGTCTTGAACTTAGTTTGCACTCATACTCTATAGATACTTTGTAACTTGATATAAAATAAATTACATGTTTACCATGACTGCACTTGGTAAACACTAATCATCATACAACTTAGTTAACACTAACTTTGCTTTACATGAACTGCTAGCTCGGTAGAAACTGCAAAGCTTGGTAACCACTAAAGTGCTCGAGTTGAACTGCCAGACTTCACACTGCCTAATTTTGCTCAGTTTGAACTATTTTAATTCACACTAACTAAATTCCCATAGTAACCACTGGAATGTTTAGTAGGAATTGTAGTACTTGGTGGCTACTAAAATGCACAACAAACACTGTAGACTATTCAATAAGTTTGGTAGCCATACAAAATTTTAATAAGTGTTGTCCCTAATAACAAACTTGACTAAATGTCAACATGGAGGACTCGACAACTGAAATATTCAAGAACTGTACTAATACTATTAGATAACTAAAGAAGCAATGTGAAAATCTTGAACACCTAAAAGAGCACAAAATACAACTATTTTATGATGCAATGAACTCACATCACCTAACCTCTACAAAAATGGATGCATACTATCATAAAACAAATGAAGCCTACTACTTGAAACTTTATGGAGTGTGTTGGTTCCTAATTTAATAGATTTTAAATAACCAAGAAGCTAAAAAAAATTATGCCTAAGGGTAGCTAACTCCTATTATCAACATACTTGAAAAGAACTCAGGCTGACTAAAAAGGAAACACATTCCTTCTACACTTCAGGCTCTATAAGACCTAGGTGGGTAAACCTTGGATTTACACAAACATAACCAGTGCTAAACACATTCTAGAATCCATTAAACAAATAATCTCATATCAAGGCATCAACTATGAAGAGAGTTACCCAAATGATAGCTAATCACATGTTGAACTCACATATTCAAGGAACATGAGATGTGAAACTTCCTAACATAAAAAACACAAAAGTGAAATAGATTATGATTATTAATTGCAACAAGATCCATATATGAAACAAAAAAAAGTGCAAAGCACCTAGTTGAGATCAGTGCATAATCTATGAGAGCATGTACTCATGAGGAATAAAAACATTACATGACAAACCTATGAAACAACTTTAGATCTATGAGGTACTACTTTACAATAGTTCACAATAGTAGTTCTACTTCAACCTAGTTATCAAATCCCTATGTAATACTAGAAAATCCCCAATATCTATCAAACACAATTAATCAATCCCTTGGATTGAAGCATGAAAGATAAATGAGCATCTCATAACAAGAAAATGAAAGAAAGAAATCTTATTTTATTTCATCCTCAAAATCAACTGATTTACACATTGAAGAGAGCCAAATTAGAACATATTTCATTAAAATCTTGTTGTTCCTCATTTACAATGAGAATAAAACTCAAATACTCAAAAACCCAGAAAGTTCTAACACTAGATTTATTTATGTGCTCATGTGATATGTATAATATGTTGCTCACACATATGAAAATGCTAGAAAATGGTAGAGAACCATGTTGAGAACTTTCTTAAATAGATGGAACCAACCCTATACAATGAGAAAGAAAGAGAAGCTATAGGAGAATGAAGAGAGTTAGATCTAATTCTTTGGTGCCAAATATCCTCTTCAAACTTCATATCTTGTTGTTGCAAATCTTCTCTCATCTCTCCTCCAACTAAAAATCAAATCACATCATTTGGCAAAAAAAATTCATCCAAATATCTTCATATGATGGAGATCAACACTATTAGAAAGAAACCAAATTAAGATGCTAAAAATCTTTCCAAAAACCCTAGTAAAAGGTTTCCAAAGTAAATAGGAATTAATATAAACATCTCTACCAAATTGCCTAGAAACCAATTTTGCATGAACTGCTATGGAAGAGCCAAGAAAAATTAATGAGAAAGCCCCTGTTTTTACAAAACTGAAAAATATTCTCATATAGTTAGAGCTGCACTTATTTTGTTAGGAAAATTAGAATCCTTGCTCCAAGACCTTTCTGGAAACATATATTACTCGTATGTTTGGATATTAGTTGCTACCTTGGCATTTCTTTGAAGTCTACATACCATATAACCTATAGGCCCTTTTGAAATATTTAAAAGTTTTACTTTATTCTATAGTTTAAAACTATATAATAAAGTGCAGGCTTATTTGAAAATGCATGTAGACACAAAAACTAACATGTTGTTGTGATTGGTTTAGAAATAACCAATAGAAAGCTAATTGTGGGCCCTATTTTACCCTATCCTTAAACAAAGTTACTACAATTGCATGAGCACTCAATTTGAGGAGATATTATTAAATTTTTACCTTAGCTTCACATTTCATTTCCCTCCAATCATTCATGTGGTCAAACCTATCAATTCATTGTGGATGCCATGTGGCATCATTGGGTTGGCTCCGACAACCTACATCATTGCCACCTCACCACCATTAGACTACCACCTCAACATGCCAATGTTCCACTTGTCACCACTGTGGTCTCCATGATAGGACCTACCACTTGACCTTGCAATGATGACCATCATTTGTAACTTTAGAATCCAATTTGTGGTTAAGCCCTTAACTATTATGACATTATGACTAACCACTAGCAGTTAGTCACAAACTTACGATCACTAGCTAGTAATTACTTGGGACCCTCACAAACTCACACACTAATTGTAAACTAGTCATGTATAACATTAAAACTATGAATGGTTAAGTTCCCAGAACCACCATGATGCTCCACCTAACCCTTTGCTTAACTTTGAAACTCGCCAAAATTGCCTCAAAATTTATGCAACACGGCACCTCTTCATCTACTGGTCTGATCTTCATCATTACTACATGCTAGTTGCCACATCATGCATTCATTGGTTCAAAATTTGTGTACAGGTGCCAAATCTTGTTAACTCACCTAGGACCCACAACACATACATGAATTTCTTTATCTTAAAGTGCATTTCTTTTAGACACTTAGAGTTTGTGTGTTTCTACATAAAAATAACTCAAATGTCCTCATATGGGCAATGTGGGACAAAAAAACATACACATATTTTCTTTGAATCAAACCCTACACATGACTTACATGCTCAATTGAGGATCATTGTAAAAATGTGTCCCTTCTCCATTTAACTAACCCATGATGTCATCATAGTAAAAATCAAAAAGAAAAAGATCTATGCTTATTCTTTTGACATTGCAATCTTCCTCCATGGAGTATGTAAATTTTTCTTGGTGATTTATGCACTTACGCAAGTTAACAAGCTTAAAACTCCATTTAAAAGCAACCCTCAAACTAAGGTTTTCCTTCCTCATTACATTGTTGCAATTTGATCACCAATTTTAGGGCTTCCAACTTGATCCCTTTGTGTTTGAAATGCCATTACTCTAAAAGATTGGGCACCATCTCATTTTTGAATCATACTCAAACACTTCTCCTCAATGACATTCACCCTCCTTGCCAAACAACCATATAAGAAGTCAACCAACATCTTCCCACAAATCACAAATTATATTTTACAAAAGGTTGCATAGGAATCTGGCACATGTGAAAAATACATCTTAAATGTTATTTTATTTCCATTTGGGTATCATAACTTATACAATTCTTTTTATCTCATAATAAGCTCATTGATAAGAAATAAACCTAGTTGATGTTACCCTCCAATTTGGTAATATGTCACCCTCCTTTGAATATAAACTAAGATAATGATGACACATTATAGTCCCAATATGTTTAGAGATGAATACTGAGCATACAAATCATAATTGGTATTCGACATAATGCAATCATAACCTTCTCATATAAAGTCGGGTCCCAAATGGACCCGACAAAAAAAAAGATTTTAAACAACTTGCCATATGATATTGATCCGAATAACATCATTGCATTGATTGAAATCAAAATTGGATCATTGGATGATCAATTAAAGCTTGCTTTTCACCTTTTTGAAAACTGTCACTTTAATGCTAAGAGGCCCTAAAACTAGCTTTAAAAAATGACAAAAACACATAATTAGGACCCAATATTTTACATTTATGATTCTTGTCTCACATAATATCATTCAAAAAATTCTCATCTCATGATGACTATCCAGCCAAATGATATTAATCCTTGAAGTTACCTCTCTAAAAAACATCTTGTAGATAACTTGTCAAAAACAAGAAAATGCAACTAGAATGACCCTAAAAAATAGGTGAAATGACCACTTGGGAAATTGAATATGAGGCATAGATTAAATTTAGTATGGAGAGTATGTGGGTAATGGGCACATGATGGAAAATTGGGTGAATTTTTCAAGCCTCTAAAGTTGGCTCCTAGAAATTGTAGGACTAGGTAACCTTGTGAAACAAAGATTCTTGAAAATGGAATGTACTTGGGAAGGTGTGCAGATGGATTCATTAATATTTGTGAACTGACATAATTTCAATACATAATACAAGTTTATATTCAATTTAGGCTCATCTATCATAGGTTCAAAGCTATGACCTCACAAACAAGTGTACAAATAATTATGTGAATATGATCTACTTCATGTTAGAAATTGCATATGAAATCACATTTGAAAACCTGACAACCTATTTGTCAAGAGCCAAAAATTGATAGAATTTATTTGATAGCTATGATGAAATGTTAAGGTAATTTTCACAGGTTGGTCAACTAGGTCAAAATTAGACTCAGTCAAATAGGCCTTCCCAAATTTCTAAACAAAGTGCAATATCAAGACAACAATTAACAACCAACTTTGGGGAACTTAGAACCCTATCAAAACTTATCAAAATGACATGAAATTGAAAATTTGGTTCTCTACTATGTATAACAAACATACCCAAAGTGGAAAGCTATGAAACATAATTGAGTTAAAGATATTCAAATGCAAAGTAGATCATTGCACACTGTTTGACAATTAACCAAAAATGCAGATTTCTTAAATGCTCTAAATGACATCTCACAAAATGATTTGGAATCGTAACATTAAAAATTGAGACACATGAATATACTAAATAAAGGGTAATAACACTTGAAATAAATGATAAGACTCAAAATGAAAATCAGGTACATAGGCACAAAAAGCTCTTATAGGGGCTCATTTTGCAAAGTTTTGAAGCAAGCACTCTCAAAACTTTACAATTGTTTGAGTTTCGGTAGTGGTTTTTTGTCAAGGGATGAATTCCCCTTATGGGCATAACAAGAATCCAAAAGATCTTGGTAGATCAGACCACACCAAGAAATTTATTCATCAATCTTTATTGAAAGTAATAAATTTACTCCTACTATACAAGTGATGGCCCTAGGCCACCAATAACTTCATGTCTCTTCTTACCTCTATCATGGACCTAATTTTCATTTCCATTTCCTTGAGGAAAGCTGTAAGTACCATTAATATTCATCTCATAAAAAATATCATCACCTTCAATCACTTCATTAGAAAACAAGAACTCATCATGTTCACTTTCATAATGCATGTAGAAACTAGAGATAACTTCAAAATGTTTCTCACTATGAAAGTATAGATCAACATGCTCATGGGTATTAGAATGAAACTAAAAATCTTCTTTACTATGAATTTCATGCATGCTATCAAAAGGAAACACAAAGGACTCATACTCAACTTGATCCAAAGAGTTACACATATCACAAACTTGCAACTCGCCTTGTGTAATCAGCTTTGAAGAACATTTGAACTTTGATTTCTCTTGTTTTGCAATACCATCAATCACCCAATCAAATCTTAAATGTGTTGAAACTTCTCCACAAAAATATAGAAAAAGAATAGAGACCACATGAGAATGATATTTATAACTATCTACATGTAACTAAGGTGCTAATTTGCAACTACATATTTACTATAAAGGCCATTAGACACACTTAAGAATGCACTGATATTATTGTCACAAAAACCCTCAACATGAAAAGAAGAATTGGAGTAAAAAATAGATACATTCTTAGTGATGCTCTCTTCATCATATGAGTTACCACATTCATTCACATACACATTGGAACTATTGTCACATGCATCTTCCAAATTTGAGAAAGAATACTTTGACTTTCCATTAATTTCAACATCAAACCTTATGAAAGTGACTTCATCATAAGTAAACTCATAACCAAAAAATGTATAGATCTCTACAATAAAATTAGAAACTTTCAAATCAAATTCTAGATGAATAGGAACAACAATATGTGTATCCTTATCAGATGCATTACCAACATGCAAAAAAATCTATGCTAATGTAAACTCCCCTCTTCACCATTAGCTGAAATGAAAATATAGGAGAATCAGGATATACACCATACCTTGCATTTGTAGTTACACTTTGATTCTCATAGAAACTTATCAGTGCTAGTGACAAATGGATTGAAAGATCCTTATATGTATACCTTTCAAAATCATGACAATACTGTTAAAATCTCCTCACTACTTAGAAACTCTTTGTTGAGACCTTGGTATTTGGTCTTTGATTGTTATCATTGATGTCAATAATGTAATTATAATGAAAATATGACATGCTTAACATCATGTAATTATCTTGTTTTATGTCCTTCAATATTTTTCAAAACATATTCAAGACAAACACTTAAGTGTTATACAATTAACACTTAATGTTCACATTGGTTTAGAAAACATATATAAAAAATAGTTTTGGTCTATTAGAAAGTCAACAAGATTTTTTTATCAGTTAGAACCCAACTATCATACCTTTTTGGAAAGTCCTTTGAGTTAACCAAAATGGGTATTTGTTAGTTTTTGCAATACACATGTACGAAAAGAGAAAATGTATGTTTATCAGAAGTAGTTACCAAATTGTTATGATAGTTTTAGCAGTTTTGGTCTAATGGAAGTTTGGGGTATGTACCTGCCTCCAAAATTTTGACTTTTTTGGTTTATTAGTAGAGGTTACATTCCTCTAAAACATCCAATGGGTGATTTTGATAGAAGTTTCATGATTTGTGTGGAATTCTTTGTAGATTGAACAATTTGCAGGCATAATTTTAACAACTAAAAAGAGGGTAATGCTTTATGTTTCTATTTTCCTATTTGTGATTTGATTCTATTTGCAAAAGTTTATCAAAGGTATAAGAAGGGTTATATATTACTTCTTCGTTCATTCATATTGATATTTGATCAAATCTTTTAATGGAAAAACAAAACATATTTGGATATTAGATGTTTTGAGGAGAATAGAAGTATATCCCGCATCATGTTTTCAACAAGAAGTTGAAAATAGTTATTCATGATTTGTGTTGTAATAGAGATGACTCTAATTTTTTATCTCATTTTTTCATTTTGGAAGTTGGTGCTTCTTGTATTCATGAAGTTGGTGCTTTAGGTGTAAGGGATTGGTGTTCCTTGAAATTGGTGCTTCTAAATAGGGTGTTGGTGCTTCCCAGAGTTGTATCTCTAAAAGATTTTCCCAAGAGGTCAATAAAGTTTTAGATCAAGGTGGTTTTTTACCCTAAGGGGTTTTCCATGTTAAAATATTGTGTCACTTTTTAATTCATTACCTATCTTGCTCATGTGTTAAAATTTATAACCTGTGATTGCTTCAAGTTTTGAAAAGCATTTTAAACCATTGATTCACCCCCTTCTTAGTGGTGTTTGTATTCCAACACTCTTCATGGATAAAATAATGACTTGGTCAGAATGATACATTTACAATAGAAAATTCATTAGTATCATAGTCCGAACAATTAGAGACATTATTACTACATATTTCCTCTTATTTCATGAGACTCCAACACATGATATATAATCATATGCATGCTCATCATGAGAATAATTACCATTACTATTATTATAATTCTCCTCCTCTTCATACATGTTTTCATAAGATTCATCATCAATCAAATAATCATTCTCTTCAAGTTGAAAACATTCCTCTTCATGGTCATATGATATATTATCATCTATGAATTGATCACATTCACTATCACTAACACAAGGCCTATTGTGGCGAACATCTTCAAGAAAATAATTCTCAATTTTTTTCATTACTTTTTCAATATGCTTAGCCCTTTCTAACTCTAAGTGTGCTAACCAAGTAATTGAATTAGACACGAAGACATTTATAAAAATAACACCCAATGAGGATTCTTTAGGTCTCAAAAAAATGGGAAGATCAATGAGTATAGTCTTAAGTTTCTCATAGAACTATACATCATTTGACCTTCATTACTTCCTACTCCCAATCTTATTAAAGTAGTGACTTGATCATGAAGTTTTGATTTCAACATAGTATTTTCTTGTGAACATTTTCAAGGCTTGGAAAATCACTTTTAGATTAGAGATCTACATCCATTTTACTCTTACACCTCTTTTCCTAGTGTTGAAATCACTAAATAAAGACACTTATTTCTACCATTGAAAAGAAATACACATGAAAATTAAAATACCAAAAGTGTTGTTGTAAATCAATGGCAATTCACATTTGCAATTTTTTGGCACTTCTCTATAGCTTTCATGAAGAAATATTGTTGCTCTTTAAATCCTTAATACCACTTCACCTTCACCTTCAAGAATGTTGAAAACCACTCACAAATCTACACAAGGGTGTTGCTCCAATACATGTTATGTTTCAAATTCTTGAAATCCTTTACAAGAATATTATTGTAATACATTTTTTGCTCTTGCAAGAGACAATATTTGCCACCCAACATGAAATTGGGACTGAATTTTCAATCTGAACTTGCATAAAATTACAAGTCTCAAATACTCATATGACACAAAACAAAATAGAAAAATATCTCTTAATGATTCACAATGACTTTCCCTCACAATGAAAGAGTAATATCACAATATATGCAATTCAATGGACAACTTAATGGGTTATATCAAATATGAAACTAATATGGATGCTACACAAATTTTCAACGCAAATTTTTAACATCTCTAGACATGACTTTTCTTCATTTGTTTCCCAGTAGAGTCACCATTTTGTTCGCTCCTAAGTTAAATTTTTTTAAATAACTAGGAAGATAAAAAAAATGCCTAAGGGTACCTAACTCCTATTATCATAATACTTGAAAAGAACCTAGGATAGTTAAAAAGGTAACACTTTCCTTCTACATTTTAGGCTCTGCAAGACCTAAGTGGGTAAACCTTGGATTTACACAAACATAACTAGTGCTGAAAACATTTTAGAATCCATTAAATAGATAAAATCATATCAAGGCATCAACTATGAAGAGAGTTACTAGAATGATAGCTAATCACCTATTCAACTCACATGTTCAAGGAGCATGAGATGTGAAACTTCCTAACACTAAAAACATGAAAGAGAAACATATTTTTTTTGTTAATTTCAGCAAGATCTAGATATGAAACAATAAAGAATGCACATCACCTAGTTGAGATTAGTGCATTGTTTATGAGAGCATGGAGTCACTAGGAATAAAACCATTGCACAAAAAACCTATGAAAAAACTTCAAATCTACAAGGTACCACTTGACAATACTTCACAATAGTAGCTCTACTTCAACCTACTTATCAAGATCCTACGTAATACTAGCAAATCCTCAATATCTATCAAGAAAAATTGACCAATCCCTTGGATTGAAGAATGAAAGATAAATAGGCATCTCGTAAAAGACAATGAAAGAAAGAAACCTTGTTTTATTTCATCCTAAAAATCAATTGACTTATATATTGGAGAGAATGAAATTAGAAAACATTTTCATTAAAATATCTATGTTCCTCATTCAAAATGACAATAAAACTCAAATAATGAAAATCCCACAAATATATAACAAAAAAATCATTTATTTTCTTATGAAATATGTACAATATGTTTCTCACACATAAGAAAATACTAGAAATGGTGGAAAACTAGGTTAAGAACTTGTTTAAACAACTAGAACCAACCCCATACAATGAGAAAGAAATAAAAGATATAGGGAAATGAAGAGGGTTGAATATGATCCTTTGGTGCCCAATTTCCTCTTCAAACTCTATCTTCTACTATTGTAAAGCTTCTCTCATCTCTTTTCCTTCAACTAAAAATCAAATCACATCATTTGGAAAAGCAAACCCATCCAAATATCTTCAAATGATGGAGATAAACACTATCCGAAAGAAACCAAAATTTGATGCTAAAACTCTTTCAAAAAACCCCACTTAAAGTTTTTCAACATAAAAAGAAATTAATAGGAACATCCATGCCAAATTTGGGACAAATCCACTTAACTATTTTCCAAAAAATAGATTTTGAATTGCAATGGAAGATCCAAGAAAAATAATTGAGAAAGCCCCTATTTTGACAAAACTAAAAAATATTCTCACCTAGTTAGAGCTGCACTTAATTGTTTTTAGCAAAATCAGATACCTTCTGTCGAGACCTTTCGAGAAACATATAATACTTGTATGTATGGATAACATTTGCTACCTTGGAATTTCTTTGAAGTCTATAGACCATATAATGTATATACCCTTTTGAAATATTTAAAAGTTTTACTTTATTCTATAATTTAAAACTATATAATTAAGTGGATGCTCATTTGAAAATACATGTAGACACACAAACTAATTTTCATTGTGATTGGTTTAGAAAGAACCAATGGAAAGCTACTTGTGGGCCCCATTTTACCCTATCCTAAAAAAATTCCTACAATTGCATAAGCACTCAATTTGAGTAAATATTATTAAATTTTTACCTAAGCTTCACATTTCATTTCCCTCCAATTATTCATGTGACCAAACCTATCAACTCACTACGGGTGCCATGTGGCATCACTAGATTGGCTGCTACAACCTGCATCATTGCCTCCTCACCACCACTAGATTACCACCTCAACATGCCAAGCCATCATCTTTGGGACCCATGTGCCACTTTTCACCACTGCATAACTTCAAAGACTCTATGATAGGACCCACTACTTGACCTTGCGATGCTACAATGACCACCATTTTGTAACTTTGGATCCCAATTTGGAGTTAATTCCTCAATTGTCATGATGTTAAGACTAACCACTAGTAGTTAGTTATAAGTTCATAGTCGCTAGCTAGTAACTGCATGGGACCCTCACAAATCTTGCACACTTTTCACCCTTGCATAACTTCAAAGACTCTGTGATAGGACCCACTACTTGACCTTGCGATGCTACAATGATCACCATTTCGTAACTTCGAATCCCAATTTGGAGTTAATCCCTCAATTGTCATGATGTTAAGACTAACCACTAGTAGTTAGTCATAAGTTCACAGTCACTAGCTAGTAACTACATGGGACCCTCACAAATCTTGCATATTAGCTATCAACTACTCACACGTAACATTCAAACCATGAATGATCAATCGCCCAAGATTGCCATAGTGCTTCACCTAACCCTTTACGCAACTTTGGGACCCATCAAATTGCTTCAGAATTTGTGCCATGTGGTACCTCTTCATTCATTGATCCAGACTATGTTATTACTACATGTTGGTTGCCACATCCATGAATGGTCAATCACCCAAGATTGCCACAATGCTTCACCTAACCCTTTACACAACTTTGGGACCCATAAAATAGCCTCAAAATTTGTGCCATGTGGTACCTCTTCATTTATTGATCCATACTATATTATTACTGAATGGTAGTCGCCACATCATGCATTCATTGGTTCAAATTTGTCTACATGTTCCAAACCTTCTCAACTCACCCAAGACCCACCACACACACATATATTGCTTTATCTTAAAGCACAGTTCCTTTAGACACTTCAATTTTGTGCACTTCCACTTAAAAATAACTCAAAAGTCCTTGTACAAAAAATGTGGGACAAAATAAAATACACATATTTTCCTGAAATCAAACCCCATGTGTGATTTGCATGCTTAGTGGAGGATCATTGAAAAAATGCGCCCCTTCTTCATTTAGTTGACCCACCATGTGCTCAAAGTCAGAACCAAAAACAAATATCTCTGCTTATTCTTTTGGCATTGCAATCATCCTCCATGGAGTATGTACATATTTCTCTTTGTGATTTTTGCACTTACACTGGCCAACAAGCTTAAAACACCATTGAAAACCAACCCTCTAGAATAAGGTTGCACTTGCTCATTAATTTCTTGCAATTTGATCACCAATTTCAAGTAGGCTTCTAGCTTGATCCCTTTATGTTCAAAATGTCATTACTCTAAAAGACTGGGCAACTACTCATTTATCAACCCTAAATACAAATTAAACACTTCTCACCAAAGATGTTAAGCTTCATTTCCCAACACCCATATAAGGAGTCAACCAAACTCTTCCCTTGACTCACAAATTAGATTTGGAAAAAAGATGTGTAAAAATTGGGCCATTTGGGAATTAAAACAATCCATTTATGTCCTAGTTTGTGAGAAAACTAGGGAGAGAGTTCAACAATGGCCTTCTGTACATTGTTTTCTTACACATTTTTGCACTAGGATAAAGAAAAACCATTTCACATTAGCATATTGAATTATTTGTTCTCATCTCTGATTGTGCCTTCACATCATAGTTTTGCATCTAATTTTGCAATTAACATTACATGCCCCAAATGCCCCACACATTCATTGTACACTGACCCATCATAAACATGGCTATATTTTGGCCACCTCCAAACCATAGTGGCCCAAAAATAAATGGTGCCACTTCGTGGATCATCGGTCCACTAATCTCATTTATGAATTGAAAATGCACAAAATGGGCCCTATTGTTTAGAAATCATCACCTCAACTTGAGGGATTACAATTTGGATTGGCAATAAAACTCGTTTGTATTCATCTTAAATTTTATCCATACTTCAATGCATAAGTATTCAAGGAAACATGTCCCCAAAAATTGAGATATCATATTTTCTTAAGGTTGAGTAGCGTCTAGCAAATTACTTGGGCAACTTCTACTTATATAGTGGAGGATAATTGAAACAATCAATTTATTTCTTATATTCTTGCAAGCAGGTTAGGAAAAGAATTGAAAGATACATATCTTATAACACATCATCTCATGAGGAGGAAGTCACAAAAGAAATTATTTCTAAGCTAAATGAAGATTGACACAAAATAAATTTTAAATGAGGATGAAATCACAAAATAAATGGTGGACTTCTTTTTCTCTTTGCTCTCTTTTGATTCGAGTATTTCTCAAGAGAGAAAGGATGATATTTTACTTTCTATTCCTTCACTAATCTCAAAAGAGAATAATAAAAGGCTGGCCACAATTATTTCAAATGATGAAATTTAGAAAATTATTTTGTCTTTTGAAGGAGATAAGTCTCTAGGACCAGACAATTTTCCAATGTTTCTCCTCTAGTATCTTTCGGAAGCTATTGGTAAGGATGTTTAAAATGTTGTAAAGGAGTTTTTGGGGCTAGGAAAATGCTAAAGGAGCTTAACTCTACCTTTCTTTTCCTTATTCAAAAGAAGGTTGGAGAAAATTCCCAAATTCTTTTAGACCGATTAGTCTTTGTAATTTAATTTATAAGATCATTTCAAAAGTTCTTACTTTGATGATCCATAAAGTGCTCCCTAATCTATTTTTTGAATAGTAGAACGGGTTCATTTTTGGGTGGAAGATCCTAGATTCTATTATTGTGGTGCATGAGATTATCCATTCATTTGTGACTTTCGACTTCGAGGGTTGTGTGATGAAGGTGGATGTGTCCAAGGCTTATGATTGGGTGGAATAAAGTTTTATTTTTAAAGTGCTAAGGGCTTTTGGATTGGTGGTAGGTGTATCCATCTCACATCCAAAATGGTCAATACTTCTTCTTTGGAAGTCATTATTAATAAGGCATCCTCCCTTTTCTTTAAGCCTACAAGGAGTTTGAGGAAGGGGGATCCAATTTCTCCTATTCTATTTACTATTATGGCAGAATGCTCAGGTAGATACATTGGGGGTCTCTCAAATAATGGTTTTATTAATTGTATTATGCCATCCTCTAACCTCTTATCGTGCTCCCATGAAATTTTTTTTGATGACATGATATTTATGGGTATTACAACGGTAAGAGAAGCTAGAAGTTTTAAAAAGGCTCTTAATCTTTAATTAAATGCTTCTATTGTGATATTGCTATCAGATTTAACTATTCAATTTTTTAGTCAAATTCATTGACCCATGATTCATGAATAGTGATTCAAATGAATCCATATCTCATGAGAATAAATGGAACACTCAACACTCATTGGATCTAGGTGATGCTCATAGGGGTGAAACAACAGGATTTCTTGAGAGGTCACCCATCCTAGTACTACTCTAGCTTGAGCACGCTTAACTAAAAAGTTTCCTCCATTATTAAACCCACTCTACTTGCAACCCCATTTGCAAAACCTTCACCAAGTGTTGTGCCTTATGATCCATACATTAGAAATCCCCTTATTCTCATCAATTGATAAGTAGAAGGTATTTTCCACTGCAAGTCAACTTATGATATTGCTATTAGGATTTAACTGAGTAATTTTCTAGTCAAGCTCATTGACCCATGTTTCATTACTAGTGATATTTATCTACTTATCAACTAATGGGCTTAAGGGGATTTCTAATGAATGTTTTATAAGGCACAACACTTGGTGAAGGTTTTTCAAATGGGATTGCAAGCAAAGTGGGTTTAACTATGGAGAAAACTCTATAGTTAAGCATGCTCAAGCTAGAGTAATACTAGGATGGGTGACCTCCTAGGAAGTCTTGGTGCTTCACCCCTATGAGAATCACCTAGATCCAATGAGTGTTGAGTTTTCCATTTATTCTCACAAGAGATAGATTCTTGTGAATCACTACTCATGAAATATGGCTCAATGATTTTGACTCAAAAATTACACAGTTAAATCCTGATAGAAATATCACAATTTGACTTGCTATGGAAAATACCTTCCACTTATCAATTGATGAGCTTGAGGGGATTTCTAATCAATGGTTCATAAGGCACACCACTTGGTGAAGGTTTTGAAAATGGGGTTGCAAGCAGAGCGAGTTTAACCATGGAGGAAACTCTGTAGTTAAGTGCACTCAAGATGAAGTAGTACTAGGATGGGTGATCTCTCAGGAAGTTTTAATGCTTCACCCCTATGAGAATCACCTAGATCCAATGAGTGTTGAGTATTCCATTTATTCTCATGAGAGATGGATTTGTGTGAATCACTACTCATGAAACATGGGTCAATGAGTTTGACTCAAGAATTACATAGTTAAATCCTGATAGCAATATCACAATTTGACTTGTTGTTGAAAATACCTTCAACTTATTAATTGCTTCTAGTCAAAAGATAAAATGGGAGAAAAGTTCTATTTTTTTTCATCAATACCCATATTCATAGACATGCAAAGATTGTTAATGTCATTGGCTTATCTATAGCTTCATTGCCAGGATCTTATCTTGGTCTTGCCCTTGGTTTAAAACCTCTTGTTTCCTTTTGGGACTTGCTTGTGGATAAGTTCAATTTGAAGCTTATTAGATGGAAGAAAAATTTGTTAAGCCAAGTTGGTAAAGTGACTTTAATCAAGCCTTACTTTCAAAGCTTACCCACTTATGCTCTTAGCCTTTTATAGTTCCAACAAGATATGTTTATGTCATTGAAAGAATTCAAAGGAAATTTCTCTAGTCTAGGATTGAGGAGAGGAAAAAATTACCTTTGGTGGCTAGGGACTTGGTTTGTAAGCCTAAAATTAAAGGGGGTTTGGGTATTAGATCTATTAGACTAATGAACAAAGCTCTACTTGCTAAATGGGTTGGAAGGTGTTTGAGGATAATAAGAAGTGGAGTACTATTTGGAGACACAAATATTATTTTAATACACTTGGTATTCATGAATTTATCAATTCTCCCAATATGGCTAATGCTTCTTCTATATGGAATGTGGTGCAAGGGGTTAATGACATTGTTGCTATGGGTGGTGGGTGGAAACTGAGAGATGGTAGGAGAGTTAAGTTTTGGGAAAATTGTTGGCTAATGGACTATCCTTTGGAAAGTGCTTTCAAAGAAAAAGATACTATTGAGAGGTGTAAACAACGACTTGGGGTTTTGGTTCATGAATATTGAAGAAATAGGAATTGGGTGAATCTTGTAAGTATTAATCAATACCTTAGGCTCATTCAAAATTCTCTCAATTATTTTTGTATGAACATGCATTCTACTGACTCCCTCATCTAGGGTCTTCATCCTAGTGGTAAATTCAAAGTGGTTTCTATCTTCAAGGATAAAGATGTTGATAGTCCTCCCCTCTAGGTGAAAATATGGATGAAAGTAATTATTCCAAAGATTGAAGTGTTCTTTTAGATTGATATTCAAAATAAAATCTTAACTATTGATAATTTTAAATAGAGGGGTTTCCATTTTGTCAATAGATGCATTCTCTGTAAGAGAAATAATGAGAATGGAGATAATCTCTTTCTCCATGTTAGCTATAGACAAGAGGTGTGAAAAACTGTCCTTGACTATTGGTCTCTATCTTGGGTTTAGGCAAAGAATTTGGTTGAATGCTTTGATAGTTGGAAATGCCCAATCAAGTGATTTGAAGTAAAAATTCTTTTGAGCTTCTCACTTCCCCATTCATGTTGGGGCATTTGGAAAGAAAGAAATAGTAAGATATTAAAGGATAAAGATACTCTACCATGGGTGGTGGGTCTTAAGATCATCATGATAGTTAAAGAGAACTTTATATCTCATACTGGTGGTAAAGGGGACCTATGTATATGCAATCCATTTGGGAATGTTTATGTGAAGCCTCAGTCAAAAAGAGATGGTGTAGTTTGGATTTCTCCTCCCTATGGTTGGGTAAAAGGAAATTTTGATGGATCTTTGAAGGGTAACCCTGGTAAAGTAGGTTGTGCTAGGATTCTAAGAGATCACAATGGTAACATTATAGAGGTAGTTGTAGTGTGCCTTGAGATAACCTTTAGCCATGTTGTGGAGGCTTCTAGTGCATTGTTTGTGGTCAGACTGGGAGTGAAAGATGGTCATAGGAACTTATGGTTGGAAGGAGACTCTTTAAATATAACAAATACTTTAAAAATAAAAATGCAACCTCTTGCACCATTGATTCTATTATTTTAGAAATCAAGATTCTCTTTAATTTTTTTATTAAAATTCATATTTCCCATAGTTATTATTGGGAAACAAACATGGTGGCAAATTGGATTGCTAACATGGTTGTTAGTATAGGTGAGAAGATGATGTGAGAGAATGACATAAGTGTCTAATCAAAGCTTAAAGAGATAATTAATTATGATACGATAAATGTAGTTGTAGGAAGGATTAGTTAATTACTTTCTTTTATTTTGTAGGTGCTATGATTATTATGAGGGAATTGATCAAAACTTGAGGTGGTACCTTGCCATATTTTCCCTCTTAAGGAGGCATGCATTCTAGGTTTTGAAGAAGGATTTTTGTGGGGTAAAAAGTGTGTTTCCTCTCTTAAGTGAAATCATCTAGTTTTTCCATCTCTCTGGTCAAGATTATCTTGAATCAGTTGTCTATGATGGCTAGGGTGAGTTGATGATATAGGGGTAGACAATCCACAATGACTGGAAGAAAAAAGAGTTGTTTTCAAATTAGCTTGTTATAGGTAAGATTGCCTATTACCTTGAAAAATTCCATGGTTGTAAACTTGATGTTACTGAAGAGTTCTTTAGAAGTTGGTTAGGGGATACAATTTGTCTCTATAGGGTGTCTATTACTACCAATGAGGAATTTTTAGCTTGTTTAATGGGGCTTCCTACTACTAGTCTAAAATTTAATAAGAAAACTAAGATTTCTAATTTTTCTTGATAGAATGTTTTAAAAATCAGGTGGAGGAGAAGAAATTTGTTAAAGTTGGGGATTTATTTGACCTTGAGAAAATAAAGGATTTATGGAAAGAAGTGTTAACCTATGTTAGAGAGTATTTTGTATAGGATGGTCATTCTAAAAGGGTACACAACTATCATTTTGTTCTTCTTAACCATTTATGGTATAAGGATAGAATCTCCTGTAAGGAAACTTGCAACTAAAAATATTACCATTTCCACATAACCCATAATATATTTGAAATAAACATGCAATCAAAATCCACATGCAAGATAATAGAAAACATAACCCCAAAATTGTGACACGAGATACACCCTTGGAAACCCTCATTGAGGGAAAAAACCTAGCCTCCAAAAGCATCTATCACCAATGTATTATTCAACAAAAAAAGCCATTGTGATACAATCATGGAAGCCTTCAAAGCCATATCCACAACCAAGAAATCTATGTGAACAAGCATAAATCCACACATCCAATGCCATGCTTCCAACCTTCACAAATGCTCCCTTGGCAAACCTATCAATCCTTGTCTCGCTTGAATCCTACCTTTTTGCCTTCTTTTCCCTTTTGTCTTATCTCTACAACTAACCTTGTGGCTACTTATGTAGTAGCAAGTCCCAAAAAACCACTAAGTGGTATTTCATAAACCATATGCTACCTAACTTATTGACCCCACATTTAATATTAGATATTTAATTCTTTTTCTCCAATATTAAATAATTACATCAAGTATTATCATAATGTTACAATGCAACTCATCAAGTATATGCCATGTGAATCTTTACATGTTGCATGCCCATCTAGATGCTCCTTGGTGTAACATTACATAATAAACTAAAATAATACAATATCAAATATTATGCAATGTGTGCAAAAAACCTAATATCAACAATCTCCCACTTGTTGTATACATTGCATAGGGTCAATCCATAGCCACACAAATCAACAATGGAACAATCCCTCTTAGCACATCCACCATCATGGATCAAAGTAGACCAAGTGCTCCATCCTAGTACCCACAACAAAGTCAAAGTATCCAACATCTTAAACATGAATGATTCCACCTCCTATTATGCCATTTCCACTATACATACATAGAAGCCATCCAAATAAAAAAGCCACCCAACCTATCACATAAGGATCACAAAATCCTATACCAACTGAAATGCCAAGCACAAAAATCTGATCCTAAGGTAATCATATGTATTCTTAGTTTTCAAATATCCATAATTGAAATAATACTCACAATAAGTGGTAACCCATCCAACTATCCATACCCCCAAAGGTATACCAAGTGAATCTCACATCATCAACATATCCAATCTATAACCTACTATTACAAGCCTCAAGAGAAATGCCTACCACATACATACCAAGACGCTCCCATTGCAAAAGTTAATATCAAATCTATAACCAATCCACTCACAACTTCTCAAAAAAGTGAATCCATGTAGTGTCAAGGACATGCACAATACATAAAAATTAATAACCTGAAAGAAAATCTCCCACAAGTCTCCAATGCTCTCCCATGTTCTTCACAACTAACAAAGGAAAAAGATAAAGGAATAACCATTTAATCTCTCACATGATATACATGAACATAAACCAATGATCATAATCTCCAACCAATCTCAAATCTAATGTAAGTGAAACCAAAAATCCATGAAAATAACCAAGACCAAAGAGAAATCATGCAAATCATAACCTATATCATGTCCTTCTACACAAATCTCTAGATGTAAGCTATGCAAGTATGATCTCCTCCATAAAACCCCAACCAAGAAGCCACAAAAACACCCAAACCATACCATATAAGATACAAGAATAATCCATCCAAAGAGAAAGCCACCAACATATCCAAGAAGATACAAACCAAACCAAGAATCAATCCTACATTGTCACTTCATCACTATCACAAGTTCCCACTAAATCGTGTATCCAAGAAATCCATGATATCATGATGAAAAACCATCCTCTAACCATGAGAATCAAACAATGCGTCAAACCATCAAAGCAATCAAAGTACACATCATGAGCTCCTTTAAAGAAACCAAATATCTGTGATCCTCAACCAAGAAAATAATATACCACCATAACAAAATAAAGAATCCAAACCAATAAAAATCAATGATGTACCTACATATCCAATCATGTCATACCAAAAATAGATGGAACCATGATCACATGCATGAACTGAGCATCTAAGCCTCAAAGTACCAACCTGTTAGCATAAAATAGTCAACCACAATTTTCCACCATGAATGTACCTTGTAAAAACATCTCATCCCTTCTGCATGAAGAAAAATTAGAAAATCATGTGACTAAGGGCACAGAAAACCAAAATCCAAGCCACAAATATGAATATGTATCAATAATGAAAGATTAGTGGCAAAGACAACCCATATCCAAGTCATAAATGCAACCTGTAAGTTTATACTACTTACAACACTGCACAACTTGTAGATCCAACAAGTCATCATTCATATCCAAGTCAAACATTTATAACCATATCATGAGACCAATCTAAAATATAAGCTGCTCGTATATAATGACATCAAATCTTAAATCTCTAAAACATAAAATGCCATAAAATCACAATATTGCCATAGTTAATATATTCATAAACCATTTAGATCAATATATCATATAATAAACCATGCCAAACCTACACCAAATCTAAACCAATGTGTAGAGATCTCCAAGAGCTTTTTGTTGACTACTCAAAGTCCAAAATCCATCTCTTCATGCCTAAGTTATGCCCAAATCTATGCTCAAAATAAACAACTTTCAAATTTTGGGCTATCAAAACTTGAAAAATGTCAAATTCATATAATTAAACCTACCCAAAGTTGTAGCTCTCTAAATTATCTTCTCAACAATTATAAGAAGTCTAAAATTTAGTATCTTGAGAGAAAGTTATGGTCATTTTACTTAAAAGTCTTTTTGTTGGGATATGAAGCCCAACGGCCATTGACTATTCATTCTCCCTTGACTCTTTACATTCATAAAGTTCTTTCTAAAGACTGTGTCCAGCCCATGTGATGTCATCAGATATTTCCATAATAAAGTATTCCCTCCTTGAGTATGGACGTAGGCAAGTTTTTTCGAACCATGATAAATTTGTGTTCATATTCTTTGTTTTTCAATTTTATTCCATTTATCTTCTTATTTAATATTTAAAATTGGTATTAGAGCCTGGTGAGGCTGAGAAGAGATGGAAGAAGACAAATTTGATTTAATTATCAACAAGTTTATTGATAATTAGAAAGAGATGTTGTGTATGTGAAAGTGAGAAAGGAACATCGCATATGCTAGTGAGATGGTTGGAAAAAAAGAGGAGAATTCACCTGAAGATGAGGTGAAAGATGGAATTATTTCTTTTCACAATGTTGACGTAGCTATGACATTTATTCAGAATAATAGATTCCCTTGTAAGACAAGTTTCCAACTTCTTTTCCCTATGTTGAAGGCATACATAGTTTTCTAGTTTTATGAACAATGAAGGTTCAAAAGATCTCTCATTAGAGTCCTAGGTCAAAATTGATACAAAGTTTTCCTCTCAAGTTGAGGGGGATGAAGCTTGCAAATATGCTACTAGGCATAGGCAACTTGTGGAGGCCAAAATGAGAGGCCTATATAGTGACCAAGGAGAAGGTCAAGAAATGCAAACTTCTACTCATCAACAAGAAGAGGCACATAATGTTTCAATGTTGTTTCCTGAAGATGAAAGAGCTCAAAGTGAGCTTAGTGAAGGATCTCACAATATATTGGTAAGTGAGTGGTTTAATTTTCCTTCACATACGGAAGACAATGATTCAAGAAGGAAAATTGAAGGATGTTATATGACACATGACACATTTATTTGGGATGGGGATGACCAAACCTATAACCGAGTGAATGGGAAAATGTATAGATGCTTGAGTGAATATGAAATGGGTAGGACTGTTGTTGAGATGTTGGGTGACAACCAACTTGAGGAAGTCATAAAGTTAGAGCCAGTGATGGAGGATTGTGCACAATCTTTCAACAAAATTGATCATGTGCAAGTCTTTCAAGTATGTCAATAATCCATGGAGGATTGTGAGCATGCTTTTTATAAAAATTGGAGGCAACAAACATAGTTTGATAAATTTGGGGGCCAAAAAAACTAGTCAATGCTCCTATGCTAGCTCCCCACATAGAGAATCAGCTTGGGAGGATGTAGATGGATTGCAACGTCTACAACAAGGCCTGACTATGGGAAATCATATGCATATTAGGAAAATTCTTGGGTGTGGGTTTTTAATACAAGACACCTTGTCACAACACAATGATGATGAGTTGTTGATTGGTTAGATTCCAACTTGAAAGGTTTCTAAGGTTGAATATACACCCTTATTCCCTCTTAGCGATCTATTGGAATTGTTTAATAAGTGGAGTACAAATGGCATTGGAGTATCAAATTTGTTGATTGGAGGTGTCACTCAACAAGACTATCAATAGTCCAACAACCATAGGAAATCCTGTATAGACTCCTCTAACAACTGCAGATTATGAGGAGCTTTTTGATGCAGACTTTGGAAATATCCAAGCCAATTTTTATATCAAAGAATTTTGTAGGAGAAGTAACAATCAAATGGTGGAGCAATGGGAACAAATTAATGTAGGCACCATGGAGTGGAAACCATGGGCTATTGAGATAGTATTAATTTCAATTCAAGAGGAAGATAGTAGTTTTATAGATCATTTCTTTAGTATTGAAGGAGAAAGAAGCATTAGAACAAAAGTTGTTCAGCTACTAAATTATATTCAAGTTGATAAAATTTGAAGAAGATTAATTCGCAATGTTCTCAAATAGAGTTGGAAAGGTTAAAGTCTTCTTAGGGTCTAGTTATTATGTAAATTCAAATGGCACATAGGGATACTAATGCAAATGGGCGTACAAGTTGGACTTAATGGGGGAGTTTGTTGGGATATGAAGCCCAACGGTCACAAACTACTCATTCTCCCTCAAATCTTTTTATTTGTAATGTTCTTTATAAAGGCTATGTGCAACCCATGTAATGTCATTGGATATTTCCATAATAAAGAATTCCCTACTCGAGTGTGGATGTAGGCAAGTTTTTTAGAACCATTATAAATCTGAGTTCCTTTATGTTCATATTCTTTGTTTACTATTTATTCCATTTATCTGCTTGTTTAACATTTACACTTTTTACCATTTTTTCATTGCATTTTTTTTTTGTGACAAAATTTCTGATAGGATTAAATTTGATGACTATCATGGGATGAAACAAAAAAGCTCTGCATTTTCTCTTAGCATGGCCAAACTAAGGTATATTATAAATCAAAATTTATGAAAAAGCCAATCTAGATCCAATGGTGAGGTCTATTTTTGCGTAGGAGGTCATTTATACAAGCTACCCCTAAAACCCTCATTTAAATGAGACATCCTAAAAATTCTTTTGACCAATTATTTTACATGCCAAAAATCTGCCAACATGCCATCATAATAGAAAAAAAAAAATTCTTAGATTCATAATAAACAATCTACAAAACCTGTATATCTTTCCCTTTCTTTCATTCTTTCATGCATTCCCATGGATTCAATCTAGGGTTACAAGAATAAAACCATAGCTCTGATACCATTTATAAGGATGCTTGCAACTAAAAATATTACCATTCCACATAATCCATAATAGATTTGAAATAAACATGCAATTAAGATCCACATGAAAGAGAACACACAACATACCCACAAAATTGTGACACAAGATATAGCCTAGGAAACCCTCATTGAGGGAAAAACCTAGCCTCCAAAAGAATCCATCACCATGTATTATTCAACAAAAAATTTATTTGATTACAACCATGGAAGCATTCAAAGCCATAGCCACAACCAAGCAATCTTTGTGAACAAGCATGAATCCACATATCCCATGCCATGCTTCCAACCTTTAGAAATTCTCCCTTGGCTAACATGTCAAGCCTTTTCTTGCTCAACTCTTGCCCTTTTGCCTCCTTTTTCCCTATTGTCTTGTCTTTATAACTATCCTTTTGACTTCTTATATAGTAGCAAGTAACACAAAATCACCAAGTGGTGTTACATAAACAATGTGCTACCTAACCCATTGACCGCACATTTAATATTAGACATTTAGTTATTTTTCCCCAATATTAAGTAATTACATCAATATTATCACAATGTCACAATACAACCCATCAAGTATATGCCATCAGAATCTTTACATATTGCACGTGTTGAAAGCAATTGGTTAATTGTGTATTGTCTTTGCCATTACACAAAATGTCATATATTTACTAGTTAGTGTATGCCAAGCTCACTCAAGCATTGCAGACAATTTCCTGTGTCTGCTAAGCATTCTAGAGTTTGCCAAGTTTAGAAGATAGTGTCTACTAAATTCACTCAGGTGACAAAGAGAAGTTCGTAGAAATTGAGTGTTAACCCAGCTCACTCAGTTAATGAAGGAAAAGTTGGATGGAACCAATGTTAACTAAGTTCACTCGGTTACCAAAGAAACTTTGTGAGAATACATGTTAACCAAGCTCACTTGGATAACATAGGAAAATCATATCTAAGTTAGTTTCTACCGAGCAGGGTTGACTAACAAAGGATTTTCTTATTTTTTCATATTGAGTTCAATGGTTTTGTTTATTGGTTCTAGCTGACTAAGGAGATGAATATTAATTATTCTAAGTTATAGTCAAGCTGACTTGACAATGTGTATGATATAAATATAAGGTCAAGTTGAGGATTGAATGTGTGCAAGTGAATAGAATATTTGAAGATGCTTAGAGGAAGCGAATTAGAAGGATAATCAAAATATCCTTGTGGAGATGCAAAGACACATTTGATCAGAAAGGATCAAGTATACGAGCTAGAATTGAGATATTTAATTAGCAATTTAGTTGCATCATAAATCAGCTCATCTCATTATTACTCTCTAACCATTGTAGTAGTAATCTAAATTTCTTAATAGAGTTGGCTTAACGACTATTTGTAAATCCTCTAACAAGGTGACATTCTAGACTAAAGTGTCTAAAGATCTCTAATGAAGCCACTCCTAACAGGTTGATTAAGTCTTCTAATAGGGTCACAACTAATAGTGTATTTTGTAACCTTTAACAAGGTTGTCTCCTAATAGGGCTCGCTTCATAAGAGTGAAAATCAGTAACTAGTTACAACTGGTGGTTTTTCCCAAATTGGGTTTCAACGTTAAATCTTGATGTCAATTGTGTTCATGAAATTTTTTTTATGTGTATGCAACTAAGTTAAGTGAGGTTAAACAAATATGATATATTAATATTTTCATGCTAAGTATTTTTCGAGTTACAACATTTACTAGTGTAAAACGAGTGCCTGCGTGTTTATTGAGCATTAGTAATTTTAGTGATCTTTATGTTATGTACTGACATCTAAGGGATATGGGATTTATTTTAGTGGTAAATAATTCAACCCTCTCCTCTCAGTTAATTCTCTTATATTTCCAACAATTGGTATCAAAGCTTCTTGGTACTTGTAGAGAAAGTTTTCAAGGACCTAAGCTAAAGATCAGGATGTCTTACAGAAGAGAGATTCCCAAGCTGAACAAAGATAACTTCCAGGCATGCCAGGAACTTATGAAGTTGCACTTGGCAATCATCAGTGATTCAGGTTTGAAATACTTGAATAATTCTTACAAGGCTCCTATTAGAACATTAACTGTGGAAGAAATTACTAAAAAGAAAAATCATAATATCATGATGATTGACATTGCATCAACTCTTAACTATGCTGAGTTTGATGAGGCAAAAGGATGCGGTACTACTCATGACATGTGGAACAAACTAAAGGATATCCATCGAGGTGATGATAACATAAAAAGAGCCAAGGTAGAAAGCTTAAGAGGTTAGTTTGATCAAATAAAAATGAGAGAGGATGAAAAAATTGTAAAATATGTTGAGAGAATCAAAGCTAGTGTTAGTGCTATCAAAGCCTCTAGAGGAACAATTGAAGTTGTAACAATGGTAAGAAAGGTACTCAAAACACTTCTTCTTAGCTATGTAATCAGAGTTTCTTCTATTCAAGAGATGAGATGTGATCCAAATAACAAGACAACTTTGTATGCTCTAGTTGGAAGATTGACTACATTTGAACTAGATAACTATGATAATTATACTCCTAGTTCTAGCAATCTTGAGTCTACATTTGAAGCCAAGGTATCACTCAAGAAGAAAGCTAATAAGTCTAAAAGAAAATAATTTGAAAGTGAAGAGGAAGACAATTTTGATAGTGATATTGAAGCAATTGAAGCATTGCTTTCAAGAAGGTATTCCAAAGGCAAAGGAAAGTATAAAGGTAAAATTCCTTTAATCTGTTTCTCTTGTGAAGAAGTTATACACAAAAAGTACAAAGGAAAGAAGGATTTTAAGAACTTTAAGGACTACAAGGACAAAGGTAAGAAATCTTGTTTTATAGCTAAAGATTCAGATAGTAGTGAAGATGATGAAATGGTTTATATTGCTATAAAAGATGAATCTGATGATGGAGATAAAATAACACTTATCTCTCATGTTAGCAAAAATAATACATGGATTATTGATAGTGGTTTCTCACATCATGTGACTAGTGACAAAATAAAGTTTTAACATATGGAACTTTATGATGGTGGAAGTGTGAGATTTGGAAACAATGAACTTTGTTGCATAAAGGGAAAAGGTTGTATCTCACTAACCAATGAACTTAGATTTGATAATTCTTATTGGGTTGAAGGACTAAATCATAATCTACTAAGTGTGGCATAGTTGAATAATATTGGATTCAAGGTAGAATTCATGAATACGAAGGCCAAGCTACTGGATGGAAAATGAAATCTGGTTGGATCTAGCAAACAAATAAAAGGTAACCTATTCTACCTAGATATCAATGAAAGTTCATGATTTATTGCTCAGGTAGAAGAAAGATGGTTATGGCATAAAAGGCTATGTCATGTGAACTTTGATAATCTTATCAAGATAAGAAAGAACAAAAGAGTAAGAGGTATTCCTAGTCTGAGGAAACCTAATATGGGCCTACGCAAAAATTGTCAAATTGGTAAGATGGGCAAGACAAGTTTCAAAAGCAAGAACTATCGTTCTAAAGAAATCTTGGAGCTGGTTCATACAAAATTCTAAAAACCTATTGGAATAAAGAGATACAATGGAGATAAGTATTTTATTCTTTTTGTTGATGATTATTCTAGATTATGACTATAATGTATCAGAAAGATAAGTCTGAAGCATTTCAAAAGTTTAAGTGGTATCTGACAAGAGTAGAGAAAGAAACTAGAAATAAACTGAAGTGTTTAAGGTCAAACAAAGGTGGTGAATTTATTTCTGAAGAGTTCAATGAATTATGCATTGAAAGATGAATTAAGAGACAAGTATTAGGCCTTGGTACACCACAATAGAATGGTATAGCTGAAAGAACATATCCATCATGGATTGTGCAAAAAATTTGATGATAGAAAAGAGTGTTGCAACCAAATACTGGAAGGAAACAATCAGTACTACAGTGCATACCTTGAATAGAGTATAGATGAAGAAAGACTCAAATCAAACTTCTTATGAACTATGGTATGGATACAAACCTAATGTAAGTTACTTGAAAGAATTTGATAGCAAATGTTATATTCTAAAAGAGTCTAGGAAAGGAAAATTTGATGTCAAAGGTGATGAAGGCATATTTCGTAGAAATAAAGCATATAAATGTTTGAACTTATCAAATCATAAGATCATAGAAAGTGCACATGTACGAATTGATGAGTTTGCAAAAAAGAGTGAAGAATAGAGCAACAAAGAACCTAAGGATTATTGAAAGTTTGTCTACTATGAACCTCATACATTGCCAAATCCAGTGGAAGCCAATAGACTACACCTCCCAAGTCCCCAAAATATCCAAAGACTACTAAGTTGTGACTAGTGCAACTTGAGTCACAGTCTGAAGGACCCGAGTCATAGTCTAAAGGACTTGAGTCATAGTTAGAAGATACCGAGCTGTTGCCAGAGAAAACCAAGTATGATGGACTTGAGTCATAGATAGTGGGACTCAAGCTTGATATAGAAGATCATGGTGAGGCTAGTGGAACAAGTTGTATATCCAAAAAACCTATGTTAGCAAGATATGTTAGAAGACACCATGCACCTGATCAAATCATTGGAGACAAGTCAAATGGAACAATGATACGAAACAAATTGAAAGGTACATATTTTCTTACTGAATTTGAACCTAGATCAGTAAAAGATGTTTTGGATAATGAAAGTTGGATTGAAGCTATGAATGAAGAGATATAATAGATAGAGAAGAATAATACTTGGACTCTTGTTCCTAGACCCAAGGATAAAAAAGTAATTGGCACAAAGTGGGTTTTCAAATATAAGCTAAATGAAGATGGAGAAGTTTCTAGAAATAAATAAATGTTAGTATGCAAAGGCTATTCTCAAGAAGAAGGTATTGATTATGGTGAAACATTTTCTATTGTTGCAAGTTTAGAAGGTGTTATAACTTTACTTTCTTATTCTAGACATAGAAGATTTAAAGTTTATCAAATGGATGTAAAATCAACATTCTTGAATGGAATTCTTGAAGAGGAAGTCTATATAGAAAAACTTGAAGATTTTGTGGATCCTAGAAAAAGGGATATGGTCTATAAATTTCAAAAAGATTTTATGGTCTCAAGAAAGCTCCTAGATCTTGGTATGAAAGACTTCATAACTACTTAATAAAAATTAGTTTTCAAAGATCAAATGATAACAATAGCATGTATATCAAAGAAGAACTAGATAAGAAGATTGTGTTGGCTGAAATATTTGTGGATAACACATTATTTACTGGAAATGATGACTTATGCAAAGATTTTTCAGAAGAGATGATTAAATAATTTGAGATGTCCATGTTTGGAGAGATAAATTTATTTATTGGATTACAAATTCATCAAAAGAAAGATGGTATCTACATTACTCAATCCAAATATATCAAGGAGATACTAAAGAAGTTTGGAATGGAGGATTCAAGACTAGTTGGAACACCTATGTCTACTAGACATAAGATTTCCAAAAATGACAATTCTAAGGAGGTAGATCAGACCACATATAGATCAATGATTGGAAAACTATAATATGTAGTGCATACAAGGCCTAATATTACATTAGCAATTGGTATGGTGGAAAGATTCTTAGCCAATCCTAAAGAAAACCATATGATGGAAATTAAGAGAATCATGAGGTATATAAAAGATACTAAAGACTATGGATTATGGTATAAAAAAGGAGGCAATATAGATTTCAAAGAATTCATAGATGTTGATTGGGTAGGAAGTGTTGATGATAGGAAGAGAACCAATGGTGGAGCATTCTTTTTTGGTAAAAGATTAGTGTCTTGGACAAGAAAGAATAAGAATTGTATTTTTTAGTCTATAGCAGAAGTAGATTATGTGGTAGCAATAGTTAATTTCTCAAATGTTGTTTGGTTCAAACAACTGTTGGCAGGTATGAAGATAGAAATCAAGGATCCAATGGTTATCATTTGTGATAACACCAATGCAATTAATATATCAAAGAATCTTGTGATGCATACCAAAACCCAACACATTGCTATAAAATATCATTTTTGAGAGAATTGGTGCAAGATAAAGATGTAAGATTGGAATATGTGAATAGTAAAGAACAAATTGCAGACATATTCACTAAGCCATTGCCTGAGGACATATTTTTGTATCTAAGAGGTAAGTTAGGGGTCATTCCCGTATTTGAAGCTCACTAAATGAAGTTTAGTGATGCATCAACCAGAGCATGTTGAAGATCAATCAAGTTGATGCAGTATTGAAAAGGTCATATTGCATATGAATCAATACACTAATATTGTCTTTGGCATGAGATGTCAAAGAGGGAGAGTTTGTTGTCATATCTCAAGAATTTTGTTTCAAGATGTTAAAGAAGGAGAGTTTGCTATCAGAAGTAGATGTTGAAGGAAGAGTTTGTTGATAGATGTAGAAATTGAAGGTAGAGGGAGTTCAAACCAATAGAGGGAGTTCTCATGGATGAGAATTTGGATGAAAATAAAGATATGTTGCTTACTTTATTATTGCTCTAAGATTTCATTATACTATGACATGTTGTGTTGCCATTAATGCCAAAGAGGGAGATTGTTGAAAATAATTGGTTAATTGTGTATTAACTTTAATGTTACATAGAATTTCATATCTTTACTAGTGAGTATATGCCAAGCTCACTCGAGTATTGAAGATAGTTTCCTAAGTCTATTGAGCATTGCAGAGTTTGCCAAGTTTAGAAGACAGTGTCTACCAAGTTCACTTAGGCAAGAAAGAGAAGTTCAAAAAATTGAGTGTTAACCAAGCTAACTCAGTTAATGAAGGAAAATTTGGATGGAACTAGTGTTAACTAAGGTCACTCAGTTACCAAAAGAAATTTGTGAAAATATAGTGTTAACTAAGTTCACTTGGTTAACACAAGAAAATTGTTTTTGAGATAGTGTCTACCAAGTAGGGTCAGCTAACGAAGGATTTTCTTGTTATGGCATATTGAGTTTAATAGTTTTGTTTGTTGGTTCTAGACTAAGGAGATGAATATTAATTATTCAAAGTTATATTCAAACCAACTTGATAATGTGTATGATATAAATATAAGGTCAAGTTGAGGATTGAATGTGCGCAAGTGAATAGAAGATTTGAAGATGCTTAGAGGAAGCAAATTAGAAGAATAAGTAGAATATCCTTGCGAAGACGCAAAGATACATTTGATTAGAAAGGATCTCGTATACAATCTAGAACTGAGATTTATAATTAATAATTTAGTTGCATCAAAAATTAGGGCATCTCATTGTTACTCTCTAACCATTGTAGCAGTGATCTAAATCTCTTAACAGAGTTGGCATAACAACTATTTGTAAATCCTCTAACAAGGTGACATTTCTAGACTGAAGTGTCTAAAGACCTCTAACAAGGCCACTCCTACTAGGGTGATTAAATCCTCTAATAGGGTCATACCTAACCTTTAATAGTGTTGGCTCCTAATAGGGCTCACTTTAGGAAAGTAAAAATTAGTAACTAGTTGCAATTGGTGATTTTTCCTAAATTGGGTTTCCATGTTAAATCTTGGTGTCACTTGTGTTCATGTTATTTCTTTTATGTGTATGCAACTAAATTAAGGTTAAACATAGATAGTATCTTAAGATTTGTGTGTTAATTATTTTATGAGTTACAACATTTACTAGTGTAAACCGAGTGCTTATGTGTTTACCAAGCATTAGTAATTTTAGTGATGTTTATGTTATGTACTAACATCTAAGGGATCTAGGATTTATTTTAGTGGTAATTGATTCACTCCTCTACTCTCAGTTACTCCTCTTATATTTTTAACATCGCGTCCATCTAGATGCTCCTAGGTGCAACATTACATAATAAAATAAAATAATACAACATAGAAATATTATGCAATGTGTGCAACACACATAACATGCAACAAAAATATAACTATTTCCACATAACCCATAATAGACTTGAAATAAATATGCAATTAAAATCCACATGAAAGAGAATAGACAACATACCCACAAAAATGTGACACAAGATATGCCCTAGGAAACTCTCATTGAGGGAAAAACTCAGCCTCCAAAAAAATCCATCACCATGCATCTTTTAGAAAAATACCATTGTAATACAACCATCGAAGCCTTCAAAGCCATAGCCATAACCAAGCAATCTATGTGAACAAGCATGAATCCACACATCACATGTCATGCTTCCAAACTACACAAATGATCCCTTGCCTAACCTGTCAACCCTTCTCTTGTTTGACTTTCCTTTTTTCATTTTTGCCTTCTCGTGTCTTGACAACTACCCTTGTGTCTACTTATATAGTATAAATTCCCAAAAAATCACTAAGTGGTATTACATAAACCATGTGCTACATAACCCCCATTGAACCCACATTAAATATTAGTTATTTAATTCTTTCTCCAAGGTTAAATAATTACATCAAATATTATCAAATTTTTTTTATTACAAAAAATAGGATTTAAAAGTGCCTTGAAACCCAAACATTACATAGTTTAGACAAAAAAAAAATGCTTAAAGTTACAAAAGAAACCCTAAGAAACCAGTTGAGACAACTTCCCAAACAAAAGATATAACTAGGAAAAATTTGGGGAAGTAAAAAAAAAAACTAGGACTAGCCACAAAAAGCCAAGGCACTCAGGTAATGTCTCTTAGAATTTTTGCTACACTTATCTCTAGCTCTGTTAGTCTACTAGTAGCCTCCTTCAAGTCTTAGAGATCCTAGTTAGGGTTGGTGGTGTCCTTCTTCCTCATGTTGGATCTAGTGCACTTCCTTGAGCTATCATCACAGGTCCTATCCTTTGCGCTATGGAGGGCAGGGTCCTCCTCCTTGCTAATTCTTTGCTCCTCTATGTTGTTAATGAATAACCATATTCTCATTGGCCTCTTTAAGAATATTATAGCTTTCTTCCACTATAATATGCATTGAGCTCTCCATCGTTTGGACCTTGTTTTTGACCTCCTCCACTCTGTTGTCCATGATAGTTTCCTCCTCCATAATCTGGTTCTTCAAGCTATAGTTCTCCCTTTCTAGGATACTCACCCAATACTTTAGCTTATGGATTTCATGGAAAATCCACTTGCTTGTGTGAAAGCTATCCACCACACTATTTTTGGCATTATTAAGGACATCCATCTTTGAATACTCCTTAGTAGAGTCACTGAAAATCACCAAGGTAGGGTCAATCAGATCCTCCATTTGGACCTTACCCTCTTCATTTTCTTTTAGGAGAGTTATGATCATCTCCCAATTGATCCCCATTTTGGTAGAATTGGTATGAAATTTTTGCCACGCCACATTTCTATCCTTCTCCAATATCAAGCATATATATTTGGTGGAGCCAAATTTCTTGATGCCCTACTCATGTTCCTCCCTATTTCTCTAGTTAATGTCCCCTTCCACCCCCTCCTGCTCTTCCCCTTGAATATCCTTCTTAGCCTCACCAAGATTCCTTTTCCTTCTCTAGGAAGTCATGACCTTGTCCTCTTTGTTGGTTGGCAATTTGATGGTGATGCTTCTCTTTCCCTTCTTCTTGTCCAAGCCTTCCCCCTCTCTGAGTTCCTCCTCTCCCTTAGCACTTTCTTCCCTTGTATCCATGCCTTTCACTCTTTCATGTAGTCCCTATCAGAGGAGGTATCAAGGCCCTACTTGGGGTCAATAATAACTTTTTTCACCTTCCTTTCTATTTTAACTATTCTTTTCCCCAAGTCGTGCTATAGGGAGTCATCCCCCTTAGAGTCTGTATGCATATCCAAGCTATCCTTTGTATCAGAAGGCAAATAGTCCTCTTCTGATTCTTCAAAATCCCCTTTTCCCTTTTTTACCTCCTTCCTATACTTCATACTTTTTTCCATTTCCCTAGCCTTGAAGAATTCATAGAGTAATAGTAAAATCCCTTCATGAAGTGCTAGATTCCTAGTATTCTTCTCTTGATACTCATTAATGTTCTCATTCATAGAAGAGTATAGGTAGAAGGGGATATAAATTTTCTCCCCATACTTGAAGTGGTTGAGTAACATGAAGTGATGGGTGCAAAGGTAGTCAAATTTGGTGTCGAGGGAGATATATTTGATGATAACCTACAACATGAATCTCCATGAAGGCTTGATGGAGCTTGAAAGATAATGGGTGCCTTTCTTCACCAATGCCTTTTTCTCCTCATGATCCCTTGTGAATTCCACCACCACTTTGCATGAAAGTTTCCTATTTTTGTAGAATTTCTTTCCCTTGATGGGTATGCCAGTGACATCAGAGATGATATCCTCCATCACCATGAAATCCATACTATCGATTTTAATGATACCCTCATTCTAGCCTTTTACCATAGTCTTGGTAATGAAAGGCTTCCAACCATGAAGTCATTCAATAAAATTCATGATTTCTCCTTTCTTTAGAATGTTCCAAACCTTGGAGTGCCTTTGCTACTTCTAGGATTCATCCTCTAGTTCCCTCCTGTGTCTTTCCCCCACCATCATAACCACCTCTATGCTTCCTCTATAACTAGTATCAATGCTCGTCAAAACTAGAGAAACTTTGGCACACCTTGTTTTCTTAGGCCTTTTCTCCACCTTGTGAATTTTCTACCCATAATCGATACTTGAAATAAGTTGATAGATATTGTAGATGTGAGAAGTATGAGTGCTATCATAATTCTACATCATAAACCTACACATTCCCCATAAATCACTAACAATCATAATAAATTTACACATAAGACTTCTAAACACATCCCAAAATTTATTAACACTCATTATTTCCTTTTGATGATACCCAATCTACCTAAGATCCTATCCATTTTGATTAACTCATTAATGTTTGACGAGATATAAACACCATCTATCCATTTAGCCACTTCATTGTACTTTACTACCCAGTTAGCCAACTTGTTTGCCACCTGATTAGCTTCCTAGTACTCATGTGCCACATAGGTTTTTTCAAAGGACTTGAGATGTTGGATGTACTCTTCAATGATATTTGTAGTTTTCCATATTGGCTTATTCTTCTCATTTAGGAAATCAATAAAAAAAATTGAATCTCCTTCCAGCCAGAGCTATTTCGCTCCCATTTCTTTTACAAGTTTAATAGTATGGTGAGCCACAATGGCCTCTACATAATGGTTTTTTTGAATACCAAGGGGGCAGAAATAGTAGAAATCCTAACACCAAAAGCATTTCTGATGATGCCTCCCACCCTAGCCTTTCGCAGGTTGCCTTTGGCCACCCCATCAAAATTAGCCTTATGCCATCCCTCGGGTGGAAGAGACCAATTGCACCCATCCCTGTTGCTAACATTTCTATCCTTAGAATCAAGAGAGGGAATTGAGCCTTTGATATTGGTGTAGTTTTCCTTCAAGGTATCAAGAGAAAAATAATATCTACCTTAGTTTCTTTGTCTCTAAAATTTTTTTTGTTCCGCTCTTTCCAAACCCTAGTAAAGACTAGTTCCAAAGAGCCTTAGATTCACTCCCTAACATACCAAGGTTCCATTGGCCAAAAAGCTCCAAAATGTTGGAAGGAAAGCACTAGGATAAGTTGAAAAAAGATAGGAAAAGAGACCATATAGAAGAAATGAAAGGGCAATGGATAAATAGATGATCAACACTCTCACTATGATTTTTACATAAAATGCATCTATTGGGTATCATATTACCCCTCTTAGTGAGGTTTTCCATTGTGAGGATACAATTTTAGAGTATTATTAAAAAGAAAATGTTGATTTTTGGGGTAAGCCCTACGTACCAGGCTTTGGCCCACACAAGTCTTGGGCCATGATTTTGCAAAGTCTCATAGCTAGAGGTCACTGTGTAAATACCATTCACAGTCTCCCCCTAGATGATGGAAAAAATTTTATGGGATGATGGAATATGCCTAACCATGTCCATCAGTGGCTTGAGCTCTTGGTCTAACTCTACTAGATCAATCCACTCATTATGATTCCTATAGTCACTCACCCTGCTCCCAAATCTTTTAATGCAGACATTGACCCATTTGTTAAAAGGCTCAATATCCCTAGAGGACTAGAAACAAGCCAATCATCATGCCAAAAATAAATATCTTCACCATTACCCAATTTTCATTTTGCTTTCTCAAAGGCTAAGCCTTTAGTCCTTAGAAGGCCATTCCAAATATTAGAGCCTCTAGGGTTAGGATTTCTACTAATGAACTATTTAAGATTGAGGTTATCAACATACTTAAACATCAAAATATCTCTCCATTTACCTTGTTATTGAAGAGTCTCCAAATCTATTTTTCTTGAAGGGCATAGTTGAACTATTTCAACTTTCTAATCCCTAAACCTCCTTTTTTCTTGGATTTGCAAATGTTATCCCAAGCCACCAAAGGGTATTTCTTATTCTCATTAGTGCCTAACCACATAAAATTTCTTTGAATAGCTTCCAGATGATCATCCACCTTAGAGGGTGTAGAGAAGAGACTAAGTGAATAAGTGGGTAAGTTCTACAAAGTATATTTAATTAGCAACACTTTACCAGCTTGACTCAGAGTGATGCCTTTAAATCTTGCCTACTTCCTATTGAATCTGTCATTAAGATTGCCCCAAAAGATGTTAGGAGGTTTAGACCCTAAAGGGAGGCATAAATAAATGGAAGGGAGAGCTAATATGTTATAGCCCAAGATACCAGCAATTTTCTTCTGTCTGCTTAAAGGGGTGTTAAAGAAGAACACTGAACTCTTGTCCCAATTGATGAGTTGCCCAGAGGCTTTGGAATAGGTATTGAGGATGCCTTTCATGGTTATGACTTCTCTCACAAAGGCCTCACCCCCCAAAATGGTATCATCCATGAACAACTAGTGAGTGAAAACCAGGAGACCAGAAGAAGGTTTCAGCCCCACCAAAACCCCTCGGCTCCTTTTGGGATAAATGAGCCTACCGAGACTTTCAACAAGAATGATGAACAGGATAGGAGAAAGAGGGTCTCCATGATGAATCCACCTTGAGGATTTGAAAAAATTAGAGGGGTCCCATTCACCATGACCACAAAGGATGGGGTGAAAACCAGTTGTCAGATAGTCATTCTCACTCTAGCATTAAAGCCATAAGCCTCAACAATTCATAGGCCTTTGATAAATCAAGTTTGAGCAGAAAGCCCTCTTGTTTCCCAACTTCAAGGGAATTAATAACTTCATGAACCTCAATGATGGAGTCTAGAATTTGTCTTCTAGGGAGAAAACTAGACTATTGAGGTGCAATAATCTCGAGAAGTATTTTGATAACTCTGTTAGTTAAGATTTTCACAAAGATTTTATAAAAAGAGTTGCAGAGGCTGATCAGTTTGAAACAACCAAAAAAATCTGCACTAGAGACTTTAGGGACCATAACCAAAAAAGTAGCATTGATTTTTTTTAGTAGGTTTCTGGCACCAAAAAATTCCTGAACAATTTTGACAAGATCAAATTGAATAATATCCCAATACATTTGGAAGAAAAAAGTAGGGAAACCATTAGGGCCAAGGGCCTTCTCAGCTGATAGAGAAAAAATGATGTCTTTGATTTTAGCAAGGTTAAGAACTGTTAGTTAAGACTTTCACAAATATTTTATAAAAATAATTGTAGAGCTTGATCGGTCTGAAAGAGCCAAAAGATTTTACACTAGAGACTTTAGGGATCATAACCAAAAAAGTAGCATTGATTTCTTTTAGTAGGTTCTTGGCACCAAAAAATTCTTGAACAATTTTGACAAGATCAAATTGAATAATATCCCAATACATCTCAAAGAAAAAAGTAGGGAAACCATCAAGGCCAAGGGTCTTCTCGGTCAGTAGAGCAAAAATGGCCTCTTTGATTTTAGTAAGCTTAGGAATAGCCCCAAGGGCCCTATTCTGAGCTTCAATAATAACACTAGGAATGGTGTTAAGAATGACATTCTGGTCCTCTTCTTGCAAGTTAAGATCTTTAGTAAGGATAGAGGAGAAGTACTTGATAGCCTCCTTTGCTATCTCATTATTATCTTTGATGATGTCATTTCCCTTCTTGATCTCAAAAATTCTATTGGCAGCCCTATGTTTCATGGTAGAAAAGTGAAAGAATTTGGATTTTTTGTCCCCTTCCTTGAGCCATATTGACCAAGATCTTTGCCTCCAAAACATTTCCTTTTTCCCCACAATGTTGTGAAGGTTAGCACAAATTTCTTTCTTAGAATTCATCTTAAAATTATCATAACCCTCAATTTGGATCTCTTCCCGCACCTTAGTGAGCTCCTCTAGAATCCTCTTTTTTTCATTAAAAATATTACCAAAGTCTAGTTTATTCCATTTGCAAATTTCTGACTTAATGAATCTAAGTTTCTTAGCAACCTTATACATGGTTGTTCCATCAATCTCAATATCCCACCACTCTTTGATTTTTTCATGCAATCTTGGGTATGTCGACCACATCTTCTCAAATCTAAAGGGGAAATCCTTCTTTCTATTAACTCTATCAAGAGTAAGAGAGATAGGGGAATGATTCGAGCCAAGCCTCACAAGGGGCGAAAGCTTGCACTGGAAGTGACTCATCCAATCTAAGGTAATAAGGGCCCTATCCAATCTCAAATATTATCACAATGTTACAATACAACTCATCAAGTATATCCCTTAGAAATCTTTACATATTGCACATCCATCTAGATGCTCCTAGGCACAACATTACATAATAAAATAAAATAAAATAAAATAATATAATTAATATTATGCAATGTGTGCAACACACATAATTTTAACATATCCTTTCCTTATTTTATTAATAATTCCCTTTTACAAGGGTTTTGGGAACACCTTAAAAAAGAGAGTAGGCATGCTCTCAATGAAGGCTTAAATCTGCTGATTATAGAGTACTGGAGGGATAGGGCTCTGAGAGCTTTAGTTTCTTTTGGTAAACTCAAACATAAAGTTATTAATGATGTGGTGGAGAAGAATGCTGCAAAAAGGGGAAAGGAATTTTTGGAGTTGGGAAGAAAGGGAAAGAGATTTGGAGTATGGAGATGAGGTTAGATGATGGGTCTAATTCTAAGGATGAGATGGTTAAGGCCTCTACGAAAAGAAGGGAGATGGGTTCTAGAATGGGTAAAGGAAACATTAGGAAACATGAAATGGAAACTAAATTAGAGAAGGATTTGGAGCCTAAGGAGGATGAAGAGAAGGATCATGATGATGGTCAGGATCAAGATAATCTAAATGATAGTGGAGGATGTAGTTCTAATAACTATGGTTATTCTAGTAGCCAAGGTGATACCTCTACTAGGTCTATGAATAAAAATGGTGAGGGTTTGAAGATGGTATTGGATAAAAAGTATGATTATGAGATCCATATATCTAAGAATAAGAAAAAGGAAAGACACATAGGCTTATTTCCTTAAGGAGGTCAAAAATTAGGGTAGAATTGAGGATCCTCCAGTTATTAATTTTTTAAATCTAGAGAAGATTAGAACAAAAGAAAGTAAAGGGGACTCTATGAAGAAGAATTTAAAGGAGAATGTTTTAAGGAAAGAGGATGTCCTTCAAGACAATGAGATAAGGTTTTTCCAACAATTTGTTTGGGTCTCTTTTGGGGATTTTTGATTTGTTCTTTGATGTATACTATTTAGGTTCTTGGTCCTTCTAAAACCTAGTTTTATCTGCTTCTATGATAGTTTGAGATGAATTCTTATCTCAGGACATTTTTTTTTTTGGGTTTCGAGTCCCCTCAAAACCTATTTTTACATTAATCCAAAATTACATTATCTTATGAGAAATATTTTAGATGCTAGTTCCTAGGAAACACTAGGTTGAAGAGGAACTCTGTGGTATGCCTAATTCCCTCCTTCAATTTTTGATTATATGTAATCATACCTACCTCCATGCAAATAGGCCCTCCTTCAATCTAAAACTATTGATGTTTAGTGTCAAGATGGTCAAGAAAGATTTTTTCTTGAAAACATAAAAGAAACTCTCTTTTTTCATTGTTTCCTACCCATTTAGTTGTTTAGACATTCCATGTGGATCGAAATGATCCTTCAACATTAAAACATTATTCAAATTAAAAGGAAGTGAAGCCTCCCTTTTGATTAAAAAGATAAATTCTCAAGAATCTTTCTCATAGAACTACACTCTTTTTAGGATAAAAACTATATTGTCTTCCATATATTCAACATTGATTTCTTATGAATTATTGATTGAGAACCCTCAAAATTGCATTAAACTTAAATAATGCATCATTCATTCTTGACCTTAGCCCTATGTGAAAAATACATCTTCAATATCATTTTATTTCCATTCAGGTATCATAACTTATACATGTCTCTTTATCTCATAACAAGATCATTGATAAGAAATAACCCTATTCAATGTTACCCTCCAATTCAGAAATATGTAACCCTCCTTTGAATATAAACTAAGAGCATGATGAAACATTATAGTTCCAATATGTTTAGAGATGAATGCTAGGCATAAAAATCATAATTGGTATTTGACATAATGTAATGACAACCTTCTCATGTAAAGTTGATTCCCAAATGAAGTCAACTAAAAATGAAATTTGATTTTAAACAACTTTCCATTTGATATTGATATGAATAACATCCTTTCATTGATTGAAATCAAATTGAATCACTAGTTGATCAATCAAAACTTCATTTTCACCTTTTTGAAAATTATCACTTTTGTGTTGAGAGACCCTTAAATTGGTTCAAAAACACATAATTATGACCCAAAATTTTGCATTTATGCTTTTTTTCAACCACACTCTCATTCTATAAATTCTCATCTCATGATGATTATCCAGTGAAAAGATATTAATCCTTGAAGTTACTTATCTAAAAACCATCCTAGAGACAACTTGTCAAAAACAAGAAAATGCATTTGGAATGACCCTAAAAAATAGGTCAAAAGACCAATTAGGGAATTGAAATATAGGGCATAAATTCAATTTGATATGGATATTATGTGGGAAAATTCAAGGCTCATGATAAATAATTGGGTGAATTTGGCAAGCCTACGAAGTTAGCTCCCAGAAATTGCAAGACTAGGTAACCTTGTGAAACAATGTTTCTTGCAAATGGAATGGACTTGGGAGACTGTGTAGATGTATTTATCAAGACTTTAAAACTAGTACACATGAAGTATTTTTAGTATAGAATATAGGACTATAATCAATTTAGTCTCATCTATCACAATTTCAAGACAAACAAATATATTGATCGTTTATGTGAAACTGATATGCATCAACATGTTAGAAATTACATACAAAATCACATTTGAAAACTGATCAAAAGGATTTGTCAAGAGATCAAAATTGAGACATTTTAATTTATTTAACCCCTAGAATATAGTGGTAAGGGAAATTTCACATTTGGTCAACAATTAACAATCAACTTTGGGGAACTCATAAACCTAACAAAACTCATCAAAATGACTTGAAATTTGAAACATAGGTTCTCTGATATGTATACTGAATATTTCTAAAGTGGAAAGCCATGAAACATAATTGGCTACAAGATATTCAAATGCAAACTATTCCTCTATACAATATTTGACACTTAACCAAAAATGTAAATTTCTCAAATGTGCGCTCTAAATGTTATCTCACAAAATGATTCAGAACTGTAGCCTTATAACAACCCATGACCCATGCATATACTAAATAAAAGGTAATGAGAACCTGAAACACATGATAAGAATCAAAATGAAAATTGGGTATATATGCAAAAAAAGATCTTATAGGGGCTCATTTTGGAAAGTTTTCAAGTAATCACTCTCAAAACTCTTACAAATTTTTAAGTCCCAACAAAATAGACAATACATGATATTTGAAGCGATCATTTCTTATTTACTTGGATAAAGTGTGGCATCCATAGTCACTATAAGAGTAATAAAGTATTTTATTATTAATTAAATCATATTGATTTAATTATTAAGTCACTTATTATCTCTAGTTTACTTAAGCTAAACTTTGGGCATATAATAATTAATTTTTTTATTAATTATTATCATGTAACCTAGGTTAGTTACCTTTTAGGGTTTTGATCTCCTTTTATAAGGATTGATCTCTTTGTAATTTAATCATTCACTTTTGATAATAATAATCTTTTTTTTGTTCATCAAGAATTCCTCATATATGGATCTGGGAATTCTAGCCTCCATAGCTTTTGCTTCTCTCTTTTGGTGATAGGTGTTTGCATACAGGTGATTCTTTGGAGTTGTGGGGTTGATCTTTCATCAACTTCAACATGGTATTAGAGCTCTAGATCTTCATGTCCCTATTTTTTTTATGAGAGGTTTGGCTTGACTTTTAGATCTGTGCCTCTTCTTTTAAAGAATTTCATTTTTTAGAGGATTTTTATATTGGATCTAGGGGTCACTAATTTTTGGTGTAGTTTTAACCCTAACGAACCTCATCGTTCAGCTTAGAGGACCCAAAAACCCCTATTTCCATATAAAATTTGTCCAATTTGGACACACTTGGAATTTAAGGAAAAAACAATATTGCTTCAAGATTTTTGGTACAAAAATCAAGATTTTTTGGCACACAAATCAAGATTTGTTTGCATGCAAATTGAGAGAATTTTGGTAAAAAAATGGCACACTTCACGAGGTGATTGCTAGTACTATTGGGCACACTTCTTGAGATATTTTGGCATGGATCCTGAGGTGGTAATTTTTAATTTATTTTTTCCTTCCATCTCTCTTTTGACCAACATGTTGTTTTTTGGTTGTAGCTTTCTCATCTAGACTCGGTTTTTCACAAACAAGATATCACCGAAAAGATGGTTCCAAGCCCGGTCTAGTGGTGCAAGTTATTTTTCAGTTTTAGTGCTTTTTTGATGGCTATTTTGGCTATCAAATTTAGGAGTTCTATTTTTCACTCTGAGAGACATAGCTTAAGACATTCTATTTTGTGTTTTTTTATTCTGATGGATATCTTGGTTGTTTCAGGTCCAGAGATCGATTTAGTTGCTTTAGATGATTTTTCATAGGATGTACTTTCTCTTGTATCAACCTTATGTCTCTTTTGATCTTTTTTGACATCCTTTATAGTATTTTTGCAAACACACTGAGATAAAGTGCCACTCTATTATATTTTAGGATCTTGCACATCTTGCATTTTGTTGTACTCACACTACATTATAAAACGCCATGGGCAGTTTCATGTTGGCCATATTCTCCATCTTCCTTTGTCAAGTGAGTGTTACTTAAAAAAAAATAGCCTCATGATGTGTTGATGACGCATGCCATTATAGGTGTTTGTACTTCTTTTGCACTCTCGATGTTCTTGGTTCTTCTTTATGTAGGAGATATTGCATTTAGTTTCAGTGTTCATGACTTAACTCTCAATATTATAGAAGGGTGATGTTGGTTCTATTTCTTTCTTGGTTTGATGGAATGAGCTATGTATTCAGTATTTGATCCTATGTACTAGGTGATTGCAATGGCTAGATACCTATGCATTTTGATGAGATGGATCATTTACCATATAGACATTCTTTCATTCCTTTCTTTTTGGAGGCCATGAAGATACCTTCCATCTTTTATTGATCAACTCTTTAGAATTAGTCTTCTCTACCTAGTCATGTTCTATATAGTGGAGGTTCTTCAAATCAGTAGTTTGACAATGTTTACAACTTCATGCTTTAGTGGTGTTCTTCATGATCATTCTTTTGTTCATATGTTCTGGAAAATTCTCTTCATCTCTTTTTGGAGTAGGGTTTTTCCCATATGATTTTATATATTTCTCTTCTTTTTAGAGATTTGGTTATGCTTGGGTACCTCATCGGGCCTTTTTGCCAGGACCTAATTCTTTTTTCAGTAGTGATTTCTAGGTTTTTAGCTACTCCCTAAGTTATCTTGAAGGGGGGTTGGGGGGGGTTGTTAGAGTAATAAAGTATTTTCTTATTAATTAAATCATATTGATGTAATTATTAAGCCACTTATTATATCTAGTTTACTTAAGCTAAACATTGGGCATATAACAATTAATGTTTTTATTAATTATTATCATGCAACCTAGGTTAGTTACCTATTAGGGTTATGATCTACTTTTATAAGAATTGATCTCTTTGTAATTTATTCATTCACTTTTGATAATAGAAATCTCTTTTTTGCTCATCAATAATGTGTCATATATGGATTTGGGAATTCTAGCCTCCATAGCTTTTGCTTCTCTCTTTCTGTGAAAGGTGTTTTCTTGCAGGTGATTCTTAGGAGTTGTGGGGTTGATCTTTCATTAAATTCAACATGGTATTAGAGCTCTAGATATTCATGCCCCTTTTCTATTTATGAGAGGTTTGACTTAGTTTTTAGATCTGTGCCTTTTTTTCAAAGGATTTTCTTTTTTAGAGGATTTTTGTATTAGATCTGGGGGTCACTAACTTTTGGTGCACTTTGAGCCCAACCAAACCTCACGGTTGACCACAAAGCACTCTAAAAACCCTATTTTCATATAAAATTTGTCCAATTTGGACACAGTTGGAATCAAAGGAAAAAAAAATATTGCTTCAAGATTTTTGGTACAGAAATTGAGATTTTTTGGCACACAAATTGAGATTTGTTTTGCATACAAATCAAGACAATTTTGGTACAAAAATGACATGTTTCATGAGGTGATTTTTGGTATTATTGGGAACTTTTCTTTAGACATTTTGACATGGATCTCAAGGCAGTTAATTTTTTAGTTTTCCCTTCCAACTCTTTTTTGACCTACATGTGGTTTTTTGGTTGTAACTTACTCATCCAGACTCCATTTTTTGCAAACAAAATATTGTCAAAAAGCTAGTTTTGAGCCCATTCGAGTGGTGCAAGTTATTTTTAGTTTTAGTGATCTTTTTGATGGCTATTTTGACTATAAAATTTAGGAGTTATATTTTTCACTCTAGGAGACATATCTTGAGACATTCTATTTTCCAGATTTTGCTCCAGGCACATCCCATTCAATTTTTTCCTTTTTTGCATTCTGATGGATATCTTGGTTATTTTAGATCTAGAGATTAATTTTGTTCCTTTTGATATTTTTTCATGGGTTGTACTATCTCTTGTATAAGTTTTATGTGTCTTTTGATATTTTCTGACATCCTTTTGTGGTATTTTTGCAAATGCATTGAGATAAAGTGTCACTCTATTACATTCCAAGATCTTGCACATCTTTGTGTTTTTTTGTACTCACACTACATTATAAAGTGCCATGGGGGGTTTTATTTTGGCCATATTCAATGTCTTTATTTTTCAAGGGAGTGTTCTTTCCACAACATTAGCCTCATGATATGTCAATGACACGTGCCATTGTAAGTGTTTGTACTTTTTTTGCACTCTCAATGTTCCTAGTTCTTCTTTTACGTAGAAGATATTGCATTCAGTTTCAGTGTTCATGTCTTACCTCTCAACATTATAGGGGGTTAATATTGGTTATATTTCTTTCTTAGTTCAATGGAGTGAGCTATGTATTCAGTATTTGATCATATGTACTAGGTGATTGCAGTGGCTAGATATCTATGCATTTTAGTGAGATGGATCATTTACCATATAGACATTCTTTCACTCCTTTTTTTTGGAGGCCATGAAGATACCTTCCATCTTCTATTAATCATATCTTTAGACTTAGTCTTCTCTACTTGGTCATGTTCTATATAATGGAAGTTTTTAAGATTAGTAGTTTGGGAGTGTTTGCAACTTCATGCTTCAGTGGTGTTCTTCATGATCATCCTTTTGTTCCTATGTTCTATAACATTCCTTCCATCTCTTTTTGGAGTAGAGTTTTTCCCATGTGTTTTTCTCTATTTCTCCTCTTTTTAGAGATTTGGTTGTGCTTCAAGCCTTGTTGTTGGGACCCAATTATTCTTTCAGTAGTAGTTTCTAGGTTATTAGCTACTCCCTAAGTTTATCTTAAGGGGGGTGTTAGAGTAATAAAGTATTTTTTTATTAATTAAATCATATTTATTTAATTATTAAGTCACTTATTATCTCTAGTTTACTTAAGATAAACTTTGGGCATATAATAACTAATTCTTTTAATAATTATTATCATGCAACCTAGGTTAGTTATCTATTAGGGTTTTGATCTCCTTTTATAAGGATTGATCTCTTTGTAATTTATTCATTCACTTTTAATAATGGTAATCTCTTTTTTTCTCATCAAGAATGTCTCGTATATGGATCTAGGAATTCCAACCTCCATAGCTTTTGCTTCTCTCTTTCTATGACATGTGTTTGCATGTAGGTGATTCTTGGGAGCTATGGGTTGATCTTTCATCAACTTCAACAGTCACCACATTCTAATTTATTCAATTTTAATCAGGTTTTCATAATGTACATATAATATGTATTAGAAATATCTTGTAGACTTTGTGCTCTTTAGAAAAATATGTACATGTGTTTTGATATACACTTTCATGCATATCTTAAAGAATGTGCATACTATATATTTTTTGTTGTACTTTTGACTCTTTATTGAGAAAAAAACTAAATCCACCTCATATTACTGGTACTTCAATGCAAAAGATTGATGAGATTCATATTTCATTATGGAATAGAGTTATGCTAAGTAAAAGCATAATTTTGAAATAAAGAAACAACTTTAGGTATACATGTTTCATTTTTTACTAATGTCTTTAATATTGCATATGCCAATGCATACATAATATAGATGGTACTTATGTTAAATGGGAAAATAGGGATTCAAAAATACATAGGTGGGAAACGAAAATGCTAGTTGGGTTCGTTCTAGCATCCTACTAAATCATGATTTGCAGGCATTTGCTAAATTTTTATGTCAAGTAATTTTATTATCACTGGTATCTCTTAATTGTTGCCCTTTAATTGTTAGGTTTGTTCTAAAAAAGGAAGATCAAAGACCCAGTATATGTTATCGATAGTTCTTTGAATCTACTCTTTCTACTCAAATATTCACTTTGCATATGTTGTCTTGAAAAGTTTGACTCTCCAACATTTCCAAAAAAAAAATGATTCCTCAATATTGCCACCACTATTTTATTACAATCTTAAGGAAATGGGTCCGAAATGTGGGGGTTGTAGTAGCATATGCGATAGATTTATGGATACTAAGAAATAGAAAATAATTTTTTTTAAAAAGATGTTTCTCATTGCAAAGGGATTAGAAACCCTAGGATGAGACCTTTTTCCGTCCCACATTTCTTGCAACTCAGGGCTTTGCAAAGAGATGATAAATGATTCCCAATAAACTATATAGGAAGAAATATTGACAAAGGTCCGATTAGTCAAAGAAAATGAAAACATAAAAGGAATGAATGGGATTAGAAAAGGGTAAGTGACAAAATGTCACGTAGTTGTTGGAATGTTCAAAATGGGAAGAGCATTTTTGAGGGAGGGGGGGTGGGGGGTGAATCAGAAGTACCACACTTTTAACCTTTTCTAATCCTTTAAAACAAATAACTAAAAATAAGATGCATCCATGTAAACATATTAAGTGAACATAAAGCAAACACATGCAATAACACACATAACAACAGATTTGGTAACCCAAAAACCCTCCAGGAATAAGAAGGTAAAATTGGGGTGGGGATGATACCCACACAAATCACTACAACAATAATTGTTTGACCACTTCTGATGGTCTGCCCTATGAAAGACCTTCCCTATTAAAGACCTTACACTGTGTCAATAGTGACCTGGTTAGAGGATTTACAAACACTTTACATGAAGTGTCACCCTATTAAAGGATTTAGTCACCTCTTCAAAGGATCTACAAAGTAGTTTTTAAGCTAACCTATCAACATAAGATTTTCACTATCTAATACAATGGCTAGAAAGTATTAGAAACCTTTGACCTGATTGTTCACAATCTTCAATTGTTGATTTTAGGCACTTGTTCTGCTCATTCTAATCTGAGATTTGATATCTGATCATGTCCCTTGCTTTGTTCTAATCAACTTGATATGTAATTGCTGCTCTTTTCCTTTAAGTTTTTCACTCCTCACACTGAATTTTGCTATAGTTTCCCCATACACTGTTCTCTTCCACACTTATAATCGAGTTTTTGTCCTCCTTTTAAAGATTATGAAGACTTAGGGTTAGGTATGGATCTATGATCCATATTGAATCTTAAGTTCCCACTCATTCCTTGCATTTTTCTCATTGGTTGCATGCTTTTCTCCATTTTTCTGATTGGTTGCATGCTAATTGCATAGGAAATGCAAAAGATTTGATCTTATCCTTTTCATCCTTCAAAATCCTTCTATGTCGGCTCCAAAAATGGTTTACATCTAAGTTTGTGAGGGCACAAATTCATATGTTGATTCTATGTTACTCGGCACATACTGAACTACTAGTGCTCGACACATATACTATCCTGCTTTGCTCGACACCTATTGCATTTTGTCTTGCTTGGCATCAACTATGACTCAACACCTATATATCACTTAGCACTTATATAATTCTTGGCACTTATATAATGCTTGGCACCTTAAGTCACTTGGCACCTATTGGAGATCTAACTCGACACATACTGTGGCTCAACATACATAGTGTACTCGACATGTATAGTGAAATAGGTTAAGTGTGTTGACACTCAAATGTCAAAACTATTCTAAGACCAATAGTAGTCTCCCTAAGAAGACTATAATTCTATATGCCAAACACATTTCCTATGGAAACCACAATTTGTGATCATCATTTGAGGACTATTATGGTACATGGAATGCTAAACATGCATGTAACCTTGAAAGGAGATTTCTTGTTTGACCTCTGTTGAAATATCTTTGTCACAGAAGCTTGCATCCAAGTCAAAGGACACTTGATTGTGGCATCAAGCTTAGTGACATTGGAGAAAATTTCAAAATAGATATTAGTGCAATTGAATCAGTGGAAAATACAAATTCACAAGCACATGTTGGAGATTACCTTTTAAAACATGGGTTTGCAGGAAAAAACATCAAATGAAGAGCTTTAATTTGAATCCTCTAGATTTTTTTTTTATTACACTCATATAACCATAGGAAACATAACATGAAATTTAAATTACCTTTCTTGATGAGTAAAGAATTAGTGGTGTTATTTTCATAATTTTAAGATCAATTTGGATCATTTGTTAAATACAATTTATTTTCCTAAATTATTTCTAAGCGAAGTGTGATCCATTAGAATGAATGCACTTGATGCAAGTTAAACTTATGATGCAAGAAAATAATGGTGTATTTTTAAGATTAATATATTAAAATTCTTCAATATATAATTTTATCTTAAACATATAGAACTTACATTTAAGTTAAAGATTGATTGCATATTATTTGACTTGGACAAAGATGGGATGGAATTGTCTCTACAGAGATGCAAGGAAAAATAAAAATGGAGTACTATCTTGAGCAAATTGAAGCTTAAAATGAGATTCATGAAGAAGATAAAGATGTATAAATCCTACCCCTGGACCCAAAAACATTAAAAATGAACCAAAAAGCTTTGACATTAGAGGCTTATCAATTCATTCAAAATTTTTTTTTTAATATCTCAAGAATCGTAGTAGGTGGTATCAATTAATCAACAATAAGTACACAAGGCAATTGACATTTTAAGCAAGGGAGACCAAGACTATGGATAATTTAGAAAATATATTTTGCATTCCAATTTTCAAACCACAAGTCTAGATGGTTTAAATATTATTCTGGAATATGGTAAGGGACTTTGGGAAAGTTGTCCACCATATAGTCCAAAAGATGTCATGAAGAAATGATAGCTGAAAAAAAAAGTAACATTACATGATAATTTTAAAAAATAAGCAATGACTATCAAGGGCGTAGATATATGGCAAAAATGTTCAAGTATTTCATGGTTTGGAACTTATCATTGACAAACATGGTTTTTATTTCAATTATTATGATGTAGCAATGGATGTCCCCTGCCTTATAGTAGGAGACTTATGTTTTCAGGTCATTATAACTATTAATTTTACGTTTTTGAAAAGCTGAATACATAACACACACACACACACACACACACAGATATATATATATATATATATATATATATATATATAACAATTCTTTGATTGGTTGTTCTATATTTTTTTAGTTGTTTTAATTTCTTTTTATGAATATTTTGAAATTTCAAATTTATGTTTAGGTTTACAAGATTATTGTTGTTTTGGTTGTATTATTTTAAAACTATGTATTAACTCTTTAATTTCAAATTATATTTTCAATTTTATATAGAATATTATTTTCTATTAAAATTTGTTCTTTGAAACTTTTAATTATAAAATGTTTAATACTTAGTTGCCAATATAGGTGTTAATTGTATATGTTTGAAAAGATGAATCCCCAACTCATATATAGTTTATTACTATTTCATATACTATTATATTTTTAATTTTATATAATAATACTTCATCTCTTATAAATTATTATGAGTTTTTATTTATTTATTTAATAATTAGTTGCCAATGCATATTGTGGATAACATTTATACATATTTTATTCATAGAACTTAAATCTCAATGCTAACTATTTTTTTAATTATTTTTTTTTTTAAATGTAAAATTTATTCATATATCATCTAATATTACATTTTGAATTATACATATCAATATTCTAATTAATCTATTGTTTATTATTTTTAATTATTATTTACCATTTTCCAAATAATTTTATCAAAATAAATTGTTTGTAATTGACAAATTTATACAAACTTAAATTTTCATAATCTTTCAAACTTTTAAGATTTATTTTTTAAAAATGAGTTAGTTTACTCACCATGTTGTATATAAACGATATAAAGATGTAGTAGTTGATGTGTCCTCCATAGATTTTTTGTATGTACTTAGTTCTTATATGTGCAGATGGAGTTTATTATTTCTTGTAGATTAATGTGGTGTATGTTTTCATAACTTCTTTGTTAGTTAAGTAATAACTATTATATATATGAAAATTACATAATTAAATTAAACCTTTTTTAGAAGATATTAGTTCTAGCTATTTGAAAATTCTACCTCAAGATCTTGATATCCATGTGAGGTAATCTAAAGTGATATTGTTCATCTCTTGCTATGGTTTTCCTTTTCGAATTATTTCTTTTTGCAAAATATATTTAATTTCCAAAATAGATGTTAATAGTTTGTGTTTAAAAAAAAATCAAAATAATGAAAGTTTTTTTTGGGTTGTCATCAATTTTTCTTAGTTGTAGAGACAACATCAGTCATAAGGCAACTGACAATTAAGGACTTTGGAACCCCACTGCAATCTATGCAACTGTTGCAACAAATATGCAAGTGTGTCTGCCTCACATTTTATTGATATTTTGATCAATTTCTTTTTCCCCATACGAAAATCCTAAAATATTTAAACTCGAAAATATTGCTATTTTTTTGTGTCTTTATTATTTTTTTTTTTAGGTATAAGTAATCATTGAATAACATTGCAACACAATTGATTCCGATAGCAATACCATAAGAGTTACTATATTTATTTTATCATGGCTTAATATTGGTGGGATTATGTGTGGTGCTCATTTTACTTGAGAACATCTATATCTTCCACTTGTTGTGATTCAATCCCTTTTTTCTATAAAGATTATGACCATCTTTGTGCCATTGGTGGTGGTCATACACTCACAGCTTCAAAAGATTATGCCAATAAAGAAATGACATTATCATATGTAGAGAAATCCAAGAAACATGAATTTGGCAAGGAGGTGACAAGTTATGTAGCCAACAGTACACTAGTAATAGGTCTATCCTACTAAGCTTGGTTATGGGAATTCCTTTTGTGGGTCATGTCCTAATTTCTTTGGGACTTTCATGCTCAATATATGTTGCCTCTATTCACATATGTATTTTAGTGCATACTTGTCTCTCATTCCTGCCATCATTTCTGAAATATTTGGGCTTTTCCCCTTTGATATTGTGTACAAATAGGGAAAAGTTATAGTTCTTTGTAATCTACCTATTTTCTATTAGGGTTGTAGGGTACCTATGTGATAGACATGCAAAAGTAGAAAATGTGGGGATGAATAATGCTTTAGATGACCTAATGTGTGCTAGGAGAAAGTACTTGTGCACATATATTCTAATAATAACAAAAATTACTATGATTGGTTGTGCAATACAATTCCACAAGCAAGACATTTATGGAAAATTTGATGACATTGTAGATGCCATAAGATTATAGAATTTAAGGTGGTATTCTTGTCTCCAAAAAAACACAATTCCACAAGCAAGACATTTATGGAAAATTTGATGACATTGTAGATGCCATAAGATTATAGAATTAGTTTCTATATCTTCTTTTAAATAGAATATCATTGGTTGAAAGAACTACAATATAAGATCACTGACAACTATAACATAAAGTGATTGGCACAACGCATTGACCATGCCCAAATATACCATACTGGGGTTGGACATTAAAGTAGTGAGAAGCCCTATATTTCTCTACAAAATAGGTGCTTTCCATATATGAGCATCTTCTATGACGTAGTTATTAGGCTAGTTAGAAAAAAATAGGAAGCACTTAGACCAAGAGGTTCCAGAAGAAGATTACCAATTTCTTTTTTATATTAAATTATAATTATCATAAGAATTAATTCAACTTCAATTTACATTATCTCTAAGAAAGAAGCGATGGATGGAAACCCTTCTGTTAGAAGATGACTCACAAAATAATATAATGAAGTTAGTTACCCAAATCTTGGCAACATAGCCCTTTCTTAAGGTGGGCATACATGTGATTAATTTTAGTGATGTATAATATATACAAGATATCAAGTTACATTAAAATATAATTAAGGATTTAAAAGCATTGCCGAGGAAAAAGTTATTTAATATTGGCGTAGTCATTTCTTAACTGCACTACACCTTTACTGCATTACACAATCTTATATTAATTTGATAGACTAAAATTTTGTGCTTGATTTAACTCAAAATTAATTATCAATACCACACTTTCCCTACTTTCACTAATAGTAAAGATTACATGTTGGACTTAATTTCAAATCAATTTCAGAGTGTCGTTATATAGAAACTGAATGATACAATTTATAGTAGATTACTGAACAATGACTATAACTACTAACATATTTTATGTAACCAAAATTTGGAATGGAACTACTCATAATTTTATGAAAATTGGTTTGGATTGCTTGCCTACTTTTGTAACAACATGTGGTGAAAACATGTTTGCTATAGTAGCTATCTTAGTTTATTGCCAGTTTGATGCACTTTCTTTATGATTATTCATGGCCCAATAACTGGCTAATATATTGACAACAAATAATATATTTACACTAAATTGCTTTGAGAAGACTAAACAATGCACAATATCTAATAATGATTTTATTTTGCAAATGCAAGCACTTGTGTTGACATTGGAATACCATATTTTGTAAATGGTTTTGAAGGTTCTAATTTTTGTTTGATATGGCTTTCATGCATATTTGGTATATATATGTGGGTGAGGGTGTGTGTGTGTGTGTGATAAGAAATTACAAATCCAAAACCTGAAATGTATTGCAACTGCATAGAACCAACATGAATCATTAACTCGATTTATTTCAAAACTAGTTCAACTCATTTCCATTATGAGTCACTTCAAGAAAACCAACACTTTTCGCATGACATACATATGAATGATCACAATCTTTTTGCAAACTACATCTTTTGCAACCCAAGAAATTGAAGGTCAATGCTCATTGCATTATATAAAAAGAGAAATACATAGTAAAGATAAGTGCTTAGGAAATATAGTCAATGATCAGGCTACTACTTTAGTAATCCAAAAAAATAATGCCTGTGTTTAAATATGATGTCTTAAAACTGAAATATGCAATAAAAATTCTTGTATTTTATTGTGATGTCTAAAAATAGTAATACACAATAAAGAGAAGTGCTTAGCAAATGAGGTCAATGATCACCCTCCCACAAAAAAAATATAACAAACCAAATAAGATCCAACACAAACAGCAAAATAAGATATGCATTTCTTTTTTGGAAATATATACGATAGGCTAAGTTATTGAGAGGGGACGGGTGAATCAGTAACTAATAAAACTTAATCTTTATTTACCAATTAATCCTTCATGTGAATTCTGATCATGCATAAGAAACTGAAGGCAATAAAATATTCATAACACTTTGACACTCAATATGGTGATCCAAAAACCTTCCAAATAGAAAGTAAAACTGGGGTGGGGATGATACCCACAAGCTTTAGTACTGCAGTATAAAGTTGGCTTGTTAAGGCTTACAATGATCACTTCTGATGATCTACCCTATTAGGAGAAATATGGACTGCTAGGTCCACCTTGCAAAAGGATTTACAAATATACAATGAAGTATCCACTTGGTAAAGAGATTTAAAAAAGATTGTTAAGTCTACCTTGTGAAAGGATTTAATTGATTCACCTATTAGGATGAAACAATGGCTAACCTCTGATCTGCAACTTGGTTTGTTGAATGGGATTCCTTTGAGTGTAATGATCACCTTCCTGTGATAGACAAATCTTTTCTACTCCTTATACTACTATAGCCTTATATTTCACACTTCTTCTCTTCTCTTCTAGTTATATTCCATACATACATCTTATTTGATGTGATACAATACATTAAATATATACCAATCCAATTTACAAATCAACAAAGTCAGCTACAATACAAGTTTACACAAAATTCATAAAGTTGACCATAACTATAGGAACTCAAGTTCTGAAGACTAGCTTGGTGAGGTTCTCATACTTGACATCTACTGTCAATGCTCGACATCATCATGCATTCAATGGACATAGAAGCTCGTTCCATATTGATGTTGGAATGTCTTAATAGAAAGAATGCTTCTGAGAAGGAGGGGGTGAATCAGAAGTACTAGCTTTTGGCTTATTTTTAAACCCTTAATAACATATGATTGAAATGAACATGCATGCATATAAACATTAAGCAATAATGAGAAAAAAATATGCATCACCACATAACACTTGAGATTTTGGTAACCTAGAAACCCTCCAAGAATGAGAAGGTAAAACTGGGGTGGGGATGATACCCACAAAATCACTGCAGTAATAATGTTTGACCACTTCTAATGGTCTGCCCTGTTAAAGGCTTGCCCTATTAAAGGTTTTACACTGTGTCAATAGTGACCTAATTAAAGGATTTACAAACACTTTACATGAAGTGTTACCCTATTAAAGGATTTAATCACCTCTTCAAAGGATCTACAACTTAGTTGTTAAGCTAACCTATCAACATAGGATTTCCTTTCTAATACAATTGCTAGAGAGTATTAGGTATAATAAACCTGATAGCTTACAATCCTTGATTGCTAAATTTAGGCACTTGATCTTATTTCTCTCATCTTGATTCTCTAAAATCTGATATCTGTTCGTGTCCCTTGCTTTGTTCTGATCAACTAAATGTCTCACTTCTGCTCTTTTTCCTCTAAGTCTTTTTTACTCTTCGCTCTGAATTTCACTATATTTTCCCTTTTTTTACACTTTCATCTTCCTTATAAAGGCATTCAAAGACTTAGGGTTAGGTGTGGATCTACGATCCATATTGAATCTCTGTTTCCCACTCATTCCTTGCACTTTTATTATTGGTTGCATGTAGATTGCATAGGAAATACAAAAGATTCGATCTTATTTATTTAATCCTTTGAGATTCATCATATGTCAGCCATAAAATGGTTTGCATATGAGTTTGTGCCTTTTCAAACTCATATACACATTCTATGTTACTCAACAATTACTAATTCTTGTGATTCCTGATGCTCGACACATATAACAAAACTATCTCACACGGCTCTTGTTGCGTTCCTATTTTGCTCAGCATCATCTATGACTTGGCACCTAAATATTACTCGACACTTGTATCATGGTCGACACCTGAAGTCACTCGGCACTCAATCTTCACTTGGCACCTGAAGGCTGCTCAACACTTGAAGATCACTCGACACCTGTTAGATTTTTTAACTTGGCTCATGATGTGGCTCGGCATACATAGTGTGCTTGGCTCAAAAGTGGTTAAGTGTGTTGACACTCAAATGTCAAAATCACTAACAATATCCCCCTTTGACATGAGTGACAAAATCACTTAACTAAGCATTATTTATCTTACCTTATGAGTACATTCACTAATCTTTTTGGTATATATACAGAGTTTAAAGAAAATTTGATCAAAATTTTGTAACTTACAATAGATATACCTCAAAATTATTGTAACCCCCCCCCGAGTGGATTGTGCCATTAACTATGCTGTATATGTCTCATGCTAAATGCTGATATTATATCAACTCCCCCTTTATCTTGTCTCCCCCATTCTCTTTATCTCCCCCTTTTTTACACTTATGTCAAAGGGTACTAAGAGTTAAGACCATATTTTGCCAAAAATGCACTATTTACCTCCATAATCATCCTGAGAGAAACATCCAAATTACTCAAAGAAATTTCAAGAGATTTGTGCTGGATGGCAGTCTCTGCAGCAAGATGAACAAGTCCATCTAGAGTAGAAAGATTAGGATCTTTCTTGAGAATAGTTTGTTCATAGACCTGTTCTTTATGGAGTACTTCCAAATGTGGGGTATTGGAGGATTGGAGTTGTATCAGTTTGGCCTTGATGGTGGCCTCTTCTGCTATCAACACAGCTACTTCTTTCTAGGTGTGAAGCATTTGAGCAAAATGTTTCTCACTTTGAGCTGGATCCTTAGGTAGCTACATGCTTGAAATATTCAGATTCCTCTCCAAGCTCATTATCTTCTAGCTAGTCTCTTGTGTGAAATATGAGAAGTCACACAACTTTTTGTACAATGAGAATATATTCTCAAGTACCTGTTTGACCTTTTCAATTTTCTTAGCCAGTTCAACTTGTGATAATGCTATTTCATGTGCAATCTTCTCATTTAATTTTCCTTGAAATTTCTTTTCAGACCATTCCATGAGTTTTACATTGGTCTCTTGGTCTTCACTTTGTACTTATTCCACTATGTTGGCTAGTTGCTCCATTATGGGCTTTGTTTCATCAGGTACCTATAAATTGAAAGCATCTAGAAATATATCCTTAATTTCTAATGCTTGCCTCTATTTGTACTCATACCTAAGTACCTCTTGCTTCTTCTTCCTTTCAAGTGCCTCTTGCGCTTCAGTCATTTGGGCAATGGTCATGGTGTCATAGTCATACTTGGGAATGACTATTTCTTCATCAAGAGTAGGGTCTCTATAGTGAAGTACCCTTGCAACCTTCGTAGAACTTGAGCCTGGTACAAATATCTGCAATGGTACTGCAGAGCTCGACTACTGTGAAGTTTCAATGGGAGTCCCTGTTCTAGGAAAGTTGGCCAAAGTTTGAATTTCCTGCTGCTCCTTCTCCTTAGGGCTCTCCCCTTCCTTGTCCTATTATTTTCTACCTTGATCAATGATAATTATCTTAGGCAATGCACCTTGTGTTTGTGATGTAGATAAAGAGGTATCTTTCTGTCTAGTTTACTCTTTTGTTGTCTCCCCTTTAGGTGTACTCACTGAAGTGTCAACCTTAGTAGTTGTATATTTGATTTCATGCTCTTTAGGTTGAGTACTAGTAGCTATAGGACTTTTTGAGGGTGGTTCTTGTGGATTCACCTTTGCCTTGGTAATTTTAGCTATTGCCTTCTGCAACTCATCTACACTCACCAAAATAGGGCTAGTGCACAACTATGATTGCAATGTTGTTTAGTGAAGAATCTTCTTGAGATCCTCTATAGTGAGTGGATTGATGTTCTAACAAGAGGTGTTAGGAACATCCTTTATTTTTGCAAATTTTGTAGGTGTAGTTGCAATATGTGGAGGACTAGGTGGTGGCAATTGGGTGTCTTGGACACTTTGTTCTTGTTGTTGCTCCTCAACTGTTGCGTATTCACCTTCTTGGGAATCTTTCTCTACATCTTCCTCTTTTTTGCTTTCATCAATATCTTCTTCTTCATTTCTCCCTTCAAAAGGGTCCTCTTCTCCCTCCTTTCTTGTAGTCAATCGATAGATTACCTTCCATATTTGTGTTGACTTTTTGATAAAATCTTCAATTTGGTTCTGCAAGATACTAAAGGCTCAGTATTAAGGTACAAATTTGCTTGCATATTTATTTCTTTCCTTACTAATTTGACCTTTTAAAAGGTCTAGCATTACATGAGCCAAAGTTCACTCTCTTATTTCCTTTTCCATTTTGAGGCAATAATGCCACTTATTCTCAATTAATCTGCTTAGCTCCTTGGGTATTGAGTCATCAAGTTCAAGTGGAGTAGTCTTGAACTTTTCCATCATAGTGTAGATTGACTCCTCAACTGTATTTTTTTTTCTATAGACAACTTATCAAACTTTATGGTCTTAAGACCAGATAAATTTGCATTATCTCTAATATTATTACAAATGCTTTCTAATCTAGATGAAGTAGAGCGTCTTACCACCATTTGTTCTTCATTAGATTTTGTTTCTTCTTCCTCTGACTCTTATGGTGCAAAAAACTTTCTTTTCTTTTGCTCTATAGGCCCACCTTGCTCTATTGCCTTCTTCTTTTCTTGTTTCTTTTCTACTTGAGTTGTTCCCCTTGTATGTGCCCTTGTAGTTGGCTTAGTTGGGCTAGATTTTGTCATAGTTTTATGTGCCTTAGTCTGTACGATTGGTTACTTCTTTGCTTTCCTTTTCTTGGGCTCAGCCTTGGGTGCATCCTTCTCTACACTTTCCTCTTCTTCAACATCTTCACCCATGCCTTGGGTTAATGCAGGTGGTTCTTGCTCTTTCTCTTCTTCTTCTCCTTCTGATGTGCCTTCACCAAGTTTTGCCTTCAACTATTTAACCAATTTATCCTTTTTCTCAAGTGTGGAGGTAGTCTTTAACTCCATATTCATCTTTGACCTTACCACATCATAAGTGCCAAAGTGTGGGGCACTCTTGTCTATCTCTTCTGCCAATAATGTATTTATTGCTGTAGATGCTTCATCTATGTTGATCTCATAACCAAAAGGCCTCAACCATCTCACCCTTGGTATGATGTCTTGAATATAGGTATAGTCAATTTCCACAAGAAAATAAACATCATTTACATGTTTCTCTACTAGAGAAACTGGAATCCTAAGTCTTTGCTTCATTGATTTCTTAAAATCTTCAAAATAACTTGTCATCAGTGTGTCAAAATTATCTCCCATTTGTTCTATATATTCATTAATTTGGGCTATGATAGTTCTATCATTTCTCCATTAAAAATTTTCCAAAAGAAGAAAATTCATTCTAAACATAGAAGAATATACAAACCAAAATTGCACCAAATTTGCATTGGGCACCCTTTGTCCTTCTTATAGCTGCTAGGTTTTCATTGATCTGTTGTAGTTGTAGTTCTGCAAGATCATAAGTATGATCCATTTTCACCAATTTGTAACCTACATCTATTGCAATACATGGCACACTATTGAGTCTACTGGATTGATAGAATTTATGGGTAATAACTCTAACAACAAATTCAACAAGAGGATCTTGAATGGTGTGAATTGTCATTCCTCTTTTATTCCACTAGGCACCTGTGTTTTTCTCAATAACCTCTTTGGACTCACTTCTCAAGCTCTTGTATCAATCTAGGGTAGGATATCTAGTTACCCTATGAATGATTCTTTTTGTGATCTTAGTGAGAACATCTTCTAGCCACAGACTACCATCATGAATTTTGCTTAACACAAGTCTAATCCATTCTCTCTTAAATATGGTGGGAAAACTCAAAGCTCATGTTAAACCCTTCCTCTCAGCAATTTTGTATTCATCCTTCAAAACTCCATTAACACATAACTTTTCATAGGCTTCCCTTAATTCCATATCTCCTATGGCTCCTATCTTACAGTTATAGCATCTCCTTATATCCTGAACCATTACAACTTTCAGGGATATGCGGGAGAGCACTTTGGTGGGATCATTCTTATATGCAACTTTAGGGATTGGACAAAAATCAAGCTGCTTAACCTCATTAGATACTAGTTGGACCTCGAATGACTCTTTGTCATGGGTTTTCTTAGAACTTGAAGCCATTTGTGCAAACTAGGGTTTCCTTTACAAAGAAATATAAGACTGCATAGCTCGGCACAAATGAAAATGCATTGTAAGAGGTTGGAATCTGCTTGGAACACTAGATTCTCTACTATGAAGTCACTTTTCTCTCTTTCTCTTCTTTGCTTCTTGATCGCGATGAAGAAAAATGATTAAAATTGCAATAATATACCCTATTTCCATCGCATTAAATGCTTATCTAGCCACTCAGCTTCTAAAGGATTTTTAACATTACTCAGCTTGCCCTTCATTTCCACTTCACTCAGCTTCCATTGGAGTTATTCAACTCAACATCAGTTATCAACTCGATCACTGTTAGGAACTTGGCACCCACTAGAATTTTACTCGGCCTCTGAGGACAACTTGACAGTTTTGTAAGTATCTTTGTATTATGACTTGTCATCTTTGCTTATGCTGATTTCTTCTTTTCAGTACTTCTTTATCTTGGGATTGGCGTGCGATCTAACCTTGCATATCAGTCCCATGCACCTTTCTTATGTTTAGTTTGATGAAGTGTGATCACTTGACCCATTGGGTGAAGTGATCCCTTCACTTGATGTGCTACCCTCATTTTTCTTCTTCCATGTCTTATTCATCTCTTCTCTTATGTGTTCAATGCCTACCTTTTCCTTTCCTTTGTTGAACTTAGAACTTGGTGCCTTGGACCTTGTTGGGCAATTCCTACTGATATGACCACTCTTCAAGCAATTGAAAATGTGGTTTGGTTCAACCATCTTTTATAGTTCCCCTTGAAATGTGTCCTTATGCAATTTTCAGGGATATGATCATATTCCTAACAATAATGACAACTATACCTAGTGTTATAATCCCAACAATAGTGATTTTCTTTTGTTTTTGTTGGTTGATTTGATGTCCACATAGGCTTTGATTTGTACTCAAAGGCTCTATGTCCATACTTCTTGTAATTATGAAAATGTCCATCAAATCTTTGTGTCTTTGTGACTTTAGTCCTGCAATATTGTGTCATATGTCCTTTCATGTTGCACTTGTGACAATAACCCTTGCTTTTGGGTGGGTTTGACTGATTGATTCTTCTACTCCTGCACATATTAGCAGTATGCCCCTTTTTATTACAGTAATGACAAGTGGGTTTAGAATCCTTACCTTTGTCACTTCTTTGCTCAACGCTCTTTGATTATTCCTCTACTTCAGTGCTGTTGTATCCAAGTCCTGATGTATCATGGGTTGATCTTGGGAATTTCAGCAACTGTTCAAAGTACTTGATGGCTTCACTTGACTTGTTGAGATTCTCTGCTATCTCTTTTTCTCTATTCAGTTCATTCTGTAGTTGTTCATTCTACATCCTCAAAGTAGAGATCTCAATATCTTTCATATTGAGTTCATGATGAAGGTTCATCATTTGGGCAAGTGTATTCATCTACATGTTTGAGATCCTTGTTAATTTAGTAAATTTTTCTTCCAATCTATTTGCAAGATTCCTTTTGTCATCTTCCATCATGACTCTATCCTCAACTGCTCTTTTCTTTTGTAATTTCACATAACATTATGGCTTGTGATTCATGTTCCATCTTGAGAGATCTTATCTCTTCTTCTTGAACTTTGTTTTTCTCCATTAGTTCTGCTATTGCTACATCAAACTCTTTAGTGTCTTCATTGGCAAACACTTGTGTGGTGTCAATTTCCTTGTAGTTTATATCATTTTCAGCTATGGCTATCTCCTTTCTTCTTTTCAAGGATTTTCTTAATTCCTCTCTAGCTTCCTCTACCTTGTGTAGAGCAAGATGCACATCTATCGCCTAGTTCTCAATGATCTTTCCAAGTTTGAAAACTTCCATCTTTTAGATCTTTTCCTCCAAGCTGTTAGGCTTCTTCTTGAGAGAACTTAGGTCTAATACCAATTATTGGAATGTCTTAATGGAAAGAATGCTTCTTAGGGGGGGGGGGGGGGGGGGGTGTGAATCAAAAGTACTAGCTTTTGGCTTATTTTTAAACCCTTAATAACATATGATTGAAATGAACATGCATGCATATAAACATTAAGCAATCATGAGAAAAAAATATGCATCACCACATAACACTTGAGATTTTGGTAACCCAAAAACCATCCAAGAATGAGAAGGTAAAACTGGGGTGGGGATGATACCCACAAAATCAGTGCAGTAATAATGTTTGACCACTTCTAATGGTCTACCCTATTAAAGGCTTTACACTATGTCAATAGTGACTTGGTTAAAGGATTTACAAACACTTTACATGAAGTGTTACCCTATTAAAGGATTTAATCACCTCTTCAAAGGATCTACAACCTAGCTGTTAAGCTAACCTATCAACATAGGATTTCCTTTCTAATACAATTGCTAGAGAGTAATAGGTATAATAAACTTGATAGCTTACAATCCTTGATTGTTGAATTCAAGCACTTGATCTTCTTTCTCTGATCTTGATTCTCTAAAATTTGATATCTATTCATGTCCCTTGCTTTGTTCTGATCAACTGAATGTCTCACTTCTTCTCTTTTTCCTCTAAGTCTTTTTTACTCTTCACTCTGAATTTCACTATATTTTCCCTTTTTTTACACTTCTTCATCCATCTCTCATGAGATTTTGTCTTCCCTATAAATACATTCGAAGACTTAGGTTTAGGTGTGGATCTACGATCCATATTGAATCTCTGTTTCCCACTCATTCCTTGCACTTTTATTATTGGTTGCATGTAGATTGCATAGGAAATACAAAAGATTCAATCTTATTTGTTTAATCCTTCGAGATTCATCATATGTCGGCCATAAAATGGTTAACATATGAGTTTGTGCCTTTTCAAACTCATATACACATTCTGTGTTACTCGACACTTACTGATTCCTCTGATTCCTGATGCTCAACACATATAACAAAACTATCTCACTCAGCTCCTGTTGCATTCTTGTTTTGATCGGCATCATCTATGACTCGGCACCTAAATATTACTTGGCACTTGTATCATGCTCAACACCTGAAGTCACTCGGCACTTGATCTTCACTCAACACCTGAATGCTATTCGACACTTGAAGATCACTCGACACCTGTTGGATTTTCTAATTTGGCTCATGCTGTGGCTCGACATACATAGTGTGCTCAGCTCAAAAGTGGTTAAGTGTGTTGGCACTCAAATGTCAAAATCACTAACAATTGATCACTTACCAAGTAGTTTGAACTTAGTCTACATTGGTGACTTGATGAATACTGTGAAAGTCGACATATAAATTGAATCACTTGATTCACATTGCGTAGATTAGTCAATGCTATCACAACTAGCTTAGTATAAACTAAATCACTTGGTTAACACTGAGTGGCTTGGTCAACGCTAGATTCACATCATTGTAACTATGAACTCAGTAAGCACTGCATAACTTGGTTTGTACTGAGGAACTCGATAAACATTGAGAGACTCAGTATACACTACTGATCACCATCATGGTAGAAACTTCTAGATGCAAATTGAATACTGTCCCTTGAACTTGGTAGAAACCATAGAACTTAATAGAGTTTGAAATGCTTGGTTAACTCTATTAAGTCTATAATAAGCTCAGTATATACTATCTATCTGAATAAGTGTGTGTCACTAATAACAAACATGATTGTAATGTCAACAATCTCCCCCTTTGGAATTAGTGACAAAAACACTTATTTGTCAAAATTGAATAATCAAAAAGTTCAAAACACTTTTTATTCATCATCTTGTGTTTGCAACTCGGTAGCATACTCTGTTTTTGAGATTTTTCAAAAATGCTTTTGCAAGAGATGTATCTCTGAGTATCTGAGTATCTTCTCCCCTTTACAATATACATCTTCTCCCCTTTTTTTGAAATTAACACCAAATATGTATGTTATATACTATACAATAATGCAAAAATGTGACAAGAAATCTGAATGTACCTTTAGAATCAACACCATTGTCTTGTCCTAATTTTCTTGCAACACCTTGCATGTGTGCAATGCAACTTGAACTTCTGCTAAAAATTCTATCATGTGATCTACAATTGAGAAGTTGTTGTCATGGATGATGGTTTGAAAATGTGCAATATGTTTCTACAATGCATCCATGTTTGGGAGAATCATGTCTCGTATTTCTACCAGTGTAGCTCTTATTTTGCTTTCTTCTCTTGGAAATTCTACCTGCATATCATTTAAGAATATGATCTTTGTGTAGTGGGTAGAGTTGTAACTCGGGTCAAGTTGTAAATGTTGTGCACTTGCCTTTAGATATTCATCAGTTTTAGAAAGGTTTTCCTTAATTTCTTTAGTGAAAATTGAAGTATCATAGAGTTTACTAAATAATAAAGTCACATTATTGCAAGAGGTCTCCAATGAGCCTAGAATAGTAGATAGATCTACTTGATGAATTGCAATCTATTGTGCTACTAGTTCCAAAACTTTATTCGCATACTTCTTCTCAGCTCTCTGCAACAATTTCTCCTATCCATTCAAATCTTCATTGAATTTCTAGACTACCTTTGATAACTGAGCCAAAATTGGTTAAGAAGTGTCAACCTCTATGCTGAGTACTTCTGCTACAATATTCATTGCATCTTAAAGCACTTGAAATTCCTTATTTCTTTCATCTCTAAGCCTCTGCTACTTAACTTTCTTCTAAAGAAGCTCTCCAAATATATGCATTTGATCAAGATTAAGATTGGAGATATCTCATTTTGGAATAAAAATTTCCTCATCAAGATCAATTTCTTCTTCCTTTTCTTTTCCTTTACTCAAAAATTTTGTACTCGGTTGAGGCTTGGTCTCAACTATCCTTGCACTTATTAATTGCAGGCTAGGAATCGAAACAATAGTAGAAATAGTAGAACTGGTAGAAAAAGTAGATACTCCACTTATTGAAGGAATACCTTGTGTAACTAGAGATAATGGAGGAGAAACTGATGATTGCTCAATAGATGAAGTGCTTGTCACTTTTGTCAATGAAGTACTGAGTTGAATAGGTGCAAAAATTGATTGAGTGTTTGTCCTTGCAATGTTTGACACAATCAATTCTATAGTAGCTTTCTTTGGGCTTGATGTTTTCAATGCTTTTCTTAGAGAATAATGAAGTGAGGCTATGACTACCGCTACAATCTTCTCTAGGTTGGTCTCCTCAATATTCTAAACTTCAGGTAGATCCTCCTCTATAGCTGCCTATCCTTGTTCCTATTCCTCATCATCTATGTTATCATAATGTGATACTTCTTCATCATTAGTTTCCTCTTCCTTGTCTTGATCACCATCATCTTCATCCTTGTCACTGACATTAATAGCAAAATCACTCTTCTTGTGAAGAACATAAATGTTCTTCCATGTCTTGGTGGCATTTCTTATCACATGCTCAATATCATTCATCAATATAAGACAAGTGTTGAATCTCAAGGTAAGTTTTTCTTCATTCTTCTTTAAGGATTCTTTCACCTCTTTCTCATTCAAGCTCGACATTAGTTTTCTTAGGGTCTACATATAAATATCTTTAGCAATTTTTATAGCATGCTCCCATCTTGGCTTGATCTTCTCCATTAAATCACTCATAATCTATTGAGCAAGCTAGTTTGGGGAATACTTCCATTTACCCATTTTAGAAATTATCATGTCTTCTATTTCCTTATGTTCCTTTACAATCTTAGTATAATACTTTATTGATCTAAAGTTTTTTATGCCTACTTCTGACTCTATTTCTTTTAATCTTTCCTAAAAGGTGGTTGGAGGCCATTTAAAGGTCACATCTCCTCTTTCTTTATCAAGTTTCTTCCTAGATGACCTCCTTATGAATACAGAAGTAGATGGATTTTTAGGTTTGGTTATAATAACCTTACCTTTCTTCTTTAAAGGTTATTCTTCCTTTGAATCCTCTTCATCTTCTACTTCATCATCCTCAATGTCATCACCTTTTCCTTCAATCAATAGAAGAGTGGAGCTAGTTTTCAATTTTTCTATCCTCTTATTCACTTTGTTGACCACCTGAGGGAGTTTTATTTCAAGTTCTATTCTTGTCTTTGCTTCATCATAGGTGCCAAAATATGCAGCTTTTGGGTCAACAAGCTCATTAATCAATGCTTCAATAATGTCTTTGGTTTCATCTATGTTAACCTCATAACTAGAGGCATGACCCATACAATTCTCAGTCTTACTACTTGTGTATATACTTTATCACCATCAACCATGAAAAAAATATCATCTTTGTAATCATCAACAAGTTTCTTGGGTATCTTGAATCTGTGATTCATCTTGTCCATGAATGCATCAAAGTAATTATCCATAATACTCACATAGTTTTCTCCCATTTCAGCTATATATTCATTGATCTGATAAAGATTAGGTACATCTTTCCTCCATATGACTGTACCTTTAGATGGAAAAAACTTTTGTACATAGAAAAATAGACAAGTTAAGAGTGAACTGAACTTACAAGGATTGTTCTTTGAAGTTCTTATACTCTCCATATTCTTGTTGAACTAATTTAGCATCAACTCGGCAAGGTGAAGTGACATATCATTCTTGACCACTTTGTATATGAGATCCATTGTGTCACACGATACACTGTCGAGTCTGCTCGACCTGTATATTTTCTACGTGCTGACATGTATCCTAAACTTCAATTACATATATGTGACACAATTGATCTTCATTCTCCTCCCATTCCACTTGGCAAGGGTTTTCTTTTCTAGGTTGACCCGACTTAGTGTTTTGGTCATTTTCTCTTTTGCCAACATAAGAAGACCAGTGATCCTATGGATCATCTTCTTTGTTATCACAATGGGTTCTTCCAACCATAGCTAACCATTATGCACATGAATAAGGATAAATATTATCCATTTGATTTGAAAGTCTCGTGGCATGTGCAGAATGTGAGTCAAACCCTTTGCTTCAAGGTGTTGATGCTCTGGTTTTAACACACCATTCACACACAATTCTCTCAATGATTCATCCATTTCTAGTGTTCCAATATCTTGAATAGAAAAAATAAAAATACAAATGAATATCATTAATCAATAGTACCTTTGATGGAATTTGAGATTGACCTCCACTTAGATCGAGGGTTTTTGCAATAGCCAGACTGTTTGGTGCCTTCCATTCAACACCTCAAATTAATAGTATCAGATCCTTTCTTTGATTTGCTGCTAGTGGATGCCATTTTGCTTAGTAGTGTTTGAGAGAACACATAAATCTTTCATATTAATTTGCACAGATCTTTCATCCTTTGATCAAATTTCACCTTTCAATTGCCATAAATCCCTTGTATGATTGTTTTCTCAAATGATAGACTATCATCCACTTCACTTGCATTAAGTGCTTGGTAGAGTCATCCATGAATCAGTGTCCACACAAAAAATTTAGTAGCTCCTGACCTTTCTCGGTAGGGTCTTGCAACCCGACCTTGCTTAGTAAAGTCTACAACCCGACCTCACTTGGTAATGACTAACATCCTTTTGAATGCTTAGTGATCCCTTTGCATCTTGAATGCTAATATGGATCTTTTCATTCTATTGACTGGAACTGATGTGAGATGTCTTCTTGAGAATCCTAGTTCCAATATTACCTGTGAGAGATCAAGTAGAAATACTTGAGTCACCCAATTCTTGAGTGACATGGTCATTATTTCTCAGACTTGCATTCTCATAAGACTTTGGAATCCATTGTTGTCTCGTCTACTTTCTGATGTTATCAGCCTTGGCTTTCTTTTCATTTTCAATTCTTTCAGTATTCATATAGTTCTTGGCAAGATGACCAAGTTATGTACAAATGAAACATCTTCTGGTAGTGTCTCTTGTCCTCATGTGATGTTTTACACAATTCATTCCAATGTGTCCAAATTATCCATAGTAATGACATCTGCACCAAGTATTATAGTCCCAACCTAATATAGCTTTAACAATTTGTTTTGTTGGGTTCAATATCTTAGTTTTGCATTCTGAGAATTTGTGCCCATGCTTCTTAAATTTGTGACATTTGCCTTCAAACTTAGGGTTCTCTTTGCATTCATTAGCTCTATGACCATACTTATTGCAATTGTAGCATTTTCCATTGAATTTAGCCTTCCCATTGCTCCAAGATGTGTTTGATGTATGACCTATCTTACCACAGAGACTGCAAGTAGGTCTTTGATTTTTTTGAGTGATGCAGGAGCATCCAGTGGTGTAAGGGAAATCCTGTATCACCCAAAAATATTCTTAGTGTTAGTTTCTATTTAATGTGTTTTCATTTTTGGATACCCATTTGGATCAAATAAAGATTCCAACTCTCATAGTTCCACTATTAGTTTTTTGAATTAGAGTTTTTTAGCACCTTAGGATACATGCCAATGTAGAAAATAGTTTTAAAAAATAAAAATAAAATAATTGAGCCATAATTATGATGAGTTAGAGGTTCTAAGTTGGAAGGATGATTATAATTTTAATTTAAAGCACTCTAGAAAAAGAATCAGGTCAAAAGGCTTTACGGTTTGAAAGTTATTACAATTTTAAGTTGCCTAGAGACCTAAGAGCACTTCAAAGTTAGACTTGAGGCACTAAATGGCCTCATACAAGCTAGAAAAATAGGGAACAAGAAAAGTTAGTCCATAGGGCTATAAAGAGCTTGGAGATCTTTTTAGAAATGTAAATGATTCACTAACTGGAGTCCCAGATCAAAAGTTATGCCTCCAAGAAGTTGGACTACCATTTATGAATTCTTCTAATTTTACACCAACTTCTGACATTTTTTCTAGAACCTTATATTTTGGTGGTGCATGCCAAATGGCATATTCTAAAATTTATTCCTAACTCTAAACCTAATTTAGGTTACTTAAGGTCACTTCTGGCATTGTAAAGGTAATTTTTTTTGGTAGAGTTCAGGAGAAGGTACTGGAGGAGGGTTTTTTTCTCCAAGAGCAGACAACATTGTAAGACCATAGGGAATGTCTTTGGGTCTATTTTCATTGTACTAAATGTAATAACAGATCTGTTCTGATGATAATATTCCCCTTTCCCTATTGTGTTCATTTTGTCTTGGGTTGTGCCCTCATCAAGTGGCATTAGAGTAGGTATTCCTGAGTGTGTAGACAGAGCGCTGATTGTGAGGAAATTTTCATAGGACCATGTGGTTATGGGTTTTGATACAAAAATATGTCTCCAAAAAGGGAGCATGGTGGAAGGGCCAGAGTTGTTACTCCTGAGGTTAGAGCTCTCAAGAGACAAGTCTAGGCATTTACAGGAGGAGATCCATAGAGGGATGAATGTTTTCGTAGGTGACAAAAGTGAGGAAGAAAATGAAGAAGGAAATATTGGGCAAGAAGGGGAAGGAGAAAAAGAAGTCCTAAACCAAGTGGAGGAGAGACTTTTTAAGGCCATTTACAAGCTTGGAAAAATACTTAAAATTGATGTCAGCATGTTTTTGGGGAAATTTAAACCCGGATGAGTTGATCGACTGGATCAATGAGCTAGAGGAATATTTTGAGTATGAAGATATCGGGGACCTTGATAGGGTTAAGTTTACGAAGGCAAAAATGAAAGGTCATGCCAAAATCTGGTGGCAAGAGATTTAGTTGGAAATAAATAGAATAAGAAAGGAGAAAATCACAAGATGGGATTGCATGGTGGATAAACTAAAGAAGCAGTTCATTCCTATTTATTATGAGCTTGATTTGTTCAAAAAGATGCAAGGGTTAAAGCAAGCGAGAAAATCTATCCAGGAATACATAGAGGAATTTTACTAAGTCCTTATTAGTGTGGGGCATGCAGAAGCAAATAAGGAAAAGGTTGCCCATTACCTTAGTGGGTTAAGATCTAGCATTCAGGAAGAGTTAAGTTTGGTTAGAATTACTAGAATTGAAGAGGCATACCAGTTTGGCTTGCAAGTTGAGGAGAAGCTAAAGAAAAAATTTGATGGAAGGAAAAGAGGTTGCAATCAAGGAGGAAGGGGTGGTGACAAGTCATTCGGAGACTGAAATGAGAGCTAGAAGAAAAATGAAGATGTGGGTACTAGCTGAAATTAGAAGAACGTGGTTTCAACTACTCTGGTGATCAAAACTTTGGAGATCAGAGAGGAGGTAGAGGATGTGGACAAATTTCAGGAAGAGGAGGCTTTCATGGTACCTATTTTCATTGCAATAAAAAAGGGACCATTATGCCTTTGAATGCCCTAAATGCCAAGGAAGGACAAATAGGAGAGCTAATGGTCAAGCAAGGGTCGCTCATGTCGATGATGATGCATAGTCATCACATGTAGAGGATGTAGAAAGAGGAGAGGTTCTAGTTAATGAAAAGGTCTTACTGAATGGTGAGACTAAACCTAGACAAAGGAGGAGTTTGTTTTGTACCAGGTGCAAGTGCGAGGGTAAATGTTGTGATGTGATTGTTGATGGTGGAAGCACTGACAACTTGGTGTCAGAGGAGATGGTCTCAAAGCTAAAGTTCAAGAGGGAGAAACACCCCCAACCCTATCGAATTTCTTGGGTACAAGATGATCATAAGGTCCTAGTTAGTGAACAATGTTTGATAAAGTTCAAGATTGGGAGTTACCATGACAAGGCTCTCTATGATATCATTCCAATGGATGTCTTCCATTTATTGTTGGAAAGGTCGTGGCAATTTGATACTCCTTGACAAAGGATGAGGTTTTCCACAAATTGAAGCCCTTGATAAAGGAGGGTGAAAAGGTATGCAGTAGTGCTGAGGTATATATTGTTGATGGAAGAATTTTTTTGGATGGCATGAAACATCAACACATGTATTTTACTTTAATCCCTAAAAAATATAAGGAAGGTAGTAGTGAAATTCCCCTTGAAGTTTCAAGTCTATTAAGTGAGTATGGAGATGTCATCTTTGATAATGTTCCAGAAGGGTTGCCACCAATAAGGAAAACCAATTATCAAATAGATTTATTCCTTGGAGCTAGTTTTCCTAACAAGGATGCTCATAAGATAACTCCTAATGAGACTGAGGAGCTAAAAAAACAAGTTCAGGAGTTGTTGAGGAAAGGTTTGATTTCAGAGAGCCTGAGTCCATGTGTAGTACCTGTAGTGCTGGCACCAAAGATGGATAGAGAGTGGAGAATGTGTACATAATATCAAGCTATAAATAGAATAAACATCAAGTATCAGTTTCTTTTACCAAGAATGGATGATCTTATGGACTATTTGAGTGGAGCTTAGTATATCATAAAGATAGATCTCAAGAGTGGCTATCACTGGATATAGATATGAGAGGGAGATGAGTGGAAGACTACATTCAAGACCAAGGAGGGTTTATATGAGTGATTAGTCATGCCCTTTGAACTGACTAATGTGCCAAGCACCTCATGTGGCTTATGAATGAGGTACTAAAGCCATTTTTGGGAAAATTTGTTGTTGTCTATTTGGATGATATTTTGAATTTCAAAAAATTCATTGGATGAACATGTATTGCACATTCATAGTGTCCTTGAAAGGTTGAGGGAAGAAAAATTGTTGGTTAATTTGAAGAAGTGTAGCTTTGTCAAAAGGGAGTTAGTCTATTTCGGGTTTGTTGTATCAACTGAGGGTCTCAAGATGGACCCACAGGAAGATGAAGGTCATCTTGGAGTGGCGTACTCCAAGGCCTGCCACTAAGGTGAGGTCATTACATGGTTTGGCTAGCTTTTACAGGAAGTTCATTAGGAATTTCAGTAGTATATGTGCACCCCTAACTGAAACAATGAGGGGGGATAAAAAAGAGTTTAAGTGGACTACAGGAGCTGCAAGGAGTTTTGATTTTTTGAAAAAGAAAGTGATAGAGTAACCTGTGTTGGCACTTTCTAATTTCAAAAAAGTGTTCCAGGTGGATTACGATGCTAGTGGCAATGTTATTGGGGTTGTGTTGAGCCAAGAAGGTAAGCCTATTGCCTATTTTAGTGAAAAATTGAATGATGCAAAGAAGTATTCTATTTATGATTAGGAGATCTATGCAATAGTTTAGGCCTTAAAGAAATGGAGGCATTATTTGTTACCAAAAGAATTTGTCTTGTATAGTGATCACCAAGCATTGAAATACCTAAATAACCAAGGTAAATTGAATCAGAGACATTTGAAATAGGTAGAGTTCATGCAAAGCTATACATTTTTATTGAAACATAGAAGTGGAAGGTATAATAGGGTTGCAGATGCATTAAGTAGGAGACAATTATTGCTGACAGTAATGCAAGTTGAAGTGGTTGGGTTTGATGAACTCAAGAATCTATACCTTGAGGATCCTAACTTTGCAGAGGCTTGGAAGGCTTGTAAAGAACCTATTACTCTAGATAGGACTAGGTGGCTAGATTACTTGATTTAGGATGGTATGTTGTTCAAGGAAAGTCAATTGTGTATCCCAAGGAGTTCTATGAGGGAGAACTTGATCAAGGAGAAACAAAATGGAAGGATGGCAGGACACTTTGGTAGAGATAAGACCATTGCCATTATTAGAGAACATTATTTTTGGCCTCAATTGTCACAGGATGTGAAGAAGTTTGTGCAAAGTTGTTAAGTATGTCAAATAGCCAAAGGATTTAGTCAAAATATTGGACTATATCAGCCATTGCTTGTTCCATCGAAGCCTTGGGAGGACATTAGTATGGATTTTGTTCTTGGATTTCCAAGGACACAAAGGGGTAATGACTTAGTATTTGTGGTGGTTGATAGGTTCTCCAAGATGGCACATTTCATTCCATGCCACAAGACTCATGATGCAATGCATATTGCAAATTTGTTTTTCAGAGAGGTGGTGAGGCTACATGGTCTCCCAAAAAAGTATTGTTTTTGAAAGAGATACTGAAATTGTTGGATATTTCTGAAGGACTTTGTGGAAGAAGTTAAAGATAGAATTGAAGTTTAGTTCTACACATCATCTACAATGTGATAGACAAAAAAAAGTAGTGAATAGAAGTCTGGGCAATTTGCTAAGGCATTTAGTAGGAGATAAGCCCAAGGGATGGGATTTGATTCTACCACAAGCAAAATTTTCTTAGAATAATTCTGTGAATAGGATTACTGGTAAATCACCATTCCAAATTGTGTATGGGAGTAGCCCAAGGACTCCACTAGAGCTGAGGAAGATCGAGCAAGGGGAGTGGACAAGTGCTAAGGTAGAAGACTTTGCTGAACATGACAAGAACCTACATGAGAAGGTGCGAGCACATATTACCAAGATGAACCTACAGTATAAGGCTAGGGAAAATCAAAAGAGGAGACATAAGGAGTTCCAAGTTGGAGATCAGGTTATGGTATATTTGAAGAAGGAACGATTTGCAATGGGTACCTACAATAAGTTGAAGATGAAGAAATTTGGCCCCTACAAAATTTTGAAGAAACATGATTCAGGGAATGCATATGAGGTGGAGTTGCTAGATGAGATTCACATTTCTCCTATTTTCAATATTGAAAACTTAATAGAATATCATGATGATGGTGCAGATGAGGAGTTGATGTTGGAGCCATGTCCAATTCTTACTTCTACGAAGGAAGAGATTGAAGAAATTTCGGATAGTCGTGTGGGCTAGAGTACCCAAAACAGGCAGTATGAAGAATACTTGGTGAAGTGGAAAGAGCAACCTGTAGAAGATTCAACTTGGATATCTACAATGGGGGTTGCCCATTTGGGTTTTCCTCTACCAGCTATAAAGTGGCAGGTCACTTTTCAATCTACCCTAGGTGTTTGATGTAGGAGCATCCAGTGGTGTAAGGGCAATCCTGTATCACCCAAAAACATGCTTAGTGTTAATTTTCGTTTAATGGGTTTTTATTTCTAAATACCCATTTGGATCAAATAAAGATTCCAACTCTCATAGTTCCACTACTAGTTTTTTTAGTTGGAGTTTTTGAGAACCTTGGGATATGTGCCAATGTAGAAAACATGTTATTTTATAACTGAGCTATAATTATGATGAGTTAGAGAGTGTAAGTGGAGGGATGATTATAATTTTAATTTAAAGAAATCTAGAAAAAGAATTAGGTCAAAAAGCTTTACAATTTGAAAGTTATTGCAGTTTTAAGTTGCTTGGAGACCTCCTAAGAGCACTTCAAAGTTAGATTTGAGGCACTAAATAGCCTCATATGGGCCCAAAAAATGGGGGACAAGAAAAGCTGGTCCATAGGGCTATAGAGCACTTGGAGAGATTTCTAGAAATGTAAACAGTTCATCAATTGGAGTCCCAGATCAAAAGTTATGCCTCTTGGAAATTGGACTACCATTTCCAGATTCTTCTAATTTTACACCAACTTTTGACATGTTTTCTAGAACCTTATATTTTGGAAGTGTATTGCAAATGGAATATTCTAAAATTTATCCTTAACCCTAAACCTAATTTAGGTTACTTAAGGTCACTTCTGGCATTGTAAAGCAAGTTTTTTTTTGGTGGAGTTTAGGAGAAGGTATTGGAGGAGGGTTTTTTTCTCGTAGAGAAGACAACATTGTAAGCCCATAGGGCATGCCTTTGGGTCTATTTTTATTGTACTAAATGTAATAGAAAATCTCTTCTAATAATAATATTTTCCTTTTTCTTTTGTGTTCATTTTGTCTTGGGTTGTGCCCTCATCATTGAGCTCCTCGCTTGGATGATTCACCTTCTTCTGTATATCTAATTCCCATTTTTCTTTTTTGTCTGTATTGGATTTTTTTCATTTTTTTCATCTATGTCTTCTTGAGATTTCATCATCCTCTCATTTATTTTCTTTTTAGTGTTTAGATCATTCTGCAACCTTTCATTTTTTGATCCTAGATTCATGATTTCTTTATTTGCATTGGTAAGCTAATCAATGAAGTCAGCTTGCTGAAGGGATATGTGCTGAATTTCATTGTTCTTTCCTTCTATCTCTTCTCTTATCTTGTTTTTCTCTTCCATGACTTCACATAATCTTACTAACCAAATTTCTTGTTCTCTTTTTAGCTTTCTTACTTCTTCTTGAAGTGAACCATTCTTTTCTAATAGTTCTTTGGTTGCGTCATTAGCTTCATCTAAATTGATTTTTGAATGAATTTCTTCAATTCTTTCTTCAATGTACAGATGATCATTCATTTGGATTGAAATATCTTTTCTTCTTTTCAAGGATTGAGAGAGTTGGTCCTTTTCTTTCTTGAGTTGTCTAATAGCCAATTCCAAATCCAGCTTCTCATTGCCAATAACCTTATCAAGTCTAAATACCTCCACAGCCTCTGATCTTTGCTCAAGATGTTAAACTTCTTTCCTGAGAACCATAATGCTCTGATACCAATTGTTGGAAATATATATGATAGGCTAAGTTACTAAGATGGGAGGGCCAAATTAGTAACTAATAAAACTTAATCTTTATTTACCAATTAATCCTTCATGTGAATTCTGATCATGTATAAGAAACTGAAAGCAATAAAACATTCATAACACTTTGACACACAATATGGTGACACATCAACCTTCCAAATGGAAAGTAAAACTAGGGTAGGGATGATACCCACAAGCTTTAGTACTGCAATATAAAGTTGGCCTGTTAAGGCTTACAATGATCACATCTGATGATTTTCCCTATTAGGAGCAATAAGGACTGCTAGGTCCACCTTACAAAAGGATTTAAAAACATACAATGAAGTATGGACTTAGTAAAGAGATTTACAAAAGACTATTAAGTCTACCTTGTGAAAGGATTTAATTGATCCACTTGTTAGGATGAAATGGTGGCTGATCTCTAATTTGCAACTTGGTTTGCTGAATGAGATTTCTTTGAGTGTAATGATCACCTTCCTATGATAGATAAATATTTGTTGCTCCTTATACTAATGTAGCCTTGTATTTTTCACTTTTACTCTTCTCTTCTAGTTATATTCCATACATACATCTTATTGGATCTGATAAAATACATTACATATATATTAATCCAATTTACAAATCAACAAAGTCAGCTATAATAAAAATTTACACAAAATGGCCAAAGTTGGCCACAATTGTAGGAACTTAGTTTCTTAAGACTAGCTTGGTGAGGTTCTGATACTCGACATCTACTATTAATGCTCAACATCATCATGCATTTGGTAGACATAGAAGCTTGGTCCATATTGATCACTTCCAAGAACTCGATCTGCACTAGTGACTCGGTGAATACTATGAAACTCGACATATAAACTGAATCACTTGATTTACACCACATAGCTTGGTCAATGCTATCACAACTAGCTCAGAATAAACTGAATCACTTGGTTAACACTGAGTAGCTTGGTCAACACTAGATTCACATCATTGTAACTATGAACTCAGTAAGCACTACATAACTTAGTTTGCACTGAGGAACTCGATAAGCACTAAGAGACTTAGTTTATACTATTGATCACCATCATGGTAACAACTTCTCGGCGCAAACTGAATACTATCCCTTGAACTCAATAGCAACTGTAGAACTTGGTAGAGTCTAAAATGCTTAGTTAACTCTGTTAACTATATAATAAGCTCAGTATATACTATCTGTCTGAATAAGTGTGTGTCACTAATAGCAAACATGACTGTAATGTCAACATTTCATATGACAAGATCAAATCACAAAAAAACAAGTCCTAGACATAGAACAATAGTAGGAAACATGCTTAAAAAGTCTATTAAGGAGTACCTAAAAGTAATCAATGATACACCAATGCAAGCATGCACCCTTTGTAAAATGTTGTGCTTTGAAAAAGACATTTCTAGAATCAAAAACTCATTTCTCGATGCTTACTCTTTGCTTTCAATTGCAACCAATAGTAAATCAATTTCACTAGGACAAGCAACTTGTAAACAATGTATAAAATTTATTAGAAAAAAACCTTTGCATTTTTATGCCATGCAACATAAGATGCAATAAACAAATAGACATTGTTCACTAATTGACTACTCTAGAAGAGAGGCATGTGTCTTTGCATATTACTTTTGCACAAATAAGACAACTAGGATATAAAAGAGAACAATATGACTTGAATAATACAATCATCAATGTTCCTATAGATTTTGATAAAGTACAACAAGTATTGCCTAGAGAAATTGATGAATAAAAAATAGTTACAGTGAAACTAAAATGAAAATTGAAATACAAAAATGCGTATACACAAGGCAATGCTAGACCTTCCTATGTAATGAATGCTTTAACATCCTTATCAAAAACACCATTATATAAAAATGAAAATACCTTGATAAAAAAATATTGGATGAATTTCTTACAAAGAAAACAAGAGCATTCACACATAGGCAATGATATAGATAATGAAACCAATAGTGTTTTTTCCTGACGATGTGTAAGAACCTATAGCTGAAACACTTATTCATTGGTTTAATGACTAACACTTAGAAAAAAACCTTGATACAACCATTATTTAGATTGCACCATTTGAAGGTTTTAAACCTCTTGGCATTTTCCAAGACACTTACTCAGAAGAAATGAATTTTCCAACATTGTTCTATGGATTTGCAAGACCAGAAGATGTTACCAAAAATTTACATACCAAAAAATAAAAAAGTGAGAACTTATGCATGAAGATAATGACTTTGCAGCACACATAACCAATATTTTTTAGCCATAAAAATACTCATCCAACAAATATCCTCACTAGCATGGATATCTATAAGAAAATTTGAATTGAAGGGTGAAAATCTCTTTGCAAAGGATGTGCATAACCCTTCACATTTGGAAGTTGGTTTGAAATCTCCACTAGGCTTTAGATCACTTAGAAGTATTTGAACATCTCACGACTATCTATAAAATACAAGGAAACATATATTTGTACTGATTCAACAACTAAGGCCCCCAACTTTCTTTATAACATGGACAAGTGTAGACCACTACATGGAGCCATTATGCAAAGCATTGCAAAATTTATCATCTATAGGGCATGCAAAATACATTGAAACTATAGAACATAAAGACTTATACTTTGAAATAAGAAGAAACCCAGTACTTTGTAGTCACTATTTCAACCATAGGGTTAATGCATTCGAAAGATGATGTTCAAGAACCCAAAACTATTTGGCAAAGTGTTTGACTACTTTTTTGTTACAAAATTTCAAAACAAAGGAAATGGGCATGTACATTTTATGTTATGAGTTAAAAATGCACCTATATATGAATATTGTGAAAATATTGACATAGAAGTATTCATTGACAACTACATTTCATGTGACTCAAACCTATTAGATACAAATCTTGTCAAAATGCAAACACATCACCATACAAAAACTTGTAAGAAGTACAAGGCATCTAGTTGTTGCTTTAGCTTTCCCTTGCCTCCTATGTGGAAAAAAACAATATTGGAGCCCTTGGAAATTAGTAATCCTCTATTAAGGGATAGAAAAAATGAACTTTTCAAGAAATTGAAAAATAAACATTACATAACGGAAGTTACATTTGACAATTTCTCACATGCATTCCAAATTAATGAGGTAGATTATATTGCAATTTTGCAAACAATACTATCACGAAGAATTGACTTGTTAAAAAGGAATCCAAATGATATTTGGATAAATGCATTTGCTAGGGATTTTCCTTCACTATTGTATTCAAATATAGATACACAATTTATATTGGATACTTATGATGTTGCATCTTATTGTACCTCATATATGACAAAAAAAGACATGACATTATCATTTGCATTTTTCCAAATACAACAACAATGCACTTATGCTTATAACATAAAGATGCAATTCATTCGGAACCTAGGCAATGCAATACTTAACTACCAAAAAATGTCTTCTTTCCAAGCAATGCACATTGCTCTTTCACTCCCACTACACAAAAGTTCTAGAAAAACAACTTTCATCAATACTGCACCACTAGGAAAAAAGATTTGCATGTTGAAATGCCCTACACTATTGTTAAAGGAGAAAGATGAATATGGAAATATTATGTATCCTTCGGTAGTGGAAAAATACATACAATGCCCAAAATTCTTGGACAACATAACACTAGCTGAATATACAGTATTTCATTCCAACGATCCATTGAAGATTAAAAAAGAGAAAAGCCATAGATCATATGATATGTAAAATATAATCTGCATATTGATCCTGAAAATTACTACAAAGAAAAACTTATGCTTTATGTTCCATTTAGAGATACTGGAAAATCAATACTATTTGGATGCACAACATGGAGTGAAGCATTTCATGTAAATAAAGCACAAATTGAAAAAAAAATGAAAAGATATTTATTGCATAAGTACATATGGGGTGACATCGAAAAAAATGCAATAGAAATTGACAATGATAACTGCCCTACAATAAAACTTAATGATGTTGAAAACAAATTGATACAATTATGAGAATGTGTTTCAATCATTGTTTTGTCACTGATGTCAAACCTGCTACTTGCTAGTAAGACAACTACTTAGATGATTTGAGTACTATCATTTATTTGATTAATGAGGAGGATTTGATCAAATAAGATAACAACAACACCTAGAGGAAAGGTTGAGTTATGGTATGTAAAAGGGAGTACAAAGATTAGTTTAGATAGTGATGATATAGTGCATTGATTATCTACTTAAGGTTGCAAAGGTTGGATACACTGACAAAGCCTAGAAGAATAAGTAAGAAAAATTGAGTCTGCCAAGCTTGACAGAGTGGACAATAGGTGCCAAGCAAAGTTTGTGCAAGCTGAGTAGAAAATTAGTTGGAGCCTAGCAAAGTCAAATTTTAGTGTATGTCAAATGATATAGTGTAAGCTAAGTAAAGTTTAGTTGATGTCGAGCACCAGTAAGCTTTAGTGTTTTCTGAGTGATCTAGTTGATGATGAGTGGAAGAACAATATGGAAGCCAAGTGACATCATATTGATGGCAAGTGTCGGTATTTATGTTAAATTGTGGATTTGAAGAATCTAAGATGACTAATTTGTTTTCTTAAATTTTGTGAAGTGTGTGAAAGATAACTATGATGAGTTGGTGGCATAGAATTCATGGTAAACTATTTTGAGGCAAATTCAAAGGAGAAGTTTCTGGGAGTGACTAAAATGAAAATGTGGGTAGATTCATTGAATCCTACCTAATCCTACCTAACCCTAAAATGGATGATAGAGGATGAACGACAAAAGATCTAAATTTTCTATTTATAGAGATGACTGGTAAGAAGCAAGGTTGATCAATGTTGGAGAACCTAAGTTAGACAAGAGGTCTAAGGTATTTCTTTATCAGAGACTGAACAAAAGAGACTACTATTGGCAAGCAAAGTAAGAAGGCTTAAGAGTATGAATGCTTGAAGGGTGAACAAGCTATCAGAGTTGAAGTATGTGAAAGACAAGCAGAATGGAGGATTTAAACAGAGACCTATATTGCAAGTGAGATGTAAATTGCTATTAGATCAAACTTTACTATTACTTTCTAATCATTGTACCAATCTAGGGTAAATCCTTTGGATTAAGGCTGACCTAATAGTCATTTGTAAATCTTTTAACTAGGTGACATTCCAAGTGAATGATCTAAAGTCCTCTAACAAAGCTCACTCCTAATAGGGTGATTGAAAACCTCTAATTAGGTCTTAAAAGTTTGTATTGTAACCTTTAATAGGGTTGGCCTTTCACATGGAAACACTTCATAAGAGTGAGAATGACTAGCATGTTACTAGTGGTCTTTCCCAAATTGGGTTTTTATGGAAAATCATTGTGTCAAATGTGTTATTGAATCTGTTATGTTTCATGCTCACAATTCTACAAAGTTGATTTGACATTAACCTACAAAGTGTAAGTGATTGTATGATCTAATGGATGCATGCATGATGAATATGTTTTATGGATATGGGTTCACTAAGCTGTGAAATTTTTTATTAGTGCATCAGGACCTTGGATAACTGATTCACCTCCCCTCTCAATTATTCCAAAGAATTCCAACAATTTGTATTAGGGTCATCTACTTAAAGAGGGTTAGTTTGAAGGTACTAAAAGAAAAAGATCAAGATGTCAAAAATAGAGGTACCCAAGCTTAATAGAGATAACTTTCTTGCGTGAAAAAGTCTAATGAAGCTACACCTAGGAGGTCTTGGAGACCATGTACAATCTACCATTGCTACCGAGCATGTCAATCCTACTGGAGCCCTAACTGATGAAGATCTAAAAAAAAAGAAAGAACACAATCAGACAATGTTGGAGATTTCCTCTGCCTTAAGTTATGCTGAGCTTGATGACATCAAGGGTTGTAATAGTGCAAAGAAGATGTGAGATGCTCTTCACACCATTTATGGAGGAGACACAAATGTTGTGAGAGGCAAATCTGAAAGTCTTAGAGGTAAGTTTGATGATATGAGAATGCAAGAAGGTGAGAATGTTGCTCAATATTGCTTTAGGATAAAAGATGTTGTTAATGCTATAAGAGGATCTATTGGTAAGATAGATGATGTGACTATATTAAGCAATTTTTTGAGAACATTGTTGTCCATCTATGCTATTAGAGTTTTTGAAATACAAGAATTGAGATGTATACCAGATTCTAATCTAACTCTTGAAGGTTTTGTAAGTAGGCTCACTACTTTTGAGCTATCTATTTTTGATAGCTTCAAATCTAAAAATGTTAAACTTACTTTCAAAGCTAAGTTGTCATTGAAGGAACCTAATGAGAAGAAGAAGAAAAAGGTAAAATATGTTTTCAGTGATAGTGATACAGATGATGAGGATGTAGAACAACTTAAAGCACTACTTGCAAGGAGATTTCATAGACCTAAAGGAAAATTCAAAGGTAAGTTACCTATGATGTGTTTTAATTGCAATGAGGTTGGTCATATTGCTGCTAGATGTCCAAAGAAGAAGAACTACAGAGGTGGAGACAAGTACAAAAGTAGAAGAGATGAGGAAAACAAATATTTCAAAGACAAAGGCAAGAAATCTTGCTACATTGCAAAAGAGGAAACCAAAGATGGATCTGACGATCATGATGATGGAGTGGTGTATGTTGCAATGAAGGATGATTCTAATGAGGATGAGGCAGTTGCACTAGTGTCTTGTTTGAACAAGAATGATAGATGGATCATTGCTAGTGGATGTTCACATCACATGTTTGGAGATAAAAGTAAGTTCATTACCTTGAATTATTATGATGAAAATAGTGTAAGGTTTAGTAATGATGCAACCTATACGATAAAAAGAAAAGGTTCTATCAAAATCATAGAAAATATTTTATGTCACAGTGCTTATTCTGTTGAAGAAATAATTTGTTGAGTTTGAGAAAAAGATTGCTAAGATATATGATATTGATGGAAAACTAATGGGAAAAGGTGATCAAACTAGAGGTAATATATTCTATCTCAATGACTTGGATAAAAGGAAAAATGAAATAGAAAAATATGAAAAAATAAATGACCTAAAACATGCTCAAAAAAAAAATCTATACATGGAACTCATTCTTCATTATTTTTAAAAATAGCTCACCCATTTTTCCTCAACAACTAAGACTATTTTGGACTGCAAAGACAACTAAACAATGAACAACAATCAATAATGAAGGATGTAGTAATGAAAAATAAAATCAAACTTGGAAAATCAATATATTTATTCTTGATGGGAGGAGATGGCACAAGAAAAAAATTCACAAAAAAAGTGCTCTTCCAATTAATGATTCAAGTCTATGATAAGCAACTATAAAGTGACCCATTGAAGCCTAAAGGAATTATTATTGCTTCCACAAGAAAATTTGCATATAGTGCAGGTGGATTTACTACACATTCTAACATTTTTCATTTTCCTTGTAGCTCTATGAAGATGTTTCCTTTGGACTCAAACACCCTTGACAGTCTAAGAAAAAAACTAGAGCAGGTTCAAATTTTTCTCATAGACAAGCCCTCACTAATTGGCTCTAGAATGCTATACAATATTGATATAAAGCTTCATCAAATCAAAAACACACCAACAAAACCATTTGGAAATGTTGATCTTATATTTTATGGTGACTTGTATCAAGCACAACTTGTATGTTATAATTAGATATTTGAAACCCCCAAAATAGGTAACAAGAAAATGCCATACACATTTTGGCTTGACAATGTCCTATGCTTTGAATTGCAAACCATTGTTAGACAAAAAAATGAACAATTCATTTCTATTTTAAACCATGCAAGAGTTGGTCAAGAAAATGATCAGGACATCCTCCATTTGAATAAAATATGTCGTAGGTCTCCTCCTAATGATCCAAGATTCCCATACTTGTTTCACATAAATTCAACAATCTATGAACAAAATAAAGAAATGTTATAATTCTTGTCCACAAAGTTTTTTTTATAGTGGATGCTATCGATGAAAAAGAAACTTTCATTGATAATACCCACTATCAACTTGAAAAGTCAACACTACCTAGTACAATCTATGTAAAGCCTAGAATTTTGGTAGAAATAATTGGTGGAAACCTAGACACAAAAGATGACCTAGTAAATGATGTTGATGACATATTTTAACTATACACAACTAAACATGATGACAAGTTGTGTTCTGCCTTCATGGACTTCAATAATGAGAATATCTAGAAAAGTTTTAAAAAAAAACAAAAAATGTTACATGAACATAATTTCCTATCCAACTAGCATCAACATGAACTATCCATAGAGCGCAAGGCCTTACAATGGATTCAATTGATTTTGAACGTTGCAAAGTCTATCAACATGGTCTTTCCTATACTATTTTGTCTCATGTTAGAAGCATAGAAACACTATACATGATCGAAAAACTACCACATCAAAACTTTAGAATGTCTCAAAAAGTGAATGATGAAATGCAACATCTATGAACAATGGCCCAATGCAAACTTCAATACAACCTCTCTTTTACATCAAGAAAATATCTTATCATTTTCTGTTTGAATACCCAAAGCTTTGCATTACATGAACAAGAAATAGTCCATGACCATAATTTGCTTAAAACAACTATACTTTTCTTCCAAGAAAAAAATGATAGGACTCATGAACACCTTCAACATCTGAATGAAAAATACAATTTATATCCTTCAATTTCCATACATGGCCTACTAACTTGTTATACCAAATCAACTACATTGTTAAAAATGAAAACTTTTGCAACAAATTGTCTAGAGTCATTGACTATTGATATTTTGCATGATGGTAATACTTTGCGCATCACAAATGTGTACATCACACCAACTGTACCCGTGGATGACATATTAAATATAATACTAAGTATCTTTACCACATTGCCAAAAAATTGTAAACTCGTTATTGCGGGAGACTTAAATATAGACATGCTATATTCTGCAAAAAAATAAACAATGTTCATCAACCTTATGCAACAACATGCACAATTCTTGATTGCTCATATCCCAACAACACATGAAGGAAGTTTGTTGGATCAATTTTGGATACATAATATTGATATTGTTATTACATAATTTACTGTCCTAGAAACATATTAGCTAGGCCATTACACAATATCTTTGAAAATATAACTCTAGCCTATACAATTACAATCTCTTTCAACCACAATAAAGCAAGTGTTCAATGCCTTGAATAGGCATTCTAGAAATATTATGTTCCACATATCTCAGGTAACACACCTACAATTCGATCTTTTAACTTGGTTATATGACTTATTTTCAAAGTATTTGTCATCTTGTATTTTCATTTTTAGCACCATGTTATTAGTTTTATAATAGACAATCTTCCTCAATTGTGAAATGTATTGAATCTTTTTAAAACACATTTCATTATTTTATACTCATAACTTATAAGTACTAATTTTCTAACACATCATAAAACCAATTTAGGAATTAAAATATTTTCAACTCAAAGATGTGCACATTCAAAAATTTAACTAGCATAAAATAGCAATGTTGACCAACACCAAACAAAAAGGTAAGAATTATATTACACTTGTATAATATTGTTGTCAACTTTCACCTTAATGCAATATCTAATATAAAAAAAAGTCACCTCTTGAAAATTTGAAAGTTAAAACACACAACCCTTCTAGCATACTGGACATTTCTACAACACATTGTGCCACTACCTTTGAAGGTGATGTAATTGTAACTTATGGTCCTGCATATGCCAAAGAAACCCACCAGCCCAGCCAAAGCACAGATAGTGCACATTGACCTTATTGACATAGATGTGCAACTAACTATTATAGCAAATAAAACAACCAACTGGTACATTTCTTAACCAACTTTTTCCTGGTACAAGTGTTTGCATAACAAACTTTGAAATAAAGAAGAAAAAAACATTTTAAAGAAGTGAAATTGATTATTGCCTTCAACTTATAGTAGAGACATTTGTTGAAAATATTGGGAAAGTGTGCAAGAAATGAAAATTAATACCTAACTCAACTATATCTCAAATTATCCACTTACTAAGTACCTAGCCAATTGGAACATTGGGAGTCCTAGTTGTAGGACACAACCAAACACCAAATGAAATTCAGTTGCATGTCAAAGATGGGAAATCAACATCAAACACAACATCAATAATATTTTATGGTCATGTATTGCACCATATTTTATTCTTCTTACAAAATAATGCTATATTTAACAATGGCTAATGCATTTCCACTATTTACAACTCACGGTTCCAAAATACAATGTTCAAGCTTATGCAAAACTACAACAAATACTTGCTCAACGATGCAAGCTCAAAAGAGGCTCTACACAAACTTGTTTCAACCATTTTCCTGGTAAAAGGAAAAAATATCAAACCTTTACAAATTAGCAACAATGACATTGAAAATAGCTATAAAAAAAATTTGAAATCATTCTTAAATATTCAATTCACTTATAGGTGACCGACATGTTAAAGGAAAAACTTAATTATCTAGCACCATACCATCTTTTATGCACCTCTTGTCACCAACTAACTTCTTTTCCCCAAGCCTCCACCACAAACAACATGTAATGCATCACATGTGAAAAAATATCCAACTTCAAATATGAACCATTTTTGCAATGCATAATACAAATAGAAGATAAAATTGTTGATTCTAACATTCATGACAAGTTCCTCTAGCAATACTTTCAATAATTTGCCCAAGTACCATGTGATATTTATAAAAAAGGACATGTCTTCAATAGTGTTCATGATACGAAGGTTTAAAATTCAATGCACTTTCATAATAGAGGTGAATAATAACATCATTTCTATTACAACAAAAAATAACAATGTAAGTTCACAATCTTAGCAGTTGTATTTACAAAATTTCATCATTCCATCATACTATTTTTTAGCATTTAAAACTATCAACCTCATCTCCATCAAATACAGCTTAAGTGACAGTGGAAAGCAATGCAAAAAATAAAAGCAAGGAAAAAACATCTATCAATTTTATCTTTTATAGTCAAACACTAGACATTACCTAGTGAAGAGTTTTGTGATAACAAAAGCAATTACAACTGCACTTTTTTTTCATACTTGAAAAATATATGCTACATTATGTCATAAATTTTTTCATACTTAAAAACATATGCTACATTATGTCATAAATCTTTCAATATTTTTAGAATTTTGATGAAATAGTAGTCACCAAATATAGTTTTTAAAGTGAATTTCAAAATTTCTTTCCTTCTCAAGTTCATGTTGTTCATTCTTTCAGCTATATGATTATTGCTATCTTTTGGTTCTAACTAGTATTGATTTTAATTACAATACTATTTCATTATTTCTTATAATCCAATGTACAAAATGTTTAATTTATAATGAAATTTAAATTGGTCATTAATATTTAATTTATACTATATTTCAAGAAAAAATTAAAAATCATCACACAAAAACTTTATTTTTATCAACACTTTCTCTATATATTCAAAAATAAAATAAAATTTGAATACAACTTTTAACTTTTGTTTTTAATCAACCAAAATCAATAAACCATTATACAAAGTTGTTAAGTTTTGTTTGTAGGGACTCCAGCTGGAGCAAAATATCCCTTGTTCTTGGATAGACTTGGTTTAACTTAAAAACTTTGAGAATCATCAATTTGATGTGCAAAAGTTCATGAGGTATGCTATAGGAAGAGGAAACTAATAAGAGGTAAGGGGAAAATGCTGAAAGTAAGTCCAATGCAGCATACAATTGTAAATTGTGATTAATTACAAAATGCCATGGTACATGATATTTTCCCAAATAAATCACCATTTTTAAAACAATTGTGGTCAAGATGCTTTGACTAATGTTTCCTATCAAATTGCAATCAAAAAATTTAAACCCTCTTAACTATATTTGCTACAAATTTTACTGATTTTTATTATAAATAAAAACTTGTGTTCAAATAGAATTTAATAAATTATAAAAATTATATGAAAACCAAAGTTATATATATATATATATATATATATATATATATATATATATATATATATATATATATATATATATATATATATATATATATATATGATTTTTGATAAAATATATTCCAAATATTTGAATGAAAGAATTATTAATTAAAAAATATTACAAAATCTTGTAGACAAGACTTTAACAAAGATACCATAATTCCACAATCCATCATAATTGTTATCATAGATTTCTAGATTCAATTGTGTATGTGTTATTACCATCAAATTTTATAGTAATAAAATGATTTGGCTATTCACATTTTTGTATTATTTAAAATCAAACGATCATTATTATAATATCATGTGTCCAGTCACTATTGGTAGAGTGAACATTGAGGCGAGGATAATGTCATATGTGATCATAACACGCATCGTGGCTGCAAGCGCCTCATGTTTGGCTACGATATTAGCATCTAATAGAGTGAGGGAAAGTCATGTAGTGTAAGGAACGACTAGAACTCTTTCATCCCAATTTATAGAAGAAAAAAAAGTTTAAATGACAAAATGAAAGAGAGGTGGGAAAAAGGACACATAGGGGAAGAGTAAAAGTCATTCAAAAACTAAGGTTTTGGGAGGAGAATAAAAGACATTAAAAAATTGAGGCTTTGTGGGGAGAAACAATATGAATTATATTATGAATAAGTATACTTTCCATTTCACATCTTATCTACTATGTTGCGATTTCATATAAGTTATACTTCAAAAATTTATTGAACATAATAAATAAATATTAGATTTATGTATCTACTACTAGTACTCTTTCTTTAATGCAATCTATTAGTTGCTGTCTAAATTGTGTTTGAAAAAATGTCGAAACAAAATAGAATTTCTTTAACTCTAATATTTAAGATATAATTAAAATTATCAAAAATAAAAACAAGTATCATTATATTAGATAACGCTCAATCTCATATAAAATATATATTTTTTATATTTCTTTGCAAAATCTCAATGATAAACTATAATAATATGATCTGTTTCTTTTTATCTTATTAGTATTTATATATACTATATTTTAATAGAAAACATGTATCTTATATTAAATAAAATACAATCCATTTTGAATATGACAATGTCTTGTTATAGTAATCATACAATTATTATTTTTAAATGAGACTGTGTATTTGTAATGGGCCATATAGAAGATTACATAAAGTACCTATATAAAATGATATCATATAGGATATGGGACAATATGCAAGTTAGGAAATAATGCCTGTGTAATTTATTCATTTGGACATATACATAGGTTAGCAAATTAGTCTAATGAATTTTGTGAATGATATAATTTATAAATATTTGTGGCCAACTCTAGATTTAGAAACATTTAAAGCTAATATACCTCATGATTTAGGGATTTTCCGAGTCTTTCCTTCATGCTTCTAACATCCCTATTTTAAGAGACAAAACCTAATTTTGTAACATTTTTAGAGGGTTCCTTTGATGCCATCATTATTAGTTTCTATAGAGTACCTATTCATGTCTTGTTATTCTCGCATTTGTGATGCTTTGAGCTCTTGATTTATTGCATTCCTGATGACATGATGGATTCCACTTTTAATTACTATAGCAATCCTATCTAGCAATTCCATGATCACAAGCCACTGTAAAACTTGCACAAGATTTTCTAATAAAAATATTAAAAAATTCAATTGGCAAAATATATAAACATCTCTACAATTACATTTCTTCAAGAGTCATAATCTCTATATTGACTTACCATTGTTCACCTCCTAATCATTGGAAGTTTCAATTAATTTGTAGAACATGTAGTGTATTCTCCACTCCAGACTCTCCTAAACCAATGTTGTGAAATTATTATATGATGGTAACACAACTCTGTCATTGCAAGTACAAATATTTTCAATAGAGAAATTTGGAGAGGGGCCCAAAGATGCTTTACAGTATAAGATACACATATATGATGACATTCATAAACATCGATAAACATTACCAAAGACATCAAAATTGGAACAATTGTACACTTGACAGAATATTACTCCAAATCCAACAAAGCATGATGAGTGTAGAGTTGTATATACTTCTAACTAATTTTACCTAATTTACTTGTTCTTTAACCTCTCTTTGTTACATCTAGTTAGACATCAAAATTGGAACAATTGTACACTTGACAGAATATTACTCCAAATCCAACAAAGCATGATGAGTGTAGAGTTGTATATACTTCTAACTAATTTTACCTAATTTACTTGTTCTTTAACCTCTCTTTGTTACATCTAGTTATGTTCTAATTATAATAATGGGACTTGAGATTGTTCATAAGGAGCATGCCCTTCTTGGGAGTCTAAATGCTTTAGACATGGAATGTAAGGATAAGACAGATGTACATGTACCAAATGCTTCATCCTCATAATCAAAATTAGGAATCCCTCCTACAATTAAAATAATACTCAAACAAAAGATAATGTCTAGTGTAGAAAGATCCAATATAGTTAAAGAAATGTCCATCATATTGATTCCCATCAAAAGTTTAAATCCACAGTAGACAAGGTGGCACATAAAGGCTTGTATAACTATGAAGAAGGATATGCAAAAATATGTCAAGGATAATAGGCCTGGGTAGGTGTTTAGTTTTGATATTATAGATAATGAAGGAATGGAGACTTGGCTCAGTTGCTTTAATGAAATAGCACAAACCTATCATGCTAATATACACGTTGGATCCATCTACACAATAGCACATGACATAGTTAAAATTGCAAATAAATTCCATAAAAAGATCATTGGTGGGATACATATAATCCTAACAATAGATGCAAAGGTTCTCTCATGCATGTGAGGATGAGCAATCCATCCCAAAGAATCGATTGATTTCTCACCAATTAATGCAATTATGGAGATGCCAAATAATACAAATATTGACCATGTTGGAAATGGTTCCAATGTACAAGAAACCTCAACAATCAAAATAAAAGATGGACTAGAGGTCCCTAGATGTACAATGAAGATCTTAGACATGTCCTAAACTATGACCAATCTTACACTATGGGTAGCAATTTTTGAGCGAGACGGTGCATATCTTCAATAAAAAAATTACCATTGGAAAACTATAGTTCTTTCTACTAAGAATTGAATGATGTATGAATTTAATGGAAGATTCATAACTACCTTAAGTAATGCATTCTTGTTGATAAAACCCTACAATATAAGAAACTGAGAAATTGAAGCATTGGTATGAGAAAAATGTTAATAACCTTCAAATGACCTTAATTTATCTTGTTTCCATGCCTTTTCCAACCACACAAATGGAAATTAGAGATATAAAACAACATGTTCTTACATCATCCGATCAATTCAAATGCATACCAAAGGAAACACTAATATTCTTCAATAAAGATAAATTTTGTTACCCAGCTTGTCCTAAAATAGTTAACAACAACCAATGCAAAAAGGCACCAAAAAAAGTTAATGATGGAAGTTTGTTTTCTCAAGATGTAACCAAGCTATTACTAAATGTGCAATTACAGATACATACCTTAGCTGAAATTACAAGATCACACGAGTGCAATATGTACTATTGCATTTGATGAGGTTGCAATAGAGTTGATGGGCATGCCAACAAAAGTATTATATAACCTACAATTTCATGACAACACTAAGAAGAGTACTAAATAAGCCATAAGAGATGTTTGACCTAAGCAATATGTGTTCATAGTAACATGTATGTGTGAAATATCTAACAATGAAGAATGTGTGAAGGAAACTATTACAAAGGTCTCTCCAATAGATTTAATAGTAGAGAGTAATGGATTGATTGAAAAGATAAAAGATACGTGCAATGCTCAAAACCTCAAGAAGAAAATCCAATAGATTGCACCATACAAAAACAAAAGAGGGGGAATACAATGGTGTACTTCAATGATTATATGTATGTATTAGCCATTTCCCACTAAACATGACATATGAAATGTACACAACATTTTTTGAAATGAATATAAGAATAGTATTTTTTGAAAATCATTAAAACCTAAACTCATTTGATGTACTACTATACATATGTATCAGTCAGTTCCTACCAAACATGAGATGCAAAATGCATAGAGTGCTGGTTTGAAATGAATATTTGCACTAGTTTTTGACAATCATTAGAATTTGATTTCATTGGACGTATCACTATACATACATAAGATGTGTAGAATGATTAAAAATAAATGTTATCATGCATATTAATTTATGATAGGATACTAGGCCACTATTACACCATCCATTACTCAGACATACCTATTCTTGGCAAAAAGTCTAGTAGTTTTAATTTTTTAAATTGTGATGAAATAGAGTAGGCCCAATGCACATTTATAGGCTCATAATGTAATATGTGATTCATACTTATCAGTTTGTATATTTCTATTTTGTTGTATTTTAAATGTGAATCAATACTAACAAATGAGAGAAAAGGTATTTCTAGATGGAAGACACTAGTGTAAGGGGAGTGAAGCAACATTAGATTATCGACCATCCACTATACAAAGATCCTATGAAAGGAATCGAGCTTATTACGTTCAACACAAAGAAGCAATATTAGCACGTAGAATGGAAAAAAGAATGCATAAAAACAAATTAATCTTGCACATGGGGATAAGTTAGGCCCTTGTAGAAATAATTAAAAAAATACAAAAAAATATTGAACAAGAGGACGATCGTAGGCTACGACATTGTGACAACAGTCATAACTACTACATTCATCACAAAGAGTAAGTGAACAGAAGAAAATGAACAAGATACTAGGATACCTAGATAGAGGAAGCTATGAAACATGCAAAAGATTGTGTAGAACCAAATGTGTCATTCAATAATAATATTAAATTCGTAAAAAAATATCATCAATTGGATGCCCTAGCCTAAAAAAAGACATGTATCATATGTAAGGAATGATACCCAAGAATGTATGTTCAACTAACAAATAGTAATGGTACATGTAAGAGGTGTTCCAGTGAGAAGTGTAATGCCCCGCCCGGAGATCCTTGGAAACAAGGATTAAAATCAAGCCAAGATATATATATATATATATATATTACAAGTATGAATGCACAAGGCAACATCATACAGGGATCACAAAGATCGCAACAGAAGACTTCAACACAATCTCGGCAACCAACGAATCTCTGAACGCCACTACCAAACTGACACACACAAACAAAGCTAACAAAGACAACGCACATGATGAGGGCACAAGAAACAACCACTCATCAACAAAACACCAAGCTGGGGTAAAATGCAGAATCCCAAAATTTGGCTAAGCCTGAAATCCTGAAGCCCTGAAAATTGGCTAAGTCTGAATTTCTGAAGCCCTGAAATTTTCTAGAATCCATAACTTATCTCCGAGAGGTTTGAAACCTATCTCAAACGATTTGTCGCATATATTAAAATATATCTTAAGTATAAGGAATTAAGGAATTAAATATACGTCAACTTATACTTAAACGATATATTTTAAACCCCTAGGAAATTTGTTTTCAACCAGGAAGGTGAAAAAACCAAAAGGGTCTCCAAAACCAACTTCCAAACTTTCATCTAACAAGCCTAGATAGCCCCTATTTCTTGCACGAGAAAGAAAACTGGTCTCGAGTTTCACGCGAGATCTTTCACCGCTTTGCGCGAGAAAGTGCACACTTCACGCGAGGACTACTGAGCTTCACGCGAGGATTCACATTCTCGCGCAAGGATTCCTATGCGCCGCACGAAGATTTACATTCTCGCGCGGGAAGTGTATTCTTTCGTGCGAGGAAGAAACAGTCTCACACGAGGAAAAAACAGTCTCGCGCGAGGAAAACACAATCTCCTGCAAGGAAACAAATCAGTGCAACACAAAACACAAACAAAAAGCTAAACAAACGAGGAAACCTCCACACCGGGGAGTACCGAATTCATGTAAATCAAGGAATGAACACTTGAGAGCACTAACAGCAAGGAAAGAGGAACATCTAACCATCTAAAACATAAAAGAAAAGCACATACTGAAATAAACATTGTAATGAACAAAAATACATTTCAGAACTAAACAACCAAATAAGTGCGCGTTTCCTCCCAACCGTCAATAGCATCATAAGACCATCGTGAGTCCTAGCCATCCCTTGCACGTAACATCCCAAGCCACTGACCAAATCGTCGGTACTGTCATAATAGGGACGTCACTACTAAAACATGCAACAATATAAGCACAAGAAAATCTAACATGCTAGTGATAACGCATAAGATAATCCTACAGTAGATAACATCACCTATCACATGCTAAACAGTAGTAAGCAACAGATATACTACTAAAGCAAATCACATCATCTAATCATATGCTAACCATCATAATAAGGGAATGCGCCAAATAAAATGACATCATCTAAACATGATATACAAGCATCCCAATGAAAGCATAAATCACAAGAAAGCATACTCCGGAACCCGAAGTACCAAGTGAAGACATCCAGCAATGGTCGCACTAGGACAAAGATCATCTTTGTACACCGATCCCTAGTAGTGGTGAAGGTGGCTACGCCTCCCAACCACGTGGAACCCATAGGTCCACACCCACCGTGCTGATGGAGATAATGGTCCAACCACAAACACACAAAAATCACATCCATGGCTAACACTCACGCCAGACAGTATGATGGCTGCAACCAAGAACCTAAGACAATGCAAGGAGTACAGGTCCATGTTAGACACTCAATAGGCTACTATGTAGGGACTAACATCATGGAGAGTCGCTTGGCATCAAAAAGCCCAAGCTAGGACTTGCGCAGATTCAACATCCCTCAACGGAAAGGCTCTTGCACCCCAAACCTTCTTATTATCTTAAGTTTTATTACCAGTCACACATTTTGTTTACTTTTCACTTAATTAAAGCTTCCTTCACCAACCCTCTGGGCACAATGATCACCAAGCTGCGAGGTAGAAGCCCCCTCCATATGCTACCCTACCCTACCCATGCTCATCCTACGACAAGTGCCCGTGGGCATGCATACTCCCATCCCAACCCCAATAATCATAACTTCCGGCAAATCCACGGAAGATCGGGCCTCGCAAGTCACCCAACAAATGTACGCACACGTACTCGTGTGTGGCGCACCACCATCACAAAGATCATAACACAAGGACAGGAATGAGAACACAATGCAAAGAAAACACTCAACCGAAAGCAACTCAAGATGATGGATTCTACATGAATCCCAAAGCCAATAAAATCATACATCATTAAATCACTCAATCGGCCTCAATCCGAGAGTATGGGTTCTACATGAATCCCAATGATGCAACAAGACCAAACATCATGAACTCACTCAATCGGCCTCAATCCAAGAGTATGGATTCTACACGAATCCTAGCATTCATGAACGAAAGCAAAGGTCCAACAAAAACCATAACAAGTGGAAAATCGCTCAACCGAACACAACGTCGGGAGTACAGATGCAACACGCATCCCAATGCAACAAAAAAGTGCAAAAAGTGGTCTGATTGATATCCAAACGGATCATCAAGGTCCACGACCCACATTGTGCCAAGAAAACCTGAGAAAACATGGTGGCACGCAAAATGAGGTAAAAACTTCAAAAATTTAGAAAACTACAAAATTAAAACCCATTTGGCCTTTGGGTTCAAAAACCCCAAAAATCCAAAAATAAATGAAATCAAACATCGTATGCAAAAACGGCCAGCATAAACGGCGTAAAATTCCAAACCCTCATCCCAAAAAATAGGGAAATGTTCATACCCGCCCAACGGGGTAGAACTAACATACAGAAACGGAGGGGAACACTAGTTCTCAGCCTCCAAACAAATGGCTACCAAAAACAGAAGCAGAAATGGAGCAGAAACAATAAAACAGGAAAGCCCTACCTCACAGCCAAAAGGGCTAAATGGGAATCTGAACCATAAAATAAATATCCTGCAGAAGTAGCTGAAAATCATGGCAATCCAAGGTTTCCCCGAGCTGGATCCAATGAGCCCAACCTCGCGACGATCCCATGCTCGTAGCTCTCACAACGAACAAAACAGTAAATCCTCATGAAAAGGATTTTGGGTTTTACTCTCCAACTTTCCAATTCAAAAGTGAGAAATGAGGAATTAAATTCCTTTTGGATACTTATTCACTTTTTGGGTGAATAATCGATTAGGGCATTTAACCAGCCAATCTAGTTGAACCCCGAATCGACTCAAATGAAAATAGGCTATTCCTATAAATAGGAATTCATCTATGACAAAGTTGCCAGAAATTAAAATAAAACAATTAAAAAGCCCGAAAACCAAAAACACAAAAATCAACTAAACAACTTTCGCGACAATGCGAACCTCTAAATGCACAGACACGCTTACTAATCTAATCACATAATGCAAATGAGTTCTGGTTTAATAATCACCGAAAGGTTTAAATTAAACATTTAATAAAGGATACATCGACCATACAAAGACGACATTGGTAAAATATGAACGGCTGAATCACTAACTCCATGTGCCACTGCCAGGGATATAACTCCTGCACACTAAACAACACGATCAAGTGCAATTGCATATAATAACATAGCCGAAGCAATAAATGTATTAAATCACCTAATTTAACCATTTATTTAATTATATTAAAATGATCTATTTACATCACTCATGTTCGCAAAAAGCATAGCAACGCATGAATGAAGTAAATAATCATAGCATTAAATCCATCACATAACAAAATCAGAGGTATGTCCAAATACCAGATAACCAGATAACATCATAAAACACATTGTCATCTCAAAATAGCATCATCATGCAATATGATTAACTGAACAACATAGTAGTCTAAAATCCATGATACTGGAATCAAAGTGTAACATCTGACCCTCAGGTCATCTCAAATGTAAAACATCACATAAGAATAGATATCTCTTAGATCAAAATAAAACAAGGTAAATGTCCGCAACACATAACCAAATAATCCAACAAGAACAATCCATTCTAGTTACTTAAGCATTTTATAATGATTGATTACTCTGCATTAAAAAGACATTTAAAACACATAAGCAAACACAGTCATAAACATGACTAACCACGACTACAGGTACCCAGTCCAGTGTAGCATGCTAATAGAACATAGTGCAATCTCTGCACACATCTCAAGGTAATCACGTAATAACCTCATGATACCACATCGATCCTGGTAACCACTGGCACAAACCTCAGTGAACCAAAAATCACATCATAATCTCAAAGATCAATCAAAAGCATAATCAAAGCAACTAATACAGAAACATAAACCTAAACACCTCAATGGTGTAGACCACTCAGGGTCACAATCATGATCCATCACAACAAAAGATCAGCAAGGGTGCATCCATCAGGACAACTTACAAAATTCAAATGGAAGAGGCACTACAAGAAGGGTATTCATAGTTTTTTAACACTCAACGACATTGATTCAGGTGAGAAACTAGTTGTATTGAAAAGGATAATACAAGTAGAAGAAATCTTGATTGCTAGAGTGGCTCCAAGTATTACAAGTAAAACATGTTGGACATACAATCAACTTTCCATAAGATATACAAACTATTGCAAATATATTGCCACAAAGAGTCAAAGAGCTTGACATTTTAATAGTATGAAGAGTAAATACAAAAGGAAACACATATGATTGTTATGTTAAAAGGAGCCATGTCAGAGATGCACTTACAAAGTCAAATATGATCCATACTACCATGATGTCATAGTGAGTACAAAAAAAGTGGCCTAACTTCCTGAAGAAAATATAGATGTTTCAACATTTTTACACATAGTTAATATAGATAATGAGATGACCATGACAAGTAACCAATTATACTTGGGTGATATTGATGATGAGTTCATTCCAATCCAGACCTCTTCTCTCATACCCCAATTTTCAAGTAGGCATCGAGAACTTGATGCAATTAAAAGAGAACTTGATCTACAAGATGTTGAAGACAACATAATGGATTGGCCTAACATAAATTCATCTCGTATAAATGAATATAATACAAAGGATTTCTAGATCTAGCATTTCCAACCCTTTCCCTAATGATATTTTCCTACCAATGCAAACAAAAATATAGGAAGTACACATGCGTGAATATGGAGTTCACTAAGTAAGATATCAAGATCAAAGATTTGGAAGAAACCCAAGATTCTGATATTTTATTTACAATGTGATGATGCATCATCGTAGCCACAATATAGGAGCAATTTGTTTGAAAAAAAAATGTTGAAGAAAACATACCAGTGACTATAGAGAGTCTTTGTGCACATTTAAGAAAACATCCAAATACACAACTAGCTTAAGAACTTATGTGTTTTAGATCTACAATGTGAAGCACAAGGCCATGTTGGGGAAAACAGTTTTCTGGCCTGGAATCTATGATCAAACAACTCGAAACACACACCCTCTTCTTCACATTAAGTGTTGCAAATATGAAATGGGGGGATTTACAAGTATTATTAAGAGACAATATGGAGATGGGCATACAAACAAATAAACAAAAATTAGATAATGTCATTAATAACTAACACATTGTATCATGATATCATGATATCTTCATCAAAGAATCACAATATTCTTCAAGGAAGTAATAAAAAAGATCCTTGGTGCAATAGATTGGTGGTAAAGGACTAAGTGGAAACATCAAGGAATTGGGCATATACACGGGTTCATCTAGATGTCAAATGCACCTAATATGGATACATTGAAATGGGAAAATACTGTTGAAGTTGAACATACTAGGAAATTATATGATATGTCTGTTAGTGTATGGAATCCTTGTGATGCATATCATCAAAATAATATAATATATCATTCTCCCTTAGACAATCCTTTCCTTTTAAATACACATGAGATCTTGGCTTCAAATATTACACATGATTATGAAGAGTTGGTCAACCAAGTCTAGAGACACACAAAATGAACTAAGTGCTCATGTCTATGTAAGAAAGGAAATAAGTTAACATGCAAATATAAAGCCCCTTGGAAAGAACAAGTTGTAGCTAAATTGTCATGTGACAATGTTGGGAAAATACAATATGAACATTTAAGAAATGATGATAACTTAAATATACAAAATCTAATGATACTTTCAATTTGGAGGGCAAACATATGTTGACAACCCATTCTCTCCTGGACACTTTTCTTAAAATGCATTGCACTATATGCAGCAAAAGAAGAAAACCAATCACAAACATGTACTGTTATACTAAAAATAATATCTACTACACAAAAAATAGATGTGTCAGCCCTATCTACGCATCACAAATTCTTATCTAAAGTTGTTGTTGATTGTGATATAAGAGCACATGAAACATGCCATATGTTACAAAAACTAACACTAGTTGTTTGTAGCCAACTTTTTATATCTTTGAATGTTGGCCAAAAAATGTTCCATTGAATAGTAAAAAGACTAGGAGATCACACTCAGATCCAACCCAACTACATGCATTCTTACATAAGTCACCCTCCCGAGCTTGAAATAGAGACTCTGCTTGAATATGCAAGATCTTATTTGTATGTTGCAAATCATCGGAGATGCAAATGGAAAGAACGTCCAAAGGGAGCTATTGTTAATGTTTATCCAAAATTTTACAAAATCCCAGATGTTGGATCACTTTGAAACATTCTGTTGGTGTGAGCTACTCTTATATAAACATTTTTGTAATATAGAATCAGAGATAGGCTTCACAAAAGAAAAAATAATCAGTAATTGGCAGAAAATGAACATCGAGGGATATGATGTGTGGCATGCTAATCAAAGCATAAACAAAGAAAACAACACATAGGAGGAAGATCAACATGAAGAAGAAAGTATAATTAATCAAGGCAATGGTGACATGAGAGGCACTAGTGAATGGGAACTCTTATCACAAATAAAACCATTGAGTACTGCAATATTTGATGAGTTAGATATCCTTGGAAGACATGAATTTGGCACAAGCAACAAATGGGACAATATTACCATTCCACCACATGTACATAAAAATGCTACACAATTTATATATGAAAAAAAAAAACAGTTGTATTAACATCGTACTAGTGTCTTACAGTCACCCTCAATACACATTTTCTCCTAAGTAAAACTAGCACTTCAAATAATTATGGAACACAACCAACATCGGTCATATGAACTATTGACACAAAAGTCTACACCCCATCTTGAGGTGTGACCCTCAAGCGACCTTGTGTAAAATGGAAACAACTTCCAAGTGTGGGTTTTGCACTCTAAGGTTGAATCTCTAGAGAAGGTCGACTTCCTCATTATTAGGGTGCACCTAGACTATTACTTGAGAGGAAAATGGAGAGATAAACAAAAAGTAAAATGATGAAAGGGAAAGGGGGTGATGCATCGAGATAGAACATGGGCTACAAATGTGCCTATGACTGCACAAAACATTAATAAAAACCCAAAATACACTAAACTTGACTCCAATATATATCTCAAAATGATATGCAGGTTTGAAAATGATGAAATGTTGAAAGGAAAGATAATTTTCACTATGCAATAATTGCCAACAGATTAAACACAACATGTAAATCTAAGAAAATAGAAGGGAAACATCCACAACAAGAAAATAAACATGCACAAATAATGAATGGAAAGAAGAGATAAGAAGCAAGAATCTCATTAATGGAAGGAAAAAGGAATATGGTTGAAGGGCATAAGGCTACGACAATATACAACCAAAGAAGAACCCTTAAGAAATATTTACAACTTCCTTTTAAAGAGTTTAGGCATAACTCTAATTTAACTATGGAGATCAAACCCTAACCAAGGTGGAGTTAAGTTGTAGAGGAGAGCAATAACTGAGAATCAAAAGAAACTTTGATCATGGAGTGCAACTCAATGCTGGAAGTGATAGATAGGGAAAAAACAATGCATCCAACTATAAAAGGATCAAATTACCAAAGATTATATCATTACATTCATTAAAGAGGCATGGAGGGCATTTGCGTCATGGAAACTAGGCCCAAGAAGTCATTGGGCATTAAAGAACAAGCCTTGTTAATGTGCCATGGCCGCAAGAAGAAGATCTGCCCATAAAATGCAAGGTTGACTACGGGGGGAATCTAATTTCCTCGAAATTGAATGATGGTTGTCAATGAAGATCCCCTCTTTTGAATAGATGGCCCAGATACTGTGGGAAATCTTCCAACAAAATATTATGTCACCATTGTCGATGTAGATTCTCCTTATTTCTAGTGGATGGCTGAGATGCGGAAAGGAGACTCCAAGATGAGCCAAACACAACTTCAGAGCTTCATGAAGACTCTGCAGAGTGAAGAAACATTGCAATGGCGATGCGTGCTAGCGTGACACAATTATGGGCTTTGGAGCATTGAAGGAACAAGGAAGCATGATGAAATGTCAAAATGACAACATGTGGCAACATCTCATGCTATTCCAAGCTTTGGATCCTCTCAGAGATTCCGCAATATGAAGAAACATCAAAATGATGACATGCGACAACATCATATGTTTTATCATTGGACGAAATGGAAGATGATCTTTTAATATTTTGTTGAATTTTTGTCATCGATCTATGCATGTGCATGTTGGATTAACTTAAGTTCCAAAGATGGGGCCCTCCACCATGTGGTAGAATTTTGGGTTCCAGAGCCTTAAGAAAGCATTGCAGTATGAGGAAGCATCGGAATTCTAGGTTCCAGAGCCTTGAGAAAGCATCTTGCACAATTTTAGGATTCAGAGTCTCGTGGAGACACTATGGTATGAGGAAATGCTCGAAAGGTGACATGTGGCAGCTTGCCGCCAGATACCACGTTGAGCCAACCACCCATGAAAAAGAATAGACATGAAAAAGATAATAGGAGAAGTGGGAGCCTCTACTACATGGTGAAATTTCATATTTCAAAGCCTCACAAAGACTTCCATAGTGTGAAAAAATGTCGGAATGGAAACACATGATAACATCTCATTCTTTCAAGAAGATGGGCATATAGCTTGCAAAAACATGAGAGTCATCAAATTTGCAAGCCAGAGTCAACCCTACTAAGAACATACCGAGCCAACTTGGCAAAAGAAGAAACTACATCTCAGTTAAAGAACAAACCAAGTCAACTTAGACTGTTAGCCGCCAATCTTAGTGGGTTAACCCAAAACAAATAATCCAACACATTGGAAGTTTCTCTGATCGAATATCAGCCATGGGCTAAATAGAGGCAAAAATAACCAACATTCTTGGTGACTCAGAGGGGATGCTTTCCTGGTAAGCATGGATCAGTGGCCTAAAGAAATCCATTGGGCATGGATTTACCAAAAGGAAAACGTGTTGTCCCACTTGCAAGTTCACAAAATTTTGTAACCAACAAAACTACAAAATTTTCTATATCCCAAAGCAAATAGTTGTTCTCGTGCACTTCTTGGAAAGCTGAAAAACACCTACTTTACTATGTATAGGTATTTACAATTACAAAAATCAAACAAATCCATTAATTGGCTTGTTGAAGTAGTTGCACTTCCTTAAAAACTGATTTCTCCTTTCATGCATGTGGGCAATTGAAAAGATCAACAAGTATGAAAAGCATAATGCTGCACTTTGAAACACCTTCTCAATGTTGAGAAAAAAATGAAGCTCTCCAACACTGGGACATTGTCTTCACGAGAAAGACATGCTTGCTCCTCCTTGTTGTCTTCACCCTCATGCTCTGGAATGAGCATGACCACGGGAAACTTTCATTGCTACAAAGCTAGATGCCTGATTAGGCATCCTCTTGCTGGCACCAAGTCTAAGGAATCATCCTTGACCACACTGATGTGCTTTGCAATGGTAACATTCAACTAGTTTGGAAGTGGCTCCTCCTCTTCTTGTAAAGAGATAATCTCCAACTTTTCTTCATGTTGTTCACAAACCACCTCCTTGAGAGCTACTGGTATGGTCTGAGTCTCCATTTATTGCTGTTGTAACTCATGATTATCTGATGAAGGGGCAGATTTCTTGATCTCCATGGATGAACAAAACATCTCTAGCTCATTCGAAAAGTTGTCTTCATCAAAATCCTCTTGCTCCATTACAGTAAAATGCATAGGTTGAGGGGCAACCTCATGCATATCAACATGTTCTTTCTCAAGAACAAAGCTATCCTTGAATCTCTCTTCTACATCCTCCATATCATGGAGAACTGTCTGCTGCAACAACTGATCTTCTTCTTCCTTAGCTTGCAACAAAACCTCATTCACCTATAAAGGCTCAAAAGCCAACATTTGTTCCTCAAGAGAAGGAACAACCATTTCTTCTTCTTCTTTTTCCTCAACAAAGGAGGGAAGCTCTTCACATAAGAGGATTGGATCCTCTTCCTTTTGTTCCTATAAGAATTTGGTATAGCTCTGATACCATGTAAGAATTTGCCTAAGGCAAGAGTGAAATGCCAAGATCTAGAAGCTCAAAAGATAGCACAAGAGAGACAAGATATGATCAAATGAGAATGGATTGATCAAATAATTGGATATTAGATAATTGGATGAATACATCATAGAAGTGCCTTGTATATAAAGGCAACTGATATGACTAGGAATTACCAAAGAGATAAGCATAACAACTAAGCACATGTCCACCAAGAGTGGATTATCCATCATTGTGCATAAATGTACATGCAACAATGAGAGGATAAGAATGCAAAGATGTATCACGTAAAGAGATGTAGTAGACAACATGTGCTCAATTGGAGTGCAAATTACTGTGTTGTCAACATGACAACTCATATGAATCTACAAACTCCTAGGTCTCTACATGACAACTAGTATGATGCATTAACTCAAGTAAACTTAAGTAAAGTGTAAATAGTAAATACTTATTTACACCAACACTCCCCTTAAGTGCAACTTAGGGATATGTACTTAAGCTCACAAAAACCTAGATAATAATGCAAGATGGGTCTTGGCTACTTGCAGGCCATGTTAGATACCCATGTACAATATGTAAGTGCAAATGATATGTAATGCAATCTCTCATAAAGTGAAGCAAGAGAGAAAACCTCATGGGAAACACCCTCCCCCAAAAAGAGAGATGGAAAAAAAAGATGCATAGATGGATGGAGTAATTAAGAACCCCTACCGCCCGCCCCACCGGCCCCCCCCCAACATACATCATGTATATACAATAGAGAAGTATGAGAAGGACACAATCCCAGAAGAGGAAAAGCCCCCCCCTATAAGAGAGAAGTAGAACAAGAAAAAAGGAGACAAGGTAGTCCCCCCCTCAGTACAAAATGCCCATTAGTGATAGCTGCTCCAAGATGAATGTAGAAGCTTATCCACGATTGTTGAATAATATTCCTCCCCTTAGGAAGAAACAATGTCATAGGTACATATGAGATACTTCCCCAATGTGTAGAAATAATCCTAAAGATGAATGGTGTCTCTGAAAAATACTCAACTGTCCTTGTGTCGATACTCATGATTGTCCCTTCCAATGTTGTGGAAAAGAAAAAGTGTAGATCTAACAAGAATGGATGAAGAACATATCCCAAAGAACCAACTATCTCCTCAAATGATAAAGAGACCTCCTACAAGTTTTGTACATAAGGATCCACAATCATATCAACCTTGAAAGACTGATCATGTAGAGAATGGACAAGAGGGTCAAAGCGTTCCCTCGCAAAAAATGAAGAAGGATCTTCTTCATCAAAGAGAAGATGTATATCATCAATAATGTCTCCAAGATCTGCTACAAGCAAGCCTGAAATATTTTTCACGTAGTCATCCCCTGATGTTGGAACTGGAAGACAAGGTGTACCCAACTGTACTGAATGACATGGACCTATCACTGTAGCAATGTATGCATGTGGAATTTTCTGATGTTGTGACCTCATCTTGCATCTGTTAGAAGGATCCCCCACATCTGAACCTTTTGAATCACTATCATTGTTGTCACTATCAGTTTCCACAATGTATGAAGTATGGAGAGGATTAGAGAATAACCTTGGTGAACTTTCCTCAAAGTGAACATTCCTCTCTATGAATATCTCATGAGTTTCATGATCCATAAGTCTATATGCCTTAACACTTTCTTCATATCCAATGAAAGTACAAGGCCTTGGTGGTGGTGCCTTGCATTCCCTTGAAGATATCTGTGCCCATGCTGGACGACCAAAAACTCTGAAGTGTTTCACAATTGGTTTTGTTCTACACCATGCCTCAAAAGGAGTCATTCCATCTAAGATATTATGAGGAGACCTATTAAGGATGTGATTGGCACTACTTATAGCTTCTACCTCGAGTGATGGATCAAGAGACTTAGCTTGAATCATGCAACTTTCCATTGACTTAAGAGTTCTAATCCTCATTGCTGCAACACTTGTCTTTCGTGGACTAAATGCCAAGACTCTAAAGATCAATACCCTCAAGTTCACAAAAGTCTCTAAGTCTTGAGTTCACATATCTACTTTTATTGTCCATACAAAGAACCTTGATGGCTTTACTTGATTTCTTCATAACATGACTCTTGAAGGCTAGAAACTTATCAAACACTTCATTCTTGTGATCAAGAAAGTAAACCCATGTGTAGCATGAAAAGTCATCAATGAAAGTGAGGACATAGCAACCCTTGCTAACTGATGTTACTGAAAAAGGGTCTGCTAGAATTGTGTGAACCAACTCAAGAACAACTGATGCACTCCCTTTGTCAAACTTCTCTTCTAGATGCATATCCATTGAACAAGTTGAACATTCACCCTTAGAAAAGTTGATTGTAGGTAGACCTTTGACCATATTTTTTGAGCTAAGTTGATGAAGATAGCAGAAGGTAGGATGTCCATACCACTCATGCCATAATTTACTTTGTGATTGTGAATGTGTCAATAAGGCATGTGAAGGAGACTTAGGCACAAAGTGGGAGAATAAAGTCTTGTGTCATGATTAAATTTACCCACTGCAACCAATGAATCATCCTTAAGATTTCACACCATTACAGAATCAGGAAGGAACTCAACTTTATTTCCACCTCTGTAGTGAGTGATTTGGTAAATTGAAAGGAGATTAATGCTAAGGTTAGGAACATAGAGAACATCTTTGAACTCTCCATTTTCCATCTCAACTTGTCCTTTCCCTTCAACTTCCACTTGTGTATCATTCCCTACAAAGATGCGAGGTACCTTAGATTTCTCCAATGAAGAAAAGTGTCCTTTTAAAGAACCCATATGATGTAAGACACCTGAATCAAGAATCCATTCCCCTGAAGAACTTGAACTTGCCATAAGTACTTTCCCTTTTCCCGTTGAAGTGGATGGATTTGAATCCTTGGAAGCATTTGGCACATTGATTTTGTTCTTCCTAAGTAAGTTTTCCAACTCATCTTTCTCTTAGTCTTGCAATGATGCTCATCATGATTTGGTTTCTTGCAATATGCACAAAATAGTTTATCCTTCTTGTTGTTGTTTCCCTTCTTGTTGGAAGAATAATTGCCTTATTGTGAGGAGGAATATTATTGTATCTCTGATTGTGATTTTGGCTTCCATTTCTTTTTCTTGTTGTTGGTGAAACTTTTGCCACCTTGATTTGTTTGGTTCTCATTACTAGCCAACAATGCTTTGAACTTTGATGACTTGAGAATTCCCATATCTATCAACTTGGATTGTTCCAACATCAATATTTTTGCAAATACATCAAATGAAGGCTTAGTGAAGGCACTTCCCATGGTCAACTTGTGAGTGTTGTAACTTGAAGCAAAAGATGCATACTCTGAAGGTAGCCTCTTCAAGATGTGATGAATCAATCTATCATCCTTCATGGGATTACCACAATCCTTAAGTAGTGCTCTCAACTCATTGGTATTGTTGACATAGTCTTGAATTGTGTCAAAATTCTTAGGATTCAAGAGAAGTAGATCATCCTCAATTTGGAATCCCTTTTCTTCATCCACCTTACCATACAACCCTTCATGTTTGTCCCAAGCACCCTTGGCATCCTTAAAGTTGGAAATGTAGAAGAAGAAATCTCTATGAAGACAAGTCCTAATAATTCCTAAAGCTTGGTTGTCTCTAATTTTCCAATCAACTTATGTATCAACATCAGTGGGTTTTACAATTATACCATCAACATATAGATTTAAACCTTTTTCCATTAGTCCACTCCATACAATATCTTTCCATGTAGTATAATTATGTGAAGTTAAAACTGGAGTTTTAGGTGAACCCATGATACAAAAAATTAAAAGAGCACAAGAGAGAAATAGAGACACAAGAACGCAAGACACACCCCCTCTTTTCACTCAATCAAAGAATCCCCACCCCCAAAAAGATGATTTGGCACTTTATATTTAGTGTGGGTACAATAGCCACTTGCCAATTTTGGGCCAAAGTGGAACTCTAATTTTTTGATATTTACAACTAAAAATATAAAGCTATATATGACTCAACAAGATAAGACACAAGACCTCTTAAGGATCTAATTAATTACAAGTGCCAAAATAGGCCAAAAATGACCAAATGTTGAAAGTACTATGTCCACTCAAAAATACTCCAAACTGATACCAAATCTGGAAAGTAGAAAAAAATTATGCACTTTAAAAAAACAACACTGAATATGTGTCCACATGAACCCGAATGAAGTCTCTGAAGCTATAAAAATTGGGATTGGCATTTAAAAAAAAAAATTCAAGAACAAAGATCCCAAACAACCTGCACCAATGTGTAGATTACGAAATTCTACCCCAAAACAAAAAAAAAATCTTGAAAAAAGGAGTTCGTATGTGGGAGATATTGCTGTTTGAAAATCACCTCTATAATTAATTTTCCTAAATTGTTGCCATTGCACCTTCAAAAATCAAATGACTTTAGATTTCACCTTAGATGTTCGATTTTGATGAAACAAAAGTCAATTTGGGGTTTTTTTTACCTTCTGAATGTGATGCCAACATCTGATTTACACCAGCAAGCTCCAATCTTGACCTGCAAAAAAAAATCTCTCCAATGGCTATGCAATGAAACTCCTATAGCTTTGATACCATGTAATAATTTGGTATAGCTCTGATATCATGTAAGAATTTTGGATAGCTCTAATACCATGTAAGAATTTTCCTAAGGCAAGAATGAAATGCCAAGATCTAAAAGCTCAAATGATAGAACAAGAGAGACAAGATATGATCAAATGAGAATGGATTGATAAGATAATTGGATATTAGATAATTGGATATCAGATATTTGGATATTAGATAATTGGATGTATATAAAGGCAACTAATATGACTAGGAGTCAACAAAGAGATAAGCATAACAACTAAGCACGTCTCCACCAAGAGTGGATTATCCTTCATTGTGCATAAATGTACGTGCAACAATGAGAGGATAAGAATGCAAAGGTGTATCTCATAAAGAGATGTAGTAGGCAACATATGCTCAATTGGAGTGCAAACTACTGTGTTGTCAACATGAAAACTCATATGAATCTACAAACTCCTAGGTCTCTACATGACAACTAATATGCTAATGCATTAACCTAAGTAAAATTATGTAAAATGTAAATAGTAAATACTCATTTACACCAATAATTCCATCTCCGCCTCTTTGTCCTCCTAAGAAAGTTGCAATTCCTCCCATGACAACTTTGTGGGCTTTGTTTCACTCTCCCAGAATGACATGTTTGGGCCATCAGGAGTCCATACAACTGGTCCACCCTCAAAGAGTGAAATGGTAATGGGTATGGAAGGCTCATGGGGCCATCTTTTTTGCACAGGGAGTGGAGAAGTTACAACAACATGCTCTTTTAATGGAGGGGGCTTCTTAAAGCTAGGAATGACAAATAATGGAGAAGGGGTTGCCTATTCTTCTTTGGTTTGAAAATGAGTTGTCTGGAGCCTCATTTCCTCTTCTCTTGCTGCACCAACTTGCCTAGCAAGTCTCTCCTCAAGATGTCTTTGTCTCTCCCTCTCTTCATATTTCTGTTGGAGATAGGCCTAGTGAGCTTCATTGAAAATATCAAAAGCCTTAGACACCATGTTGCAAACATAAGGATCATTTCCCATATCTCCTTATCATCCTACAACTCCTTAATCCAAGAAGTCATAAGGAGCATAACAAAAGAAAAATTCCCACAATTTGTATTTGGGCGTGGATTTTCAACAGGTTGAAATCTTAGAAAGCTCAGCAAACCCAAATCCCAAACTATCTGAATGCTCATGAAGCTCAAAAAGCTTTGAATTGAGATCTGATTCAATCCTCTTATCTTGTTGCTCCTAGAACTCTTGGACTGTGATGAACTTAGACGGGGAAATTTTCACATATTCATGGCCATAGATGACATGATGGGTGGAAGTAAAATCAACCTCTTCATGATATGGGGGAAAGTGGGAGGTATCTCAATGAAGGGGATCCATGATAAAGCATTTAGACAAGAACCTTCATAAAAATCTTGAAGAAACATATAAATTGAAAATCACACTAGCACTTGGTCTGTTGAAACTGATAGATGCATAGAGTCGCCTCAGTGTTATATGAATGCCTCTAAAGGCTGATTGCACTAAGAAAAACACCCAATTTCTCAATGAATAAGTCACAAATTGGCTAGCCAGTGGACTTATGAAGTTGAACCTGTGTCCCATTGGGCGTGCCAAAAACTATGACACAAAATTCTGCACCCATGCTTGAGGTGTGACCCTCAAGGGACCTTATGTAACATGGAAACAATCTCCAAGTGTGGGACTTGCACTCTAAGGCTAAATCTCTGGAGAAGGCCGACTTCCTCACTATCAGGGTGCACCTAAACTACTACTCGAGAGGAAAAGGGAGAGAGAAACATAAAGTAAAATGTTGGAAGGGAAAGTGGGTGATGTATCGAGATAGAACATGGGTTACAACTCTGCCTATGACTGCACAAAACATCAATAAAAACCCAAAATATACTAAAATTGACTCTAATCTATATCCCAAAATGACATCCAGGTTCAAAACTAATGAAATGCTAAAAGGATAGATAATTTTCATTATGCAACAATTGCCAACAAATTAAACAAAACATGTAAATCTAAGAAAATAGAAGGGAAACATCCACAACAAAGCAATAAACATGCACAAATAATGAATGAGAAGAAGAGGTAAGAAGGAGGAATTTCATTAATGAAAGGCAAAAGGAATACAATTGTAGAGTATAAGGCTACTACAATATACAACCAAAGAAGAACCCTTAAGAAATATTCACAACTACCTTTTAAAGAGTTTAGGCATAACTTTGATTTAACTATGGAGATCAAACCCCAACCAAGGTGGAGTTGAGTTGCGAAGGAGAGCAATAACTAAGAATCAGAAGAAAATTTGATCATGGAGTGCAACTCGAAGCTGGAAGTGACAGGTAGGGCAAAAACAATGCATCCAATTGTAAAATGGATCAAATCACAAAAGATTTGATCATTACATGTATTAAAGAGGCATGGAGGGCATTTTCATTGTGGAAACAAGGCCCAAGAAGTTGTTGGGCATTCAAGAATAGGTCTTGTTAATGTGCCATGGCCACAAAAAGCTAACCTACTTGCAAAATGTAGGGTTGACTATGGGGGAATTTGATTTCCTCGAAATAGAATGGTGGTCATCAATGAAGGTCCTCTCTTTGAAACAGACAACCTAGATGCCATGAGAAATCTACCAATGAAAGATTAAGTCACCATCGTTGATGTAGATTCTCCTTATTTCTAGCAGATGACTGAAATCTAGTGAGGAGACTCTAAGATGAGCCAAATCTAATGGCTATCACATAATCCCAAGCTTTGGAGCCTCACGGAGACTCCACAGAGTGAAGAAACCCTAGAATGGCAACACGTGGTAGCATGACACAATTCCAAGCTTTTGAGCATTGAAGGAACAAGGAAGCGTGAGGAAACACTAGAATGGCAACACACAATAACATTTTGTGCTATTCTAGGATTTGGAGCCTCACGAAGACTCCACATTATGAAGAAATGTTGGAATGACAACATGCGACAACATCATGTGTTTTTCCATTTAACGTAATAGACAACGATCTTTTAATCTTCCATTGAATTTTTTTCGTCAATCTGTCCATGTGCATGTTGGGTTAACTTAAGCGCCAGCAATGGGGTCCTCCACCATGTGGTAGAATTCTAGGTTCTAGAGCCTTGAGAAAGCATTACAGTATGAGGAAGCATTAGAATGGTGACATGTGGCAACATCTAATGCAATTCTAGACTTAGGAGTCTTGCAGAGACATTGGGGTATGAGGAAATGTCATAAAGGTAATGTGTGGCAGCATGATGCTAGATGACATGCTGAGCCAACTACCTGTGCAAAAGCATAGCTATGACAAAGAGAACGCGAGAAGTGGGACCCTTCGCCACGTAGCACAATTCTGGATTTTGAAGCCTCGCAGAGACTTCACAGTGTGAAGAAATGCTGAAATGGTGACATGCGAAAACATCTCATGTTTTTGAGAAGATGGGCAAATAGCTCGTGAAAACATGAGAGCTATCAGATCTACAAGCAAGAGTCAACCCGACCAAGAACAAACCAAGCCAACTCGCCAAAAGAAGACACTGCAGCTCGGTTAAAGAACAAATTGAGTCAACTCAAAATGTTAGCCGCCAACCTTAGTGGGTTAACTCAAAACAAAGAATCAATCCCATTGAAGGTTTCTTTGATCGGATATCAATGATGGGCTGAATGGAGGCAAAAATAGTCAACATGAACCACTACACATGAGTGTATGGGGTAGAGTAGATACATGGAAATCTTATTTAATTGCATCCATTAAAGAGGTGCTTAATGGTAAAGGACCTCTGTAGAAAGCACAATTACTAATGCTAGCTCCCATAGACATTGTTGCATTCAACATACATCCAAAAATAATTTCATCAAAGCTCAAGATCCCCATCAAAGAAATACAACCACTACAAGGTCAGACATTAATAGCATTCCAAGAGGAACTAAAATATGTCAAGTACATCCTTATTGATGAAATGAGCTTCATAGGTCCAAAGCTCCTACTTAAAATTGATAGTTGTCTATGAGAGGCCTTTCCCAATCAAAAACATGTACACTCCAGTGGAGTATCAATTATACTTTTTGGTGGCCTAGCACAATTTCCCTTGTTATGGAAATCTAATTTATACGTCACATTCAAATGCCAATATACTTTGGGAGAAATTTACAATAGTTGTTACATTGCAAACAATTTTATGACAAGAAGGTGAGAATAACACACAAGCAGAGTTTTGTCAACTTCTATATAATATACAAGATACAAACTCAACACAACATGTTTGGGAGCTACTAATGAGTTGTACATACATACACTCAAGTGTAGATGACAAAAAAAAAAATTGGTAGGTCTGTATTTATTTTCTACTAATGATGTAGTAAAACTGCATAACAAAAAGATGTTAAAATCATTAAATTTTCCAATCACAATAAGTACAATAATAAATAGTGTGAAACGTGTTCCATCCCTGGAAGCCAAGAATGGAGCTTTGGACCAACTGAATATAGATTTCCAAAAAAGGTTGGATGATTTGGATAACAGAGTGGATAATATAGAGAAGATGGTTAAGAAACAGGTTGATTAGAATTGTTCTATTCTGAAGACTGTGGCAGACAACATTAATACTCTTCTAAACAAATTTGAACAGGGGAAAGGTCAAGGCTCCAAGAATGTGAAAGATGACCATGGACCTAGAAAGCGTACTAGGGCTAATTCAAAAAAGATCAAGGTTGTCAAAGCCAAAGAAATGGATGGTTTGAAGGCCTCTTAGATAACATGAACATCCTTGCAGACTAGGCAGCGGATTTACTGAAAACCTTGTAGATGGTTTTGTGCTATCTTTTTGCTACCTTTTACTGCTACTGGTTTTTGGCTACATGCTTTAGCTAGTTCTGTTCTCAAGTGTTGATGTACAGTTCTTCTGGGTTTTTCAGCTTTTTTATTTTGTTCCATTGTAAAAGGTTTCAAGTACTTTAAAACCTATTTTTACTTAATCAAAACAATAAATAGTGCAAGAAAAGGTAACGACTAGATGTGTGATGAACAATTAGAGAAACATGTACTACTCTACCAATGATAGTGGATAATACTTACAATGAACATTTGGACAGAAGTGGGCCTTGTTAATGGAGCTCTTGGCGAAATTACTTATATGATTTATAGCCTAGCTAGTAAGCCACCAGACATTCCCTTGTATGTGGTTGCACGTTTCGAGAATTATAGTGTACCAACATGGAACCATGAGGATCCTAAATGCATGCCAATAGTTCCTGTCACTCTTGGTAGCCGCAGATAGCTTCTAATCACTGTGGCATGAGCTATCACTATACACAAGTCTCAAGGGATCACGCTACAAAAAGTGGATAGTGGTTCAATTGAGAGACGAGGCCTCACTTTTATAGCTATATCTAGAGTGAAATCAATGGATGAGCTTCACATTTGACTTGCTTTCAGATTTGATAGATACTCCAAAATGAAAATTAATCCATATACATTCATATGAAAAAAAAAAGAAGCTTGCCTAGATCATATTACTCTTCAAACAAAGTGTCATTATTCTACCCATACATAACGATGAATATGGAAATGTTTTACAAATCTTTTTGCTCATCAACAAGATAATAAACTTTCAAGTACATTTTCAAAGGTATACAAGACTATTGATGTAACCCCTTGCACTTCTTAAAGATGCAAGGGTATATATATATATATATATATATACCAAATGTTAATATGATTAAGGAGGAATTTCACAAATCACTATATTTTCCACTAATCTTTTATTTGAAAAGAGATTTCCATCCGTATGAAATAATAGTGGTCATTAAGTCATCTATTTTATTTTATAATCACTTTCCACTATTAGAATTGGAATTTTTCCTTACCACACTTCATTTGGCCTTTCACCAAGGGACCTTGAATTCCCAAATGTGTAAGTTGCAAATTCATTTTGTGGAGTTTGGAATGCTTGTGCATCATTCTTACACAAGAGAAGACAAAGAATTCTTTCTTCCCTTACTTCTGATGGATTTTATGCTATATTTAGTCTTATTCCTTCTTGATGTTTACATTACGTTTCAAGGACTATAATAATAAGGTGATATACTTTAGAGGCTTGAGTAGTGAGTAGAGAATTACTTATAGGAGAAGATTTTACCATTATAAATGGTAGAGTTCTCACATTGAGAGAGTACACTTGAGGTTTGTGCTATTGATAAAATCAGGGGCATTTGGTTAAACCATTTTTCAAGTCCATTTTAAGTTTTCATAGATTTTACCAATGAAAGATGGAATCAATAGTTGGAGAAGTTGTGGGCAAAAAAGTTTGTGAGATGATTGTTCAACAGTTAGCTAGACAGATTAGCCTTGTCACAAACTTTGAATGGTTGAAAACCAAACTTAGATTTGTTAAGGGCATACTCAACCAATAGATTCACATGCAGTGGCTTGCCAATCTTTGTTTGGTTGACGTAGAGGAAGAAGAATGGGAGGAATGGGTATCTATCTATGGTTGTCAAGATGGATTAAATAAATATTGCATAGTTCATGATTTCTTTCTTGATTTAGCAGTGTATATTTTGAAATAAAATAAATACACTTTGATGTCAAAAATGCCTTCATAGAATCCCCTTCTAGAATAAATAACAATGATTGTAGGTGCAGGATTTTGTTTCCCAAGAAAACTATTGATGGTAATGTAATGGAAGGAAGCCTCCTTGCATTTTCCCTCCAAACTTCTCCGGACATTATAATTGTGTGACAATGGTATAAAAACATCCGCTCAATATTTTTAATGAAGATGGAAGTAGTGTGGGTTCTTGACGTGAGCAGCAACAGAGTCATCAGTACATGTTGTTATAGTGTTATGGTCTGAGAAAAGTTTGGGAGGGATTGGAGAGATTGAAAATGCTCAATAAGTTCAACTATTGGAGAATAGATAGAGACGGATTAAAGGAGAGATTAAAGGACGTAGGGCAACATTAACAAAGAGTTAAAGCTGGGAGTCCATTGCTGATAATCCCCGATAGCTACATGTCTTTGAAAGGATTTAAATGCAAAAAGAAAACAACAGATGTAAATGAATTAGATAAAAGAAATCACAAATTTTTAAAAAAGAAAAGATTTATTGTGGTTCAACACAGCTTGTGGCTACATCCATACTGAGACAAGTATTGCATTAATTGATAATAAGATAATTACAATGATATAGCAACAACAAATATATAGGTACCAATAACATAATCATATTCAAAAGTCTTTGAAATGAAGAGTCACACAATTGGAGGGAAAACAATTGTGATTGTTGGCCTTTACATTAACAATCTCTCACCTGAAGGACAACCAATGTTGCAAGTAATCACCCAATACCCTGCTTAATAACTACTTTACCTTTTTTACGTAAGCCCAAGAGAAGTCCTGACACATTCAAACTTCTCTTTGGCTACAACCTTTGTGACTATATTTTCCAGATTAACCTTTGTGTCAATCTTAACAACTTTCAATTTTCCTTCTCCAACTACATGACAAAAAAAGTGAGCATGCACGTCAACATGCTTAGAGTGATGTTGAGATGAATGATTAAGAGATAAAAATGGCACTGCAATTATCACAAAATAATGTATAGTCATTTTGCTAAAAATTTAAATCACCAAGCAATCGCAAAAGACGAATCATTTCCCTTGCACCTTTAGAAAGAGCCACATATTCAACCTCAGCTGAAGAAATAGCAATAGAATGTTGTAAGCTTGAAGCCCAATGAATAGAAACTCTAGCAAGTGTGAAGGTATAACTAGTAGTAGACCTTTGTTTATCTAAAGCTTTGGCAAGATCGAAATCATTGAATCCTTGCAAAGTTTAACCTTACTACCTCCAAAACATAACACATAATCTAGAGTTCCTTTTAAATATCTCAGTATTTCTCATGAACTTGCTCACAACTCCCACCATATGAGAAATGTTAGGGAAAGTAGGAACCATGGCATACATAATGCTACCAACTACAAATTTATAAGAAATTTTATCCATGGATTCATTTTCTTGTGTTTTTGGGCACAATTCAAAACTTAAACAAAAATGACCAACAAGTGGAATAGGAGAAACTTTTTCATCAGCCATCCCAAATCTTTCAACAAGTTTATCAATATATTGTTTTTGAGACGTTGTGATTTCCCTCTTTTTTTCTCTCTTGTGATATTCATGCTAAGAATCTTCTTAGCTGCCCCTAAATATTTTATTGCAAACTTTCTTGTCAATTTCTCCTTTAATTAATGAATAATTCTTTTACTTGTGCTAGCTACTAACATGTCATCAACATAAAGAAGAAGAATGACTAACTCACCATTAGGAAGTTTCTTGAAGTAAACACGTGCATTTGATTTTCATCTTATGAACTTTTGTTTAGCAATGAAGTGGTCAAATTTTAGGTACCATTGTCTTGGGGCTTTCTTGAGCCCATACAAGCTCCAATTTAGTTTGTAATAAAAATGCTCTTGTCCCTTCTTGATAAAATATTGACGTTGCTCCATATACAAATCCTCTCCTATAACACCATGTAGGAATGCAATCTTGACATCAAGATGCTCTAACTCAAGATCCCATGCAGTTGCTAATCCCAAGATTATTCGAGTAGTTGTCATCTTCATAACTGCTAAGAATATTTCATTGAAGTCTATCCCCTTTCTCGATCAAACCCCTTTACCACTAACCTTGCCTTAAAAGTGTTTTTCTACCTTCCTCTTTTTCTTTAAATAGGTATACTCACTTTTTCTATGTGGTCTTTGATTTGGTGGAAGAGTAACTGAATCCTAGGTTTGATTCTTGATTAAAGAATCCATTTCTTCATGCACCACAGCTTTCCATTGATCATTGTTTGCATCTTTGAGTGCAACTTTGTAATTTGTGCGTTCTAAAATGTCTGAAACAAAAAATTAAGGCTTTGCCTCTTCTTCAAAGAGAAGCTCATGATCTGAAAATTATGTTGGAAGTCGTCTTTCTCTAGTAGACCTCCTCAATCCTTAGAGCATTTTCTTCTTGTTTCCTTATTTTGTGAATAGTAGTCCTCTTGGAAATGACATCAAACTGGATTTTATCAGGGCCTAATCGAGTTTTATTACATAACTCATAAGCACTTCCTTTTGAAAAGGTGCATCGTTTCTTTTGTGTATTGGAACTATGAATGTTTTGACCAATACCATGGTCTACAATGTGATTTTTTCCACTGTTAGTTATTTTTTTGTAGATATGGCTGTAGACTCAAAAGGTCTGGTGGTATGTTGTTGAGGATACATTTCTGATGTGTACATCCTCTGTTTATGTTGAGCACTCATTGGATTGTAAGAAGATGATGTCGATAGTGATTCAAATGGTGAATGTGCATGGTCAACATTGTGTGGTATCAGCTAGATAGTTGCAAACTCACGTATATGTGATGGTAAGGAGACCAAAGGATTTTTATAGCCATCATATTCCTTATAGATTGAATGAGATTGATTTAATAAAGAGTCTACTTCTTTGTTATTGCCAGTGGTATGCCTCTTATTGTTATTAGGGGATCAGTTTCCATCATGTGCGACATGATCTTGTAGATTATGGTTGCTAGTAAAAGTTCCTAGTTACCAACAACCTTGTGTGGAGATTTCAAAGCCCAATTGACTACTACCATCGTGCCTTGAGTCTCGGCAAGAACAAGATATTGTAGTTTGGCATCAAGCATCATCGGTGAGATTTTCTCCTTCATTATGATTGTGGGATGCTTGACATGGATTACACGCTCCATAGAAATCACTAGGTAGTGGTCCAATCTCTTTGTCCACCACAGTCAAGGGGTCCTTTATGTCATATTTGTCATAAGGCCATGTAAGAGAAGAGGCCTTAGTTGCTTGATATTGACCATTTACCTGTCTATGTAGAAGTCATCATGGATGTCATAGGACCCATATGTAATGCCATAGTCTGTAGAGGAAGTGAAATTGTGTACTCTGTTATTTGTAGATGTTGAGTCTTCCTCATCAAATAATGATTCTGTATGGGGCTCACAGCTTATGGTATTTTTATCTGAGGTTGCGAAGATAAAAAAGGAATATGATATAGAGGGGGTTGGGGCTAGAATAGAGGTGGGCAAGGAAGAAGTTATGGGTTGGGGAATTGCAGTAGGATTTCCTTGTGAGGAGATGGGAGGACATTTATTTTACCACTTGATGCAGTGCAAGAGAGGAGAATCTCCAAAAGAGATGTCCTAGCCCCCAACAAATAATCACACATCAAAAGAATACCAATAATACAAAGATTTAGATCCAAAATAGTTGATGAGAGCCATTTACGACCCATTCTATGCCATATTTTAATCCATTTCATTTAGTTTCATACTCACTTCCCTATTCCATTTCCATTCCATTTCATCTCATTTTACCATTTTTACATTGCATATAATTTAATATATACAAGTAGTATTTATTATAGTTTTGGGATTTTACTATTTTTTATTATTGTAGCATGTTGATTTGTGGAGTAGATCTTCCTATTGCCTATTCCATAAGCACTTCTTGTCACATTTGGACATAAACTATTATTCTTCCAGTTGAACATGGTTATTGCATTCTACCATCAATGAAATGTTTGCCATCGCAATCTCAATCTAGAAAATTTGTTTGTTGAAAGGAAATTGGGCTTTGATTCCATTTGGGCTTATAGCATCATGTTTTATATTACTCTTGTGGCCTACCTTCCATTCTAGGTTACCAATCTGTTGCAATTTCCTATTAAATGAGATCAACTCCAATAAAATTAATATAGGAGGGTCAATAGTTTCACCTTTCATTTAAATGGGCAAACCCTCTACTATTGTATTGTGCATATGTTGCATAAATTGTAACAACCAAATAGTCAAGCATAGAAAGGGCAGAGAATAGGGTGATGAACCATCTTATAAAATGTGGGGGTTGATTGTAAATTCCAGCGATATGTATCACGGTGTAGATATATACATTTCCACAGAGAAAACTATTGTACACAGGTCCAAACAATGTTATTCTACAATAAATAAAAATAACATTTTTGCATGATTGAAATAATGTAAGCTTCATCTATTCTTTATTCATTGTGCAAGTTAGGGAGTAAGGGCCTGCTCTTTGGAAAAGCTCGAAGGTATTTTTATTTGGGTGTGCTCGTTTAATGTATTATTTAAGAATTTAAATTTGTTAATTTAGATGTTTATATTTCTGTCTATTTAGTGATTTTAAGATTAGTTAATATAGAGTTGGATTTAATATTTGTATAAATATTTATGTTGTTATTTATTTCATAAATTGTTTTTTTTATTATTTTGATGTTTATTTATGTTTTTAATGTTCTTGTTGCCAGGAAGTGACAGTTCCTGTTGCTGGGATTTATTTGATTTTCCAAAGATTTACTTTCATCTATTGTAGCTACATTCATAATCCCTCATCTTGCAACTAGCATCCCTTGATGGCATATTTCTTGGTCACCTTTCACAAGATTATGTCTCTGATTGACACAATTAGACCAAGCTAAAAATCATTCTAATTTATGTTAATTCTTTCTTATTATTTGCCCTAGTATTAGCCTATCAATAATGTCAATTCTCATAATATAATCATAAGATTTACATCCAACATGTTCGGTTGTAAGGCCTTCCGAGTTATGGCCAAATACATAGGCAAATACAACAACTCTCTAATATCTTGCAAGATCCAAACCCTAGCTAGCCCAGATCCACAATCTGGTAGAAACCCCAAAAAGAATCTAAACTTGTGCTCACAAGTTACCAAACAACCTTCTTGTTTCCCAAGTCGCAACTACTAGCCTCTTCTCAAACTTCGTTCCTCTTACCTACTCTCTAGCTGACTTCCTCCATGTTGGATCTCATCCTCAATTCCATGCTCCATGTTGAATGAATAATGACAAGACAAGACCCTCTACTTATACCCCAAACCAAGCCACAAGTCGGCCTAGCAAGTTACATTAAATAAACCCTCAACCCACGAGTTACATTAAATAACGTCACCTATTAAATGCCTTTTTCCCCTATTTTCTCCATTTTAATTTATTTTTCTTCTAATTTTCATCACTTTTTCTCTCCACTTTTTTTTTTCATTTTTTTTTAAATTTAAAAAATAAATAAATTATGCCCCCCTTCATTTTTTGATGCAAGATGCTCCTGCATGACAAAAAAATTTCGTAGTGGCCCTCACTGGGACTAGGTTGCTCATAGGCTATGTTCCTCTACTTGGCAGCCTGTTTGCAGGGTTGAACCCAAAAAGAATATGGAACATATGCTTATATGAATGATACCTGATGTAAATGGAAATATTGCCACAAAGGGGGGCCTCCACACTAATTTGACATCTTATTTGACCATGTCTAGAAACTAAATTTACGTTAAAAAGGAAGTTCTTTAGTGAATATTTGTTATAATTTTGTAGCCAGAAAGTTGAGTAGAATTTTTTATTTTCAAAATAGGAACTCATGCAAAAACTGATATAAAAAAAATTGTGTTATGTCAACAATTTGTGAAAATAAAGGTATCAAAAGAACTTCAATTTTCATCTTATAGAATCTTGCAATTATATATAGCAAATAATTTAATGAGATTTTAAGTTATAAAATATAAAAATGGTGAAATATTAAATATTATTTTTTTCTTTTTTATTTCATAAAAATTTCAGACAGCTTGCATTGTAATTTATTGGACTGTGAAAACCTCAAACAGAGGCTAACACATTTACACTGGCTAATAGTTTTAGGGACTTTTAAACATAAAATTTTCATACACATACTTTTTAAATTGAATAAATCAAATGTGAAATTTGAAACTACAAAAGTAAAGCCAGAGTTGGTCATTGGTTCTCACCCAGCGAAAATTGGTTTTAATGAAAATACCTCCAATGCTGGCCAAAGTCTTAATCTGGCTGGTTTTCAAAGCTGACGAGTATACAAAATGTGTCTTGGACAAAAATGTTGTACGTGAATTTATTCCTTCACCAAGTATCATGTCCATCTGAATTCAGATGAATTCAACTCTATTATCTGCATGGCGATGCAGCAAGCAATGCAACTCTGGAATTACTTTGGTGGCTTCACTTTGTGACTCATCTTAATATAATTTAACAGTGTATTCAATGCCCTCCCACTGTCAATAGCTTCTTTGGATCTTTCCAGAGCAGAAAACATATCAGATGCACCTGTGCATCCTAGTAGGTGGTCAGCCACAGCAGCATTCAACACTATACGATCATAGGCTGGCCCTTTCTCACCCCGAAGTGCAGACAATCCTAGCTCAATATTTTTTGCAACCTGCTCAAGTGACAATTTCCTTCAATGACCACTTTGTCGTGGAAATCTTTTATATATCATGTGTAAATGAGTAAATGATCTAAAGCTTTACAACACATCAGAGTTATACCGATCTATCAGTCCTAGGAGTTTGAGTTGGTTGAAAACCATAATCTGCTGCATCAATATCTACACTGAAAGTCTCGCGAAGAACTCCTACAAAATGGCCACATTTCAGGATATGAATTGAAGATAACTTTATTCATTGTACCAACTTGTTATACAGCCATATATTTTAATTCCCTACAAATTTATTCATGTTACAACTCACAGTGACTGGAATTTCCTTCAATATGCCACTTGTAGGATGCTATCACTAGAAAAAATCCTCTGTTCATGTTTGGGAATAAATAGCCTTCCTATGGTAGAAAATGATAATATCGAACATTCAAAGAAGCTGAACAAAAAAGATATATAAAAATAAATATTCCAATGAATGAGAAGAAATCTCTCAAAATTGAGAAGTTGACAGTAATCTTAAATTTTGACAAGCATTTACACATAGTAATGTGACAATATGGGATTTACAGTAGTGAAAACACGGTAAATTTTTAATATACATGTGAGCCAAACCTGCTAGCCCTTTTCTCTTTTATATATATATATCCAACCTATATGCTTATCTTTAAAGGACACATGCACACACAAAGTTGTTGAATCGGGCACAGGTATCTGGGTATGATGCGCTGGTAGAACAGATTTTTGGGGGCAGGATGGGTATGTTTTAGGTATTTCCAAACAAAAAATTTCTAAATATAATTTATGATTTATATTTAAAAATATAGTAAATTCAATATCCTATTATAGTATATCAGACTTAATTTTTGGTATTTTAAATTTTTTCATACAAAAAAAAATATATATAAAAATATATAATATTTGAATTTACTATATTATGTTTAGATATGCTATTTTTAAATTATTTTTCTCTAAGTTATTGTCTATATACTATTTAAATATTGCGTATTTAAATGCAAGACGTTATATTACCTATATAATGTACTGTTTAAATATTAAATCTTTAAACACAAACATAATATTAAATAATAAATACAGAACTGGTGATTATTATTAATGTTTTCAAGAGGTGCAGGTTTGTAGAGTGATCAAACCAGGGTTTTTCCTCCCAGGATAACTAAATATGATTGCCGATTATGACGGTGATCATAGTTTTCTAGCGCGAATGCTTCATTTTGCCCTATGGTTTCAAATATCTCCATTCCTGACTAGCTTTAAGTTGCAGGTTGCAGCTTTAAAAATGTCAATAATTGCTGGTTATGTTATTGATGCACTTTAGAGAGAAAAATTGTCAACTATCTGCAAATTGCTAAAATGCTGCCTTCAATTTTGCTGCAAAACAGGAAAAAAAACCTTCTTGTACGCATCTGCTGCATGATAAAAAAGAGTAAAAGCATTTAATGGGGGTGAAATGCATTGTTTTAGGATTTTTCCCTTTTCAAAAGTCAAACTATGCTTGCAATTGGTCTGGAAATGCCACATTACAAGTTGTGAGGGTGTATGACACATTTCATGGAGCCATTTTGGCACCAAAAACTGAACCCTACATGATTCTGCAGGCATTTCAGTCCAGATTGTGATTCTGATTTTAGAATGCTTTGTACCCAGAATCAGTGGGAAACAGTGTCATTTCAACAATGTAGATTTTATGAGACGAAATGAAAATTTGATGGAAATGGTAGGCAGTGTATAATAAGCTACATTGGACATTATTCATCGATCTTACAAATCATGGAATGATGTTGTGATGATATTATCCAATAGAAAAGTTGACCTATTTCGGCAAAAAGGAGTCAGATATTTGCCAAGTTGTTTGTAGATTTTACTCGATCCAAATTATGAAGATCCACCATGGCTATCACTATCTATTGAAAGGGATGACTATATGAAAATAATCCTTAACAAGGATTTACATAAAAAAATGAGAGTTGCTCAAAATCCAGGCCCTAATAAATCCAAGATTTCCAATCCCATTGGATATTTTCTAAGTTACCGATTTGGATGCGGATTCCAAAGCGGATTCCGGAAGCGGATACGGGATGCAGGGATTTTTATTTTTTTTGGAATGCGGATGCGGGAGGAAACGTGTGTGTAAAAATATATAATATTAATATTTGTAGGATTCTTGGTGGAAATCCTATTTCAAATTTTTAGCTTCATCCAGATTTAACCTGTAACATCTTAGCAGTGATTAGATGTTGCCCGGCAGAAAGCCCTATATTCGAATTTGAGAGTGAATTTGACTGTGACTGGCAGAAAGCCCTATAATTGACTTTAATAATGCTGTCAGGTATTTAATATCTCAATTATTTGTCAACTTTAGATATTGCATTTGAAGACTGCTCTGTTTGTGTTTTTTTTCATGTTGGGCATCCTCTTTGTCAGAATATTCGCAGGATTCTAGTAAAAATTCTATTTCAAATATTCATCATTATCCAGATTTAGCCTGTAACATCTTAGCAGTTAGATGTTGCCTTTATCAAGCTAGTATTACACTGTTGCTTCCAGGTTTACGTTTTCTATTTTGTGGATTTCTTATACAGTTTTAATCCTTTTGAGGGATACCATAAGTTTGTCATGATGAAGATTTCTACAAAATGTTTGTTAATACAGCGCAATTCAAATTGTCCTTGCCTAATTCAGATTTTTTTTTGTACATCGGAAATTACAAGAGTCCATATTTGGGACTTCTTACTGATGATTTCTTTCCTGAATAATAATTTTTGTTGGGAAATCCCTGTGCTTGTCTTGAAGGATACATGATGCTTGAAAGGCAGTTTTGCAGTTTTGAGACAGCATATGATTGTGTACTGGCACTTTTTGTTGGATTAATTTAAATTATTACTAATCAGTTCAGAAGATTGTGGAATGTTTATTAGCAAACTAATGTTTTACTTGGCCCCTGCCATGTGAGATATCGATTTAGTTAATGGGACCTGGTCCACCAAAGGCACTCTTTCCCATTTGCCTTGTATATTAATCAATAAGTGCACATAGCTTAATACCACTCTGATCGCAAACATGTCCCTCTAACACATTTCTTCACCATCAGCTTTACTTAGGTTGTACGTATCTGTGTCAAGGATTAAAAAAGTGCATGACATGTGGCAGATGGCAAAACAGTCATTTTGACTGGACACATAAGGAGCAAAGATATCTTTATGTTTTTATTATTATTTTTTGTTTGAAAGGCCGTTGGGCCCGCAGATGCTCCCGAATGTGTTCGGAAGCCCTGCGGGTGCTGGCCGGAAGCCAGCCGCAGGCTCCTGGATGCGCCTGGAAGCTGAGTCTCAGCTTCCAGGCGCATCCAGGAGCCTGCGGCTGGCTTCCGGCCAGCACCCGCAGGGCTTCCGGGCACATCCGGAATCCGTCCGCCTCCGATGCGGAAGCCAGGCCTGGACCCCACGAATCAGTATCTGAGGATATTTTGAATGATAAAAATGACATGTTTGAACTCTCCCCTAAGATGTGTTGTATTGAAGTCATTATCAAAGTCATTTATAGAAAAGGAAGCATTTCAGTTTGTCCCTTCAAGCCACCCTTTTGAAATTCAACTTGGTGAAGCATGACAAGTAGAGCTAAGCACAACCTTAAACACTCTTAATCAGTTCTCTGTTCACATATATTTCTGTTTTGGTTTGTGTCAATTTCTCATAAGCTTTCTTTTTTTCTTTGTCGACCCCAATCTTTCAAAGATCATATTGGAGCCTTACACTCCTCGTCATACCATGGGTTAGCCATTATAGATCCCTTCGTAGACGAAGATCTTTTGCAAATACTTAATGCCCTAAAATTGATGGGATTGACATATTGTTGTGTAAAGGTTCACTTGCTTCTCCTGCTGCATGATTCTCTAAATTGCTTGCTTCCTGAAAATGCTACTTAAGGGACACTAAGATAAATTCCTAATTTTCTTGATTCATAAGGATTTTACTTTGGCTATGGACCACCTTTATATTGTAAACAACTTGTTCTCTTTGTTGATTGCTTGTGAGAATGACAAGCTTAACAAATAATGGTTTATGATTAGATTTCAGCTCAATAAGAGAGAGTCCCCAATATCTAACTCCATCAACTTAAAAATGCAACTCTTAAGACTAAATAACATATTCTGCCACACTTAAACCATTTTATGGTTTACAAGTGATACCACATGAATTTGGCCATGCTCAGATGCCACTGCATATCGTTGTACAAACTACACAAGCTTGACAGTTCTGCCCGAAAGAGCGAAACACTCCATTGTCCATCTATTGATCATTCTCCCATAACCAACCTTATCTTTTATTTAGCCATAATGGATTGTGGTCCCCTCCCTCTCTGCTTCTTAGCTGAAGAGATTGAGTGTTGATTGTCATTGCATAGAAGTCCACTATTAAAAATATCCCTGTCAAAGGTGCTGAAAACTGAAATGCTATTTTTAACCAAGTCTATGGATCTTCATGTTCTAATTTTCTGTTCTTGAATCCCCTAAATCTCTTGATGCAAACTAGTAAGCAACTAATCTCATCGTTACCTCATTTTCGGTTACTTTCAACCATATGTACTGCTTACTTGGATCTTGTTTTTCCACTTTGATATTTCCACCCCATGTTTCTCTAATTTAGCACTTTAAAACCCCATGGCCTTAAGAAATTTCAGCCCCTAATTCCAAACCAAGTTTTTCTTGTACCATTCAAAGTCTAACACTTTGCAGCTATCATTCTCATGCATTTTTATAAGAATGATAATGTCTTTACCATCTGCCATGGGCCCCAACCCAAGATCCCTTCTCCACAAGTAACCTCTATAGTTCCAATTAACTGAATAGGGATTCCTAAGGGACCCTAAATCCATATCTCTTGTGTGACAAATAATCCCTATTTTGACCTTTTTGTAATATCCCATCAAGATATACTCCCAAAATATTTTGCTCAATAAATTTCAGAAATAAAAACATAGAAGTTACGCAAATAAAATCAGCAAATATACCAGCAATTGCTTATACAAATTACTCACAAATAGTTATTGCATTATAAACCAGCAATACAATAAGTATTCCAATCTTAGATATAGAAAGTTACACCCAGATTGGATAATAAGAAAGAACTTGTATGCACAATGTGAACTCTGTCTCAAAGCCACCATAAAGGTTAACCAGGTTTGCATCCTGTTAAGTTTTAGATCATGTATATAAATATATATTCAATAGTTTGGTCTCATAGGTTTATCTGGTTGAAGCTACCAAACATCAACACTCCCTCTTAGCTAGGTAGGATAAACACAAGATTACCTCAAGGTAAAATCAGAAATGGCAAGATTTAAGGATAATTTTTATCAGAAGATATCCACCATTTAGATAGAATCTCATGATATCAAGAGTAATGGCCTTTTGTATGTCAAGTCACGTGACATTCACCAAGTACTCAAAAAATGTCCATAGATAATGTATCCTCAATAGTACTTACAATAGAAACATTCATAGTCTATTTAAGGAACTTAATCCACCAAGCAAGTTATCATCTAACATGATCATAGACATCATAAGATGTCCATCACAGTAGAAAGCCATGGTGTGTTTAAGAAACTTAAGCCACCATGCGAGTTATAATCTATCATGACCTTCTTAGACATCAAAAGATGTCCACCATAATAGAAGATTAAGTTATTGAAAGATTGTCACTTCTCAATAACTTCTATAGATACAAGTGATAATCATCTAGAAGTCGTCACTTCTTCATGATGTACATAAGGGGTAGGCTCATCAAAATCATGTAGTCACACACATGGATTTTTAGATTCCCTCTAAATATCAATCTTTTGAGCTCCTCATCCAATGTTGCCCCTGATGAAGTGTCAAACTCCCTCTAAATCTGATATCGATCTTCCTTTTCCTGCAAGAACATCCTCAGAGAGAGAGGAAAAGAAAAAGGCAAATAGCTCTTATAGTACATATTGAAATATAAATAATGATTAGATAAATGTAATACTCAATAATTATAAATACTTAGGCAAGAGCCTACAACACAACAGTAAATTGTGAGCCTCTTATCTGGGATGTCTTGGGTTCGAGTCTACTTGAGCTTAATAAATTACAACACAATAATAATTAATTGGTGCAGGAGCACACCTAGGCTAACCTCCATAGTTTGATCTTTTGGCTTGTATCTGACATTAGCCAAGTCAGATTGGTAGGATGAGATGTGTTTTTAGTTTTAGACCTTGGAAGGTCATTTCATTTTGGACTAGGTGAGTTAGTCATTAGGACTAAGGTCACCAAAATAGTCATTGTTAGTAGCATTTAAATTTCTTAGGTTTAGAGGCTTTGTGTTGGATTAGCGTCTTGAATGTGTTCTAAACACATGAATGAGGTTAGAAAGATGCTTAATGGCCGTAAATGATGTTGGTTCCTTGGAATATAGAGGTTAGAGGTCCTAAGAAGTAGGATGAAGGCATAATGGCAAAGATGCCAAATGTTGTTAAAAAGTTGTCATGACAACATTTGCAATAATGGCAAATGTTGCATGCAACTTAGTTACATAGGATCCTCGAGAATATAGGAAGTGGGAGATCGACCAATAGGCCTTAAAAACATGGGAGATGGCATCTAATGTGATAAAAGTCTTGAATCTTGAAGTTAGTATGTGTGGTAAGAAGTCGAAGTAATGAGAATAGAGCTCTGCGACACTATTTTGTGAAGAACCCGAGCATTTCATTGTGACAGTGGCATTAAATGGTCTAAAGCTTGAAAGTTAGCATTGGATTTGAGTAATGTAATATGTTTTAAGACTTTTACTTTTAGTGTGATAGTTTTTTTGAGGTAGTCTATTAGGTGTGAGAAAATAAGTTAGATTTAGATAGTGGGCTGTTTCCTGTTAGATTGTTTTTGAGTTCATGGCTCCCACTTGAGATTCAACCCTTGAAACTTCAAGAAAGTGGATGAATCTTAAAGTGGAGCCTTTGTACATCATGAATATAGAGGTAGGGGTCAGGAGAAGACAGGTTGCTATTTTACATATCAAGCCCTAGGCGAGCTAGGAGAGTCCGGTTAGAGCCTTGATAGTAATGAATCTAGTGATCAAATACAGGGGATAGAACTACTGTATGGAACAAGTGTGGTTCCAAGAAGGGGATAGTCATATCTTGACAAGTTATGAGGATTGAGGTCATGCCAATCCATTTGAGTGGGTTTTCAAATAGGTTTTCAATCTAATCCTAGGAAATATATCTTTTAGCCTTATTAGACCTAGTTAGTAGGAACCCTGTGTATGGATAACCTAGGAGTCTAAAACCTACATAATCTTTTAGAAAATCCAAAAGGGTATTCGAGTTTGGGATTAATTTTTCAAGTTGTTTGGGAAGTTTTGGCAGGAAAGTGGAAAAGGTCACTGTCAAGGGCTAATTGGAATTAGGCCTAATTAGGCTTCCTAGAGACTAAGTCTTGAAATCAATAGGAAAGAGGTTTGAAGATCTTTCTAAATGGATTCAAATGGAAGCAAATGGAATGTTATCATGACAATAGACACCCCTACAATGTATTTCTTGAATGGAGAGAAGTTGGCATTTAGAACCATCTAAGTGTAGGAGGAGAAGTGAAATTTCTACATGGTTTTAGTCCTTTAAGGTGAAGCACAAGGTGATAGGCTCTTGAAGAGGAGCTAGTTAAGGCCTTAGTTAATCATCTAAGCCTTTGGAAGGTCCTAGTGGAGAATAGGATCATTTGGTAGAGACAAGTTAGGTCTCTTGGTAGATGTGCAAGAAAATCTTGGAACACATACACCATTAATCTTGACTTTGGTCTCTTACCAATCAAAAAAATAATAATTATCTGCATATAAACACCCTTGATACAAGATACTCCAATTAAGGTCCAATGCATCAAATTGGAAGATGCCTCCATATAAGCATTATATTGAGACATATGCTCTTCTAGGGCTGATTATTCATGTCTTCTACTTGAAGCATTCATACATCTTACACGCTCACCATAAGTCTCATAATATATTCATAATAGTGTACATTAAGTGTCCATAAATCTTCTTATAAATTTTAATTTCAAAACTCTCACAAAGCAATGAAACTCCTTATTATCTCCCATATATTTCTTCTCTTGAAATTGGTGTATAATAATATAATTTATAGTATTAAATAGCCAGAAATATTAGCACATCCATTCGTACCTTTGGATGATCTCATTTTTTTTATTTGGTCAATATTTTCCTTATTTGATGTTTAGCTTATATGGCGGGTCCACTCTCATACATGGCGCATGAACTGGTAGGAAATCAAACTTTCTTTTAAACTCCTTAATTTTCTTATCAAGTTTTGCATTGATGGGTTTTTCCTCATATTCTTCTCGCTACCATCCTCCAACGTGGGCTATTGCAAGTGTCGGATCTAAATTGTAAGTGTGGTGCTTTACACTCCCTTCTATACTACTCACTTCCCATTTGATGATTCATATTATGCAGTGCTATCCCTCCTTGTGTTCTTTCAATTCTTCCCCAACCTGATAGACAACTTCATATATATTTCTCTGTCTTTAATACGTATTGGTTTGCCTTAAAAAATCTTCCCGCACATGAATATGATTGTTTTGAGATATCTATCAAAGCTTTGATGAGCCCGACATAATTCCAGAGGTTCAACAATTTTAAATGCATATGTATTACCTATTCCATATTTTTTTTCCTTCAATGCTAGATAGACATTTTCTGTAACAGATCTTTTGTTCGTATCGCTCCAAGAGTATGTTGCTATTATTAATGTATTAATTCTTCTGTATTTTGGTGTTCAATGCTTCCTAATTTCATTGAGCCTTATTGTTGTTTATATTGAGTTTCTTTTTAGCAAAGTTTTTCATAGCATATATGTGTCAACCAACATCTTGGATACTTCCATATAACAGTCATTTCTTTTGGATATTAATCGATCCTCCATTCATCGCCAAGGGTGTCAGAATCTCTATCATGAATTCTTTGATTAAAGTAGACATATTTGGAATATTTATATTCTAGAATTGAAAAAGGCAACCTGGCTCTGATACCATGTCAAGTTTTAGATCGTTGTAATGTAATAGCATTGCCTATTCGGTATGTGTTTTCCAAAGGCAACGCTCTTTTTGTAATTGTATAAAGAATAAACCATGAAGTGACATGTCCCTTCATGGGACATGTCTATTCATTAATATTGTTGGATGAGGTGACTCAACCTTATGATGCTTTGTTGGTTTCTTATTTATGCATTTTTGGAAGATGCTAAATGAGACCAAATCTTTCACAAGGATAGACTTGAGCAAAAAACAAAAAGTCTGTTTTTTGGGCTCTATTTTCTTTGCTTTGTTTTTTATGCAAGAGTAGTGCATAAAGTAAGTTTCTAAATAAGTTTTAAATACATCAAATGTAGACGTTTTAGAAATTGTTTCCTTTTGTATGAAAACTCTATAAATACAACGAGTTGTTGAACAGAGAAAGTGAGAGAATAGAAGTTCTTTGCACAGGGTTATGCTGTTGGATTTTCTCTAGGATGCAGCAAGATGTAACTCTCCATGTGAAGGCTGAAAATGTATTGTAGCTTGTTGCTGAATAATACATTAGCTTGATGTTTTGGGGGGTGGGGTTTTTACTCGAAAAGGTTTTATCCATGTATATCTGTGTTTTCTATTCTGTCTCATCCTTCCGGTTTCATGATTGTAAAATATTAATTGTATATGTCATAAAGCTACTGAAATTTATTTAGATCAATAAACTGTAATCAATTTCCTTTTAAGGTTTTAATTGTAGGAAATCAACTATGTTTGTTTCCGCTTTTATAGCATAGTAGCGTGTAGTTGTATTTGCTTATTAGAAGCTATTGAAGAAATCATTGAATATGCATACCGATCTTATAGGGCCTTCTGGGGTGCTCTCATTTCCCTTCAATTGGTATCAGAGCTCAGTTTTGTAAATTGCATGTTGCCTGCATGTGATGATTCATCGTGTTCTAGTTCTCGATATTTCTTCTATTAAGTTTTCTTAACTTGTAGAGCTTCAAGAAATTGGCTAATAATTAATCCTTTGATGAGTGGAAGTCTTGTAGTTGATTTAAGTTTTCAGGAGACAACATACATGTCTTGAAGGATGGTAAAGACAGAGAAATTAGAGTTGGTCATGTTGAAATGACATTGATCTGGAGCTCTTGGTTGACAACAGAATAACTCTTGATGCATGGGTATTGGAAGGTATCTCTTTTGTTACCTGGAATGCATAGAGGTTATGGAGTTGATCACTGGATGATCTGGAAGCTTTTGGATAACCTATCTCTCTCAGATGCATGTGCAAGTAGTGGTTGTGGAGTTGGTCTACAAGTGGACTTGGAGTTCCTGTATTATGTTTTCCTCTTGGATGCTTGTACTTGCAAGGCTTGGATTCTTGTTTGTTGGATTTGGGGGGTTTATGGATTTTCTTTCAAAATCTATTATGATGCCCATCTATGGCAATCCATTTTGTTGGGTTCAATTGTTTGGTGTTTTTTTAGACTCTCGGGTCCTCCAAATGATGAGTTGGTGTGAATGTGCATGGGTGTTATTGAACACAATGGTTTTGCAGGTTTTACGTGCTCAAAGAAAAACTTATGATTTTTTGTGGATCCATTGAAGAGCTATTTTCTAGACTCTCATTCCTTCAAGGTGTTATTGGATGAGATAGTTGCAGTTCTACATGCATGCATGGTGAGAGGAGCACGTTTCTTTCTCTGCATGGAGATGTTGGTACATGATTAGTCGCTCAACATTTTTGTGGTAATGCTTTTTGGATTCCAAGACTATGGTGCTCAATGTAGACATAATTGGCAAATCTGATTTGTGCTTGATTTGGTGTTTGAGTCGCATTGTCTACATGATTGTTCTCTTTGAGATCTCATTTTTACATATCACTAATGTGATAGTGGCTCTGCTTATTACAATGATTGGATCTACAAGTTATGCAGTCAGGTGGGTAGGCCACCCATTTAATTACAGTGGGATAACGTAGATGTGGACTGTCTATATCCACTAGATTTGATTCAGTGTTGGTGTAGACTTGTTAGGTAGCCTTTTTTGTGGTCACTTGTGCATTGGTGTGGTTGCTTTGAGATGAGAGGATGAATGATAAGTGAGTACTTGGATAGTCACTTATGGGGTCTTATAACATGGTGATTTTCCTTAGTTTGGAAATGTTGGGTTCATTCGGTGTGATGTGTGGGCTTGGATGATTTTCAGATGTGGGGGATGGTGTGTCATATGCTCAGAGAGCTCGGCATTGTGTTTCAATGGGAGCTTTAGCAGTGACTGTATATTCATCACATGGAGATGGATGATCTTCTTTAATGTTGTAGATGTTGGAGGATGCCTTAGATCCTGTTGCTGCAAAAGGATCTTTCACATTTGTTGGTTCACTAGTTGGAGAGGGTATCTTCATGTGATTGGAGATATTGACATCTTTAGGATTCAAGGGGTCCTTGGTAGAGATGTGGTTTATGCTTTCATTTGATATGTTATCATGGTGGCTTTTATGTTATGGTTTTGCTCTTGATTACCGATATGGAGTTGGTGACATGTAGTTATTTGATATGATCACGTGGAGCATACTATCTCTATGAAGGAGACGGTTTAGATCATGTTGTCATGTTTATGTTCCTAATTCCATTGTTGGAGCTTTGGCATTGATCTTGGTTTAGTTTCTTGATATTGAGTACTTTGATCATTTGCTTGATACTTCATGATAGTGCTATGTTGCAGTAGTGGAGTTTGGCATGGAGTGAATGATTACAAGTGCTCATGGTTACTAGGAGACTTAGGTGAGGCTAGAGTTTTCTTGATGTTAGAGATATGTTGTTGAGATGTATACTCTTAATGTGATTTCAGCAGAAATTCTGAGCCTATGCCTTGGTTGGACGGTAGTTCAGCAGAGACCTATGAGGAGATTGTTCTTGGATAAGTCACGATGACTTGTACATCTTGGAGGAGCATTCTCAGTCCCCTCTCTTGGTCTACTCAATAGTTAATCACTTGAGAGGTATTGCCCAATGTTACTTTCAAGTGCTTTATGTTTTCTTTCATATTCATGGATCTTGAGCTGCAGTGAGATGGTTCTAGAGGATTCGTTATGAGAGATGGATAACATAGTTATCTCCTTGAGGTGTATTTTTCATTTATGATGATAGTAGGAGATGGTAGTGAGCTGATTTCCTGAAATAGGAAATGGAGTTGTTTGATCTTCTTTAAAAGGCTTACATCCATGTAGATTCATGATATCATTCTATGTTCGATCTCTTGAGGTTGAATGGTTTTGGATGTTGTGATAGCTTTTCTCTTGAGGTTGTGAAGGAGATCATACTTTGTACTACTGACATTTAGAAGTGTTTGTGGAAGGACATGCTACATGCTTATGATCTGCATGTTCTCTCTTTGGTCTTGGTTATCTTCTTGGATGTTTGGGTTTACATAATATTGTTTTTTGAGATCTATTGGAGCTATGGTGGTCACTCTTTTGTGGTCATATGTTATCACTTGTACTTCATTATTTTTTTGGTGATTACATTGTGGTTCATTTATCTCTTTTCTTTGTTGGATGTGGACAACATGGGAGAGTTATGGAGATTGGATGAGAGAGATGTTTCTTGCAGTGTTTTTGCTATAGGATTTGCATATCTTTGTGGATGGTCCTTGGTACTACAGCGTTACACTTTCTTTGTGTTGTTATTGGTTGACTCGGTATTCCTTTGCTTTTTCAGATCAACATTAACCATGCAGTGGGACTTCTTGTATGTGTTTGGTCTTCATCGACTAGTTTGCGCATAGAACTTGAGGTTGTAGTTTATAGGTTGGTTATGTTGCTGGCGGGAGTTTGTTGATGTTGGATACCTTTGAGGTATAAGTGATTGGATGGGTTAGCATTTGTGGTGGATGTTATTTCCAATCTCGTGGGTATATCAGTTGAATTGGAGAAATCAGTTTGGTTATTCTAGCTGATGTTTTATCTTGTTTTCTGGAGAATTACTTCACTGTTGTGTTGGGCTAAGAAGTTGATATTTTTTATGCTTCTATATAGCTCATGAGCGCGGTAGATTGGTGGCAGTACTTTTTAATCTTTGTTATCACTAGGATCCTATGCTCGTGTTGTTTAAACAAGCGTCTAGTTTGAGCAGGAGAGCATGTGTTAAGATTTATGTGGTTTCGTGGATAGCTGTGATGATATAGTTTCATCAGTTCCAATCTTGTAAGGTCTTCGTCAAGTGGGAGATTGTTGGGATAAGGTGACTCAACCTTATGATGCTTTATTGGTTTTTTATTTATGCATTTTTTGAAGATGCTAAATGAGACCAAATCTTCTGCATGGATAGACTTGGAGCAAAACATAAAGTTTTTTTTTTGGGCTTTATTCTCTTTCCTTTCTTTTTTATGCAAGAGTTGTGCATTAAGGAAGTTTCTAAATAAGTTGTAAATACATTGAATGTAGATGCTTTAGAAACTGTTTCTTTTTGTATGTAAACTCTTTAAATACAATGAATTGTTGAAGAGAGAAAGTGAGAGAAGAGAAGTTCTTTGCATATGGTTATGCTGCCCGATTTTCTCTAGGATGGAGTAAGATGTAAAATGTCCATGTGAAAGTTAAAAATGTATCATAACTTGTTGCTGAATAACACATTAGCTTGATAGTTTGGAGGGTGGGGTTTTTACTTGGAAAGGTTTTCCCCACATATATCTGTGTTTTCTATTATGTCTCATTCTTTTGGTTTCATGATTGTAGAATATTGATTCTCTATGTCCTCATGCTGCTGAAATTTATTTAGATCAATAAACTATAATCACTTTCCTTTAAGGTTTTAACTGTGGGAAATCAACTATGTTTGTTTCTGCTTTTATGGCATAGTAGTATGTACTTGTATTTGCTTGTTAGAAGCTATTGAAGACATCATTGGGTACAGGATATGCATACTGATCTGAGATGGCTTTTTGGGGTGCTCTCATTTCCCTTTATATATATCTTCAATGGTTTAGTGTCACGGATTTATCCGATTGAAGCTACCAAACAACAACATGTTTGATTCACAAGAAGAGCCCCAAAGATTTCTGTTCTTAAGATCCTCAATAGAAGGTGAAGCTTCTTTAATTTCTCCAAGAGAAATCTCAAATCAAATCATCCAAGCATAATGAGAACGAGCCTCTAAAGGTCCTTTTGTAGCCTTCTCTTTGTCTCTTCATTTTACCTCTACTTGACTCTTCATATTTCTCTCTATGTATTTTACTAATCTGCCTTAAATTAATATATCCAATTTAATAACAAAGTGGCATAATATTGGATTATTAAATCTTTTGGCATTAAAATAAATGATCAAACGAACTCGGAAGACCATGTTTAATAGCTTGCCGGAAAGCTCTAAGTTGTAAGTTGCAAGTTGTAAAGAACATTCCTAGGGTATTACAAGTTGTGAGTTGTTTAAAATATGCTATACATTTTTTTCTTTATCGAAAAAGTAGGAACAACAAAGTACTTATATGTTTCACAACTATCATTTACAACAATAATGAGAAGAGTGCCTACAGTTTTTTGGCTATGAAACTATACCATCAGCCTGACAGGTGCTATCCTTGGCTGATGCCACAGCACGAAATCCAGAACAATGATTTACAGGCAGACCTTTCGTAGCGTTTACTGACCGTGCTTTTGTTGTTAAAGATAATGAACCCTCCTCTCCCTGCAATAAGTGCTTTATTAGAGAGCTCAATAATAGAAGAAATGAGCAACATGGATCGTGAAGAAAAAATCCTGTTTTGTCTAAAAATGACCAAAAAAGAGTAGTGGAACTACAATGTAGCACAAGTCAGAAAATCTAAATGTTACTTCAAGTACAAATACATATAGATAAAAGCAACCAATACAATGATCGTGTTCCTCCACCATAGAAAGAATTTCAGTTGGTACTCCTGATTCAGTCAATACTTGATCAGTCCTCTTAATATATCCTGACTCATTGTAAAACATTACATAAGTCTGTAATACAATGCATTATCGTGATTTACATAGACAGAGATGGCAGAAATCATGGGTACAACCATGAGGGAGAACATCATTAAGCTGAATAAAGAAAATAATTGAAAGGCTGACTTATGAACTTAATAACTTCTCGATAATAATAGCTACCACCAAGAAAATGCACACATTAACTAAAGGTGGACATGAAGAAAATGTGTAACCAAATCACAAGAGGAAAGGAGGAAAACCAAACCAATGCCAAAATCAAAAAGTTTTCGGGCAACCTTGGAAGAACAAAATCAGCAAGAAGTGAATATGTAGACCAAAATATGGCTAAATTTGGACACTCCCATAATCTATTTCTCTAAAAACCGTACAAGAGAGACAGATTTCAGTGATTTACATATTTGGAAGTTATTTTCATTCACTGTAAACAATTTTATTCAGACATAGATTGGTTTATATAGCATGAGTCACTTTGTGTAAACCAAACCAAGGAACAATCTATCAGGTTATAAATAATTTGTGTAATAATTCATACAGTACTGATGATGCTATTCCCTTCTGTTGACACATTCATAAAAGAAAATAATTAAGACAAGTGCCCTACAGTGGACGATAGCATCAATGCTGTATTTTCTGTGATTATTCTTTCCAGAGAATATCAATTTCTTGATAATTGTTTTCTCAGCTTTCCAGTGCATGGATTCATTCAATCCTATAAGAGGAATGTAAGACTACTCGTTTTAAGGATTGTTGGTCCAACATCTTGAAGAGAAACAATCTAGTGATTCATTTAAACTTATTTTGAGTGATGATTGGTTCCAAAAAGTTAACCCTAATTTTGGTGCACCCACATTGTTCCTGATCAGAGAGAGAAAATTCATAAAAAAAGTATTTATAGCTTTTCCGGTTCCCGTCTCAATTACTAATCTATTCCCAGAAAATGTAGAAACTATAGATGGTCCACTTTATTACTATCATTTAGGTAAGATTATGGGCTCACATGAATTTGATGACTTTTGTTTGGAAGATGTAAATTTGTAATATTTTTAGTGTTGAATCCCACGTCCATTGCTACCTCCAGCCAAGCACAGTGTCATTGGAACCTGTTTAAAAAAATTTAAATCTGATTTATTACCCCGCGCCCCCCCCCACAATTATCTGTAGGAGACGTGTACAACATAGTTCAGGTACAACTGTGTTTCATGAATGGTTAATGAATTTGTGTGTGTTATGCTCAATAACAAACGTTGCAGCTCTATTCATTTCTAGAATATTTTATATTTGCTATGTTATATTATTTCTTGCCTGGCAACCTATTTGGAAAAATTCATATATTATCACAATTTTGAAACAAATATATCATTTGCATAGCAAATTAGTGGTTTGGTAGAGTTGGAACTTGTTGCGGTTCTTACAATGGTATCAGAGCTTGTGTGTAAAATGTTTGACAAGATGTCAAACATCCAACATTGAAGATCCAAATCAGATTTCAGACAAAATCCTAGTGTGGGACATTATTGTGGTATTAGAGTAGTTTCCAGCCATCCTGTGTGGGTCTCTTACATTCAGGACAGAGGATTTGTGTGAATCATGGGTAAAACAAAGTCCTATAAAGAACCTTATGTGAAAGCTCATGCATGTCTTATAGAATTATAATAATGCCTTTCAAGATTATAACAATATTTTATCAGGGCTTCTACTACATCTAAAGATCTTAGATCCTCTGGTAGGGAAGGAAAAGGATGCAAACAATTATTCAAATAATAATAAATGTTTTGATTTTAAATGATGGTGTTGTTGGCAAGGCAAGTGCAGAGGATGTTGTTGGTGTCACCTAGGATGTTGAGTCTGTTGACACACATGATGGGAGTGTCATATTAAGATTGCCTAGAAAATACTAGCTCTAGCAATTCTGATTCATGATAGCAGAGACTTGAGTTTGCATCAGCATCAGATGACAGAGAGTTCACATGTGGATGATGTTCGTACTCGAGAGTTGGGGACTAATGATGTGTATTGTGGACGATGAGGTAGACTCAAGCTGTAGTGACTCTGATAATTCATATCAGACCTTAGAGAATGAATTTGAAAGTTCATTTATTGGCCATAGGTCCCTAGATCCAATATTGGATGGACATGGAGATAGATTGGAATCTGAAGCTTGTGAACACAATAACATATTGACATATCAGAAGTTTCTACCTTATCTAATGAGCCATTTGTTGAGGTGCTTAGTAGTAGTACCTTGTTTTCTGATGTGTGCAGAGACAATAGCACACATGATGTTGATTATGCAGTGAGAATTGCGGACACAACATCCTTTCATAGTGCAGATTATGATTCTGAGAGCTTGCACGAATGCCATGAGTTTCAAAGACATCAATTGGTTGGGCAGCTAAAGGTGCATGACAGTTTGATTGTCACAACCATTCAATTTTTTGATGTTGCTCATCAAATGTTGGCTATCTGTGGTAAGGGTACTCCTGCGACGGATGAGCACTATGATGGTAGTCTTTCTCTTGCAGACTTGCAGAGCTTCAAATACTTTGAGAAGCCATCAGGGTAATGAAACAAAACAGTTATTGGCTGATAGAGACTACCTTCTCAAGTGGGGTTGCACTTGTTATAGTGCACTGGGGGGAAAGGAAGATAAGATGGATGAGCTCACTGATGTTTTGGGAGCAACTAGGGATTCACTGAAGAGAGTGTAACTAACCTTTCACGAGTCTTGGTCATAGATCGAGGAGCTTATCATAAAGTTAAATCGGGCACAATCTTCACTGACTATAGGCACAGTGCAACTCTCTACAGTGAGAGTTGGTGATGACCTTATACCCACAAGTTATAGTTGTGATCCGGTTGCAGGTGTAGCCACCATTATCACAATTACACATGAAGTTGATTTAGTTGAGATGGGTGCATCTATTAAGAGCAACGGAGAACCACATGTTGCATTAGATTCTCCTGTGGTTACATCCACTATGGGAGTTATTGGTGATGAGTCAGATGACAAAGATTATATTCAGAATTATGACAGGCAACGCTTGACCGAGTTGGGAGTCGTTTACTGGGACTGAATTGAAATGTACTCGTCACTAGTTTTCTAAACCACACTTTGATGATGCATCAACGTGGATTGGCTTTGAGGTTGTAGCATCCTTTAAGGGATGAGTATTTGCCATCTGTAGTAGATGGGATTAGTGGTACAAGTTGGACTCCTTCTAGGGTCAGCATATCCATGGTAGTTTAGCAGAGGATGGAGAGAGTTGTGGTGTTCAGACACCTTTCATGATTTGCCTTCACATAGTAGATGAATGTGAGTTCAGTGTGCTTTGGGATCCAAGTGATGATAGGGTTAGCACTGCAATTTTGGGTCTCATTGTTTGGCTTCACCACTTTGGGCATGGTGAAGTTGAGTTTAGTATTGAATAGCAAAAGTCTAGAGATGTTCTTGGCAGGCTTCTGTTCAGAATTTGGGATCCTTCTAGTGCATTGGGATTTTGGACAGGGCTCACAAACGAGTTTTAGGATGTGTATTGAGTACATGTGGTTTTACTTTTGACCTTCATGTGCATGATCTCTTTCAAATACACAATTTAGCAATGCATGGGTTGGACAGTGTGTATAATAGCTTACCTTGTACATTTTTGGGAGGCAAGCTTTGTCATCTTTCTAAGTTGCTTCCTTATGAGATGTTCACTCCTCGAACATCTATAGTCAAATTCATTTCAGTCTGATAGGTTATGTCACTTAGATTAGTGATGATGTTACACTAGCTGGTTGGTGATCACAAGGACATTATACAGCTCTACCCTTGGAATTTGGGTGGAATGGTTTTTTTTGGTTACTAGGATTCATTGAAAGCAAGCAATTTTAGATTGGGCGGACTATCATGTCCCCATTTTTGTAAGTGTCATCTTTTAGAGGATTATCTTATTTCCTGACCCTTACAGGCTAATGGAGTTGTTCAAAGGGTCCAGTTGGCAGAGTTGGAGGCCAATTCCCACTCCAAAGGTCAACGATGTTCAGGGATGTTATTCATTTGACTCAGATCAACACACTTACTTTTTATAGTAAGTGTCTATTTTGGGTTAGTCAGAGCTTCTATCTTTAGCAGGGAACCTGGAGAATTTGCTAGCAGTATGGAATTCTAGTGACATTGACAGAGCTTCCAGTTTAGGACTTACAATCTATAGTAGGTCTTTTTAAGGTCAAAGCTATTTCTGGCTGGGGTACCCAAACTCATGGTATGCACAGAGATTAGCTCATTTGTTAGTTGACTCAGTTTCAAGGACTTAGTATTTTATAGTAAGTCAGTGGATGTTAGAGAGGCACCATTACTATTCTTAGTAAGGCAGTTGGATGCATAACTGATGCAATGGCTGACTCTCATGTTCAGTTTGAATCAACAAATAATGAGTATCATACATTTATGATATTTTAATTATTAATAAAGTAATAATTAATTAAAAGTGCACGTCCTTAAATATTATTTGACTTTATTTTTAAAAGGGGATTATAAAATGATTATAAAGTGCATACCATTTATTAAGTAAACTTTCTTTCAAACGGAGATATAAGTGTTAATATACTTTATATTGTGCACCAAAAAAGAGGGGTTATAATTGAATATTATACGTGAATTGCAACAAAAGCAAATGGCATGAAAAGCTAAGTAATTTTTAAGTTATGAAAAAAGTACTTGTGAAGATATCGCTTGGAAAATTACGTTAAAAATAACGCAAGAAAAAATGGATTCATTCGATTATGCATATGCGTTTGTTTTGGATTTTGGTGCGAGTTCTTTTGGAATTGGCGAGACTTCTTCCTAGGTTTTTGCAGGTTGGAGAACATAATCTTCTTCATGGAATTTGGCATGTGAGATGTTGGAGTAAACATTGAGATTTGTTATAGGGAGTGGCTCAATTGGGAGTCATCAATTGAGCTCAAAAGTGAAGAAATATCAAGGATTTGTGCATATATTTTATTCTTTTTTATTGCAGACATTGAAAAGCAGATTGCAATCTTTATCCTTGCTGCTACAGTACCCACGCTACAGTAACCTGCGAAGAGTAAATGCTACAGCATTTTTTTCTTTTCAATTGATAGATACAAGGGCTTTAAGTGCAGATTTTTATAAGGGAATTTCCACAATCAGTTGTGGCAGCCATTTGCAATTATCACCAACATTAAATATTCATTACCTGTGGTTATCTACAGGTTCATACATTACTATCATACATTTTCAGATTTGTAATAAAAGCTTGTGGACCTCCAGGAATGAATGGTTAATGAAAAGCATTGTGTGTGTGTGTATATTATGCTCAATAAAAACCATTGCAGCTCTATTTATTTCTAGAATATTTTTTATTTGCTATGTAATTATTTCTTGCTTGGCAATCCATTTGAAAAAATTCGTATATTATCACAATTCCAAAACAAATATATCATTTGCATAGCAAATTAGTGGTTTGGCAGAGTTGAAACATGTTGGGGTTCTTACAGTGGTATCAAAGCTTGCATGTAAAGTGTTTGACAAAATGTCAAACATCTAAAATTGAAAACCCAAATCAGAATCCAACTCAAAGAGTGAGTTATCATATGTCAAATCAGCGCTCATCTCAAAGAATGAGTTATCGATCAGCTTGAGATCTCCATTATCCCCATGCTTCATCCAATCAGTCTTCTCTCTAAAATAATGGGCCTCGTGTTTGATTCTCAATGCTTGAGTGTCAGCATCATGCTTAATCAAAGGATTACCATCACAATACTGAATAGAGTCATTTTCCTCATACCTTTCAATAACTGCTGCTACAAATCAGACTGGGAGCAACCTGAATTTTAAATTTGCACCTCATACTCTTGAGTGTCCTTAATGCGATGCTCTGATTTTTCTTCATGTTTAGGAGTTATCTCATATCTATGTCGTGTACTCAACATCCTCAAACTCTTCTTCCCTCTTTGATGCATGTTTTTCTTTAGAAGTATCTTGGAATTCTAACTTATTCCCATCTCATATTAGAACATCTTCTATAGGAGCAATATTGAAAATTTCACAAGAGGTTTCAATACATTCTTAATGAAGAAATAGTGAAATATCATTATGATCATTTATGGGTTCATCTAAGGAGTTCCCCTCTTCACTAGTTTTATCAATGGTAATCTGCAAATTACCAATTAAGAGTTTAGCATAATTCTCACATGTACAAGCTGATTCTTCCATAAAATAATCCTTAGCTGGTTGAAAATCATCATCTGGTTTGTTTTCACCATGCCCAATAAAAAATGTATTTCATCAAAAAACATTTTGCATATTGGGGTTTGAAGATTACGTTTTTGGCATTTGCATACAAAAACGCCTCATTCATTGACCAAGGAAGATCACATTTGTGTGAAGTTCCGATTGTTGTGTATGCCTGATAACCCGTTACCAACCTTGAATGATCGTACGAAAGGGTTGTAGAAGGGCCGTATGGAAGGAAGTACGGGCTTGAAGTATTGTACTGTGAGAAGATGTGAACAGAGCTGTACGGATGGTATAAGGGCAGTCGTACGGTCTGCCAATATAGGTCGTATGGTGTTGAGAAGAAGTCCGTACAGGATGGCAAGAATGATCGTACGGTGGCAAGGAGAAGTCTGTATGGTGATTGACTAGCCATATGGTGGAGGTGAGGTGGATGATGTACGATGATGGGAGAATGCAACAAGTTGTATGTCAGGTTGTACTGTAGGGTAGGATAGCTAGAGATGGGTGAAAGGAGGCAATCTCAGGGGTCCGTACGATGGTTGAGTGTCTGTATAGAAGTCCAGTCATGTGGATGGTGTTAGATGTGTTGTACGATGATGGTGGTAATACAATAAGGCAAGGTGAATGCAGAGAAGTTTGACAACCTGTTTGAAATGCTATGCAATATATTAAACACGAATAAGCTACCGAGAAAAACAAGAGATTGAACAGAAACACACTTACACCAAATAATGATATTCCACATACAAATGATGCTCCAATTTGCCAAATCCAAGCCAAGAAGAATACAGACGGAATAGGGTGAGGGTTGAATCCCACCGAAACCGAAATAGCCAAGTAGGGAAGATCTTTCACTTCCGAAATGACAAACAACAGAGAACCCCAACTGGAATTCGCAGTACGGAGAAATAATCTAAATTGCATACCTAAAGACTACCTACAAACCATGCTTAAATACCTGTCGGGGAAAACTTTCCGAGGGTGTACAAAGATAGTCGATGGCTATCTTTGGTAAATATTGTGTAGCCGACAAGTTGATGTCGTCTGTAAATATTGTATAGCCGACGAGTTGATGTTGTCAGTAATTGTTATGTAGCTGACAGGCCCCTTCGAGAAGGTTCTTCGGGATGGTATATGTACAGCTTTGGATCATGGTTGTAATCATCATGAAAAGCACCATGTAATCTCTTCGGCATATATGCGAATAATAAAAGGAGTACTGTTGTATTACATGTTCTTGTCTATTGTCTGTATGCATTAAACTATTTACCCCATACGGTAAACATTTGGCGCCGTTGCCATGGAACAAACCCGAGTCACCCGTGTGATAGGAGGAATGAAGACTAATGCTGAATCAGCTTAACAAGGATAGAAATAAGATAAAGGGAAAAGATGGAATACACACTGCACAAGAAATTTTAATTTTGGCACAACAGGCTAAGCACAGATGAAGGTTTTAGCAGATTGCCGACGAACACCGAAGCACCAAGGAATTGTTGGAAGAGACTCAACAGCGGTTGGATTTGGTGGAAGAAACAAAGGAGGAATTTCTAAACTTGTATAGACCGAGGGAAAAGAATCCAGAGGGAAGGGAATTAACTCGCACGGCTCAGAGTGTTGAGGGAGCACGAGCGTGGAGTGAACTTTTCGTCCGCGATACACTTCCAGAACGGACAACTTCGCTCAACAAAGACCCTTCTTCACCAAAGAACGCAGCTGTTGGAAATAAGACGACTATCCTAAACAGCGCCGGTGTTGGAGTGCAGAGCATCGAAGTAGAAGTGCAGAGCACCAGTGTCGGAGTACAGAGCGTCGGTGTCGGAGTGCAAAGCACTGGGGTTGGAATACAGAGCGCCGGTGTCAGAGTGCAGAACAACGCCGGTGTTGCAGTGCCGAACAATGCCGGTGGAGTAGTACTAAACAGCGCCCGTACAGAAAATCAAGTAATAATGGTAGGACCAAAGGAGAAGTTGCCAAAGTTTGATGGTGATGGTGATGGAACGGTTGATCCAGTCAAACACTGTGAGACATGTGAAACAATTTGGACGACAAATGGCATAACCGACACAGATGAATGGGTCCGACAATTTCCAACAACCCTACGGGGTGTAGCAGTGGATTGGTTTGCTGACACCGATCCCCAGAAATTAACTACATGGGCGGAAGTTAAAAAGGAGTTTATCACCGAGTTTCAATTGCTACGCGATGACAATGAGATAGTAGAAGAAATCTACACCACAAAGCAAGGAAAAAATGAAACCGTCCGTGTATATGCTAGAAAGCTAAAAGAATTAATAAATAAAATGGAAAGTAAATCGACAGATTGGCTGAAGAAGCGATGGTTCGTTGAAAGACTACGCTCGGAGTTAAGGAAGAAAATGAAGATTGTGCCACCATCATCATACACTGAAGCATACAATCAGGCGATGGACTTAGAGAGTGAACAGAAAATGAAAAAGAAGAAGAAAAGTAGCTCATCCGACTCAGATGACGAGTCTTCGGAAGAAGATAGCAGTGGTGACGAAAAGGGTAGCAAGAAGGTCCGAGCTCTCCAGAAGGATATGATTAGAATGATGAAGGAATTTAAGAATATGAAGAAAGAGACAAAGGGAAACGAGCTATGGTGCACAGAATGCAAGACAGAAGGTCACACGAAGGGATCCTGTCCAAAGAACCAGTTTTGTGAGATCTGCCAAATTATGGGACATTCTACAAAGGAATGCCCGTTCAATATGAAGACAAGAGGGCATCAACAAGTGCTCCTGACAGGCAGCTTCCATGTCAGGAGGGAATGGAAACACAAACCATGATGGTGCCACTTCGGGTGGGTACAGAAATAATAGCAGAGGACAAAACAACAATACCAACAATAATAATGGGGGCTGCAGCCGAATTCAGTACGATGCGAATGGCCGCTCGATGGTTCAATGCCAAGCATGCAATTTGTGGAGCCACTTTTGGAATTGTGTATCAACAAACACACCAAAGTTGTAATGTAGATGGTGCAGTCCTAGAGATCATGAAGATGCCAAGTGCCCGAAATCAGGAGTGAATTTGATCACCATCGGGACGGACGAAGAGGAGGTTCTGGCAATTACACGGAAACAAGCAAAACTGTACCCTGACCCAACAGAAGAAAAGAAGAGATTGGAGGAAGCGCGGGCAGAAATTGAGAAAGCAACACAAGTGGAGAAAGCACACTTGAAGGACATTACCGATACCTTAGCAAGGAACTACGTGGAACAGAATATCATACTACAGATATTACAAACTGAAGTACTAGTCAAAATAAACGATCTACTGCTCACAATGCCTCAACTTCGATCTACACTTGCAAACATCGCTCCAATTACTAAATTACCAGGAGAACAAGGAAGGGAGAAGGAAAGTGGAGCAAGTGCAGAGGACCCAATGTTGTTAGCCCTCACATCCGGACAACATCCAACGGTCGTCGAGATGGGAATTCTGGGAACTATTCTAACAGACAATTGTGGACGGAAGGTCAGGAGTGAATTTGTTACCAGAAGATACCTGGAAGAAGTTGGGACAGTCGACGTTGTGGCCACCTACATTCCAGTTGCTCACGACAGACTAGCATGGGATCAAACCGTTGGGAATCCTGATGGCACAACTTATGACTATTGGAACACAGCCGTTTCTACTCAACTTCGTCATCATCCCGCTGAAGAGGAGAGGATATGACGTCATTCTGGGCCGAGGATGGCTAGTAGAAGCAAAGGTTAAGCATGACTGGAAGAAGAATACACTATTAATGGAGAGTAAAGGACAAAAATTCATTATTGATTTACACACAACTGGTGGGCGAAGAAGCCGTATCATTTGATTCTAAAGAAGAGGATGAAAGAAAGCAGTGATTGGAACCCAATAAGGAAGGAGTCCTACGGTTGGAAGGTGGATCGACAGACGATGATTGGATTCGATGAACGGCCTTTTCCACTGGCAGATGGAGGATTACGAGCTCTTTCCGAGCTGTAATATGTTAAGGGTCGACGAAGGTGAGAAAGAAGAGGGAAATGAATGTCCGAAGGAATACAGAGAAGTAGAAGAAGGAAAGGCGATTACGACAAAAGTTGAAGGGAAGAACATACAGTACAAATCTAGAAAAAGGGCAGATTCCACCGTACGGTATATAATAAACAGACAACACAAAAAGAAAATGTTACGTCGAACCACAGATATAGTAGAAAGGTGTTGTCAACAAGGAAAACACATCATATGGTCTGCATAGGAAACAAAGAGGAAGGGTTTAATAAAAACTTCAGTAATATGGAGTGAAGGCTCTAAAATCAAGAATATAGTTATTGATGGCAAGGACTGGCAACCGACAGAATTCATGTTATCGAGTTTCGAAAACAAATTGGGCGATATGGAAAACCTAAGGGAGAGATCGTGTAACTTACATAAACTTGATGAGCAACGATTGCAGGCACAATGGGCCACGGAAGTGATGCAGAATAGGTGCAAAGCATAGCATGATAAACACCTGAAACTGAACAAGTTCCAATCGGGATAGCTGGTGTTGAGGTATGACGGACGGAACAAAATCAAACCATACAAGTTTAAAGTCAAATGGGTCAGGCCTTACCAGATCCAGAAGTAGGTGTAACAGAGCAATAAAGTTAATGGACGTTGGACGGGCAGGAAATTTCGGAAACGGTGAATGGTTCCAAGTTAAAAATATATCATGCGCGAACTGTTTCGTCATCAACAAATATCGAAGAGCAATAAAAAAAATTATAATAATAAAGAGTTATTAAAGGTCACCGTACGACATCTTGAGCAGTTTAATGAGCACTGTACAAAAGAAGAAGTGGTGCTTTAAATATATGCACTATACAACCCCTTTATGTGCCCCACTGTAACCGTACGGCAAGGAGTCGTCACATAGAATTTTGCCTAAAAGTAAATCTCGTACGGTGGAACGCAAAAGGGCTAGGCCAGATACCATATGGCTGGAAGATAACAGGACCCATACGATACATAAGGATAAGCTGAGGAATGGCCGTACCATGAAGGAGAAGCAGAGACCATACGTATTCAATAGGACACGGAGGCCATATAGCATGCTTTGAAGGCAATCAAGCGGGAGTAGACCAAGGGTTGTACGCTGGCTACAAAGACCCGTACGGCTTATATTTGCATCAGGGAGATTACCCTGACGTGAATAAAGAAGACTGATGTATAGAAATTAGCTTGCAGGAGGATTTTGGACACCATACGGTACAATAGAAACAAGAAATTTTTGTTTTGCCTAACCATGGCTACAGTACCACCGTATGGGCATGCACAGGCAGAGGTCCATTTTGGGTTGAGTTTTGCAGACATTTTTTGAGTGATCAAAGAGAAAAGGAGAAAGATGTAGCCGTACAACAGAAAGAAATAGAGAAAGGAGCAAAAAAAATTTAAAAGAAATTTGACAAAAAATAAAAAATGTTCAGAATTAATAACGTATGATGCTGAAGCAAAGGGAAAGACATAAACAGGTAGAAAACACAAGTGGTTGGTTGAAAGAGTGTGGGATTGAAAGAAAATCACAAAAAAGATGTATTCCATAGAGTTTTGTGTGGTTTTGAGAGTGTTAATTTGGTATCGTGACAGGGAGCGCACCTGGGGCTCTGCCCCAGGACCCCCAGTCGGTGCAGTTATCAATCGTGGAAAGTGTGACCAGTTGATGAGACCTAGAGTTGCTGCAAGCATAGAGTGTCTGTGTACCGGAGGTGGAAAGATCAACGGAGCAAGCTTTTCGAGAGGGGTGATACGCTTTGAGGCACTCAGAGTAGGTGTTGGACGTGAAGCTGTCTTGGTAGATGCATAGAGAGCTCGAGAGGAGTTGATCATCCAGTTGAAGGCAGTATAGCGACACTTGGCTCAAAGTACCCAAGAGTTGGAAGTAGAGAAAGCAGCACGGGTGGCTATCAAGGTCAGCTTGATTAAGGAGACAACATTGTGTTAGTAGAGACTACAAATGCAACGTGGATTGGAGACCAGTTTGGTGCAGGCATGGGACGAATGTGAAAGTGGTGTGATAGAAACAGATCTATCTTGTTGTAGTTAGTCAGTTAATGTATTCCGCTTTGTTAATCTATCTCGCATATTTTGTAATTGTCGTCCGGAGACGACTTTTTCTTTTGGGGGGGTGATGTCGTCAATAAATATTGTGTAGTTGACAGGTTGATGTCATCGGTAAATATTGTGTAGCCGACGGGTTGATGTCGTCGGTAATTGTTATGTAGCCGACGGGCCCCTTCAGGAAGGTTCTTCGAGATGGTATATGTACAGCTTTGGATCATGGTTGTAATCATCATGAAAAGAACTATGTAATCTCTTCGGCATATATGCAAATAATAAAAGGAGTACTACTGTGTTACATGTTCTTGTCTATTGTCTGTATGCATTAAACTATTTACCCCATACAGTAAACAACGGCAACACAAACTACGAAAACAAAACAAAAATGGCTTCGAGATATATTAAATCAATTGGCCCATTAACAATAGTTTGATTAATAATCTATTTTATGATAGGGATATTACAGTTTGCAAGCATTGAAATAGTCAAAGAGTTGTTTGGAAAATTTGAAATTGAAGAAAACTCCTTCATTTCAACTTTTTTTTCTTCCAAATTCGGCTCTTTGAGCTCCAAGTAGAAGTTTTCAAACCTTTGCTATTTTGTTACATATTTTGGCTTATCATTGTACACTTGTTCAAAGACATGCCATGTATTTTGTAAATTTCCTTTAAATAAGATGAAAACTTCAATTTTCAAATGATTGGAATTTCCCCAGACTCCAATTTCGAAATTGCATATAGGAGAGCAACTTGATATTTTGTCATGTTTGAATAAAAAACCAAAGGTATGTTTTTGTTTGGTGCATAGTTTTGCTTGTTTGTTTGCTTGCCTGTTTTGGCTTCCTTTCTAGAAGGAAGTTGAAAAGTCCTACCGCAAGTGCATAATGCATCCATTCACATTTCATCTTTTCATGCAAATGCATATTGTATCCTTTCACTTTTCACCAACACATGTCAATGCATTTTACATCCACTTCCCAATATATGCAATCGCATCCATTATCATTTACATGTAATTCCATCCTTCAAACCCAATTGCATGTTTTGCATGTAAATCACTTTACATGTAATTACATCTAGAGTGTCCGACTTTGGTAAAAGGTCACACTTTCAAACACCAAAGTCGCCATTTGCACACATCCATATGCATCCCAGCTTGCATTGTTAGCCATATCCACAAAAGCCCATCTTTGCCCATATGCAATCCACCCTTGAGAATCTCACCCAAATACATATGCTTTCCGGTTCATTTCCAGCTATCATATTTATTCCATAAGTATCTAATCCATACATCGAACTCCCATCTCTCATGGATTCGTCATTGTAACTCAAATCCCAAAGTTTTCATGAATCTAATATCATTGGAAGAAGTTTTCATCTTCATGTTATAGTGCACTTTTCAAGATATGTCAGAACTTCTTCAAAGAATGAAGACATCTAGTAAAGAAGGCATGCTTCGAATCTAAAGAAATAGTAATTCATTTAGTCTCCCTTTTCGCAATGGTTGTCCAACAACCTGAGTTCATGTGGGAATGCGACAAGCACTTTGCCTCAAAAAAGAAAGGAGTTAAAGGTGTTGATGGAAAGTTGTTCCGAGTTTACATCAGACACTGTCGAGAAGGTTTCAAAGTGTCAGAGACTCTAGAAATCTACAAAGGAAAATACACGACAACTCAAATGAGAAAAAGCTTGATCACCTAAAGTTTTCAAATGACAACTAGAAACTCATCAAAGAGAATGCAATGGTGCAGAATACACGAATCCCTGATCCAGCAATCATCAAGAAGTACAAGGCTTTTGTTGATAGTCTACAAGATTGATTCATTCAGAGTCAATAGTTTCAACATTTTCTTGAAGAGTTTTCCAGCTTTGTAGAGGCAAAAGATGGATTGCATGTAATCCAATAACATGTAATGCAATCGCATGTAATCTAATAATTCTTCTCACCTAGTTAGACCGGGTCAAAGTTGGTTGAGTTGCTCCCACTTTTTCCTCCTTTTTCTAACTTCTTTTTCCTATATAAGGAGTGTCCCTCTCATTGTAAAAATCATCTTTTGTTGTATGCAAGAAAGCTCTGCCAAACTTGTGCAAGCATAACTTTGATTGTGTAGTACTAATTTGGAAGTAAAGTGAATAAAAAAAGCAATTGGATTTGAAGCTTTGATTGGAAGCAATTGTGATAGTGCAAACTAGAAGCTTTGACTATAATTTGTGCCTATTTTCTTTGATTCATGTTATTATTGTGTTCAATAATAGAGCATAGTGAGTTAAGAAGTAATCAAAGCCAAAGCTTTGATTGAGAGCAGTTGTTGTAATACATAGACTAGGAGCTTTGACTGAAATTTGAGTTACCATCTCAAATTCACAAAAAATAGTTAGAACTTCCCTCCTTCTGGAAGTTTTTGTGCCCAAATGGTAGAGGTTTTTCTTATAGAATAGACTAAAACTAAAAATAAGTTATAGAATAGAGATCATCTACTTCTGGAAGTCTTTGTGCCCCAATTGTAGTGATTTTTATTATAAATTAGATAAACTAGAGTTAGAGGCAAACCGGTACACTTTCAATCAGCCTTTGAGTTGGTGTTGATTTGTCGGTATCACCATTTCCAGCTACTAGATAGAAGTGTAGCCAAAGATTTCATCATGCCTATTACTCACTCCACGGGTAAGTGGATTCTTTCCTAAAAATTAAGAGAAAAGAACACTGGTAACACCCCTTACGAATCTCTCAACTTCTTACTTACCTTGAGTTGATCCAAGGAACGGTGAGAAGTGGGAGCCTTCCTTTTAAGGTAGGAGAGACTTTGTCTCAGACGCTATGGCTAGTCTACCTATTTTGTAACTGAATTTTCACAAAACTGTCGGTTGCAAAATATCCACCCAACAAGTTGAATTGAAGCTTTATAGTCACCCACCAAAAAATGAGTTTGAGGAATTTGTTAGTGCCAGAGAATAGCTACAGAAGGTTGCACCAGGATAAACCCAAAAAGGTCAGGAACTACTGAGCTGTCCATGTGAATACTTGATCAATTAAGTTGCAGTTATTCATAAACTTATAGTTGGAAAACTTGTTTTATTACTAGAATTATGAGCATGTTCTATTTGGAATCGATGCAACTTTCTTATATAAGGAATTAAATGTATGTTGATTGGAATGCTGTTTTCTCGAATGAGTATTCTTGGTTGTAAGTGCATGGCCTGTTAGTCTCATCATCACATTCTGGAAATAAATGATTGTGTTCTCAAAAGGTTTAAAAATAAAAAAGAATAAACTTAAAAACAGAAAAATAGGGTAGCATATATCAGCCTCCATCTATGTAACATTTTTCCATTCTAATATAATAATTAGTTAATCAAAAGAAAAGGGCATGCTTGCAAATGTCCACATACATAAAGAGATGAATAGTTATGCTATAGAAAGAGGTTTATTTTTTACCATGTATTGGAACTTTTTAAGATGGACCTCTTATCTTCTTTCTTTCAATTTTAGATACCTCAAAATGTTTCCAAAGATAGAAATTAAAGTAGACTGGCACTAACCTTTACTACTAATCCAGAATCAACTCCCCGTCTTCGCATGAGCATTAATAAAGACTCCTCATAACCTTCATGGTAAAAACCAGCCATTAATGCCTCTCTTCTGGATGCCTGCACTCCGATCACACAAATGTGTAAGCACGTTATTCATGGGTACTCCTCATTAGATAACATTATATTCTTCTTTGAAATATATTAACCAAGTACAACCAAACAATAAATAAATCATCGTTGTCACTAAGCTACTTGTGGACTACTATTGCAAAATACAATGAAAGGCAAAACATAATATAACTTCAATATCCATGCTATATTATCTGATTCTAATAGTTTCCTGCTTCAAAGTCCTCTAAAAAATTTCAAATCAATGCCAAGGCCATGGAATAGATATTGGTTGTGAATAAAACATGTTTAAAACATCAATAAAAAGCTAGATGAACAAGGTGAATCTCATTTTTTGCTACATGAAAAACAACAAAATAACTTCCCGATGGGTTTCAATCACATACAAGTGTGAATATAACCATATAATGCTTCCAACTATGTGTCCTCACAACACTCTGACTTCAATATGATCATGAAAAAGCCAACAGTAAATCAAATTAAGATTGGAATTTGGAGCAATATTATCCCTCTCTCTTTATTCTTCAAACAAGGGGTGAAACCGCCCAACAAAAGATACAATGAAGTATCAGAAAGCTTAAAAGCGTGGAATTGAATTACTCCATATCCAACAGAATTCAGAAAGTGAATGTATCTCCAAGTATCTGTCGCTAATCCCAGTACATGTGTCATTAAAATACATACTCAAGTATGGTTAAGTGACAAGTCTCAAGTCTCGTAAAAGTCTGACCTCCCAGAACAGTTCGGTTTGTTTTAATGCTCAATTGGCTTGGACTTGTAGGTGTTGGATTGTTTGTGCTAAATCCTGTTAATTTAAAATAAATCCATATGACTAAATACCAAACCAGGAGTATAGAACCCTTTAGTGAGGTACTTGATAACAGTATTAAATTCAAAAATCCACTGAGTGGGAAATTCATGAGCTCATAATTTTAAATGGTCCATTGTTCTATTATCTCTACCACGACTTCATCACACAGTTTAGAAGCACTACAAATAAGAAACAAACGTTTTTTAAAGGCAATTTTATTTAAATGCCAGGTACTCTTAAGAGTCTTGGCAGCATAAATCGTTTTACTGATTTTGACATTTCTAAAAATTAAAAAGTATTTGTTTTTTATGTTTTCTGAGAAGCTCTATGCAGCCTAACATATAAAGGATGAATCTGGAGTTCATTCTATTATTTTTGGCATGAATGGTCTTCCCCATAGAGGCAATATAATAAAGTTATAAATCATAATTATAACGCACTTCTCATCTTTTAAAAATTTCTTTCTATTATTGAGAATTTATACCTTTTGATGAGTTTGTTGGTTTTGTATATTTGGTTATTCTCTACCTAGGCCCTAATTACAAGCTTATCTAAGGACCACATAAGAGCTTTTAAGTTTTAACGGCAATTCCACTTGAGGTGGTGTTATCACGTTATTACATTTTACTTCATTTGGTGTCTTACCTTTGGTGCACTTATCACTTTTCCACCTTAAGATGATCCACCTTTAGTGGACGTGTTGCACATGCTTCATTCTACCTTGGAGGGTGATCCACCTTTAGTGGACATGTGACACTTTCAAGTTGTCTCTTGATTATCATGTCACAACATTACAAGACATGTCATAATCTTGTGCATTCCTATGTTTTCACCCTGGTCTATTTAATCAAGGGGTCTTCTATATACTTCCATTAATTCTTTGGCATTCTTGATGACTACAACATTTATTTTTGTCAAATTATATCTCTCCATTTGGCCTCTAGATCTTGAGTAGCTACCTTCATGACCAAATCTTAAAGAGTTACGTCCTATGCTATGGAGACTTTGGATTTTGACATTTAAGCTTTCAAAGAGTTTTTCATTTCATTTTTCAAAACCCAAATAACATGTTGGTTTCATGAAAAATAAATTGCCATGAAGAATAAAATGTATACTGGAAGGAAACTATAATTCTCAGTTATATAAAATGCAGTTATTCAGATTAAAATATTGTTAGGGGGCTGTGGATAAAACTTTCTGAGAATGTCAAAAACTGAAGAAGTAAGAGCATACACATACATGTCAATGAAGCTCAGTAAAAAACTATGCAGAGAAGACCTCATACCAGCTAGAAATGAAGCTGTTTCTATAAAGCCATTAACCTCTTTTTCTTAAAAAAGAAAAATGCTTAGATCTCGAAACTCTCACCTATCTAACCAAGTGAATTGATCCTAGATTTTCAAGCGTGATGGACCAATGCAATCCATTCCATTTCATTTGACAAGACACTCACACCTTGGCCAAACAAACATAGAAGCATTCCTTTTGTTCATTCTAAATGATTAACTTTCCTTAAGTTGCGGGATCAAAATAAAACTGTAGAAATGTTTTTAACATTGAAGGCTTGCCACAAACCTTGGGATAGCAGGCACACCCTTACCTAACAAAAATAATATCAATAGAAACATAATCACCAATGTAGATGTCATTTATGCCAAGAATAGTTGAATAAGACATTTGCTACTTAATGTAATAAAACCTCGTTTCGAAGGGGTGTCAGTGACGGTTGGAGACATGACCAACTGTGTTGAGTCTATCTGTATGGAGTCTTGAACAAGTGAAAGGGTGGTGAATGTTAGTATGGACATTAATGTAAGACTTTGGTACAATCAATAAAGTAACATTCTGCGATTTGAATGTGTCGTGCATTTTCTATGGTATTGTTCTTCATATTGTTCCTTTGTTATAATAGAACTTGTTGCATGTGCAATGTCCCCTTTTTCTAGCAAGTTTCGGCAGTTGGCTTGGTCAATTTACCATTATGACCCTTGTAAGCTGACAGTGGAATTTAAGGGTTTCAGTTGTGGGGTTTTAGGCATTCCAACAACTTATGGTGTGTTTTGGCTCTAGTTCAAGGACTTACTATTTATAGTAAGTCACACTATTGGTTCTGATAAGCTCAATTGAGTGTAATGTCCCCTCTTTAGTTCGACATGACATTGATCATGGATTTTGCCTATTCCAGACTCTCGTAGGCAAATGGTGTGGAGAGAGAGTCAATTTTGCGGATCAGATGGTCATATCTTGCTCTTGAAGAAGTGTTAAGAGGTTATATTTTATTATTATGTGTTATTGGGGCCTACATGTTATAATTTTAAGTTGAGTTGCACTTTTTATTTTATAAAATTACTTTATTATAAAAAGTGCATTATAATGAGATTTTATAAAGGATGTTTCTAGAAGTTCTAGCAACTTCTTAGAAAAGTGAATAAATAGAGGGCTGAGCCTCTCATTTTGGACATGCTTGGATTTGAGATTTCTTCTACTTCTTCCATTGTGGAGCAAATTTGTAGTCTCTTGGGTCTGCAAATTATTTGATCTTTGGGAACGAATCACTCCCTTGGATTGGCGACTTTGAGGGTGTGAAATATCACCTGAATTGTTGCATTTGAGGAGTTGGTAATTCAGCCATCTCATTTGGACTTCATTGAGATTCAGTTATAAGGGTTTACTTTGGTTGGAATAAGGGTTTCAGTTGTGCCCTAGCATTTGTGGATTGATTAACAGGGTTTGTAGACACAGTTGTGCATTATTTTCAGACTGCCAGTCTAGGGTTTGGACCCACGTTTTTGCTCATAACTCCTAATTGGCTTGACGGATGAATTTCATATTTTAGGGGGTTATTCAGCAACCCTAGGCGCCCAGATTTATTGCTTTTGGAGTGACAAAAAACGCTGCAATATTTTTATCTAGCAGCCGTACTAGGCCGTACCTGTACGACCCTGTCAGTTGGGCAGCAGCAGCAATTTTGTTAGTCGGTTTGGGGCAGATTGTGAGGTCTTCGTGTGGCATTAATTCAGCATTCATATCCGGCAAAATTGGAGCTATTCCAGGTGCACAAACTGAAGTTTTGATTGCCAAAATATTGCATGTTATGGATTAGAACAGTCAGCATTGTCATTGCATAAATAGTTATTTCCAGTCATTAATAACTGTTGTAAAAGTTTCGTCATTTGCAATCTGAACTGGGTTATTGTTCATACATTGCATTGTCAAGAGCTTGATGTATTAGAAGTGCATAGTTGTGATAGTCTCTCATTGTAATCAGTTCTATTTGCTGTCATAAAATCAGAATTGCATTGGACTTCATATTTGAGTTTCATATTGTCATCTATCTCTTAGATTGGTAGTGTTATAATCTGGAATTTTTGTTCATACATTATTGGCATCATATATTGAGGTTTCGTTGTACAACAATTAGTAATATTGCAGCCTTATTCGATTACATGCCAACTGTTTGACAAAATTCCTAAGTCCAGTTTGAGGGTTTCAGTGGCCTTTATAGTAAGGGTCATTACATTGAGTTAGAGGAGTTGAGTGATGCTCTCAGTTTTTATTTTGGGCTTCTGGTTTGGGTTCCAAGAATCTTGGAGGGAGCGTCTATTTATAGTAAGTCAGCCTATTAGGTTTATTCAACGTCTTTCTTCATCATGATCACTCTAGTGTTGTCAGATTTCGATTCTGGTGTTGTCAGAATATTATGTTATGGTGAAAAGGTCATTTTTGGGAGCCAAAAGCAATTAATAAATTATAATGGCACTTTATTATACTTTAATGTTGTTTGGAGGAAGCTTCTGAAGTAGAGTTTATTTGGGAAACTTGTGCCATTTGGAGATTATAAATATGAGCCCATTTGATGAGAAACGCGTCTGATTATGTTATTTTGCTCTTGTTATCTTTGTGACATTTCTAAGTCTGAAGTTTTGTGCCCTTGCCGAGGTATAAGGGTTTGGTTTGAATTTCTGAGAAGTGCCTGGCAATCCATAGCTGAGGTATTGTGGATGTGGGAGCTATTGTTTCTGAGAATTATTGTAGTCTTTCAGGGGTTGTATGTTGATTTTTTTTTTCATATAGCTTGGAAGGTGGAGTTGCTTTAAAGAAACTTGAGTTGGATGTATAACAACAGCTTTAGTATTTTTTATTATTTTATAGAATAATTATGAGTTTGTGAGGCTGCATATAGGAAGAGTGATTTTATGTGTTTTAAAGCCAAAGAAAGCAAGGAAAGTTTCTTTCCTTGCTTGCTAAGTAAAGCAATTATGCTCTATATATGTAAAATTGTTGTAGCAAACTCAATTGTATTTTGGAAAAGAAAGTTTGTTGTTGGGCTGAATAGAAGATCCAACAGTTGCAGGTTTTTCCCCAAACTAAGGTTTCCTGGGTATATCTGTGTTATTGTTTATCTATGACTGGTTTCTATTATTTTTGCTTCCGCTATTTTGTTTCAATTAATTAACCTAGAGTATTAATTATTATAAATCAAATAGAGTATCTTTCTATGATTTTATTGTGCAATTAATCTATAATTGGGTTATAAGAAATTAACATGGTATCAGAGCTTTAAACTTTGACTATAGAGCCAAGATTTGTGATGCAGATTTCAAAAGGAAAAAAATCAGTTTTTTCTTTGCAGGATTTCTTGTGGCTATGGCAACTAGTGTTTGATACGAGGATAGACTTAAGGGTGCCTCTAACTTCTTGCAGTGGAAGGTTTGAATTACATCTATTCTCAAGGAGTACAGATTGTGGATCTATGCTAGTACAGCAGTGACACCACCTATTAATGATCCTAATTCTTTGGTTTTGCATGAAGTCAAGGAGGCCAAAGCTCAAAGAATCATTCTTGATAAAGTAAGAGATCATTTAATTCATCTATCGGGGAAAGGCACTACCAAGGAGATGTGGGATACACTCACAAGACTCTATCAGAGTGACTACCAAAGTCATAAGATGATGCTCAAGGACAAATTGCATAATAACAAGATGTCCAAAGGCGAGAGTGTGACCTCTTATTTGTCCAAGCTGAGACAAGTCAAAGATGAGCTGGTTGTTGCTAGAGAGACAATTGCTGAAAATGAGTTGGTGTGTATAGCCTTAAATGGTTTTTCTAAGCACTGGGAAGTTTTTGTCAAGTTTGTGGTCGGCAAAGATTGGCTACCTGATTGGGCAAGACTTTGGGATGATTTTGTTCAAGAAGAAATCCGTGAATGTGCTCATCGAGGAGACCAAACAAAGAAGGTTAAACACAAAGAAAATCTTGCTCTTGCCAGTAAGGGTAAGAAGAAGTCTAATAAAGGGCCTACTAAAGGCTCTTCTTCTTAGAGTGGGCAGAAGAAAGATCTGAGCAAGATAAAATGGTTTTGCTGCCATCAAATGGGTCACTATGCCAATCAATGTCTGAATAGGAATAAGAAAAACGACAATCAGAAGAAGAAAGTTGCTTCTATAGCCGAGGTGGACGAGTTTGAATCACAATTTGAGAATGAGTTTTCACTCATCGTCTGTCTCTAAAGCTCAGTTGCCAATAAGGTTTGGTATATTGATAGTGGGGCTTCTTGTCACATGACAGGAGTCAAAGACTGTTTCACCAAGTTGGAGGACAAGAAGCTGGATTTCTATATAGAAATCTATGACAATGGCAAGTACCATGCAACTGGTGTAAGCACTGTCAAGTTTCAGAGGGAGTCTGACAAACCCTTGTTGGTGGAGGATGTGTTATATCTTCATGTCATTACAAAGAATTTAATTTAAGTTTCTATTTGGAAGACAAGGGTTACATTGTAGCCTTTGAAAGGAGAAAACTTAATATTCGTCCCAAAGATTCCAAAGTTGCAAAAGTGAATGGAGTTAGACATGGTAGCTTGTTTCGGTTGCAGTTTGAGCCTGCGCAAGCATTGGTAAGCAGTTCTAAAGGGTAGGGATAATTGTGGCATAGGAGGATGGTTCATCTTCACCATGGAGCACTTAATGTGCTCAAGGAAATAGTGACGAGGCTGCCTGAGATGAAGACAGAAAAGCATGAGGTATGTAAGAGTTGTGCTCTTGGAAAATATGCCAAGACCAATTTTCCAAGTAGTGATAGTAGATCTGATGGGATTTTGGATCTCGTACACTTGGATGTGTGTGGTCCTATGTCAACAGGATCCTTAAATGCGTATAACTATTCTGTTACTTTCATTAATGATTTCTCCAAGAAGACATGGATATATTTTATGAAGAACAAGGATAAGGTTTCTGGTAAATTCAAAGAGTTTAAGGCTCTTGTGGAAAACCAGATAGGGAGAAAGATTGGTATATTGAGGTTTGATAATGGAGGCGAGTATACCTTGAATGCCTTGAAAGATTTTTGTGCTCAGGAAGGTATCAAGAAAGAGTTGGCACCTCCATACAACCCTCAACAAAATGGGGTTGCTAAGCGGAAGAATAGGGCAATAGTTGGAGCAGCCAAGGCCATGCTTCATGATCAGGACTTGCCTTGGGGCAGAAGATTGCAATACAGTTGTATATTTGCAAAATAGGAGTCCTCATGAAGTGTTAGGAAAGTTGACTCTAGAAGAGGGGTTTACTGGTAAGAAACCAAATTTGAGCCATGTTCACATTTTTGGATGCCTTGTGTATTGTCACATTCTTGTGGAGAAAAGAACAATGTTAGAACCAACTGCAGAGAAGGGTATCCTTGCTGGGTACAGTGAAACTTCTAAGGCTTATCGGATTTGCATTCCTTCCCTAAGGAAAACATTTGTTCGTAGAGATGTAAGGTTTGAGGAGGAGAGGGCTCTTCAACAGTCTAGCAGCTTGATAAATAAGGAGGAGAAATCATCCACAATTGAGGTAGCACAAATTCCTCAAACTTCAGTCACTCAAGCTGGAAAGAAAGACAAGCAAACCTAACACAATGATCAGGAAAAACAAAGGAATCCTCAGCTTCATATCCCTATTACAGAGAAGAGGAAAAATAGGGCAGCTAAGAAAACTTTAAGAGAGGCTCATTAATATGTTGGTGATCCAAAAATTCAGTTAGACAGAGAAAGGCTCCCAAACATTATTCTGATTATGTAGCACTTATGAGTGAATTAATTATGGTAGAGCCTTCCAGCTTTCAAGAGGTATCCCAGCACCAAATTTGGAAGGATGTTATGGTGGAAGAGTATTCTTCCATCATGAAGAATAGCATGTGGGAGATAGTACCAAAAGATAAGTTTGTGGAGGGCTCAAGATCGTTGTATAAGATTAAGCATGTTGTAGATGGTAGTGTGGAAAAGTTCTAAGGGTTTTCTCGAAAGGAAGGAATTGACTACGACGAGACTTTTTCTCTAGTAGCGAGGTACTCTTCCATAAGAGCTATAATTTTTATGGTTGCAAAAATGGGATGCAAGATTCACCAGATGGATGTTAAAATTGCATTTCTCAATGGAGTAATTAAGGAAGAAATTTATATTGAGCAGCCTAAAGGATTTGAAGCACATGGAAGGGATTCTCATGTCTATAGGTTGAAAAGAGCACTATATGGACTCAAGCAAGCTCCTAGGGGATGGTATTCACATATTGATAGTTACTTGCATAGTGTGGGCTTCATCAAAACTAAGGTGGATTCAAACCAATACTATGCTCAAATGACAGGTGAACTTCTCATATTGTTGTTGTATGTTGATAACTTATTTCTCGCAGGGGCAGAATGGCTCATATCACACTGCAAGCAACATCTTGAAGGAGAGTTTGAAATGAAGGATTTGGGGTTGATGCAATACTTTCTGGGATTAGAGTTGTGGCAAAAAGAGGGAGAGATTTCCTTGAGCAAGGGAAATACTTAATTGATATCTTGAAATGATTTAGGATGGAAAATTGTAAGCCCGTGTGGACACCACTCGTGACGAATTGGAGGAAGATTGATGCCTCCAAAGTAGAAGCAATGGGCCCTGCTTTTGTAGACAGTTGGTAGGCTCTCTTATGTATCTAGTCAACACTAGGCCAAACATTTGTTTTGTAGTGAACTCTTTGTCAGTTTATGATGGAGCCTAAATGTGTGCAATAGATAGCTGGAAAGAATGTTTTGAGTTATCTATGAGGCATAGTTGATTATGGGTTTAAATATGTTCAGCAAGATAGAGTGAAGCTTGAAGGGTTTACTAATGCAGATTGGGCAGGCAGTACATTTGACACGAAGAGCACTTCAAGGTGTAGTTTCAGCTTGGGATCAGGAGTTGTCTCTTGGTACAATAGGAAACAGAAGTCAATCAACAAAGTTCTGCAGAGACTGAGTATATGGCTGCTAGCATGGCTACATGTGAGGGTATCTGGCTCCATAAACTTCTAGTTGGGCTCTTTGATCTGAAACTAGATCCTACAATCATTTACTGTTATAATTAGAGTTGTATCAAACTTTCTGAGAATCCAATGTTTCATGACAAGTCCAAGCACATTGAGATCATGTACCACTTCACCAGAGATTGTGTGAAGGGGATAGTGAAACTTCGGTACATTCCTATAGAAGAACAGATAGCAAACATCTTGACACAGGATTTGGTGAAGAATAAGTTTGTATTCTTTAGGGATAAGCTGGGTGTTGTGCAGAATACCTTCCTCTCTAAGAGGGAGTTTTTTTTTTTGTGTAGCTTGGAAGGTAGAGTTGCTTTAAAGCAACTTGAGTTGGATGTTTAACAACTTTAGTTTTTTTATTCTCTAAAGAATAATTATGAGTTTGTGACGTTGCATAAAGCAAGAGTGATTTAATGTGTCTTAAAGCCAAAGAAAGCAAGGAAACTTTATTTCCTTGATTGCTAAGTAAAGCAGTTGGGCTCTATATGTGTAAAGTTGTTGTAGCAAATTCAATTGTATTCTAGAAGAGAAAGTTTGTTATTAGGCTAAATAGAAGATCCAACAGTTGTAAGTTTTTCCCCAGATTGGGGTTTCCTGGGTATATCTATGTTATTGTTTATCTGTGATTAGCTTCTGTTATTTTGCTTCCGCTATTTAGTTTTAGTTAATTAACCAACAATATTAATTGTTATAAATTAGATAGAGTATCTTTTTGTGATTTTATTGTGAAATTAATCTGTAACTAGGTTATAAGAAATTATCAGCATTTACTATGGCTGGAAGACATTGTTGGCTAGAGCATTGTTGGTCGAAAGATGGTGAGGATTTACAATTGATTAAATATATTGCTTGGCGCCTGAAATTTATTGTCCAATATTGAAGCTCACTACTCACCAACCGTCTCTATTCATTGTTTCTTCTTGGGCAATTCTTTCCTCTGTATATTCAAGCCGACGTAGCTGGGTTCATAGGCGTCATTATTGGAACTGTTATTAGAGGAACAACGTGCCAAAATACAACGTGAGCAATAGAGTCAACAAGTGTTGCAGCAATTTGTTGAAAGTAACTAACAAGAAACACAAGAGTGGGATACCTCACGGCGTAGAACACCCAACCAATGAAATAATTAATGCCCTTAATACCAAACAAACAACCAAGGCGATTCGCAAAAGAGGAAACATGGGGAGAAGTTGCATTGCGATGGTCATTACGCATCAAGGAACAAGAGGAGATGCATCGCCATCTAAAGGAACTTTGTGAGCCATATAGAAGGAATCAACCAGAAGAACCAACCTACTTTGAATTGGAGGCGGACGAATTGATTGAAACTACCATAAGGGGAATAGTAAACTTGGTTGTTTTTTGAAGAATGAAAAATAAGGGTTTGGAGGACAAACTTGGAAATGCCAACATGAAGAGAGTATTGGACAAGCAAAGAAGAAAGCTACAATTAGACTGAAGAAGAGGTACAAGGAAAAGGAGTAGAGATAACTTTGCCTACAGAAAATACATGAGGCAATAGTCAGCAAACAAGAATGGAAGGAATAGTAGAGAAACAAAAACTTCCTAGATTCATAGGGGATGGGTCAAACTACCTAGAATGTCACTACAAGAAGTGTATAACCATATGGCATGCAAATGAAGTAAATAACTAGGATGATTTTTTAAGAGCATTCCCGAACCCTGAGTGGGCATTGCCATCAACTAGTAAACAGAGTTGGCGCTACTAAGAAAACATCATGGAAAGATCTCAAAACAGCCTTTGAAAAGGAGTTTAGACTACATGAGATGATAACAAAATAGTCACAAAAAAATATAATACCAGACAAGGGAAGAATGAATCTGTACAAACCTACAACCAGAGACTAAAGGAGCTTATAGACAAATTGGAAAATAAATTAGTGGATGGATTGGAAAAAAAGTGGTTCATTGAAGGGCTAACCCCATCCCTATGGAGAAAGATGAAGGTGGTACCACTATCCTCGTACACAAGTTCTTGCACACATGCCATGGGCATTGAAAGAGAAAGCAAGACCTCAAAAGGAAGGAAGCATGGGATTGACAGTAATAGTAAGGAAGGAAATAGTGGAGAACAATACAAAACAATACAAGTGTTAACAACAAATATGATGCAAATGATGAAGGAGATAACCACTAGGAAAGTAGCAACAAAAGAAGGCAAGGAACTCTGGTATATTGACTACCAGTTGTGAGGGACACACAAAAGCCAGCTGTCCAAAGAGGGCATTCTAAGACATATGTCAAGTACTAGGACATTCCATTGAGTAGTGCCCATATAACCTGAAGGCAAGAAGTGCCCAAGTATTCTTTAACCAAGGTGAACAAGTTGATGGAGCCCAAATTTGTATCTCCGTGTGTGAAATTATGTTGGAAAGTTTTATTTTGTGAAGAACAAATGATAATCAGGAAATTGTAAGATCCAATCATGGAATGAAGGATACTAGACTAAATGCATCCAAGTGTGCATATACTTTTGAAGAACTCATTGCAAATTTAAAGCAGGCATTATGTTGGATGCATAGCAGGTTTGAGTCAGAATTTGGAGCAATCATAAAAAGTATTCATCTCATCAATTTGATTGCAGATTTGATAAGACTCATATGGAAAATGTGAGCATTCCAACATAGCGGATATGAGCCAAATAATGAGGTACTGATTACCAGATTTATCAGAGCTTTCAAGGCAGAATTCTGAAGAGTGTTTGAGCAGATAGGAGGACTTTTGATCAAAGTTGAGGAAGCTTCATCCAACGTGTAAAATCTAGAAATAATTAGAATATTTTTTAACATATTTGTGAGAAAATATGCAGGCATTTGACAAAAGATATGTTACTGTATTTGCAAAAGAAGATGGGTAAATCTCTGATTATACTAGAACTAGTGTTCTGGAGGCCAAGCCACACACTATTTTATACTATAGCAAAGCAGATGAAAAGAAAAGCAAAAGCCACTAACATTCAATGTGTCATTATTCAGGCCTGTTAATAATCTGCAGCGTGCACAAGAAAGTGTTAACAATGTATTGTACAAGGAATCATGTCCTTCAGAATGAAGAGTAGGTAGCAGTTAGTAAATGATCTCTTTATTATCCAATTCAAGGAATGGTAATTGTAGAAGGACAAATAATGTGTGGAGACTAACGACGGAGCATACCAGATCGCTTTCTGAGCATAAAGATGTGCGTTCAAATTACAACTATTCTAGAACACCAAATATCTCTGCCGCATCCTTTTATGATGAGTAGTGATGAAGAAAGGGAGTCATTGGCCATGTTTTTGTATATCTAGCACTGTTCAATACCTATCACAAGTCTGGAGAAAATCAAGCAGCCTGTTCTAGGAGTATCTTGAAACATATCATCACTGCGAGTAGTGCCATTTAGAACAGGATTCACGATATTGAGAGCTTTATCACCTACTATCTCTCCGAGCCTCATGAGCGAAGGATATATGTTATAAATCATTTTTGTATATTCTAATGAAGTTTTTTTTTTTGTGTCTCTTACAGATATGAGGATCCACGGTAGCAAAATGCTTATCTGTGTTTACGGCATGGGTTAATTAAGAAATGCACACAGACAAAGAATACGAACATGAACAGCAACCAGCAGAACTCTTATTATTACTCGCATGTGTCCACAGTATATTATGCTTCGATGGTAAGATATGATGATAAGATCAATACAATGCTTCCCGAAGGGGTTATAAATACTTTCCGAAGAACCTTCCCGAAGGTATCCGTCAGCCAGATACATTATGTCCGCTACATAACAAAAACCTTTCCGAAGGGACCTGTCGGCTACATAACAAGAACCTTTCCGAAGGAACCCGTCGGCCAATACACAATTTCCTTCCCAAAGGAAACCGTCGGCTGATACACAATTTCCTTTCCGAAGGGACCCGTCGGCTGATACACAATTTCTTCCCGAAGGGACCCGTCGGCTGATACACAATTTCTACAGATGACATCATCTCCCCCAAAAAGAAAAGTCGTTTCCTAACGACTATTACAAAATCTCTGAGACAAATCAACAACCAAAATACATTGACTGACTAACTGGTCTTCAACACTGTCACCTTAGCCAATCTGACATCTGACCCTGATAGCCACCTGTGCCGCTTTCTGCCTTCCAATTCCAAGTACACTAAACCAAGTGTCGCTGCACTGCCGCCAACTGGATGATCAGCTCCTCCCGAGCTCTCTACGCATCCACCAAGATAGCCTCACGGCCAACACCTACTCTCAGTGCCTCTGGTACACAGACACTCCATGCCTGCAACAGCTATAAGTCTTCTCAACTGGTCAAACTCCCACGACTGATATCCGCAACGAATGGGGGTCCAAGGGGCAATGCCCCAGGCGGGGTCGAGGGGCAGCACCCCCACAGGGTCCTGGGGCATAGAAATGCACGGAACACACCATTTCTGTCATTATCTGTCGATTCTGCACTCTTTCTGGCAACCACGAATGCGTCCCCTTCCCTTTGGCATCATCTGTCACTAATTCTGAACAACTTGATTCTGTCGTTTTTTTTTTGTTTTAAGAAAACCTCCTGTCACCCTTCTATGATGAAATCCGTATGGCTTCAACCTTAACACTGTCTGTTGATTGCATATGGATGCCTCCTTCCTGGAGCTGCCACACACACGGGTTTTGATGAAACAATTCTGAAGGCGTCTTCACTATTTCAATCTTCTGGAAAAGCCGTACTGCAATATCCTCCCAAGTCTTGAAAATCCGTACGATGGAAATTAACAAATTTTAGCTCCAAATTCCGTACGTTAACCTTCTCAGACTATCAAAATCCGTACGATGGTCACAGTGTTACAATATGCAACTCTTAAAAAACTGTACACTGCAAGGAAAAGCCATACCATAGCAAAACCATACATCAACTTCCAAGATGGAAACCGTACATTGTCTTTAAAAACCGTACTACAAATATGAAACCCGTACATTGTCTTTAAAAACCGTACTACAAATATTAAATTGTCTGGAAAATCGTAGAAAAACCGTACACCATCCTTCAGATTTGGAAAACCGTACAACACTCTTCTTCCTTCAAATATAAAAGACCGTACGGTCTTCTCCTTCCTTCAGGTGTTGAGGACTGTACGGTACTCACCTTCCCTCAAGAAGCCGTACGGTACTTGTCCCTTAAAAATAGTACGGACTCTTTCCTCTGGAAATCATACGGCACATTCCCTCCTCTGAGAAATCCGTATGGTGCTCTTCTTTACTATGAAATCCGTACGGTACATTTTTTCTTTTTTCTTTTTTTAAAAAATCTTTTAACACACAAAAATAGCAATCAGTTTTCCCTTTGACCGGCGTCACCGTTGGTCTGCAATGACGAAGGGCTCTCTCGAAAGCCATTCTGTGACGCAGAAGTCTTCCAGCCGTGATATATCTTCAACTTCAAACCATTTACTGCCTGGGGCAGCTCGTGTCCATCCAAAGTCCATAATTTGATTGCTCCATTGTCCCCTACTTCCCGAATCTGATACGGCCCGACCCACTTAACTTTGAACTTGCCTAGTTTGATCTCATTCTGGTCCTCGTACTTCAACACCCATTGTCCGAGTTAAAACCTGCTACGCCTGTTCTGTGTCATCTCCATATCGCCCAGTTTGTTTCCGAAGCTCGCTACCATGGACTCTGTCAGCTGCCCCTTCTGTCTGTCAATAACACATTCACTCTGTACAGCTACAACTTTTATTGAACCCTTCCTCTTTGTTGCCTATGCAGACCGTATCATGTGTCTTCCTTGCTGCTGGCACCTTTCTGCTATATTTGTGGTTCGACGTAATACTTTCTTCCGGCGCAGTCGTACAGTAGAATCTTTCCTTCTTTTGGGTTTGTACGGTATGTTCTGTCCTTCAGCTTCAGTCATACCCGCATTTCCTTCTTCGGCTTTTCTGTGTTGCTTCGAACATTCATTCCCTCCTTCGACTTCTCTGTGTTCCTTCAGACATTCATTTCCTCCGTCGGCTTCTCTGTGTTCCTTCGGACATTCATTTCCTCCTTCGGCTTCTCTGTGTTCCTTCAGACATTCATTTCCTCCTTCGGCTTCTCTGTGTTCCTTCGGACATTAATTTCCTTCTTCCTTCTTACCTTCATCGATCCTTAGCATATTACAACTTGGAAAGAGCTCGTAATCCTCTATCTGCCAGTGGTAAAGACCATTTACTGAATCCAAATCATCATCTCCTTCCAATCGTAAAACTCCCTCCTGATCCAGTTCCATAGTTTGCCCCTTTTCATCCTCTTCTCCTTCGGAATCTGACGATAGAGCTTCTTCTCCAACCATCTAAGTGTGTAGATCGATGACATACTTCCGGCCCTTGCTTTCAAGTGATAAAGTACTTTTCTTCCAATCGTGTTTTGCCTTGGCTTGTATCAACCACCCCCGGCCCAGAATGGCATCATATCCTCTCCGCTTCAGTGGGATCACGACAAAGTCCAACAGGAACGGTTGTGTTCCAATCGTCACTGGTTGCGCTGTGAGTACTCCCAATGGCTTGATTCCATGTTGATCGGCTGTTAACAACTAGAAGGTAGGTGGCCACAATGTCAGCTGTCCCAACTTTTTCCAAGTGTCTTTAGGCAACACATTGACACCGGACCCTCCGTCCACAATTGTTTCCGTCAATATAGTCCCGAGAATGCCCATCTCAACAACCGCCGGATAGCGTCCGGATGAAAGAGCTAACAGCATCGGATCTTCTGCACTTGTGCCACTTTCCTTCTCCTTTTTGTCCATTGTACTTGCTCCACTTTCCTGCTTCCTTCCATGTTCTCCTGGTAGTTGAGTAGCGGGAACGATGTTTGTGAGTGCCGATCGGAGCTGAGGCATAGTGAGCAACAGATCACTTATCCTGACAGGTATCTCGGCTTGCAAAATTTGCCGTACAATGTTCTGTTCTGCGCAGTTCCATACGGAAGTACTCGGCGTGTCCTTCAGGTGTGCCATTTCTGCCTGTGTTGCTTCTACCCGTGCTTACTCCAATCTCTTCTTTTCTTCCGCCGGGTCAGGGTACACTTTCGCTTGCTTTCGTGTGATGGCCAAAACCTCTTCTTCATCCGCCCCAACAGTAATCAAGTTTACTCCGACTTCAGACACCTAGCATCTTCATGATCACTAGGTCCACACCATCTCCATAACAACTTTGGTGTGTTCACCGTGGTACAATCTCGGGCAAAGTGACCCCACAGATTGCATGCGCGGCATTGAACAATCGGTCGACCATTCGCATCATACTGAATTCGACTCCTTCCGCCTGTATTGTTGTTGCTACTATTGTTGTTATTTTGACCGTGCCAGTTGTTTTTGTATCCGCCCGATGTGGCTCCTTCCGTACTGGTGTTCCCATTCCCTCCTGACAAGGATGCCTCCTGTGACAAGAACACTTGTTGCGGTGTCCTTGTTTTTAAATTGAAAAGGCATTCCTTTACCGAGTGTCCTAAGATCTAGCAAATTTCACAAAATTGATCTTTCGGGCAGGATCCCTTCGTATGGCCTTCTTTCTTACACTCTGTGCACCATAGGTCATTACCCTTAGTCTCCTTGTTAGTGTTTTTGAATTCCTTCATCATCCGCATCATATCCTTCTGGAGGGCACGGACCTTCCTATTGCTTCCCTTGTCATCGCTACTATCCTCTCCTGAAGATGCATCGTCATCTGAATCGGACGAGGTGTTCTTCTTCTTCTTTGTCTTCTGGTCACTTTCGAGGTTCATTGTCCGATTGTACGCTTCATCGTATGTTGATGGTGGCACGATCTTCATCTTTTTCCGCAGCTTCGGCTGAAGGCCTTCAATGAATCATCTTTTCTAGAGCCCATCTGCCGGCTTATTGTCCATTTTACTGATTAAGTCCTTCAATCTCCTATCAAAGACCCGTACTGTTTCATTCTTCTTTTGCTTGGTATTGAATATCTCGGCTACAATTTCATTATCATCACGCAAAAGTTGAAATTCTGCAATGAACTCCTTAATGTTATCCCAACTATTTAATTTCGATGAATCAGCATCAGTAAACCAATCAATCGCAACACCCCATAGGGTAGCGGGAAATTGTCGGATCCATTCGTTTGTATTTGTTATGCCATTTTCCCTCCAGATCGTTTCACATGTTTTACAATGTCGAATGGGATCAGCTGCTTCATCACCATCAAATTTAGGCAATTTTTCCTTCGGGCTTGCCATTATCACTATATGTTGGGGGTTTTGTTGTGTACCTGCGTTGTTTTGCACTCCCGTGTTGTTTTGAACACCCGCGCTGTTTTGAGCTCCTACGATGTTCTGCACACCAGCGTTGTTCTGCACACCGCGCTGTTTTCTACACCCGGGTTGTTTTCTGCTTCCGCACTGTTTTCAACACCCGCGTTGTTTTCTGCTTCCGCACTGTTTTCAACACCCGCGTTGTTTTCTGCTTCCGCACTGTTTTCAATACCCGCGTTGTTTTCTGCTTCCGTGCTGTTTGGTGAAGAAGAGGGTTCGTCAACCGAAGCTGGTCGTTCTGAAAGTATATCTCGGACGAAGAGGTCACTCCATGCTTGTGCTCCCTCGGCACTCCGAGTCGTGCGAGTCGATCTCCTTCCATCAGGATTCTCTTCCCGTGGCATATGCAGATTCAGAAACTCCTCCCTCGCTTCTACCAACTCAAGCCGTTGTCGAGTCTCCTTCAACAATCCTTCCGCACTCTTGTTTCCGTCGGCAATCTTCTGAAATCTCCTTCGACACTCTATCTGTTGAGCCAAAATTAAATTTTCCTGCGCAACGCGTATGTCATCTTTTTCCTTCAGCTTACTCTTATCTTTGTTCAACTGATTCGGCATTTAATTCATATCCACCTGCCTGCGTACCAGGTCCATTGGGCAATGGCGCCAAATGTTTACGGCATGGGTTAATTAAGAAACGCACACAGACAAAGAATATGAACATGAACAGCAACCAGCAGAACTCTTATTATTATTCACATATGCCCACAGTATATTATGCTTCGATGGTAAGATATGATGATAAGATCAATACAATGCTTCCCGAAGGGGTTATAAATACTTTCCGAAGAACCTTCCCGAAGGTATCCATCGGCCAGATACATTATGTCCGCTACATAACAAAAACCTTTCCGAAGGGACCCATCGGCTACATAACAAGAATCTTTCCAAAGGGACCCGTCGGCCGATACACAATTTCCTTCCCAAAGGGACCCGTCGGCTGATACACAATTTCCTTTCCGAAGGGACCCGTCGGCTAATACACAATTTCTTCTCAAAGGGACCTGTCGACTGATACACAACTTCTACCGATGACAATCTGGGCTTGATGACGACTTCACAACACTTAGCGTCTAATGAATCCAAAGGAAGAAATGAGGGCCCGTGGTTGATCTTAGTGAGGAATATGTGAGGTTATGGAAAAAACATCTCCACACAATATCGATTATATCTGGAAACAATGCTTTTGTCATCCGCAAATTTTATGTCATTGACAGAGTTACCGAAAATGTGAGGATACTATCCGTTATTTCACATTGGCAACGAAGATGATTGGAGGCTATGCATAAATGGTGTTTGTGCAATCAAAATTTGCATTGACAGTTTCATTTTAACAACAATCATATTACAATTCCAAATCATCATAATCTTTGAAGAAGTCTTATCACGACTTAGCATGGACTCGGATCTTCTTTTGTGCCATCAGAATGCAGAGATAAGGATGAATTACCATTTGCGGATGATTCAAAATGATAAAGGCTCCCTTCGAATGTCAGAAGAAGTATATCATGAATTTGGCGGCAGTCTTGGAATAATTTAGATCACACCCGATAATCCTAGAGTTATTGTTCTAAAACAAATAACAAATTTAAATAATAATAACTAGTGCAGTTATAGTTATTAAACTAGGATTAGGTTTTCAGAGGGGATGTGATGGTTGAGGTAATGTCTCTTCGTCCTCTATAAATATATAATGAAAATCAAAGCAATATACGATTCATATTCATATTAAAAAAATTACATATCCTAGGCACAATTTGATATATTATATTCTTTCATTGGTAAAGGAATGAGCGATTGAACAAAGCTCGTGGATTTGAATTATTGGGTGAATTTTATGCGGTCTAGATAGATTCGCAGTAGATAGATCATCTATAAGGAGTGCCTTTATTGTGATTTTATTTCTGGCATAATTATTTATTTTTAAATTTTGGAGTTGAAATCATATTAAGTTGTGTCCTTTATAATTATTTTTTAAATTCTATAAATGTTTTAATGTTCAGACAAGTGGATTGGGTCATTATTGCATTTTAAACTTGACAAACATAAATATTGTGAAATATTTAATTATTTCCATATTTATGTCTAGTTTGTCTCCATATCACAGGAGTTAAAGTGTATCCTAGACTAGTTTAGAATTGCATTCGTATAATTGATCTGTCACATCTGGATTATTTATTTATTTATAGTTTAAGTACATTGAACTTTATAAAGTTGTACGTTTCAAGTTATAATATTGACTCTGATTGCCCATTTAATTAAGCACTGGTCTTTATATTATTCTTGATTCATACTCCATATGCTAGCAATTTTTTCATTTCTTTCCATTGGGGAATTAATATATTCATCTGTTGCGTTCATTCTTTATTTAAAACATTATCACATTTATTTATTAATTCATAATTTGCAAGTTTAAAGTTTTCTGTAATTCTTGCTGTTAGGAAAACTTTCATCACATTCGCATTCTAATCAATCTGCTATAAGCATCCTAGATCTAAGTGTTTTGTCCAGGATTAGGTACACACGCCTTGGTTTTGCAGAGCCAGAAGCGTAGGGGAGTTGGATCGCATTGATCAATCCCATCAAGTTGGCCATAACTAGTTGGATATCCCAACATCGAATTGGCAAGACTCGTAGGATACTAATCTACGGTTTTGGGAACCAACACAAACCACACCCCCTTCTACACCACCAAGAAACACAAATATAGATGCCTCACCAGGTGGTTATCGCAACAATCGATGAGGAAGCAATAACAGTAGAAATAACAATACACCACAAAGCCACATTCAATACTACACAAAGGAACACCCCATGATACAATGTTGGAGGTGTAACAAGTAGGGTCACTTTGTGCATGACTATCAGAGTGGCAAATAAGGTGGAAGCATGCTATGTAAATGGTGTGGATTGGGCAACCATGAGGATGCCAATTGCCAATGACAAAAGGAAATATACATGATAGAAGTCACACACCCTGAGGGGGAGGTTCTTACCATCATCATATCACAAACAAGAAAACTCACGTACTTGGATGTTAGTACCGAGGAGGAGAGGTTGAAGGAAGTGAGAGTGGATGTAGAACGGGCGATGGAAGAAGAACGACAACTATTACATAGCAGCACGAGTACCTCTTTATGGTCAAAATTAGAGGTAGATATCATAAAATTGATGTCGCAAGCCACCATACTAGTACGAGTGGTAGTCCTATCAGAAACATTTCTAGAGTTGAGGGTAGTCATCATCAAGGTGGCCTGCAATGAATCACAAGACAACCTCCCTATAGCAAAGGAATGCCAGAAGGTAGGATGAAGAATGGTACAAGTAAGGAAGAGAGCAACCCCTCCAAGACTATGATTGACCCTATGTTGCTAATGGTAGGGGTTGGAGGGATAGCCATGGTAGTAGAAATGGAAATTATGGATTATAAATTAACAAACACCATTGTGGATGGGGGATCGAGAGAGGACGTACTATAAGAAGAAAAATAAAAGGTTGTATGCAAGCCAACTCTATGGCCACAGCATTCCACCTTGTAGGAGCAAATCAACATGGAATCAAGCCTATAAGAACCTTGATGGGGAAAAAAGCGGTCATTGCGATGCAATAATTCCTTCTTGACTTTGTAGTCATCTCTCTAAGAAGAAGGGGTGTGATGCCTTCCTGGGAAGAGGTTACCTCATTACGACAAAAGCTAATCACGATTGAAAAGAGAATACCCTCACCATTACAAGCGAGGGAAAGAAATATGTGATTGATCTCTCAAATCAGATAGTAAGTCAAGAGTTGGCATCATATTCCGAGTTGTAAAGAAAAGACTTGCACAGAAGAGTGATGGAACTTGATGAGATGAAGGCATCCTAATGTTAGGGAATTGTTCGGAGGATGAGACTAGCTCTCTCAATGGGTTGTTCCACTGACAGGAAGAAGATTATGAAGTTTCCAGCTTGACTGCAACATGTTGGCAATCGAGGGAATGGACACATTCTCTTCAGAGTATGGCAAGAAGAAGGAAGGTGCAAATGACAGGGACAAATCAGCAAAGTTGAGGAACCAAGAATTTTTGTGAGCAAGAAGTCAATCAAACCACCTTAGGTAATGAAGGAAGTTCATGACCGTTGCTGGAAGGACGACTCACTGCACTGGCAAGAAGGGAAAGTTACAAGTCATACATTATACAGTCATATCATTCCAAGCATCTATGCACCGTACAATCAAATGGCGAGGAGAAGAGACCACTACCATTGTACGCAATACAAGTATCCAAGACAGGGATTGTACTAGCGTCAAATGTATGAAAGACAACTATACGGAACCCACTAGACACAATGTATAGATGACAACCAACATGTTGTACGAAAGGCAAGAAGTGCAGGTAGTATGTCATATGGATGTTGGGAGTACCAAATGCAGGTCATACACTAAACAGATATTGGAAAGCAGGCCATACCCAATATGATGAGTAGAAGAAAAGTTGGGGGAGACGAGACTACCATATGAACTCATAAAGTGAGGAGGAAACAGAGGAGAGATTTGAGAGTTGACTGTACGAATGAAGGGAAGGTGGTGCCATATGAGTGGTTGTTGGAAGGGAGAGGCCTCGTACAAAACTTGTTGTATGGTGGGAACAATTGTCGTACGCATCAAAATAGTCGATGCCATATGAAGGCCAAGGAAGAGGATAGTCATAGAACAAAAGCACCTATATACGAGCTACCTTGGCATATGTTGTACGGGTAAAGGGAGTAAGAAAGGCAGAGGACCAGCTCTGAATGACCCATATAGGAAAGTACATATGGTAGGATGAATGTCTATACGTTAGGAAGGAAAAATCATAACAAGGGTCGTACAGTGAGAGAAGAAATCCATATGCTCAATAGGGAAGTTCAGAAATTAACAGAGAAAGTTGGCACGCTCAGAAGGAAGCTAAGGGAAAAGGTAGTCCAGACGAGAGTTGTACAAAGCAAAAAGATGGAAGACGAAGAAGGGAGATGGCAATTAGTAGTTAGATAGAAGTTAGAAGAAAGAGATGGCATTGTAGAAAATATCAAGAAAACGATGTGCGCCATGGAGTCCTGTGTGCTTTTCAAGGTACTAATTTGGTCTTGGTGACAGGGGTGTTTCCACTCAACCCCTCCTTGTTCCGCAATGAGTGTGCCCAGGGCACTATCCCTCGACCCTGCTGCGGGTGTTGCCCTTAGACCCTACAAGGGCGCTGGCACTTGACCCTATTGGGGAAGTTGCCCACAGATCTCCCCTGCTTTATTTTTGAATTATACAACTTTGAGTTTGTATAGTACGAAGTGATTATCTATACTATTGTCATTAGTTTTCCTTGATATTACTTGATGTATTCTTTATGGGGGGATGATGTAGGCGGCAATTATGCCAGGAATAGTTAAATAAGACTTTTGTTAGTTAATGTAATAAAACATTGTTCCAAAGGGGCATCAGTTAGTGACGGTTGAAGACTTGACCAACCATGTTGAACCTATTGCTGGAAAGTCGCGCATGGTACTTGGGGTGTGGGGAAGTGAATCAATAGCACAAACGTTTCCATGTATTTAACCTTTTAACCACAAACTGATAAACTATATTTCACTTTAACCAATATCTATTGTAGTAGACACTTGGTTAGAGGCAAAAACTGCAATGGGGATGATTCCCACAACTCATCACTACAGTAAGGTGCCTGATTAAGAGCTTACTATAATATCATCTTTTGAATGACTTCACCCTATTATGGGTGACTGATACCCAGTTAGAAATATCTATAGTCCCATTAAAGACTACGTTGTTAAGAGATTTTATCCCACCTATGTAGTGTTCAACTTGTTAAAGAATTTACAATAAGTTCAAAATAGAACTTCTTAGTCTTGTTAAAGACTACCTGGTTCAGAGATTTTACAATTTTGTTGCTAATCTGATAAGAATAAATCAACAAAAGTTTTGAAATGTGAATGCTTCTTCCAAAAGCTTGTCAAATCTTTTAAGCTCTTCCTTTGTTCTGTAATTACTTTGCTCTGTGGTCGCTCCACAATTTTGTACTTCAATCTTTACTTTCTCGCATCCTCTCATAGTCTCTTTATTTCAGCTTCAGCTTGATCACCATATGTAACATCCATTTTTGCTAACCCTTAGTTTCCATATGTTTTTGTTGGAAATTTGTTCAGTGCTCCCCTCAGGATTTGTGACAAGGGCTTAACCGCCTCTTGTGTACTATAAGTTGAGTGGATGTATTGGGTATTGGCAAATCGGTCTTTTGGTGCAATGGCAACCCCACTCTAACAAATGGTATAACAGCTTGGTCACAAGTTCAAATCCTCAAACCTTCGGGTAATGCTGAGGGAGAGATTGTTGGAAATTTGTTCAGCACTCTCCTCGGGGTGCATGACAAGGGCTTAACCACCTATTGTGTACTATAAGTTGAGTGGTTGTATCGAGCATTGGCAAATCGGTCTTTCAGTGCAATGACAACCCCACTCTAACAACTTTATCAATCAAAAGTAATCTATCTACATAATCACGTGCATGGGATTTACAATTATAATAGTTTAATTGATTCTTGTGAAATGCCTTAACTAACAACTAAAGATTAGTTACAATAAAAAATAAATTATATGAAAGAAAAAAGTCATATAACTAAAAGGAGTAAATGTAATTGCATATATATACATATATAGCTAAGCTTGAAATTAAACATGAAAGGAAATGCAATACCCGCTGAAATCAAACCATATCTGGCTAAGAATGCAGACCCATTCCATCTTGTGCAAGTCTTGGCGTTGGTGGAGAGGAGAAGCATAGAAGCATTCTCAAAGGCTTAACCACCCAACCATGGACCTAGTGTAACGACTACTCACACTCAGCTAAGAATGTCCCTACCCCGCCCAAGAGACAACATGGGAACACCATCTTGTCCAACCACTTGAGCATCTTGGTGTTAGAGTGTCAACTACACAGACGGCTAGACTATGGAACCCTCCTATCACCCTATTCATCCAACTGCAAGTTTTCCGACCTCCACTGATCCTAGCAACATCATTGCCACTATAAACCTACCCTGGTAGGAATTTACATGGACAATGTGTGCCCGATCACCCACCAATTAACTTGACAAACAAGAAATTTGCCAAGCCTCCCCACAATAAGCTAACTAGATTATCGTTTTCAGTTTAAAAAATTTCTAATCATATTTTGATATAAATTTTTGTTCTTATGGAGAGAATTGTTAAACCATCTTACACAAATTACACCACCCATCTCTGCCTTACATGGCCATCCTTGATAATTCTTGGTGTAATTCTCCAGTGTACATTGGGCTGGTTCAAAGATGCAAGAGAAAATCAACAATTCCTACAAGAGCTTTCTTAAATAATGGATGAAATTGAAATGGTAAGCCTTCTCAGTTGCTTCTTATCCAACAAAGTATACCTCCATGCTGTCAGCGGCATCTGGAAGGATGTTGCTTAACATGAAGCATGTGTAATCCCATACAATTTGATTATTCAGTATCACACTATAAATCAAAATCGAGAAAGGAAATTATAAATAATTTGAGCCGACAGCTCATCCCCTATTGACATATTTGTACATACACGATTCGAACTTTGCTATATGATCTATCATGTACAACGGGACCATTAAAAGAACTTATGCCTACAATGAGACTAACATTCATTGGCAGTAAAGGCATTTAAAGAATAATAATTACGACTTGACAGAGTTGCGTTGCAATATGAGTGAGATGTTCTAATGCTCCAAGTTGCAAGCTTCAATGTCTAAATTGAATGGCCACTGTTCGACACTACTATCAAGATTTAATTTCCTTGGTACGAGCTATAGCGGAATAGCAAGAATCGCAAACAAGAATGGAGAAGAAGCCCCCATGTGGCTGCAATTTTCCTCTTTATAGAGTAAAGCTCGGTTACACAGCTCTTGAATCTGATCAAGGAGTTACGTGCACGAAAGATATGCAAGATGTCGAACACGAGTGGCAATCTTGATAAAAAATTTAAAATGCAAAGAACCAAAATATTAAAAGAATCATAAAAGGTGGAGAAATTAAAGGAAAATAGAAGAGGCCGACAGACTTTAATGCATTAAGTTAATCGATGTAAAAATATAGATAGAATCATTTCCTTTAATTTGTTATATCAATAATACTAATATTATTTATGCATGTTCATGCGTATTATTTGCACATATAGGCTATATTTCAAATATATATGTGCTTACATATATGTTATATTTAAATATATGCATACATACATATGCATATACATAACATGTACAAATGTGCATAAGCACTATGGGTATTACTGTTATAATAAGTCAAAGCCGGCATCACAACAAACATACAAAGCATCTACGTTTCCAAATCAAAGGTAACAATTTTACTTCTCTTATATTTGTTTATGTAAAATATAATTATGTATATGCATTTGGTGACCTGGTTAGTTCATGACAAACAGCTCGCATTGTCTAGTTTGTCCCAGCCTGCTCTCCCCTGACCATGGTGGTTTAGACTCGTACCTATTAGCTTGGTGGTAAGTTGGTGCACTCACGCCCTTTTCCCTCTCTGCCAATGCTCCCCTCCCCCCTTCGCCACACTTCTGCAAGAAGATAAAAATGGTGAAAGCATTTGACATTATTCAAATGCAAATTTTGTTTTCATAACTAATAACAATATTAAATAACCATTTCCAATTCATGCAATACCGCAACAATTAACCAACATCGTCAATTCCACACGAAATGTAACGAATAACCAATATTTCTCATTCATATGAAATAAAAAATGAGTAAATAATTTAACCAACCATTTTGGATTAGCATGAAATTTCAACAACTAAATAGAATTTTTTAAATCAACAAAATAGGGGATGTAACATATCCACCTGCCCCCTGACCCCCTTTGTGTTCCATCGTCCCCGATGAATATTTGCAATTAAATACATAAGCAAAACATTAATAACAACTTATACAAAAACTATCATTTAGTCTCAAATAGCATCAAGTCACAATGTCTCAACTTAGATCACAATGTGATAGTATCAATCTATAATTCATGTTCTTGGAAAAAGATGGGGAAAGTTTTCGAAGATTTCATCATAATCTTCACAAGTAGCTTTCTCCTCAACATATTATTCCCACTGCACCTTCCACTAGGTGACATCCCTGTTTTGTAAGCAAAGCTTACACACCTCGAGTATTCTGAGTGGTTCTATTTCCACCACCCCTAGGTCTCACACCTACAAGAGATTCTAGTCAATAACATGCTCAGCATTGGCTATATAATTCTTAAGATAAGATACAAGAAATACATTATGGATTCAGGCAAGGGTTGGAGAGAGCAATTTTGTAGGCTACAAGATTTGCAACTTCCAATACTTAAAAGGGTACCACATATCTCAAGGTCAGCTTGGTGTTTTTACCAAATTTGATAGCACTCTTCTGGGGTTTTACTTTAAAGAGAACCTTTTCTCCCACCTCAAATACTCTGGGGATTCTTTTTCCATCTGCATAACTCTTTGTAATATCCCTATCATAAAATAGATTATTAATCAAACTATTATTAATGGGTCGGACCCATTTTTGTTTTATTTTCATATTTGTGTTGCCATCGGCTATCTTTTGTACACCCTTGAAAAGTTTTCCCCAATGGGTATTTAAGCACGGCTTGTAGGTAGTCTTTAGGTATGCAATTTTGGATTATTTTCTCTGTACTGCGAATTCCTGTTGGAGTTCTCTGTTGTTCACCATTTCGGAAGCGAAAGACCTTACCTATTTGGTTTCTCCGATTTCAGTAGGATTTAACCCTTACCTTATTTCGTTGCCTGTAACACTTTGCTCGGATCTGGCAAATCGGAGCATTATCTTTCGACATATGTTAATTGAAAGATTATCCATATTCAAGTCTCTACTATTGTATCTAGATTTTATCTACATCTGTGTGTTTATGCATGAACAAGATTGCATTTCATAGTTGTGTTTTACCATTCCCGGCTCAAACACCTAACCATGCGGCTTCCGGACATTCCTGTACTGCTACCTCATTGTTTGTACGGCATTCATTCTTCCATACACCATCCATCATTGCCCCCGTACTTCCCTTGCATCCTCCATCTATCCACCATACGGCTTACCATACGGCCTGCCTGGCCCTCACACTGTATGCCACCCCTCCATCTTCATCATATGGCTTTGACCACCATACGGCCCTTCATAGAAACTGTTCAGGCAATTCACCATACCACACGACATCCTCTCCTGCTTCACCATACTCTGCAACCGTACGGCTTCCTTCCTCCTTAGTGACCGTACAACACCCCATCCGTACTGCTATGTGCACATTGTACGGCTTCTAAAATAGCACCATCCCATGTAACTTTCCCCAATGGACGAAAGAAGATTGTCTCAAGAGGCGATGTAGGACTCAGGAACATCACAGTGGTATCAGAGCTTTGATCCTACCAGCTTGTGAACAGTGAATGAGAATTTATAGCCGGAAGAGAAGGAGAACCCATTCAATTGATAGAATGGCGGCAAAACTGTAATGCAAAGTGGCCAAACTCGTGGCACTACTAAGAGAACTTGCAAGGAATCAGGCACAGATCAATGATACTCAGCAACTCATGGAAGAAACTCTCAAGAAATTGGTAGACAATAAAGTATACGGTGAACCAAATAGTCGCGACACGGACTCTACGTCAGGTAAAACAAACCCTCATCTTGCACGTTCACGACCTACAATGCTGTCATTTCCCCCACGGAAAGAGGCACCACAAGGATGGAAGCAACCAACTTTTAAGGAGGTTCAAGAACAACTAAGAGAGGACTAGAAGAATTCAAATTTTGAGGAAGTTATATCCTACAAAGTTTATGCTGCTCTAAGAATGAGATATTCGGGAGGCGGAAACAGAGGATATTTTAATGATGATCTCAAAAGGAAGTTGAGTAAAGTAAATATGTCACCATTTGACAGATTTGGATCCATATCTGTGCAAGCATGGGTAATGAAGGAAGATACTTCCAGCTTAATCCCATGCCAGAAGGAGCAATTAAATTTGCGGCTTTACACTTGAAGGGAGTTGCGCATGAATGGTGGCATCACGACACCATCATACTGGGGCATGATCAAATCAATACCTATGCAGAATTCACTGAGAGATTGATAGATCAATTTGACGATAAAGATGCAGAACTCAATTTCAAAGATTTGGCACAACTGAGGCAAACTGGATCGGTTGACCAGTACATTGCAGAATTTTAGAAACTTTGTTTTGGTAACGGACATTTCTGAAAGAAGACGGATAGTGCTCTTCATGGACGGACTGACAGAACCACTGAAAGGTTGGGTAAAAGGGCTCAATCCTGCCACCCTGTCGGAAGCTATTAAGAAGGCAAGGAGTATGGCATCATCAACGACATCATCTTCATGAAGTTACATTCCAAACCACTGTTATCTCCGAGGGACAAAGATAACAGATGCCCACCGAGGAAGCCGTATGTGGATGAAGCCACCAGACAGGAGCTCCAAAAGAAGAAACTATGTTTCAACTGCAAAGGACCATGTGAACCTGGGCACAAATGCCTCGAAAAAGGAAAGATCCACTACATTTAGGTCGTGCTTGATGAGGACAAACAGGAAGAAACACCCTTTGAAGACAACCAACATCATGACGACACCAAGATGGCTAGTTTGAACCGTACGGAAAGAATTGCAGCATTGGTACAACGTGGAGGAACTATTGCCCTAGCTAGTACCCTGAGGTGCACAGTTTTACGTGTACGGGGAACCCTTCAAGGACAAAGGGTTATGGTGATGCTCGATAGCAGAGCCACTCTGAACTTCATAAACTCATCTCTGGTGAAACGAAGAGGTCTACCTACGGAGACGCACGCAGGATTTCAGATCAAAGTTGCCGAAGGAACTCTCTTCCCCTGCACACACCTTGTTCCTCAACTAAGTATCACAATGGCAAATCACACGATGACCGAGGATTTCTTCATAGTGGACCTTGATGATATGGAGGTTATTTTAGGCATACCGTGGATGGAGACACTTGATGAATACACTCAGAGCTTCAAACGGATGGATTTCACTTTTGTTGTTAATGGAAAGAAGGTTGTTCTTTGCGAAATGGCAAATGAATGTCCGAAGGAAGTTTCTGCACATCGAATGCAGGCAATTTTTCTGCATGATGACATTGCTTGGGCTGCACATTGTTTTGTCTAAGTGGAACCTATAAAGGGACAATGTACACCTCCCCAGGATAATGATCTCCAGAATATATTGAGTGAACATGATAAAGTTTTTATTGACATTCCTCCTGGCATACCACCTCATCAAGGGTTTGAACATACCATCGAGTTGGAAGCTGGAGCCAAGCCAATCATAACCACACCCTACCACCATCCCAAGAAATTCAAAAATGAGATTAAAAAGACTATTCAAGAACTGCTGGAGAAAGGATGGATCTGTCCCAGTTCTAGCCCCTTCGCGTCATCAGTGGTTTTGGTCAAAAAGAAGGACGAGACGATGTGCATGTGTTTGGACTACCGTGCATTGAACAACTAAACAATAAAGAATAGATATTCCATTCCAAGGATAGATGAGTTGTTGGATGAATTACAAGGCGCAGTCTATTTTTCAAAAATAGATCTCCATTCAGGATACCATTAGATCCGCATGAGGAAGACGTGGAAAAAATGACTTTTCGTTGTCACTGCGGGCATTATGAGTTCTTGGTCATGCCATTGGGTTTAACAAATGCTCGTAGTGACAACGAAAAGCCATTTTTTCTACATCTTCCTCCCTCATGCGGATCTGATGGTATCCGGAACGGCGCCTTGTAATTCATCCAACAACTCATCTATCCTTGGAATGGGATATCTATTCTTTATTTTTTTGTGTTCAATGCACGGTAGTCCAAACACATGCTCATCGTCCAGCCCTTCTAATTGACCAAAACCAGTGATGACAAGAAGGGGCTAGAACTGGCATCTTCAACAAACAATTGTGTAAGTACTTACTAGTATTTTTTGATGATATTCTTGTTTATAGCAGGACATGGGAAGAGCAGCTAAAGCATCTGGACAAAGCCCTATGAATCATGAAAGATCAGTCATTGTTCACCAAGCGATCCAAGTGTGAATTTGGTATGATGGAAATATTGTACTTGGGCCATGTTGTCAGTAAATATGGAGTTCAAGTTCATCAGGAGAAGATTTAGGCTATCCTTGATTGGCCTCCCCCAAAATCACTCACGGAGTTGCGAGGATTTTTTGGACTGTGTAGTTATTACCGGAGGTTTGTAAAAGGATTCTCACAACTCAACACCCCATTAACAGATCTGACAAGAAAGGGCTCCTTCCAGTGGAATGAAAAAGCACAACTCACTTTTGATAAGCTGAAAGAAGCAATGAGCACTTGTCCCGTACTTGCATTGCCTGATTTCTCTCGACCTTTCATTTTGGAGTGCGACGCATTCGGAGAAGGCATTGGCACGATACTAATGCAAGATAGACACCCCATAGCCTATGAGAGTAGGAAGCTTACGCAAACAAAATGCTTATATTCCATCTATGACAAAGAGATGTTGGCCATCATACATGCACTAACCAAGTTGCGACAGTATCTGGTGGGTGCCAAGTTTGTTGTTCATATGGATCACAATAGTCTGAGATTTTTTCTGGAGCAACAAGACTTGAACGAGAGGCAACAAAAATGGGTAAGCAAGATTCAAGCTTTTGATTTTGACATTGAATATGTGAAAGGAATGAACAATGTGGTTGCAGATGCTTTGTCCAAAAAACCTACTATCTGCTTACTGACCAGATTTCAGCTGACTAAAAAGCATATTTGTTGGTAGAATATTCCAAAAACACATTTGTCTATGAGCTAATGGATGGCAACACCTAGGATGATCGGTACAAGGTGGTGGATGACATCATTTACTATAAGAATAGGATATTTTTAGTGTTTAAATCAAAGTTGAAGCAGAAAATCTTGAAGGAAGTCCACAACTCACCCTTGGTAGGACACCTAGGCTTTCTCAAAATTACAGACGTCTTAAGGAGAGGTTTTCATGTAAGGATCTTAAAGGAGACGTATTGCAATATGTAAGAGAGTGTGCGGTCTGCCAGCGGAACAAATCCGAACATACTCTACCCACCAAGTTATTGCAACCTCTGCCAATTCCAGAATGGAACTGGGAAAGTATATCAATGGATTTCATTACTAGACTTCCCACGGTAACTGGAAAGGATTGTATTTTCATGGTGGTTGATCAACTGAAAAAGTACGCACATTTCTTTGCTATCCGCTCAAACTTTCAGGCTGCACAGGTAGCCAATCTATTTTTCAGAGAAGTTTTTCACCTACACGGGTTACCCCGAAACATTGTCAGTGATTGGCATGGACGCTTTATCAGTATCTTCTGGACAGAACTGTTTCAACTAGTTGGGACAGAATTGTCACCAAGTACTAGTTACCACCCTCAAACAAATGGACAAACAGAAATTGTGAATAAGTGGCTCGAAGGCTACCTTCAGAACTATGTTTTGGCATAGCAATGGGCGTGGGTCAAATAGATACACCTCAGGGAATATCGTTACAATACCACATACCACATGTCCATCGAGATGGCACCATTCAGAGCTCTATTTGGGTACGAACCCCTTTCCTTCATTGACACAGTTCTGGGGGACAGTCGCGCACCAAGGGTGAGGGACTAGCTTTCGGAGGGACAGGACATCCTAAGATGCTTGAAGGAAAACTTACAACAAGCACAGAATCAACAAAAGATGTATGCCGATAGACATCAAATAGAAAGGTGTTTCCGAGTAGGAGACTTGGTCTACCTCAGGCTCTAGCCATACCGACAATCCTCAGTAAAAGAAAAGGGAAAAGAAAAACTGAAGCCATGATTTTATGGCCCTTATCATGTAGTGCGACGCATCGCTGAAGTCGCCTGTGAGCTGGAACTTCCAGAGGGGAGTCGTATTCATAACATTTTCCACATTTTGTGCTTGAAGAAAGTTGTAGGATAAAATGTCACAGTAGCTACAGACCTTCCGCCACTCAATGAAGGAAAGCTCATATTGGAACCAACAGAGATTATTGAAGTACGTGAGAAGACCCTACGGAACCGAATAGTGAAGGAATATTTGGTATGCTCAAAACACTTGCCGCTGGACGACGCAACCTAGGTAGGTGAGCAAATCCTACATCATCCGGCATTGCATTTGCTTGAGGACAAGCGAATTTTGGGACGAGAGGATTGTAATATCCCCATCATAAAATAGATTATTAATCAAACTATTATTAATGGGTGATTGATTTAATATATCTCGGACCCATTTTTGTTTTGTTTTTGTATTTGTGTTGCCGTTGGCTATCTTTTGTACACCCTTGGAAAGTTTTCCCCGACGGGTATTTAAGGACGGCTTGTAGGTAGTCTTTAGGTATGCAATTTTGGATTATTTTCTCTGTACTACGAATTCCTGTTGGAGTTCTTTGTTGTTCACCATTTCGGAAGTGAAAGACCTTCCCCATTTGGTTTATCCGGTTTCAATAGGATTTAACCCTCACCCTATTCCATCGCCTGTAACACTTCGCTCAGATCTGGCAAATCGGAGCATCATCTTTCGGCATATATTAATTGAAGGATTATCCATATTCAAGTCTCTATTATTGTATCTGGATTAATGTATGAACAAGATTGCATTTGATAGGTGTGTTTTACCATTCCCGGCTTAGACACCTAATCGTGCGACTTCCGGACATTCTTGTACTGCTACCTCATTTTCCGTACGACCTTCATTCTTCAAAACACCATCCACCCACATCCCCATACTTCCCTTTCATCCTCCATCTACCCACCGTACAGCTTACCATACAACCTTCCTGGCCCTCACACTGTATGCCACCCCTCCATCTCCATCATACAATCCTCCCTAAACATCATACGACATCCTCTCTTGCTTCACCATACTCTGCAATCGTATTGCTTCCATCCTCCTTGGTGACCATATAGCACCCCATTCATACTACTACGTACACACTGTACGACTTTTGAAATAGCACCATCTCGTGTAACTTTCCCCAGCAGACGAAAGAAGATCCTCTCCAGAGGCGACGTAGGACTCAGGAACATCACACTCTTTTGACGGTCATTTGCCTCCTTTAACATCTAATGGATTTGGACTACATGTTCTTCCATTTCTAAGAGCATCTCAAGACCAACAATGATTTCATCGTCAATCCTGTTCCAACTTGTAGGAGTTCTACATTTTCGTTCATACAAAACCTCCAATGGTCCCATCTTAGTAACAGACTGATATTAGTTAACATAAGTGAATTCTACAAAGAGAAGATGCATCTCCCAATAATATTGTTGATCCATGCAATATACCCTAAGGAGATCTTCTAGTACCTAGTTTACCCTTTCTGTTTGTTTGTCGGTTTTTGGATGGTGTGCTGAACTACTATTCAATTTTGTTTGCAAAGTGGAAAACAAAGCTTGCCAAAATCTAGATGTCGTTCTAGCATCCCTATTTGATATAATCTTTTCTGGAATCCCATTAAATCTGAAAATTCCCTCTACAAATTTATGGGCAATTTCTGGTGTCCCATTGGTTAAATTTCCTAGAATAAAATGAGCTACCTTTGTTAGTCAATCCACTATTTCAAGAATATTGTTATGCCTATATCTAGTCATGAGTAATCCTTGTATAAAATTCATGCTAATTATTTACAATTTCCATTCAAGAACTTCATTTGGGTGTAGCAACCCAACTAGATACTTGTGTTGGGTTTTGACCTTCAAATATTTGAGACACCTACAACGAAGTCAGTTGTTTCATGCTTTATGCCTTTCCAAAAGTATAATCGCTTCATATCGGCTAGCATTTTAGTCACTCCAAGGTGTCCTACGTAAGGAGCGGTATGGATCTCACTCAAAATCATTCTCCAGATTTCAAAATCCTTAGATATATACATTCTTCCCTTATACCATAAGTGTCCATCTGTTTCCAACTAGTAACCTTCATATCTGACATCAGAAGGATCTCTTCGAAGAGCTTGACGCACTTGATTATAGAAATCATCTCTTGGTAGACACTGAAGCACTTGTTCAAGTTCAGTATTTATTGTTATTATGGCCAAGATATGTCTTCGCCTACTCAAGGCGTCAGCTACTTGATTTTCTTTTCCTTTGATATAGCTAATCTCAAAATCATAGTCTGCTCAAAATTCCAACAACCTCCTTTGACGAGCATTAAGGTTTGGTTGAGTGAATATGTACTTCAATCCGTGATGGTTTGATCTAAGTTCAAATGGTTTCCCAATCAAGTACTGTCTCCACATTTGAAGAGTGTGAATGATGGCTACCAATTCTAAAATCATGGGGTGCATGATTTTGTCATACTTCTTAACTTCCTAGACTCATGCAAGACTCATATGCAATAACTTAATCTCCTGATGCATCAATAATAACCACAAAGTGATCCTCAAGATCTAACACATTAGTATCAGTGCAATAGTTAACTTCTTCAAAAACTCCAATGCTAATTGACACTTTTCTGACCAAACAAACTTCTTCACCTTCCATTGCAAGGTAGTTATGGGGTGAGCTATTTGGGAGAAGTCTCTAAAGAATTTCTTATAGAACCCAACTAAACCCATGAAGCTTCTGACTTTTGACACATTTCTAGGTACCGACCATTCCTTGATTGCCTTAATCTTGGCATGATCCACTGCAATTCCTTTTGCTGATATAATGTCCTAAATATTGAATCTCCTTTTGATAGAAAGACCATTTAGACAATTTCCCATTCAACCTATGCTCATGCAACCTTTAAAGAACTATTTCTAGATGTTTTTGGTGCTCTTCCTCATTCTAAGAATAGATAAGGATATCATCTATGAATAAGAATACAAACTTGTCCAAACGATCCTGAAATACACTATTCATGAGATTCATAAAGGCTGCAAGGGTGTTAGTCAACTCGAAGAGCAAAACTGTGAATTCATAGAGTTTGTAACGGGTTCTAAAGGAAATTATATGAATGTCTTCCTTCTTAATACTGAGTTGGTGATAACCCGATCTAAGATCAATCTTAGAAAATACTAATGCTCCTCTCATCTGGTCAAATAAATCATCAATTCAAGGAAGTGTGTATCTATTTTTATGGTGACTTTGTTAAGCATTCTATAATTTATGCATAGCCCCATGGTTCCATCCTTTTTCTTAACAAAAAATATCGGGGCTCCCCGAGGAGAGACGCTAGGGCAAATGAGTTTCTTAGCCATTAATTTTTGTAAATGTATTTGCAACTCCATTAGTTTTGTAGTAGTCATTCTATAAGGTTCTCTAGATATGGGTTTTTCTCTCGATATCAAATCTATGGTAAAATCAAACACCGTAGAAGGAGGTGAGCCAGGTAGTTCCTTTGAAAACACATCTTCGTAGTTCCTAAGATAGGGGTACCTTTCCGCAAAAGTTTCCTTCATTCCTTATTTTATCTCCCCATCCTATAGAATGTAATCATCTTGATAAACTCTTTCCTTAGTCTCATTTAGATTTTCTATTTTTACTCCATGATCTCACACCCTTTTCTTCTACATCTCTTAAGTTGCATGGCTGATATTTGGCGTGTTTTCACTTCATGTAGCATTCCTTGAATGTTCACAAGGTTCCCTTGGTCATCTAGGCATTCTACTGTCTTTGCAAGACAATCCACTTTAGTCTTAGCTTCACTAAGCCAATTGATTCCCATGATAATATCATAGGACCCCAGAGCTGCTACATACAAGTTATAACCTCAGTCGAGAAGGTTGGAAAATCTACCTGAGCATCAAACAGACATTGATGTCCCTGAGGCTTTGATTGGTTTGCATACTCAACAATCCAATGGTTTGTCATAAATCCAGTTCATTTTGGAAATCTACTTAACAATTTTAAAGATATAAAACACTCAGCAGCTCCAATATCAATTAGTATTGAGATGGGGTTTCCATATATCTTACATGGGGTTCCTATGGGACCCAGTTATTGCTCTGCTTGATGGTTGTTCAAGATTCCATGAATTCTCAGTTGAAAGACAGTTTGCTAGTGTGGTAAGGGAGGACGTGTTTGCTGATTAGATATGCCCTTATTAGGACACTGATTGGCATAGTGGTCTCTGCCACACACTAAATAGCCTTTTGTTGGTCCCTTCTTTTCATTCACTTTGTTGCCATTGTTACTACTAAAATTACCCTTGAAATCTTTACTCTTATTCCCTTTGAAATCATCTTTGTTGGCCTTAAAGATCTTGAAATTCTTTTTCTGAGTCTCTGGTTCAGAACTAGATGAAATCCAGTTGGCCTTCCTCTTATTATCACGAATGGAATCATTCTTCTTTACTTTTTTTTCTTGTCGAATGGCATTTTTGAGGGCCTCCTCCATGGTTTGGGGCGCTCGCACATGTAAGACTCCCCCAATCCTATTATTCAACCCCATGATGAACTTACTGACCTTGAAATTCCCATCTCGCTAACAGGTAGGAACATAATTTAGCAGTCAAGTGAATCTTTCCCAGTATTCATTTACTCTCAAATCCCTCTGTTTGAGATTTTGAAAATCTAACACCTTCGGATCATAGAAGGATTGGGGTAACCATTGGTTCTTAAAGATAGTGACAAACTTATCCTAAGTTATGTCAGTGGTCTTAATATTTAATTCCATCTTACTGTTTTCCCAATAGAAAGAAGCTACTCCAATAAGCTGATAGATTCCCCAAACAGCCTTTGAGTACTCAAGGAAGCTCCTAGTGTCGAAATACTTCTCCATTTTGGTCAACCATGCCTCAGCGGCATCCTCGGACTCAAATCCTAAAAACTTAGGGGACTTGATTTTCCTAATGTCAGCAAATAACTCATTGGCTATCTGCTTTTCCTTTTGAATTTCCAACTATGTTAGAGGGGAGCTGTTTTCTTGTTCGCTATGGGCAGATGGTTTTGACTTGGCTCAAGGCTAAGGTGAGGACTAGGTGTCTTCATGCTCTTGGTCAAGTTGGGTTACTAAATCATTCATCCTCTTTTCCATTTTTTTCATTCTGGTTTGGGTGTCAAGTAAAACTTGGACCTGTTGGTCCATAGAATGCAAATAGTTAACCTCCCTGGATATCTCATCTTGCATGTGGTTTTTGTTGTTGTTTCCAATGTTTGTCATTGCGTTTGATTAAGTTTCTTGAAATATAGTTGGTTCATCCATCAATTCTACATTTACATATAAGTTTACCATTTTTGAAAGAAAGAAGAAAACAAAATAATTGATTGCTAAGAAATGACAAGAAAGAGCAAGAACACAATTTCATTCGTTCTCACCACTTTTTAGATTAATCTCAAATAAATAAGACAATGGGTCTCTGTTGCATCAACAAGTACATTTATTTACATAAATTTACCAACTATTGTGAGTACAAAAGTTTTCAAATATTGCTCTTTTAAGGAAATCGAACACACTATCCCTGGGTTCCCTGACTGTTTCCATCCTTGGGCTTATTCTACCCAATCCAAGGTGTCAGAAACAATAGTCCAACAAGATAAATGAGGGGCGGGGGGGTGAATCAGTTATCCAATAATTAAAACATTTATCAACCTTAAACAATCTTATCCATTTAACCAAAGTAAATAGTAACCATAACAAGATGCACATAGACAATTACGCCAGATATGTTAACTAGGGAAACCCTTGATCAGAGGGAAAACCCCGGTGGGAATGATGCCCACAAGATGATGTACTAATATAAATATTCCTTGTTAGAGGATGGACTCTGTTAGGAGTCTATTACAACATTTATTACATATGAGTCCCTGTTAGGAGACTTTGAATCCCTGTTAGGAGATTCCAACCCTATTAGAAGTTGTAGAAGAGAGAAGGACCTATTGTCAATCAGGATTGCGCCTATAGCAAGATGTAAAATCTAGCTATCCTGTCGAAACAATGGAAACTCTCTCGAGTGGTGGGTTGTCCTAAAACGAGAGAATTATCTCCAGAAGCTAGGCTGGTTCCTAAATTGTGATCACCTAATCCTAAATTGTACTCAAGATAAGGGTAAGAAATGAACAAATGAATAATGAAAAAAATAATCTAAATGAGGTGATACACCAATGGTTTACAATGTAACTTTGACCACTTAGCACGAACTACGAAAGACAATTGATTCACAATACTCAGACAAAGACATAATCACAAAAGTGTTTCTATGTAAGGACTGGAATCTCCTGCTTTGAAAGGGATACCTAAGTTTCACCAATTTTATGCACGAAAACAATAATCACAAACATAGACTTGCAATCACGTGTATCACGATTCAAATATGCAACTAGGAACGTAACTAAAATGAAGGCGAACACAACATTAAAGTAAGAAATTCACAAAATTGCACAAGAATCTATGAGAAGGAACCGTTGAATCTCTATAATCAATGCTGGAAAAATAATCTCTGCTACAAATGCCCTTACAATCAACTCACAATCTACAATGTGCAAAATCTGAATCCGAAAAAAGGGTCCCTCATAATGAGGTGAATGTACAATATATAGAAAAATAACCCTAACTCAGATTCCAAAACCATGCCTCGAAAAATCATCCAAAAAATGATAAAAACTATGAAGAAGCCTTTGAAAACTGCCTTCAACCATTTGCCCAACTAATAGATAACTTGAAAACTGCCTCTAGCTCCTCAAAATCATGCAAAAAAAAACTTAAACTCGGATGCATTAACAAACCCACAAGTATAGCATGTAAAACTGCTCCTAATTATGCAATATATGCATAAAATAAGCTCTCAATCTGAACTGTATGCATAACTGATCTCAACTGCCCCATAAACTGCTAAAAATAGCACTCTATAACCCCATCACTGCATGAGAAACTGGAACTGTACTTGGCTTCCAAAAAATATCTTCATATCCAAGTGTTAACTGAATGTACCTTTTTTGGAGTTCAGAATTAGCTTCTCAACTTCTCCTCCTTGCATTTAGGCATTAAACATTTAAAACTCCCTTTAATTCCCTTTAAATAATTAATAAAATTAAAGGCCTTATAATTATAGCCTTTTAATTCATTAACTTTACAAAAAGTTCTTTTTATTATATTTAATTAATATTGACATGTTTTTATTTTTTATTTTTTTTATTTTAAAAAAAAAATCAGTATTATTAAATATAATAAAGGGAATATTTAAATATATATTAGAAGTATTATATATATTAAGTAAATAAATAGTCATAATTTATTCAATATATATAATATTTATAATATATATTTTAACTAATCTTGATTTATTAATAAATCTATATGCCTTATATAATGAATTTGGGCATAATGCATATAATAGATTTATACAAAATCTATATGGAGTTAACAAATGCCTAACCCTATATGGCTCGGACCCGAAATCCTTATGCAATATTGCAAAGGCAAGAATGAAATACGTCCAAGGCAAAAGGCAGATATTTGTTTTGTTTTCACTCACGCATGGAAGAATGAGAGGGTCTCCAAACCCTAGCCGCGACTTGATGCTTTCCCCTACGATTTCTTGCTGCTTGGATGGCTACCATGTGGATTTTTGCTGGTTGTACACACCATTGTGAGCTTGTTGTGGTCGTTTTTTCTCCATATGGGTTTTATTCTGGACGTTTCTTATACCATTATGTGTCTCCTTGCGTTTTTCCTTGGAGATGCCATGCTTTGTTCCTTTGGCCTGCAAGTTTTCTTTAGACATGGGCTGTTTGTTTTTTGTTGGTAGCCATTTTTGTATGGCCGGCTATTGATGATTGTATGGTGGCAGATCTTTAATGTTTGCAGAGAGTTTTTTAATACTGAACGACCTCTCCCTTCTTCTATTCTATGGCCGAATTTCTCCATGGCCAACTCTGTATATTTCATGCTGTGAGAGCTCACGGATTTGCTTGAGGGCTGTTGGATTTTTATATTGGACAGCAGCTATATGCTATTTCTTCTTGTTGGAGCTCGGATTTGAGTTCTTGGCCATACTGGTCATCACATTTAATTGGACGGCTCCTTCATGAGCTTGCAGATTTTTTGCTTGGAGTTATCTTTGGACGCCATATATGATGAGATTCTTTGACTGGGCGTATTTTTTGCTATTGCACGCCATTTTCACTGGTATGAGCTTTTGTTGGGTCTACTTTCTCTCCTTCATAATGTCCAGTATATATGATAATCTGTAAGATATTGCTGGTTATAAGAAGAAATAACTGATTTTCTATTGTGGCATTGTAAAATATGTAAAAAATGTAGGATCACGTTGTATATTTTCTTATGATATTTAACTCTGATTTCATTTCCAGCATTTCGTGACATTTGTTAAGCTTGCAATTGTTGATAATATGAACATTGGTTCTCTTCCATTATGTGATTCAAAAATTTCGTGTAAAACTTTTCCACCAGCAGTCCCTTTCCCAAATTTTGAACCTCTATTCTCTACGGAAAGCTTCGTTTATGCACAGTTCTACTTCTGAACACCGACATGCCTTTGAACACTAATTGACTGCACTCTGCATTCACAAATTTTCACTACATACAGTTACATTCTTTCCCACATGAACAGCCAACACCATTATTTGTATCCTCACATTTCTTCTTGATTAAGAATACATTGCGTCTGATCTGTACATAAGGTTGTGGTTCATTCTCATTCCCCATAACATCTTGCTATAAGTGTGCCTCAATTTTGAAATCTTCAAAGAAGTGAGGAACAGGTAACCTTAGAAAAAAACTCCTTTATGTCATTTGTCCAATCTTGGTGCTGCAGCATGAAAGAATTGACCATGGAGAGCAATTCTTATGCACAGCTACAGGACATCTCACAGAGGGCCGCAAATCATGTCTAGAATTGCAAATCATGAACACATGATGTGAGCATCTGAACTCCCTTTCTTAAGCCAGTGAACTCCCCTTGTGCTGATCCTTTAAAAAGAAGAAAATACATCTGCCATTATACTGTTATCAGTCTTACATATGCCGCATGTTGGTAAATTTAGCAAGGTTTCAGCAACATGCATATCTTTACCAGTTTACTCAACAGTATGCATTGATGATTTTCTTGATGTTGATGCCCCTGTTTATGCCCATTATATTTTCTGTCGCAGATTTCTCCCTTTTCCTATTGATTTGGCACTAATAATTAATTCTAATTTACCTTGTGACTAATTGAACCTGTACTTTCTTGATATATGCTGAAATATACTTGCAAAAATAACTGAAACTCCTTTAGCCTAAGACTGCCAACTTAACATGTCCTCCATGATTTGACTGGAAGGTCCCATACCTGAAACTTATGTATGCCCCCTCAACAGTCTCCTCTCGTCTCTTGCCTTTGCTGCTACATGATTCAACCAGAAAGTTCCACGCTTGTAGTGTATGCGCGTCCCTTCAATGATCTCCTCAAATCTTTGGTCTTTGCCCCTCCTTGATTTCACCAGAAAGTTTCATGCTTGCACATCCTTTCAATGATCTCCTCAATGTCTTCAATCAGCTACATTGGTTTGACTGGAAGGTCCCATACCTGAAACTTATGTATGCCCCCTCAACAGTCTCCCCAATATCTTCTATCTTTGCTCAAACAAACTCAACCAAAAGGCTTCATGCATGTAACTTACACATGATCCTTCTATAGCCTCCAATCTTCATACCTATATCTACACATGGAACAAACTCATTAGTAAAAAACATATTTTATCTTCTTCGGATTTTTCTTGCCTTCTTGCCTTTTAGCATAGTTATCTGAATAACCATGTTGTAGAAACAGCAGAATACAGATGATAGGAAAGTTTTCCATTGCTCAGTTCATATGAACTGACCCATTTCTTCGTTCATTTTTTGCAGGTTTACTCCCAGATGGAGATGCGGGATCAGCGCTTCGGCAACAAACCTTCCATTCAGGCAATGGATGCCTTTCTTTTTATCTCCCTTTCAGTACTTTTCTGTTTGTACAATGTGTTTAATTTAGATATTTATGTTAGGAGCTGAGAGCACTAGTAATATCTGAATGCATTGTATTCAAGTACTGTGTAAACATGAACACTTTGTAAAATATTTTTGAATACTTGAATAAAAAGTATTATTTTTGGTACTTGTATCCTGAAAAAGTGATCAATTCTCTTCTTTATGATTCTTGTACTTTGCTTACTGCATTCTTTTCGTTCTGTACTGTATATTCTCAGCAGTTAAACACACTTAATCAGCAGATAGAAAATATTTAGTTTAGCGTAAAACATAACAATTTAAGAGGCATGTTAAATTGGTAACAAGACCCACTGTCCAAATAGCTTCTGGGGCAAGATCATTGAACTCACTGTCCAACTGATCTCTCAACTATTCCTTGCAGAATAATTGTGTACTGTACTTTAAACTTCTTTCCCCTGTCTTGTCAACGGGACCAATCACTGTTAGACCATGTAGACTAGGTCACGAACCTCAGATCCAAGTATCAAACTTTGGATCACACAATAATACCTCGACAATGAAATTTCCTTCATTTCCACTTTGCATTGCTTATCTTCACATTCCGCTCTTCAATTATTCGCATTCATTCATACATACTTATACATGATAAAGGAAAATGTCCTCCTTTTATACGAAATCCATAAAACAATTCCTTGAGTCGGTTGTTGCACGTTCTCAATTAATTATTGTAGGACCACACTAAGAACACGTTACACTTAGTGATAACATTAATCTTTTGCATTGCAACTTGAATAACTTTCCATACATGTAATATTATGATGAGCGAGCTTAACAATGTCATTACCAACATGTCTTCTTCACATCTGTAACTTCGGCTTCTCAGAATAATAACTCTGCTAAGAGATATAACAAGTTTACTAGAACATGCCTTTGTAAACTCTATCTCAGAACAGTTTTCACCGAAACTTGCATAACTTCTTCCAGACTTAATAGCTTATGCTTCTGAGTTTAGAAGCGTATACTAGACACATAGTATAATCTCCCTTTAACCTCGCTACTGAAAGTACTCAATGATTTGTCCGTACCAACTTGATCTTTTCGTTGTTCTTCTGTCAGATACCACAGAAAATTGCTATGTTGACATCAATGACAAACACAGTCATGAATGTAACATATCATCATGATAATGATCGAATCATGTTTCTACAATACTCCCCCATAAGAATATCATCAGCATTCATGCTTCCAACACAAGGTACATGATATATGATAAGTGGATCAGTTTATTTAGAATTCCAAATTTGGATGAATTTGTTTCTCATAATTGCCTTCCTGGCAAGAGTCCATTTGACTCTTTCCTTCTTGATCCTGTTTAGGGCATAAGCTAATGTTTTGTTGTCTTTGGGTGTAGACTAGTATGAGTGATCAAATTTGGGCATATTCTTAATTAGAAAGATATAAACGGTGTGACGAGTGTAATATCCCTCTAATAACGAAATCCAATATTAATATTACTAATTGTAATTATCAAAAACTATATATATACATAGTTGATTGATTATTACATAATAAGTAAATATATATTGATTCAATGGAATTGGTTAAATCAATATAATATTGATTAAACAAACAAACTCAATAAACAATTTTAATGATTAAATATTTATTAATTAAATAAATAAACAAAATCACCTAACCTAATGTAGAAAGATTACGACCCTTAGAAAAGCAACGAGCATTTAAAGCATGCATCAACCACAAAGCATGGAGGGGAGGTACGACTGGAACAAAGCACAATATGAAATCATAAGGTTTGCACATTGTTCGATGTAGGAGGATAACAGCGAAACAACAAAGGAGAGGTACGATTTCCCACATAAGAGTGAATCAACAAATCACAAACAGATACGCCACATCACCGTCACAAAGGAGGAAGTAGACCATCGAAGGATATATATGGAACGCTGGGTGACTGCCACATAAGCAAGAACACTCGATATAAATGGAAATCATTACCGCTAAGAAAAGAGGGAGTAGAACGAAGAAGGGTTGTGAAGAACGGGACACAGGTCAAAACAACATCCACCACCTCAACAAACATACACCGGCCAATCCCAAACTTGCAGGCACATGGTAAAGCACACGATACAGGACAGCGTGTCTTTCACATCGTACTAGCCGTGCCATTAGTCAGAGCACTTTAGGAGCAACATTCACGATATCATAGCAACTACGTGGAAGGTATATATGTTCCATCGAACCCATATACAAGTGGGTGAGGTAAGTGAATTTTGATTTAGTATAAAAGAAAGGTAATAATAGTTAAGATATCATAATTTATAATGTTATTTAAAGTATTTAGAAGTATTGTGAACTATATAGGATATTATAGTAGATATATATATATATAACAATAATATGTATATTATTGTTATATGTTATAAAATCATTAATTATATTTTGAATAACATATTATTGGTTTTTGTGAACATTTGGATATGATCTTTTAATATAATGTATTATTTTAATATAAGAAAATGTGGATGTTATAATCATATCAATTAAATGAACATGATTCCTTATGTAAGGAATATTTTATTCTTTGTGTTAGTCCATAGGACTTACATAGTGGAAACTAATAAAATGGCGATATCAAATTATTATATCTTTAATCACTTATCCTGGATTCTATAGAGGATGAATGTAATGTTCATTAGAGATAGTTTCTTGGGAATGAGTTTGGGACTCCATAGAGGATGAGTGTAATGCTCATTAGAGATGGATCTCGATATGTTTTGGGGCGCTATCAGTGATTGTCATGGTCACCATAGTCTCAGGGTTCATACCCAAACTTAGGCAAATATGGTTACCATATAAAATGAACTATACATTCATTAGAGATGGATTCCTATCTGAGGAGGATTAAAGGAACTTATGGTTTCCCTAATCTCCCATAGGCAGCATATATACTAAAACCTAGTCATATGCATATTCATAGGCTTGGATAACGGTGTCCGTATCCAAGAGATCTTGGATTAGTGCTCTATGGAAAGACGGCATGATGCCCGACCTAGAGGCAATCCTAGGATCAATTTCCCTTACTTAGAATAGATTATATTTCTTACTAATATATTTGATGTCATGCTATACTAATATTGGTTTTGCAGGTAATTTGTGAGGAGAATATCTAGGGACATTACAATGAGGTTTTATATGAGGCATCATTTGGGTTTTCATCATGTTCCCATCCAAAAATTACGTCTTAGTTTTGAAAACAATGGTGACCCCAAGATTCAATGTTGAAACAAGAGCTATGATACCATATGTAACATCCAATTTTCTTAAACCTTAGTTTCCTTATATTTTATCAATCAAAAGTAATCTATCTACATAATTACATGCAAATGATTAACGATTATAATTGATTAAGTGATTATTGTAAGCTTAACTAAAAACTAACAATTTATTTCCTTTACTTAATTACAATAACAAATGAATTACATTAAAGAATGTTCATTAACTATAAAAAAACATTTAACTAACACTCTGTATAATTGAAAGGAGTAAATGTAACTGCATACACACACATATATATATGAACTTGAAATGAAACATGCAAGGAAATGCAACAAACACTAGGGTCAAATCATATTAGGCCAAGAATGTAGACCCATTCTATCTTGTGCGAATCTTGGCATTGGTGGAGAGGAGAAGCATTGTTAGAGGCTTAACCACCCACCCATGGACCTAGTATATCCCCCACTCACTCTCAGCTGAAAATGGCCCTACCTTGCAAGGGATAAGGCACAAGAACAACATCTCGTCCTTCCACCTGAGCATAATAGTGTTAGAGTGTTAACTACATAGCTGAGTAGACTGTGGAACCCTCCTATCATCCTATCCATCCAACTACAAGTTTTCCCAACCTCTAATAATCCTAACAGCATCATTGGAACTAATAATCTACCCGACCCAAGAATTTACAAGGACTCTGTGTGCCAGATCACCCATTGCTTGACTTGACAAACAAGACATTTTCCAAACCTCCCCACCATCAACTAACTAGATTACCGTTTTCAATTTACATATTTTCTAATCAAATTCTATGCATGTTCGTACATATTATTTATACACATACATACATATACGTTACATTTCAAATACACATATACTTGCATATACCTTATATTTAAATATACGCATGCATATATGTAACACGTACAAATATAAATAAGTACTATGGTTATTATTTATATAATAAGTTGAATACGGTATCACAAGAAACATGCAAAGCATCCAAGTTTCCAAATCAAAGGTAACAATTTTACTTCTCTTATATTTTCTTATGTGAAATATAATTATGTATATGCATTTGGTGACCTTGTTAGCTCATGGTAGTCACTTGCCAATGTCTAGTTTGTCCTAGCCTATTTTCCCTTGACCATGGTGGTTTAGACTCATACCTGTTAGCTTGGTCAAAGGTTGGTGCACTCATGTCCTATTCCCTCTCTACCAATTCTCCTCCCTGCCTCCCTTCGCTGCGCTCCTGCAAGAAGAAATAAAAAAGTGAAAGCATATTTCCACATCATTCAAATGCAAATTTTGTTATCATAACTAATAACAATATTAAATAACTATTGTCAATCAGGATTGCGCCTATAGCGAGATGCAGAATCTAGTCATCCTGTTGAAACATGGAAACTCTCTCGGGTGGTGGGTTGTCCTAAAATGAGAGATGAATCTCCGGAAGCTAGGCTGGTTCCTAAATAGTGATCACCTAATCCTAAATTATATGCGAGATAAGGAGTAAGAAGTGAATGACAAATAATGAATACTAACCTAAATGAGGTGATACACCAATGGTTTTGAATGTAACTTTAATCAAATCAACACGAATTATGAAAGACACAATTGATTCACAATACTCAAACATGCAACCACAAAAGTGTTTCTATGCAAGGACCGAGATCTTCTGCTTTGAAAGCAAGACCTAGGTTTCACCAATTTTCTACAAAAAGAACAATGATCACAAATAAAGATCTGTAATCATATGTATCAAGATTCAAATCTGCAATAAATAATGTAACTTAAATGAAGGCGAACACAACATTAAAGTAAAAAATTCACAAAATTGCACAAGAATCAATGAGAAGGGATTGCTGAATCTCTATAACCAATGCTGAAAAAATTTCTGCTACAAATTTGCTCTTACAATCAACTCAAAATCTGCAATGCGCAAAAATCTGAATCTGAAAGAAGATCCCTCATAATGAGGTGAATGTACAATATATAGAAATCATAACCCTAATTCAGATTCCAAGATCATGCCTGGAGAAAATCAGTCAAAAATGATAGAAACTATGAAGAAGTCTCTGAAAACTGCTGTCAACCACCTGCCCAACTGATAGATAACTGAAAAATTGCCTCTAGCTCCTCAAAATCATGCACAAAAAACCAAACTTGGATCCATCAAGTAACCCAAAAATATAGCATGTAAAACTCCTCATAGTTATGCAAAATATGCATAAAATAGGCTCTCATCACGAACTGCATGCATAACTGCCCCTAACTGCTCCATAAATCACTAAAAATAGCATTAAAGTGCCCCATCAATGCATAAGAAAATCAAACTGTCCTTAGCCTCCAAAAATAGCTCCATACTTAACTCAATAACTGCATGTAATGTTCAATTATCTCAAACAATCCATCTTTGCTAAAAATAAAGCTCATCTTTGCATGAAAGAGTTAACTGAACGTACTTTCCTTGCATTGAGGCATTAAAATATTTTAACTCCTTTTAATCCCCTTTAATTAATTAATATAATCAACGGTTTTATAATTACAACCACTTGATATATTAATTTTACAATAATGACTTCTTTTTATTATATTTATTAATATTGACGTGTTTAATGTTATATCTATTACTTTTAAAACACATCAATATTAATAAATATAATAAAGAGAATATTAAATATATTTTACATTTTAATAAGTGCAATATATATTAAATAATTCGTTTAATATATATAGTACTTTATAAAATATGTTTTTTTTTTTTTTAAATTTTTAATATGCATTGAATGAAAAATATAACATTTATTCATTTAATGCATGTAAAAACTTAAGTAAATGAATAAAATTAGAGTTTCAAAATATCATAAAATGCCTATTATGGCATGGACCCGAAATTTTATACAATATAGCAAAGGGCAAAGAAAATATGAAAGGAAAAAGCATTTGCTATGTCTTGTTTATTGTTACGTATGGAAAGAAGGATGAGGGTTTTCAAAACCCTAGCCGCCATGTAGAAATTTGCTGCAATTTCCTTCCTCTTTGCTGGACTTGGACTTGTTTTTTGTTGTTGCTGTTGTTGGACGCCATTTATGTTGGATGCCATCTTTGCTGCGGGTTCTATTTGCTTAGCCGTATGGAGTTTTTGGACGCCATGTTTTCTTTGACTACGGGTTCCTTTCTCCATGCGATTTTATGCTTGCTGTTGTACACTTTCCTTGGATCTTTGGCATAACTGATTGCCTTGCTGGGCTTGATCATGGCTGAGAGAAATGGGTTTTATGAGGCATGTGCTTGCTGCTGAAGTTTAGATGCCGACTGGACACCATATCTGCTGCTTGCGTGAGTTTTCTCCCCTGGGAATTTGCTAAGGTTTAGACACCATTCGCTATAAGCTCTCTCTCTTCCAGCCAAGTCTTGCCTTATAAATGCTGTGAGATGCCATATTTCATTGGGTTGCTTCCAGCCGTGGACTACTTTGCTGATAATTTTCTCAGGTTGGAGTTACAATCTGGGTTATCTTTATGTCATGGCTGCCATATTTGCTTTAGTCACTGTGTAAGGGTTTCATTTTTTTTGTATATTTCTTTCTTTGCCATTGAAAACTCTTCATAGCATGTATTTTCATTAATCATTGTCATTCTCATGGATGTTCAATACTATTTTTCTTCACTGATAATTACTTCTAGGCATGAAAAGTGACTGTTTCTTTCCATCAAGAAGCCACTATTATTTATGTATGAAAATCAGGACTGTTTCTTTCCTCTTTGCAAATGCCACTTCAAGGATCAAACCTAATCAAATTTACTTAATGTTCTGTAACTTGCTAAACTTTTCTTATATCTATATATGTTCTTGCAAATTGATCTAGAGTTCCATTGGTAAAGAAAACTAAGAGAATGGGAATGAAGAATTTGAAATCTTATGAAGCAGAGTCTTTATAGATTGCAACCCCATCTTTTATACCTGTGTTCTCATGGACACAACCTTGATCATTATGACAATGAATTGCTGATGTTCATATCATGCTATCCTCTTTTATTAATATCCTGTTGTCTGTTGAGAAGAAGTATAAATCTAACATTCCCCTTTAAACTCAACTGTAGCCTCTTATTCTCTTGCTGTAACTCATAAAGCTCATCTTGAAGATTATGCATTTTATCATTTATATCTGTATTTTGTTCATAAAAATCTGCAGACTGAATTCCTTTTTCAGTGCTCCCCTGATTTGAGTTCTGCAATCCTGCTTTTAAATTTTGCACTTCTATTTGAAGATGTTCATGTTCCTTGCTTTCAATTTCTTGATGGTTGTAGGTTACTGCTGTTCAGATTTTAATATAACTGTTGAAGTTTTACTCTTTCTTGCTGTTCGTAAATCAAATATTACTGTGAAGCTTTACTCTTTCTTGCTGTTCGGAAATCAGATATTGGTAGAAACATACTTTTGCTCTACCCTGACTAGTTGTTGTTCTTTACCTCGTACCATGTTCTGCCTGTATACTTGTAAAGCTATAATCCCTCTATCTCATAGACTAAGAATTTCATACGTCCTCCATGATTTGACTGAAAGGTTTCATACCTGTAACACATGTACGTCCCTTTAACAATCTCCTTGTGTCTTCAATCTCTTGCTATGATTCAACTAGAAGGTCCCATACTTGTAATTTACGTATGCCCCCTCAACAATCTCCCCATGTCTTTAGTCTTCGCCTCTACATGATTCAGCCAGAAGGTTTCACGCTTGTAATTTATGCGTGTCCCTTCGATAGCCTCCTCAATCCTTCAGTCTTGGCCCCTACATGATTCAATCGAAAAGCTTCAAGCGTGTAATTTATGCAAGATCCTTCAACAACCTCAAACTTCATACTTGTATCTGCACATGGAACAAACTCATTAGCATAAACATGTTTTATTTTTCAAATTTCTCTCTCATCTTCTTGTCTTTTAATATAGTTATCTAAATAACCATGTTGTAGGAACAGTAGAGTATAGATGATTGGAAAGACTTCCATTGCTCAGTTCTCATGAACTAACCCATCTCTTTTTTCATTTTTGCAGGTTTATTCCCAGACGGAGATGTGGGCTCAAACCTTCAACATTCAACACAACAAATCTTCCCTTCAGGCAATGGATGTCTTTCCTCTTATCTTCTTTTCAATACTTTTCTATTTATACAATGTGTTTATTCAAATATTATGTTAGGAGTTGAGAATGCTTGTGATATCTGAATGCATTGTATTTAAGTACTATGTAAAACTTGAACACTTTGTACATCATCAAAACAGTTTTGAATATATCCATAAAAAAATGTATTGTTTTGGCACTTGTATTTCGAATAAAAGTGATCAATTTCCTTGTTTATTGATTCCTGTACTTTACTTTTTGCATTTTTTTCATTCTGTAATATGTATTCTCAACAACTAGAACACACTTAGTCAACAACTAAAACACACTTAGTCAGCATATAACTTAACAATTTAGAAGGTATGTTAAATTGGTAACAATAACCATTTCCAATTCATACAATACTGTAACGATTAACCAACATCTTCAATTCCACATGAAACAAAACGAATAACCAATATTTATGTTTCATATGAAATCAAAAATGAGTATAACTAATTCAACCAACCATTTCAAATTAGCTCGAAATATCAACTAAAAATATTTTTCAAAATCAACAAAATAGGGGATGTAACACTATATTATTCCTTGTCCTTTTTCTTTCATGCTTGCCTAACCTTAATTAGGGTTCCATGAGACTTTCTCTCGAATCTTTCATAAACTGTTTTGACTTTAGGTGTCGACCTTAACTCTTGTGTTGTTGTTCTCGACAAAACTAACTTTATTTCTATTCCTCAAACTTTCCTCAAATTCATCACATAAATCTTTGCCCTATTCCCTCTCTGCCAATTCTCCTCCAAACCTCCCTTCACCGCACTCCTGCAAGAAGAAATAACATGGTGAAAGCATATTTCCACATCATTCAAATGCAAATTTTATTATCATAACTAATAACGATATTAAATTACCATTTCCAATTCATACAATACCATAATGATTAACCAACATCTTCAATTCCACATGAAACGTAATGAATAACCAATATATTTATTTCATATGAAATAAAAAATGGGTAACTAATTCAACCAACCATTTCGAAATAGCTTCAAATATCAACAACTAAAAAGATTTTTCAAAATCAACAAAATAGGGGATGTAACACTATATTATTCTTTGTCCATTTTATTTCATACTTTCTTATACCTAATTAGGGTTCCATGAGATTTTCTCTCAAATCTTTCATAAACCGTTTTGACTTTAGGTGTCGACATCAACTCTTGTGTTGTCATTCCCGATAATACTAACTTTATTTCTATTTGTCAAACTTTCCTCAGATTCATCACATAAATCTTTGCACAACTCTCTATAAACTGTTTTCCACCGTTCCTTAACTCGTGTCTTTCAATTCTTCTTTTGTCCAGATTCAGTGAATCTAATTTACTAGTTTAGCCTATTTATCCTATTTACCGATAGTGTTCCTTTGTTCTGATAGTGTGAGATATTCATTTCATCGAAAGTGTTCTCCTGTTCTCTTTTACCGATAGTGTCTACTGTCTTCCAATAATGTATTTTGTTCTTTGATGAGACTTATCTGTTTACTAGTTTTCTTAACTTGTTTACCTATTGACTTAACTTCTCAATAGTGATCCTTTACTCCTTGAAGATTTTCCAGCAATGACAACCATGCTTCAAAATCTTCAGCAATAGCCTGAAGATGATTTTGTTAATTAGCAATATTCGACTTTGGAATTGATGGGAATAACATCAAAATTTGTTGTCTTGTGTTCTTCTTATCATACTTACTGTGTTTGACCTAGCATAGTACTCCGCGTTTGTTTCTTCTTTTTTTGACTTCTTTGATTACTTTGAATGATTTCTTTGTCTCCCCTTTTTGTTTTGAAGATTACTTCAAATTATGGTTACTTTATCTCCCCCATTTTTGGCAGCAATGCCAAAGATGATATCGAAAACTCTGTATTTTGTGGTGCTCACCTATTCATATCTTGTCAAAAATTAGTTTGAAGCTGTACTTTATGTTCATTAGAATTTGATTCCATATATTTTTGAGTTGATTTAATGCAATGATATGAGCTTTGACTTGTGTTACTTGTTCTACTATACTCTCAACAATGGTTAAATCATCTGTACCAAGTAATTTGGTCATTGTTCTCAACTGTCTCTACATAATACCATAGTAGGTGTTATCATACTTTGGATCTCCACTAGGTTCCTCCTCATCTTTTCCTCTTCATATTTTAATTATTGCATTCTATAACATAATTCTCCAATTTGTGTTATAAGCTTTATTATTGGTACTAGAGTAGGAATTCTAGCTTTAATTCTTCTACTTATGCATTAACATCTATTGTGAATTCTATAACATGAAGAGAGCATGATTATACTAAGAGGGGGAGTAAATTAGTATGATAACTTGCCAATTTATAACTTTTATCCAAACAATAACTTCAAATACTGAAATAAACAATTATGGACATTAACACAATGACAATGATTTACGTAAAAACCCAATGCGGAAGAAAACCATAGAAAATAAATCCTTTTAGATATACTTGTTCTTTTACAATGATTTTGTAGGCTACGATCTACTAGAGGCTACAACCTCTATGTTTATGAGCACCAACTCACTGGAAACTCCAACTCCCACACTTCACAGGCACGAACCCATTGGAAGCACCAACCCCCACTATTGTCTTCATGAGCACCAACCCACTGCACAAAAGCTTCTTTTCCACCTTGTCAATGTTGCTTACTCAACTGATGATGAATGTTTTCTTTACACAATTTCTTCTCTTCCAACCAATATGTATATCTGTTGTAAATCCGCATTCTCCTTCTTTAGATTTCTTTAGTGTGTTATTCTCTTCCTTGGTATATCAACTCTTTAGTCTTTTATCTATTCATATGTGTATTCTTTAAGATGTTGATGCGTGTATATGTCATACCAGTAAATCTGAATATATAAATATATACTCATTTTATATCTGTATAAATCTTTTAACTTCAGCACACCTTTCTTATACTTTATCTCCTTGAGGTCAACTTCTTAAAAATAAATATATATCACAAATTCTTAATATATATATATATATATATATATATATATATATATATATATATATTTCTCATCTTTCTTTTGATACTTTCTCTCTCTCTCTTGATGAATATATAAATCAGATTAAAAGTCTGATTATATATTTCTTTATTTTATTCTTCCCTATTTATTTTTATTTTACTTTATTTGCCGACTCCTCTTAACTGTATAGTTTTCTTTAATCAATCTTTCATGTTCTCTATTCCATCTGTACAATTCCTCTTTCTTACTTCCTTTCTTCACTTATTCACTTACTTATTTAATCATATATTCCACACAATCTTCATTAAATCAGTTACTCTTATATATATCGGCATATCCTTAGATGAAAGAGGTATTGGATGAAAGAGATGATCATTCCGAGGAATCATATAGTGAGGATAAAGTAGAACATCGTATGGTGTATGAACAAGAGGAAAGTTCAAAAGATAATGTTGATGAAGACATTAGTCTTGTTGATGATACACTTGATGATCCAAATGAAAGCTCTCATGATGGTATGCCTCAATTTTCTACATTCTTGAACCCATTGTTCGAAGAAGAAGTAATAGAAGATAGGTCTGAATTTTCTATGTTCTTGAATCCTTTATTTGAGGAAGATCTTCTATGCACCCAAGTCCATCAGCATCATGATAAAGATAGCAGGTCCAATGATAATTTTGAAGATGATGAAACTAATGAAGTGTATTCAAATGGTGAGACATCTTTATGTTCATCCTATGAGAAGGGGTTCTTTCAAACATGTAAAGGAGATACAAAATCAGATATGTGTAACAAGGAGATTGCATTGAAGCATGGTGCTGAAAATTTCCAAAATATCCTAGCTGACCAAACTCTTGGTGAAAGAGAGAATGTACTTCTAGAAGATAAGCCATTCTCAAAGCCTTTTTGTGAGGAGAAACAATGTTCGGAGTATAGAAGTGAGGCAGATTGTGTGCAAGTAGACAATGAAACAAAGAAGATTTATTCAGATGCTTATATGATTGTTCACATGCATGAATCTAAAGATCTTCAATCTAGCAAAGACAACAAAGCACCTGATGATTTCTTAAAAGCTAAATAAAAGTTGGATACCAAAGATGACATTGACGAAGAAGAAACAGAAAGGCGTAGCATAATCAGCAACTTCAAAGTGTTACATGATCAAAACTATGTGTTTGATAGAGGGAAGAAGTAGTGTGCACTTTTTGGGGGGCTTGGGGCCACCCAATTTTACCTTGCGTCATGTTAAGCATTGATGCTCAGTCTGCTCCTCCAGAGATAGTTGGATTCTCATTATGCCTGCAAGGGGCATATGTCTCCAATCAAAGCCACTGATGGAACCCTCATTTTTATGGTCTCCATTCATGCACTATTCTTACTGCGCTTATCTTTTCTCCCTATGATTACTGTCGTTCTTCTATTTTCCATACTCTAGTGATATCCACATTAGCCTCCGCCGTATGCCTACAAAATATTATTCTAACCAACACAATCCACATTAATTGTTGCAAGGATTCTATTACTTCTAGACTATCAATAAAGTTCCTCATTCTATAATAAAATTTCATCTATACTCAATACTGAGATGATTAATTGGGTTTTGAAAAGAAACCAATCTCATGTTTGTAGCCCTATAACAAAGACCTTGAAGAATACATAATTTTTATACCACCAAAAGAGCAAGATGTCAGCCCTTCTCTGACAATCAGATAGATGTCCAGAAAACCATACTGAGATTTAACAGCTTGAGTATGGATTCAGCTTTGCTTTCTTGGGAGACTGGTTCTGATAATCTACCACATGAAGACATAAGTTGAGAGATTACATCCAATCTAATTAAAGATTTAAGATATGCTGATTACAAGGTTCATCCAGAATTGATAAATTGGGTAAACAGAACTTTTGAAGCAGCAAACAAACGTATCTAGCCTGACAGAACTGTGGAGTTATCTGAGGAATTGAAAGCAAGTTGGTTAAATTCAAACAAGAATTTGGTGATGATCACTCCAGCTATCATAGAGAATGTTACATCCACAATGGGTCCTCCAGTTTCAGAAAAGTAACAAGGTATATCTTTCATTTCAGCATTTGAAATGCTGTCACAAATAATCAAGACACTCTTGTGCAGATCATTTACCATCAACGGTGTTGATAAACTTATTGTTGAAAACTCATGGATATAATAATCGTATACTACATCCCAGAAATTACTAAGAGAACATTCAGCCCCAGTATCGTCAGAGCTGGAAGCAATGGAATAAGATTATGAATAATATCACCAGAACTATTCATCCAATACCCGATGAAAGACACGGCTCACACAGAATGGATAACTGGAGAAGAAATGGTGTTATGAGAAGCTTTGTTATGCCTAGTGCCCAACGATATTAAACCTTGGAACAAAGCACAGATGAGCAGAGCTGACAGGTCTGGAATGGAATATGGAAGCCCACACAATAATAAGCAGAATAGAGTCATCGGAGCCTAGAAGGCGAGTACGAAGGAATGATATCATATATGCAAAATAATCAAAACATTATAGCATGGGGAGTTTAATAAATATTTGAAACATTATTTGTGCCACTAAATGTTTGATGAGCCACTATGTGATGATCTTCAATTTGTTAAATGAATACATATTCGCAAGACAAAGTGGTGCCCACCGATTAAAAGGAAGATTATGAACCGAAAACTACCTATTATGTTTTAATTGAAAGGGTGTCATTTATTAGAAATGCAACTTTTAATGCTGAAGAGTCACGTTTCTTATTATGTGAAATATAAATATGGAGTGACTTTAAAACAACTAAATATTCGATATTCGACATTTGACATTCACATATTCTCAACAAGAAGCATTTTATTTATTTGTATGGAGGAATAAGAGCTTAAATATGACTTGTAATATAAATTCAACTATTTTATTTTAATGATAAAATAAAGTCTTGTTTATTTTTAAATGGCATGGAGATTTAAACTGCAAATGTATCATCCTTTGTCATTATTTTTTGGAATTTTGTCTACAATTTAAATGCCAGATAAGTGGACATGGTCATTTAGCATTTTAAATTTGGTCATCATAGATATTTTGAAATATTAAATTGTTTCCGTATTTGTGTCCAATTTGTCTCACTACCAGAGGAGTTAAAATTCAATCTGGACTAATTTAAGAATGCATAATATTTGGTCTGTCACATCTTGATTATTTAATTGTTGACAGTATAAGTGCGTAGAACATTATAAAGTAGTATATGAAAATCTACACTGAAGTTGACTCTATTGCCCGAATGAGAAGAGGCACTGGTCTTTTTATTATTTAAGTCAGAAAATCTATAACTTCCTTCCTACAAGCATCAAATCCATTATTAAAACCTTATACAATTCATTCAATTCAAACACTCAGCATCCAATTTTCATTTTAATTGAGTTCGAGGACCTTTCCAACCGGAAAACTCCAAAGCTTAAATTCGCTTTAGAAAAACTTTGAACCAAGTGATCAGATTCGAGGAGAAGGTCTACCCGCCTAGGTGTAGCGGAGCCTGAAGTGAAAGGAAATCGAGAAGTATTCCCGTTCATTGGCCACAACTGATTGCAGAATCCTATCGGAGGAGTGGCAGGCTCTTGGATTTCCAATCTGCAGTTTTGGGAACCAACAAGTGGTGCCTAGGACCTGTTGTTTATTGGTGGTCTGTCCTTCATCGGTTTCAGTACTTATACCTATTTTTGTTTCTGTGATTTCCTATCCTTGTTCCTGTTCTCGTTTTTCCTCATTTTGTTCTTCTTTCTCATCTTCTATTCGCTCATCAGTATCATCTTGAATCTCAATAGGATGATCTTCTTGTTGCTCATCTTCAACTTGACTTGTATCTTCTACAGTCAGTGTATCACGGCTTGTACAAACGTCATTTGGTTTCTTTGTTAGATCAGTATGTACCTCATCTCATGCATTGTATCTAGACATGTCACCTAACACATGGCTGATTTCGTACATTTCTCCAACTTGTAATTATTCTTTAGCTTCTGATTCTTGGGGTATATTGGAAATTGACTCCCAACATTATATTGCTTCATCTTCTACTTCTTGATTAAGTCATGCCAGTAGTTTTGCAATTGTAATCCCTATAACAAATTTCTTCTTATACTTCTCTAGTGTGGCATCAATATCTTCAACACTCATTTCAGGTTTTGTAATGAATAACGTTCTCTCTGCTCTTCTTTTGTTGTTTTACAACTTCTTCCCATCTTACCATGATTTTGATGAGTAATTACTAGGGAATAATGAGCTCAGTTCAATAGGGAATCTTCTATATTTGTGAAAATGAAAATGATTGCATGTACTACAATCTGTTTGCACTCATCAAACCTGTTGTCAATCAGGATTGCGCCTATAGCAAGATGTAAAATCTAGCTATCCTACTGAAACAATGCAAACTCTCTCGGGTCGTGGGTTCTCCTAAAACGAGATAAGAATCTCCGGAAGCTAGGCCGATTCCTAAATTGTGATCACCTAATCCTAAATTGTACTCGAGATGAGGGTAAGAAATGAACGAATGAATAATGAAAAACTAATCTAAATGAGATGATACACCAATGGTTTTGAATGTAACTTTGACCACTTCAGCACGAACTACGAAAGACAATTGATTCACAATACTCAGACAAACACGTAATCACAAAAGTGTTTCTATGTAAGGATTGGGATCTCCTGCTTTGAAAGGGATACCTAAGTTTCACCAATTTTCTGCAAGAAAACAATAATCACAAAACATAGACCTACAATTACATGTATCACGATTCAAATCTGCAACTAGGAACATAACTAAAATGAAGGCGAACACAACATTAAAGTAAGAAATTCACAAAATTGCACAAGAATCTATGAGAAGGAACCGTTGTATCTCTATAATCAATGCTGAAAAAGTCTCTGTCACAAGTGCTCTTACAATCAACTCAAAATCTGCTATGTGCAAAAATCTGAATCCGAAAGATCCTTCATAATGAGGTGAAAGTACAATATATAGAAAATAGCCCTAACTCGGATTCCAAAATCATGCCTACAAAAAATCACCAAAAAAAATGATGAAAACTATGAAGAAGCCTTTGAAAACTACTCTCAACCACCTACCCAACTGATGGATAACTCGAAAAATTGCCTCTAGCTCCTCAAAATCATGCACAAAAGCTCAAAATCGGATGCAATAAGTAACCCACAAAAATAGCATGTAAAACTGCTCCTAATTATGCAATATATGCATAAAATAAGCCCTCAATCTGAACTGCATGCATAACTTATCATAACTGCTCCATGGACTGCTAAATATATCATCAAATATATCTCCATTAGGTAATACATTCGATATTTCTAGCTGTGGGTTTTGAATGCCATGATACATTGTTTTCATTTGTTATACACTCGTCCCCCTTCATCATCTGAATGCTAATATGGAGTACTTTTGTTTAAGCTTAAACACAACAGGTTACCTCTGCAAATTATAATGTTTCAATATAATTGTTGTCCTTTTAAACCATTGCACATTTGCTACAGCTGTGATCTTGAATTTGCTTCTCATGGAAAGGGTTCTGCTGTAACTGAAATATATTTGTTTAAAATTTAACTTTCTTGGTAGCTGCATTCTGATAACTGTGGCACTCTTCATGGTTTGTTATTTGCTAACATATACATATCAAATTAGAAGTTTTACCTTATGCACTCTTAAACTTTGTACGATGAGATTCTCTCCTTTTTCTTATTTACTGTTACAGCTGAACATTAGTTGCTTACTGTCCCGTTCCTCTATAAATCTGATCATCATTTGACAAACATGCAATACATGAACAAGATGAATATCATGAATCTTTGCATTTGTACTTTGCTCATAGCAATTTGATATGTCATATATTAAGAAAGAATTGCAGCATGAAAATAAAGTTCTTTTAAACCCAAATTCTGTTTTTTTGCTACTGTTATTCCTCTACCACTAGGCTCAACAGTATGCATCAATGATTTTGCTAACGTTGATACTCCTATTTATCTGCATTTATATTTTTCTATAGCAGATTTTCCTCTTTTTCTATTGATTTGGCACTGATAATTAGTTCTGACTGATTGCATCTGTATTTTCTTGATATATGCTGAAATATACTTGCAAAAACACTTGAAATTCCTTTAGCCTAAGACTTCCAACTTTACATGTCCTCCATGATTCGACCGGAAGGTCCCATACCTAAAACTTATGTATGTCCCCTCGACAGTCTCCTCTTGTCCTTTGCCTTTGTTGCTACATGATTTAACCAAAAGGTTCCACGCTTGTAGTGTATGCATGTCCCTTCAATGATCTCCTCAAATCTTTGGTCTTCGCCCCTCCTTGATTTAGCCAAAAGGCTTCATGCATGTAACTTACGCATGATCCTTCTATAGCTATGCTCCACAGGGACGCGTCCCCTGCCTCTGTACCCTAGTACCTGTACCGGGTACGAAACGAGGACGCGGGTACGGATTTTGGCCGTACCCTGCAACGTCCCTTTTTGAGGAGAAAGGGGACAGTCCCCGAAACGCCAAAAAAAGTTTCATAGGAAACTTGGGTACGAATTTCCGTACCGAGGACGGCGTTCCCGTCCCTCGCCCGTACCCTTTTGCCCACGCCGTCCCCTATTTTCCAACCGGCCGCGGGTGAGTTAAAAAGTTAAAAAGAATGATTTTTTTTTTTAAAATTTAGTCTTTTCTATTCCGCCTAGGGCCCACATGGATGTTAAGTTGTTAACCCTAATGTGTCTTCTTAAATAGTTAAAGTTGGAGTTCATTGCTCATTTGGAGTTGTTTGCAAGTTGGGAAGAGGAAGAGGAAAACATTCAACATTCAACAACAACAAAAGAGGAGTGTGTTTTGGAGGAGGAAGAGGAAAACATTGAACATTCAACATTGAACTTTCATTATGTCATTTTGATTTTCATTTCATGCATGATGATGATAGATTGATACTTGGAGCCTTTGGGCATTTTTGCTAATTGTATGCGATATTCGGATATATCATCATATCATATTCTCATTTTGATTCTAATCTTAATAGTTTTCAATTTCCATGTATTCTATGGTGAATGGTTTATCAATGTTATGATTTATCATTGTTATGGTATGCATATCAGAAATATATCTCTAAAGAAGTCTAATTCTCCATATATATAAAATTTTAAATCCCCTATATTTTATAGCCATCCCCTGAGGTCCCGTCCCCTAAATTTTGGCTTCGACCCGTACCCGTACCAGAAACACGTTCCCGTCCCCTAAAACGTCCCCGTCCCGGAAACTCCGTGGAGCATAGTTCTATAGCTTCAAGTCTTCATACCTGTATCTGCACATGGAACAAACTCATTAGTAAAAACATGTTTTATCTTCTTCGGATTTTTCTTGCCTTCTTGCCTTTTAGCATAGTTATCTGAATAACCATGTTGTAGAAACAGCAGAGTATAGATGATAGGAAAATTTTTCATTGCTCAATTCATATGAACTGACCCATTTCTTCATTCATTTTTTGCAAGTTTACTCCCAGATGGAGATGCGGGATCAGCCCTTCGGCAAAAAACCTTCCATTCAAGCAATGGATGTCTTTCCTTTTGTCTCCCTTTCAATACTTTTATGTTTGTACAATGTGTTTAATTCAGATATTTATGTTAGGAGCTGAGAGCACTAATAATAGCTGAATGCATTGTATTCATGTACTATGTAAACATGAACACTTTGTAAAATATTTTTTGAATATTTGAATAAAAAAAAATATTATTTTAGCACTTGTATCCTGAAAAAGTGATCAATTCTCTTGTTTATGATTCCTGTACTTTGCTTATTGCATTCTTTTCGTTCTGTACTGTATATTCTCAGCAGCTAAACACATTTAGTCAGCAGATAAAACATATTTAGTTTAGCATAAAACATAACAATTTAAGAGGCATGTTAAATTGGTAACATTTTTGGCGACCTCTCAGGGTTGTTTGTCTGCTAAACAGTAATAGACCAGTTGTCTTGTCAATCCATTGGGTATAGAGTCATCTTCAGCACTTAGAAAACTGAACCTTCTCAAAACTTTAAAACTGAACCTTCTCAAAACTTTAAAAAATACTCAAACTGAAAACCTTGCTGAAATAAACACGCCTCACCGCACCAAACTGAAAACTGAAAACTGAACTTTTCCAAACAGATCTATTAGCTGCCATAGGATCTTGTAGCTATTTGTTTTGATAACCAGGATAGAATTGTATCATAGTAAAGAGAAAAATTGTTTTCTTTTGTGGCCTCTTTTCTGTGATAAAACAATTGTATCATGGTTGTGAAGATCAATAGTTGCTGGTTGTTATGACACCTCTCAAATTTGACTGAAAATTTATTGAAAAAACTACTACAAAACTTGAACTACTAGCTTGAATGTGTACCTTGTATCATAACAGCAACGCGGTTGTTATTCATGATTGTACTAGGGTGGTATGCCAACTGTCTTGGAGTGACCATTCCTCCCTTTTTCAGTATTTTATGTTATACACAACGGTATATCAATCTAGTATGATGGTGGATAATACATCATATTGTTGCTATGGGGTGAGATATTCATTCAAGTCAACAATTATTCAAAACCAAAATTTATACTTGTTGTTTTGAAAAATATTCCAAAAAGACCTGTACCAGCAATATGCTTGAATGCTCTCTGATTTCTTTACAACTGAATGGTTGAGAATTACATCATGTCATTATGAACCTATTATGAACTCATGAGGTATGTATGATTCAGGGCATTGGAATTCGTTCCATACTCTGCATGTGTTGATGGTAGATTGATAATGATGTGGTGTAGATTCCAGCTTTATTACTAACAACTAGCATGCTGAAATTTGAATCTAAATGTGCTGGAACAGCACTTATTGAAATCTAAAATTAAATCACACCTCTGCTCTACTGTGTAATGACCCTCCTCAAATCTGCTCTCAAAAAATGCTAATGAAAGCTCAAAGAATTTCATCAAACAATTCACATGCAAGGGACGTATGACTGATATAGTATTTTAGCTGGCTTTAAATGACTCTTTCTTCAATTTGTATCAATGAGAATCTTGTGCTAGAAGACTCCAAATGGACTACACAATGACCTAACATAAGTGTGCTACTAATTTTGACAATATTCAGTGCATATATATGATCTAAACATGAGAAATGAATACTTACAGCCAACTGGCATTTTTACAAACAGTTGGTATGCAAACTAACTAGCTGATAAATAATGATATTGAATTGCTTAAATGACACCAGCAACTATTATCTTCTTAATTGCAATGAAATTTCTAATACAATGCTCATGAAATATGGCCAAGACTTTAGGCATTTACATGAATTACAAAATGATAATGCTGGTATAATGCACACTTACAGCTGAAACTTATAATGCCCTAAAAACTATACTAACAAGGGAACCTGGTTGTAGATGGCTGTAATAATTTCCTTCAATGCTACCCCTTCTGCTTTGCTTTTCCGATTTGCTTTTTCGAACTGCTTTTTCGGATCTGCTTTTTGAACTGTTTTTACGGACTGCTTTTTCAACCTTCTTTTTCAGTTCTGCTTTTTCGGATTGCTTTTACAGACTGCTTTTTTAGCCTACTTTTTCGGACTGCTTTTTCGTATCTGCTTTTTTGGACTACTACCATGTTAAATCTCAAGACCATATCTTTCAATGGCGTCAAGATTTTCAGCTTGAAGGAATTTTGTCCTTCAAACTATTGAGACATAATCTCCAGAAAATTTTCCAATTTTTTTTATATTTCCAAGCATACTAAAAAGAAGCTCTTCCCTTTCTTTTATAGTGTTCTCACAAGAGCTCAATCTTTCGTTTTCTCCATGTGGAATAAAACATCACTCCCTTTATGTAACTTATGTCTCCAATGTGTTATAAAATAAAGGGGACTCTTTTAATTTAAATATTTCCCACAAACTATAGTCTATGCATTAATAAAGTTAAATATTTAAATTTAACTTTATAAAATAGCTTTATCAATGCATAACAAATCTTATCCATGATAAACAAGTCTTCTTGTCGATTTTAAACAATTACCATCGACATACCGCTGCCACTGGATGTCCGACCATATCCAAGATGACTTACTATAAATAGTAAGTATGCCCAAAGTTGCCTCAAAACCCCATAGAAAGACCTGCAGCTGAAGCTATTTAGGCCAAATGGCCTCTAAGTCCCTTTAATGTCTTAGTTAGCCTATGGAACCGTGGGGAAATAGGCTAACAACAACATCATGCTATAAATGCTAAAAAGGGGACATTACATACTGTGCCAAAGCACTTATTATAATCTGAAAAATACCTCAAAAGCACTGCTTGAGGTGAATCCCATTAACCGAGATTTTTAACTCTTCTCCTTCAAGTGTAGACAGATGGAAAGCATTATGTTGCGTGTTTCCGATTATGATATACGAACCAGCCCACATGGCATCGAACTTTGTGTGCTTTCCAGGCCTGCTTTTTAACTCATCCCATTTTAGTACTAAGTCTCCCAGCTAGAAATCTTTTGGAGATGCCTTTTTGTCAAACGTCTTCTTCATTTGAGCTTGATGATGCTCAATGGTTTGTAAAGCATCTTTTCTTTTCTCTTCTAGTTCATTGAGTTGGGCCAGCCTTACCATCATAGCTTCTTCATCAATCATATCTAACTGATGGATAAAATCTAATGCTAGAAACTCAACTGAAACTAGTAATCTAACTTCTTTACCACAAACCAGCGTGTAAGAAGACATACCAATTGATCTTTTGGAAGTTATTCTATCAGCCCACAGTGCTGATTTCAACTTCTCGTGCCAACAACGTTGATTCCCTTCTAATGTTCTCTTTATAATGCGAATCAGATTCTTGTTGGTGGATTCAGCTTGCCCATTACCCTATGGGTAGTAATTGGATGAAATATTCAGATACACGCCCTTATTAACAGCCCACTCAGCAATCCTATTTCCTGTGAATGCAAGTGCGTTATCTGAAATAATTGAATCTAGTACACCAAATCTGCAAACTAAATCTTCATAAAAATGTAAAACAGCAATCTCATTTGCATCTTTAAGAGCTACTGCTTTAGTCCACTTGGTAAAATAATCAGTGGCTGTCAATACCCATTTATGACCTGCACTCGATGATGGATTAATGACGCCAATGAAGTCTAGACCCCATTTCATGAATGGCTAGTCCACTTCAATAGGTTTCAAAGGCATTGCTAACAACTTCTCTTTACCTGCAAAAATTGCACATTGTTTGCATTTTCTTACCCAAACATGTGCGTCTTTGAACACGCTTGGCCAATAGTAGCCTGCCTTCATCACCTTAAGAGTTGTAGCTCTTGGCGAGAAGTGACCTCCAACTGGTCCTTCATGAAACTAATGCAAAATATGCTCAATCTGATCTGATTTTATACATCTCAGTTCGCTTAACAGTTGTTGGAATTCTATCTCAAGTTCGCTGATAACGAAAATTAAAATAAAAAATATACTCATTAAGATGTCTCCTTAGTGTAGTCAATTGTTCAACCAAAGAAAGATTATTAGACTTATCTTCAAACGTGCTGATCAGCAAGCTTCCCAATGCATCCCATGTGGCAATTGAATTTACTGCAAGACTTCTAAACCAAATTAATGCTTTACCTCTAAAAGATGTTGCTAATAACTTCAAGGCCACATATTCATGCTAAACTTGGTGTAATCCGCAAAGTGTAGCAATATCTTTAATATGTTCCACTGCTGAAACTTGATTTTCACCAGTAAAATATGGCACACTTTTCAATGTTGCTGGTGGAATATCATGATGGACAACAATCTGTAAGGGGCTACCAGCATTGAAAGCTACAAATGGTAGATTTCGAGCCATTTGATGAACTGGTGGTACTTGTTGCTGTGCTGCAAATGGTAATGAAGGTTGGATAGGCTGATTTACCTTCTGTTGGTATGTTTTCAGACCTATAACAGCAACTGTAGTACCACTTATAGATGCTGAAAATACAAATTGGTCCTTTGGTAATTGCTCAAAAATGGGCAACTCAGATTCAAAAAGATCACAAACACTTAAATCTTCAAGAAAACCAATATCTTCAATGACTATCTCAAATTCTTCAGAATTTGTTAGCTGTTCTTCAATTGCAGGATATTCAAACGCTGAAAAATCTGATCTAGATGGTGAAACCGACCTTCCCCTTGAAACCGTTGGTGTTCTTCCTCTTGTTGACCTTTTGGGAGCTCTTCACATTAAAAATCACAAAAACTGCAACTGAATCTATGATAAACCATTAAAACAGAGTCACCAAGTGTTAGTAAAATACCTTCAAAAAGGCTAAAATATTGTTGTTTACACCTAAACAGCAGTAAAAAGCTTGTAATTCAGTGAACTGTAAAGCAGTTCGTTGTCCCACCGGGCGTGCAAGAAAACTGTTGTCAATCAAGATTGCGCCTATAGCAAGATGTAAAATCTAGCTATCCTGCTGAAACAATGGAAACTCTCTCAAGTGGTGGGTTCTCCTAAAACGAGAGAAGAATCTCCGGAAGCTAGGCCGGTTCCTAAATTGTGATCACCTAATCCTAAATTGTACTCGAGATGAGGGTAAGAAATGAACGAATGAATAATGAAAAACTAATCTAAATGAGGTGATACACCAATGGTTTTGAATGTAACTTTGACCACTTCAACACGAACTACGAAAGACAATTGATTCACAATACTCAGACAAACACGTAATCACAAAAATGTTTCTATGTAAGGACTGGGATCTCCTGCTTTGAAAGGGATATCTAAATTTCACCAATTTTCTGCAAGAAAACAATAATCACAAACATAGACCTGCAATCACATGTATCATGATTCATGTCTGCAACTAGGAACGTAACTAAAATGAAGGCGAACACAACATTAAAGTAAGAAATTCACAAAATTGCATAAGATCTATGAGAAGAAACCGTTGTATCTCTATAATCAATGCTAAAAAAAACTCTGTCACAAGTGCTCTTACAATCATCTCAAAATCTGCTATGCGCAAAAATCTGAATCTAAAAGATCCCTCATAATGAGGTGAAAGTACAATATATATAAAATAGCCCTAACGTGGATTCCAAAATCATGCCTAGAAAAAATCACCAAAAAAAATGATGAAAACTATGAAGAAGCTTCTGAAAACTGCTCTCAACCACCTACCCAATTGATGGATAACTCGAAAAACTACCTCTAGCTCCTCAAAATCATGCACAAAAGCTCAAACTCGGATGCAATAAGTAACCCACAAAAATAGCATGTAAAATTGCTCCTAATTATGCAATATATGCATAAAATAAGCCCTCAATCTGAACTGCATGCATAACTTATAATAACTGCTCCATGGACTGCTAAAAATATCATTAAATAACCCATAAATCTGCATGTGAAACTGGAACTATACTTGGCCTCACAAATATCCCCTGTTAACTGAACGTCCTCTTTGTTCCAAAAATAGCTTTCCAATTTTCTCTCCTTGCATTTAGGCACAAAAAATGTTAACTCAACTTAATCCCCTTTTTATGTAATTAATAAAATTAAAGGCCTTATAATGATAGCCATTTAATTTATTAATTTACAATTATAATTTTCTTTTTTTTATATTTAATAATATTAATGTGTTTCATATTATATTTCATTTATAACACATTAGTATTATTAAATATATGAAAGGGGGAATATAAGTTTTATATATATATATATATATATATATAAAATGATTACAATGAATATAAATCATTTAATATACATAAAATTAATATTTTCTTTTATGTTTCATATCATTTATATTAAGTCTCGTGCACATATATTTATTTTTAGCATTAAAACGTTATGCGTATGAGACTCATGCATAATCTTAGGCATGGACCCGAAATGCAAATTCAATATTGCAAAGAGCAAAAATGTGAAATACGTTGAAGGCATGGTAAAAGGCATTTTTTTGTCTTGTTTGTTCTTTACGATATTAGGAAGAGATAGAGGGTTTTCTACAAACCCTAGCCACAGCTATGGATGAAGGCCTGCGATTTCATTATTTTGGTCATTTTTACTTCAGTTTGGATGCCGCCTGGCCACGGATCTTGCTATTGGCACGATTTTTTCTTTGCTGTAACTGGAATTCATTTTTGTGCGTCCTTGGGCATGATTTTTTCAGATCTTTTCATGGTAAAAGACTCCATTCTTATGAGCTATGGCTGCAGTTTTTACTTGAATCTGTACATGCTTATTTTGATGGACTCCTTTGTTGGGCGATATATATGCGTGAACGGCTTCATTGTGCTATTGTGGATTATTATTTTCTTGGGTCTCTGGACGGCTGCTATGACACAGATTTCCTTTGAATGATGGTGAGTTTCACCTCACTGCGGGTTCTATTTCGCTGTTGTGAGCTCAAATCCGAGCTTTAGGATGCCATTCTTTCCTTTGAATGGGAACGATTCGGCTCCTCCATGGCTATGAGCAATTCAGGTTAAACTTTTCTTGAGCTTCCAGTTTTGATTAATAAATCTGGGCACTATTTCCTCAATATTTGCAAAGGGTTTCTTCTTCATGTACTGGCTATAAGTATATAACAGCCTTCTCACGAATTTTTTTTTTTTATGCATTTGATAGACCATAAAAAAGAAATAACACCATTAAATATGCATATGGGTTTGGTAATAGTACCCATACTGTTGTTGTCTTTCTTTCCTTATGCTACGACTATGATCAAATGCTGGTTAGGCTGAGAAATAACTGATTCCTGTCATGGGTATTTGCAAAAATTGTAAAAAAGAATGGAATCTCTCTTTCACATTCAGCATGCTGTATATGAACCTTCTTTGTTGGCTGTGAAGACTCCATTCAATGGCTTCCTTTTTAAAATTCAAACCCTGTTAAACCCTTTAAACAATAAAGGAATGTGAAATCTTTAAATCCTGTTTGGAGGATAATACTTACTGCTGAATCTGCATAATATCCTTGACAAATAGAAATATATCTCCATTAGGTAATACCTTCGATGTTTCCAGCTATGGGTTTTGGATGCCATGATACTTTGTTTTCATTTGTTATACACTCGTCTCCCTTCATCATTTGAATGCTAATATGGAGTACTTTTGTTTAAGCTTAAACGCAACAGGTTACCTCTGCAAATTATAATGTTTCAATATAATTGTTGTCCCTTTAAACCATTGCACATTTGCTACAGCTGTGATCTTGAATTTGCTTCTCATGGAAAGGGTTCTGCTGTAACTAAAATATATTTGTTTAAAATTTAACTTTATTGGTAGTTGCATTCTGATAACTATGGCGCTCTTCATGGTTTGTTATTTGCTAACATATACATATCAAATTAGAAGTTTTACCTTATGCACTCTTAAACTTTGTACGATGAGATTCTCTCCTTTTTCTTATTTACTGTTTCAGCTGAACATTAGTTGCTTACTGTCCCATTCCTCTATAAATCTGATCATCATTTGACAAACATGCAGTACATGAACAAGATGAATATCATGAAACCTTGCATTTGTACTTTGCTCATAGCAATTTGATATGTCATATATTAAGAAAGAATTGCAGCATGAAAATAAAGTTCTTTTACACCCAAATTCTGTTTTTCTACTACTGTTATTCCTCCACCAGTCTGCTCAACAGTATGTATTAATGATTTTGCTGATGTTGATACTCCTGTTTATCTGCATTTATATTTTTTTGTAGCAGACTTTCCTCTTTTTCTATTGATTTGGCACTGATAATTAGTTCTGTCTAACCTTGTTAGTGATTGCATCTATACTTTCTTGATATATGCTGAAATATACTTGCAAAAATACTTGAAATTCCTTTAGCCTAAGACTTCCAACTTTACATGTCCTCCATGATTCGACCAGAAGGTCCCATACCTCAAACTTATGTATGCCCCCTCGACAGTCTCCTCTCCTCCTTTGCCTTTTCCGCTACATGATTCAACGAAAAGGTTCCACGCTTGTAGTGTATGCGTGTCCCTTCAATGATCTCCTCAAATCTTTGGTCTTCGCCCCTCCTTGATTTAGCCAAAAGGCTTCATGCATGTAACTTTCGCATGATCCTTCTATAACCTCAAGTCGTCATACCTATATCTGCACATGGAACAAACTCATTAGTAAAAACATGTTTTATCTTCTTCGGATTTTTCTTGCCTTGTTGCCTTTTAGCATAGTTATTTGAATAACCATGGTGTAGAAACAACAGAGTATAGATGATAGGAAAGTTTTCCATTGCTCAGTTCATATGAACTAACCCATTTCTTCATTCATTTTTTGCAAGTTTACTCCCCGATGGAGATGCGGGATCAGCCCTTCGGCAACAAACCTTCCATTCAGGGAATGGATGCCTTTCCTTTTATCTCCCTTTTAGTACTTTTCTATTTGTACAATTTGTTTAATTCAGATATTTATATTAAGAGCTGAGAGCACTAGGAATATTTGAATGCATTGTATTCAAGTACTGTGTAAACATGAACACTTTGTACAATATTTTTTGAATATTTGAATTAAAAAAAAAATTATTTTAGCACTTGTATCCTGAAAAAGTGATCAATTCTCTTGTTTATGATTCTTGTACTTTGCTTACTGCATTCTTTTCATTTTGTACTATATATTCTTAGTAGCTAAACACATTTAGTCAACAGATAAAACATATTTAGTTTAGCATAAAACATAACAATTTAAGAGGCATGTTAAATTGGTAACAAGACCATTGTTTATCAGTTCCATGATCCCTAATATATTCAGCTAGGTGTGTAGTTGTTCTCAGTACACTTAAAGTCTTTTTATCTTTTTCAGTTTCATCATTCTTGTCATCAACTAATGTTTTTCGTCTTCTATTGTCTTTCTAGTTGACGCTTTTGTTTGACTTCTTGTTGTTCTCCTAAGTTGAGATGTAGTTGCCTTGGTAGTTTTTGATCTTGTCCTTTTTGTGGGTGTCTCCTCTTCATCTCCCTTATTGGTAGCATGTCTTTTAGCCATTTTACTTTTTATCTTAGCATATGTTTCAAGTATTACTGTGGATTTTTGTCTTCGAGCTACTCTCTTCACCTGTAGATAAAGTTTCACTTGACTTGCCTTTGGTCCTTTCATCTTTCAATTTCTTTTGTTGTAATATTACCCTTTTGTACACTTCTTCATAAGTTCCAAATCTAGTTCTTTTGAAATCTTTTGGCATACGTAATAGTTGATCAATTCTTGCAATTTATTCATTCTAAGTTACTTCATATCTTAGAGGTGGTATCCATGATGCCCTTGGCTCTACAGCTTTGATTATGCATAAGCATGTATTTGCTAGAAAACATGTATCATCTCTATGCTTTTCCACAATATGAGGTGGAATCATATATTTTCTATGCATTTTCTCCCGAAGTGCTTTGAAATAATCTCACATGACTAAATTGAAATTTCCTCCCAATTGACTTATATATCATTGGTCTGATAAATCATTGGTCTATCCGATTTCCAAATTACTTCACCGATTCCATGGAAATAATTTTGCACATAGAAAAAGATACATACCAGTAGTGATCCAAATTTCATCATTTGCTTCTCATTGTGTTTGATCCTTCTTAGATTCACCATTGGTTGATCCCTGGCCATATATGCTAGATAATATCTTTTCCCTGGTATAAAAATTTCATATGCAACTCTTACTACTTCTAGTATGTTGTTTAACCATCTCGACTGATAGATTTTGTTACAAATGACCATTCGAGCAAATGTTGCCTCTTGATCTAGATTACTGCTTACAATAATTGCTCCCAGATCTTGTTTGTATTTTGTCAATTTCTCTATTTTATTTTTTGAATCCAATTGTGTAACACATTCTCTTCCAACGGCCGATAAACTAATTATCACATGAATGATCTCTTCCGTGATTACAATTGGTTTGTCTCCTTCTAGCCAAATGTATTCTCCATGAGTTCTGCCTAACATGTATCTGATTCATTCTTCATTGAATGTCTTTGGCAAATGCACAATGTGTTAATACTTTAGTTTCCAAATGTTGAAATTCAACTTTCAGTTTCCCATTCTCCTCACACATCTCCTGGTGAGCGTCACTGATATATGTATCTCCAAGCTCAATTATTTTACACTAAATAAAAAGTCTAATATCTTGTGTTAACATGACTCTCAATGGGATCAAAGATTGTGCTCTAGCTTTGTTTGTTTCTATTAATTTCAAAGGATGCAGCTGGTATTTAGGTTTGGACTCTTATGACTTCTCAATCAACATTGAGACGTTCATGCTTGGAGCCATGATGATTCCTTGACTTCTATTCACAAACTTTCCACACTTCTTCAATTTTCTAAAATGTTCTTATCCTCATACGGCTAGGTTTAGCAATTTGATCAATCTAATGTTCTACCAAATCCTTTATGTATAATACTATAATGTTTTTCTCACCGGATAGTAGTTCGCACTTAGTCTTTGTTTGCACAATAGCTTTTTGAAATAATATAATGATAATGAAATAGGTATCCTTATTTATAGTAATCAAAAAGTGTTTAACAGCTATTTTGCATTTACTGCATTTTTATTGAAAATCCTTCTTTACCGATAATAACTTAATTATCGGTAATAACCTTCTTTTCGATAGTCCTTGTTTACTGAAAATAAATCTTCATTCTGACAATCCACTTCTCCTTTATTCGACAATATATGTATATATACCTCTTCCAACTTTTGACTCCAAATTAACTGAATTTATTTCCAACTTTTTCTTTCATGGCTTTTATGACCAATGCATCTACTTATGCTAATAGTGGTTACAGCTCAAACGATCTAAGGGCATGATTGATAGTTCAATGAAATTCTAAGTCCCTAGTTCAATGAAATTCTACGTTCCTAAGCACTTGCTTGTTTAGTTAGTAGATGAATTCCCTTTGCCTGATGACAAAGGGTTGTCCATTGAAGTAGCATCTTCCTCCTCTATCCAAATTTTCTTCATTTCTTCTCTAACTTGATCTTGATTTGCAATTCCTTCTGTCAGTAGAGAACCAATATCTGGAATTATATGTTGCATGTCCATACTTCAAACAGATATAACATAGAAAACCTAATGTTTTCCATGCTTTAGGATGTCTTTCACTGTTTCTCAATCTACATTCAAATGTCTAATGTCCTGCTCTTCCACAATTAAAACACATAAAAGGGTTGTTACCTATTTCTCTCATATCATTAACCTATTTGTAAGGGTTCTTTGTTGGTGGCATTTTGGTTTTGCATTCCTCAACTTTATGTCCATAGTGATTGCATTTATAAAAGAATCTAACAAATCTTTTCTCAAATAACCTACTAATTGGCCTTGATCTACACTCAAGGCTTTATGACCATACTTATGCGATTGTAAAAATAACCATTAAAAGATGTACCTCTTCAAGTATTCACTTGGTTGCTCCTACAAATATTTGCAGTATGACCAAATTTTCCACAATTATAACAAGTAGGTTTATATGGCTTCTTAGCTTGCATGATGTTGGGAGTTTGTGCATGTTGTTCAGTTCCAAATTTTTATTACTCTTTAGCTTCAAATTTGTTGTTACCAATACATCCTAGTCCAATTGTATCACCAGGTTTCCTTTGACCTTTCAGTTGCTCATCAATCTTCTGCATGCTTTGTTCAAACTTTGTGATTCTCTCATTGATTTCCTTTTCAACTTTCAAATTGTTCTCCAGTCGTTCATTTTCTTTCTCTAGTTTCTCATTTTCAGCTTGCAACTACAAGTTCCTATCACCTATTCCTCTTAACTATTCATTCCATGCGTGGATCTAATGTTGTTGTCTCTACAGTATTAAATCTTTGTTTTTCGTTGTTTCTTCAACATTCCTTTTTTTCTGATTCAAGGATTTCCTTTGCATTTCAGTAGCTCTCATCTCTCATCTTCTCAAGTACTTCTGTCATTCTTTAGGCTTGACCTTCTTGTTCTTTCTTCATCTTGGTTATCTCTTCCAATAGTGCATTGTTCTTAATAGATCAGCAATAGCAGCATCAGCTTCCTCAGAATTGACACTTCCTTAGGACATTTGTTCATTGTTGTCCAAACTTATCTTTAACTATTCTAACAGTTCCTTCCTTTTAGCAAATGAGGTTTTTAGTTTGTCTTTCAAATCTTGTATCTGTTCATTAGCATCCTCTAGGACTTCATCCTAATGCTTTTAATACCTGTAACTTTCCATTTTCCAGAATCTTCTCTCAAGCTGTTAAACTTTCCTTCTAGAGTACTTAGCTTTGATACCAATTGTTGGAAAGTTAGGTAGGGTACTCAGAGGGAGGGAATTAGTAACACAAACTTTTACACATATTTAACCTTTTAACCATAAACTAATAAACGGTAATTCACTTTGACCATAGCATCAACTATTTTACTGATATGAGATAACTCGTTACCTATTTGTTGAAATGTAAAGTAATGAACCCATAACATGAACAATCCCACAAATAACACAACACATTATTTGGTCTCACGGAAAACCCTTAGCTAGAGGGAAAACTTGCAGTGGGGATGATTTCCACAACCCATCACTACAATAATAAGGTGCTCGGTTAAGAGCTTACAATAATGTCATCTTCTAGATGACTTCACCCTATTAGGAGTGGCTAATACCCTGTTAGAAGTATCTACAATCCTATCAAAGACTACTTTGTTAGGAGATTTCATCCCACTTATATAGTGTTCACCTTGTTAAAGGATTTACAATAGGTTCATTATAGAACTTCTAGGTCTTGTTAAAGACTACCCAATTAAGGAATTTTACAGTCTTATTGCTAACCTATAAAGTATAAATCAACAAGAGTTTTGACCTATGATTGTTTCTTCCAAAATATTGTCAAATCCTTTAAGTTCTTCATTTGTTCTATAATTGCTCTGCTCTAAGATCACTCCACAATTCTATAGTTATATCTTTTCTTTTTCGACTTCCTCTCCTCTCTTTTTTTTCCAGCTTATGCTTGATGAGCTATATATCATTCCTTGTCATTTTTCTTACATGCTTTCCTAAACCTAATTAGGGTTCCATGAAACTTCCTCTAGAGTCTTCCACAAACCATTTTGACTTTAGGTGTTGACCTTAAGTGTTGCATTGTAATTCTTGATAAAACTAACTTTATTTCTATTTGTTGAACTTTCTTTGAATTTGTAATGTCCCCATTTTTAGCACATTCCTGTAGTTGGCTTGGTCAATTCACTATTACGACCCTTGTGAGCTGACAGTGGGATTTGAGGGTCTCAGTTGTGGGGCTATAAGCTTTTCAGCAACCTATGGTGTGTTTTGGCTCCGTTTGAGGGACTTGCTATTTATAGTAAGTCAATTTGTTGGTTCTAATAAATTGAGTTGAGTTAGAGAAGTTGGGTGATGCTCTTAGTTTTATTTCGGGTTTCTAGTTTGAGCTCCAAAAATCTTCGAGGGAGCATCTAATTATAGTAAGTCACCCCGTCAGGTTCATTCAACATCTTTCATCATCAAGGTCATTTTGGTGTTATCAGATTTCGATTCTAATGTCTCTTTAGTTGTTTTTGCAAGACGGGTGAATTATCATTATTCATCTAAATATGTTGAGGTTGCTATTTTTGTTAATGTTGTTGGTTGGTCACCTCAGTATAATAGCTCATTGGAACCAAGATGAAAAGTTTTAAATCATGGGAACAAGAAACAGTGGCCTTGCGAGTCAAAATATTAATTTATGGCGGAAAAGGTCATCTTTTGAGCCAAAAGCAATTAATAAATTATATTAATGGGACTTTATTATATTTTAATGTTGTGTGTGGGAAGCTTCTTAAGTGAAGTTCATTTGGGAAAATTGTGTCATTTTGAAGATTATAAATATGAGGCCATTTGATGGGAAAGGCATCCAATTATTTAATTATCTTATCTTTCTTTGTTGTCTTTGTGACAAAACTGAAGTTCTGATTTTTGTGTCCTTGCTGAGGGTTTGGGATCTCCAGCTGAAGTATTGTAGATTCAATTCTAAGAATTATTCCAAGATTGGTTGGCAAATTGTGCTGAGGTATATGATTTGTCATTCCTCCTGACTGTTGCTACTATTTCTAAGGAGAGGGTTTTAGCTGGCTGAATATGTGAAGGAAATTGGAGGTATTATTGATAATTGCATCTCTACTATATAAAGGCACGTTTTGAGCATTGCACATCTCTGTTTCCTAGTGCCAATTTTTGTTACATATTGGCATTGGGTTTTTAATTGCTGGTTATATACATTAGACAATGTTGGATAGCATTTGTGTACTGTTTATTCCCACACGGCTGTAGCTTTCAGACATCATTATTGGCCTTTCCCAAGCTGCTGCAACCACAAATCTGAGCGTCTAGAAACTGATCGGGGGTCTGGTTTTAATGCCATTATCTGGGCATTTAAAGGGCTGCGGTATTGGATCCATTACTAGCATTCTTGGTGACTACTGAAGGATGTGGACCTTTCCTATACAGGTTGTGATTGTCATTTAAAGCTCAAGGTGGAATGTGTTCAGTCTACTGCAAATTGGAATTATATCAAACATTTCAGGTTCCTCTTATATTCAATTGTAATTTTCAATTTGTGAAGCAATAAATTTGCAAGTTCTTAGTTGCAAGATTGTTTAGAATTCGATATTTGGCATTATTAGTTGCCAGTTATTTACTTGCATATTCCAGTATTTGATATACACCAAAACATTCATATATTATAAAAAAACACAAGATTGCAAACATTTAAATACAAAAACAATCTTATCCAACATTATAGTAGTGTGAGCCAGTCGGGTTATTACAGAATTCATCACATAAATCTTTGCACGACTCTCTATAAACAATTTTTCACGATTCCCCAACTTGTGTCCATTTCATCTTTTGTTCTGATTCAATAAATCTAAATTACCAGTTGAGCCTGTTTATCCTGTTTACCAATAGTGGTAGTTGATCAATAGTGTTCCTTTGTTCCAACAGTGTGAGTTATTCAATTCACCGATAGTGTTCTCCTATTCTCCTTCACCAATAGTGCCTATTGTCTTCCGATAATTTCATATGTTCTCGGATAAGACTTACCTGTTTATCTGTTTGCTTAACTTGTTTACCTATTGACTTAACTTCTCAATAGTGATCTTTCACTCCTTCAAGATTTGCCAAGAATGGCAACCACACTTGAAAGTTTTCATCGATAGCCTAAAGATGATTTTGTCAATCAACATCTATTTGTATGGAGTCTAGAACAAATAAAAGGGTGGTGAATGCTGGTATGGACATTAATGTAAGATTTTGGTAAATCAATAAAGTAACATACTAGCATTTGAATGTGTCATGTGTTTTCTATGGTATTGTTCTTCATATTGTTCCTACATTATTAATAGAATTTGTTGCGTGACATTAGTACATAGTTATAGTGAAAATATTACTCCCATATTTGGCATGTAACAATACCACTTCCATATCTTGCATATAAACACATCCATATCTGGCACACAACAACCAAAGTTAATCTTAGGACATATTTTCTCGCTTGGGTGATATTATCTTGTTTAAAAAAAGTACTAGCAAGTAGCAACAGCCACATGCTAAGGTGCTTCTTAGATCTTGAAACTTTCACCTATCTAAACAAGTGATTCAATCCTAGCTTTTCAAGCATGCTGGACCAATGCAATACATTCCATTTCATATGACAAGACATTCACCTTCGCCAAACAAACACAGCAGATTTCTCTTTGTTCATTATAAGCAATTAACTTTCCTAGAGTTGCAGAGTTAAAATAAAACTGTAGAAAGATTTTTAAAACTTAAGGCTTGCCACAAACATTGGGCCACCACGCACACCCTTACCCAACACAAATAATCACATCAATAGAAAATTAATCACCATAGTTAATCTGAGGACATATTTCTGCATTTGGGTGATATTATCTCATTTTTAAAAAGTACTAGCAAGTAGCAACAGCCCCATGCTCAGGAGCTGTTTGGATCATTTAGATGAGGTCAAAGCCAGTGGGATGCAAGATTATTATACTGATTTGTCTGAGGACGCATATGGCACATGGAAGGAAGAAACGATTGAATCTCTCTGAAAAACAAGAACCACTATTTCTATATTTATAATATTTTGCATGGTAAATAACTAAGAAAAGATTATTAGGAATAACATGGAGAAATATTGGCAGACAACAGGCCATTAACTGTCATATCAATTTTTTATTTCGAAATGTAATTCAAATTTTCCAAGTAAAGAGCTTACACTCAATGGAATATAGAATTTTGATATAGTTTTTGAAGGCATGCAAGTAGTTTAGCACGTCCCCCATATAAACCAAACGAGACACACTTAAGGGCCTTACAAGTACAAAAAAGAAACTTGCATTGAATACATCTTGTACTAATACAAAAAAAGTGAGCAATAATTCTTCACCTTCACAAATTGTTGAACTTTCTCAGTTGTTGCAATGGGTGGACGCTTTTTTATATGCTCCCTTAGCCCTATAAGTGAATATCTGCAAAATGATAATAATGAAGAGCTTAACCTTTGAATATTATACAATGAGATATAAATTGTTTCTTCATCCTTACGATAATTGTCAAAACATGTAATCAGCAAAGCCATCCTTTGTTCAATCCCCTTGCTAAATGGTAAGTATTTGTTAAGACTTCTAATATATTTTGTACAAGACTATATGTTGTACCTGTTAGTTTTAAACAATTACATGAAGAAGGTGCTATAGGAATAATCATAACTCTTGTTTCGTAGAAAGCTGAATTATTCATATCATTCTAATATTTATTTGCATGTGTTGTTTTATGCTTATTGTAGTAGCATATAGTTATATTTTTGTTGTCAAGAATGTGCATGTCAAATATATCTGGTTGATTTTAAATTTATATATTCCAATTTGATGTATGTCAACATTGGTGAGCCCAACACATCAGCTTGAGAGTAGTTTTTATGAAGGTATGTGGAAAAGCAACTTTAGTTTTGGCTTAAAGTTAAAGTTTGTAATGTTTTATTATTGCTATAGTCATTATCAGTTGAGCCTGACATCTTTGATTTAAACAATAATAATGGACATATTAACTTTCATTAAAAAACTAAAGAAAGAGACTTTCATACTTGGCAGACAGATGCAGTTACACTTGATTGAAAAAAATCTATTGGCTGTCGTCAAACTGAATTCAGTTAGAGACATAGATGCAGTTACACCTGATTGAAATAAATCTATTTGATGTCGTCAAACTGAATTCACAAACACCAACTGATACAGGTGACTTATGAGGTTGAATATAAAAAGTCAGAAAGTCTTGGAAACTATTAGACTTGGCTTATCAAAAGCATATTTACGCCATGTGGATTTTGTGAAGTCAGCAAAAGAGAATTGGGAGGCATTAAACAAGTTCTTCAAATCTGAAGCAAAAAATGCCAAGACAACATTGAAGCAGATATTGTATGGACTAAAGATAGTAATAGGTACAAAAATGGCAGATCATATCAGTAAATTTCACTCTCCTAAATCAACCAGCTTGGATCAATGAAAAGTAAAAGGTGATGATGCCAGAACAATTATTCTAACTAGTTAGCCTGAATGTATGTCCGGAATGGTGTTTACATTACGAAAGGTAGTAATTAGGCTTGAAGGGCTACTATCTAATCTATTTGATCATAATGAAGAGAAGCGATCTTATTTGTACATAAAAAAGCAAGAAAAGGGAAGTACAAGTCTAAAATTGTTCATTCAAAAGGAAAAATCAAATGTTACTATTGTAATGAAATGGGACATGTAATTTTGAATTGCAAGAAAAGGGCACAAGATGTACTGGAAGATAAATTAGATCACTATGCTTGATTGTTGAAGAAACGGATTGGAAAGAATATGCTAGTAATGAAGAGTTGTCATGTCCTTGTGATGAGGAATGTGTGCTTCAAATAATTCAAGATTGGAGGCAAGGGGCAATGGAGGAAGCAAGACAATCAGTGTCCTCTTGCCAATAACCAACAGCTGGGCTGCTTATCAGCTTTGGTGGCATTTTTTTCTAGTATGCAGTGTGATGATTTTTTCTCAGTATTCCTAGTTGTGTGAATAAGTGGAATTTCACATTGTGGGGAGAATTATAACCAATGTTCCATTCCCATTTGTCATATGTATGTTGCATTTCATAAGTCCCTAATGTAAAATCTTGTAACGAACAAAAGTACAAGTGTAATGCAGTTTGTGGATCTTGAAAGGGCTTTTGGGAGGATCTAACAAACCATACAAGGTAGATAGTTGGTGGGTTCCTATTTATATCCAGGTTTGTGGTAAGCCTAAGTGAAAACAATGAAAGATGGATGGGAGGATTGAATCAAAATCATGATCCTAAAGAGTTGGGCTTACTATAGGTGATGTGTGAGCTCTTACCATGTTCACACTAAGGGGGGCAGAAGTTGGGAAATATAATGTCAGTTCTTGTGAAGTTCCCAAGTACGGAGGGAGAAGAATGTACGGAAATGATTGCTGAGGTCTTGGCAAGACAGGGTGTTTGGGTAGCCTCTAGTGTCCGTACGGTAGAAGAGAGGTTGTACACATGCAAGGCAAAGGCCATACGGTTGATAGAGGGTGGCTGTACGATATGGATAAGGTAGGTCATACGGAGTTTGGGAGGGAGTACGGACGGTGGTGTGGTGGTATGATTGTCGTATGATGGAGATAGCAGAGGGTGATTTGTTGTATGGTAGACCTAAATGGTCATACAATATGATGATGTAGTACGGATAGAGATGACAGTACGATATGGTAACGTTGTAGCACAGACAGAGATGGCCATACAGTATGGTAATGTTGCAGTACAGAAGATGCGTTGTGGATTGCGGATAGCAAATGGAGTATGGATGGAAGGTGGGTTCTAATGGAGCTCGATTTGTTGGGAAAATTTAGGATCTCCATTTAGAAATAATGTTGAAAATTTGATAAAGCACTAACATTAATGTCGAAAGCATGAAGACAAAGACTATGAGAGATGGATACATCTTGAAATTAATGTGACTGGACTGATTCAGAAAGAAAGAAAGGGCAAAGTATATGGAATATGCAATGAAGAGAAACAATATATGTAGAGTTCACTGTGATCAATAAAAGATATACATAAGTTGAGCCTCATCAAAAGAATAAATAGAGATTGAGTATATCAGATGCTTGGTATGGATGCGAAACTCTGGTCTTCATGAATGACACCTCAACTATAACATCCAATACAAAACCCCCAACCGGATCATTAACAATGTTTTGACTTTATGTTAAGAACCAATTTCTCAGCACACTTGGGGAAAGCTTTCGAAAATGATCAAGGACATGTTTCTATCTTCGAACGATAATGTGGAGAGATGTTTTGGGCACGAGTGAAAGCAAGCAGGTGTACTCAAAACAACAAATTGACATCGGCATTGAGTCCCAAGTTGGACACCATGTTCACACGTTAAATACAAACACAATATTATGAGCAGTGATTACCGTTCGGGCATGACAAGTTAGAGGTAATATTTTCAAAGATTGTTGTTTGGGATTTATGTCTAATGATTGGAGCCATGCACCATTCAGAATTGGAGGAATAGCTAATACCATGTTTTGAAGATTCATGTCCATCGATTGTGCTTGCAACAGGAAAATAATGGGGTCACAACATTGCTAAAGTTTTGTATGAATTGGATGAATTAGATATGGCATCCAAAACTGAACAAGCTCCTCCCAATAGCAGAAGATGCCATAGTTTCCAGGAGTGCATGAACTGAATGGAGTCTATGTGTGATTAATAGAAGCTTCCATTAAGGCATTTTTGACAGGAGAATACAAAAGCGATGAATTTAGGATTCAAGGCAAGAGAAATAAATATATGAAATATTGATTTAGACAAGCAATCCAGTCTATGGGAAAAATCAACGCATGTTTTCCAAATTTATAATTATGGAGATACCGTCAATGATTAAAAGGGCCCGAGAGATATATTAAAGTGCTTCTAATAATAAAAGATTAAAAGATGATATTACTAAAGGCTTGTTTGATTAAGAATATATTATTTAGAAGAAAAGTTGTATCCTTTCATAAAAGAAGGGACACTTTACTTCTATTTTGAATATATAAATAAGACAAGTACTATATTCCAAAAAGACCAACATTCATATTCGGAAGAACATTCATATTCTGGAGAAGCATTTTATATTACTTGTACCGAGGGATAAGGAGTTTAATATGACTTTGTAATATAAATTCAATTATTTTATTTTTAATGATAAAATAAAATGTTCTTTGTTTATTATTAAAGGCACGGAGATTTAAACTGCCTATGAATCGTCCTTTGTAATTGTTTTTTGGAATTTTGTATACAATTTTAAATGTCGGATAAGTGGACAAGGTCATTTAGCATTTAAATTCGATCATCAAAGATAGTGTGAAATATTTAATTGCTTTCGTATCTATATCCAGTTTGTCTCCCTACCAGAGGAGTTAAAGCTCAATCTGGACTAATTTAAGATTGCATAATATTTTGTCTGTCGCATCTTGATTATTTAATTGTTGGCAGTTCAAGTGCATGAGAACATTATAAAGTTGTATGTGAAAATTTACTGAAGTTTACTCTACTGCCCAGATGAGCAGAGGCATTGGTCTTTCTATTATTGAAGTTAGAAAATCTATATATTCCTTCTACAAGCATCCGATCTATTGTTAAAACCTTATACAAAAAATTCAATTATTTCAAGTACTTAGCATTCAGTTTCAATTTCATTGAGTTTGAGGACTTTGCCAGCTGGAGAACTCTAAAGCTTAAATTCGCTTTAGAAAAATCTAAACCAAGTAATCAGGTTCGAGGAGAAGGTCTACCCGCCTAGGTGTAGCAGAGCCTAAAGTGCAAGGGAATCGAGAAGTATTCCCGTTTGTTGGCCAGAACTGATTGCGGAATCCTATTGGAGAAGTGGCAAGCTCTTAGATTTCCAATCTGCGGTTTTGGTAACCAACAAGTTCAATCATGCAACCAAAAACTTACAGATCCAAATTCATGAAATTAAGCCAAACAAGAGATTGAACACAAATAATCCTTCAATTAATATTTGCCACAAGATGGTGCTCCAATTTGCCAAATCTGAAAGAAGTATTACAGGCGACGGAATAGGGTGAGGGTTGAATCCCACTGAAACCGAAATAAGTGAAGTAGGGAAGATCTTTCACTTCCGAAATAGTGAACAATAGAGAACTCCAACAGGAATTCGCAGTACAAAGAAAATAATCAAAATTGCATCCCAACGACTACCTACAAGTCGTGCTTAAACACACATCGGGGAGACCTTTCTGACGGTACACAAAGATAGCCAACGGCTACACTTACCTACGGGAACTAAAACAAAAATGGGTCCAAGATATACTAAATCATTGGCCCACTGACAAAAGTTTAATTAATAGTTTATTTTATGATGGGAACATTACAGTTCTTACATTAATGCATAAAGTAATAATTTAGAGAGGTTGTTGTAATCATTAGATTAGTGGTACGAATATGTTGAATCGTTAAAAGAACTCCAAGTATTTGGGAAAGTTGTAATATCCCTAAGAGCATATTTGCCTTAAAACCCTTAACATAATCTCAGAATTTTTAAACCAACAAATTCATGCAATGATTTTCAGATTTCACTAGCAAAACCCAATTAAATAACCAGATAAAAATAAGTCTCAAAGATGAATAGATCTCCTTTTCAAAAATAAATTTTCATTGACATTCTTTAGCAAAATGACCAGGAAATCCAATCGTAGATATAGTAACTATAGCAAGTTTGGATAACAAAAAGATGAACCTAGAATACAACGTGAAACACATGTGCGATGTCTCCAACCAACAATGGGTTTCCATCCACTGTCCAAGCTTGAGGGTTTTTGTCCTCTCACCTCCTAAAAGGTGAAGCTTTCAAAAACAACTCTATAAGAGAGAGTGAAATCCAAATCACAAAAACCACTTATGATAAAAATGAGCTCCCTCTTCCCTTTTATAAGCAAAAACAAGCGACTCTTTATTGGCAAGTAATTAGTTATGAAGGCATGAATGTTGTCATTTATGGCAACACTATCAGATGGTAAAGTTGTTTAGATTTGTATTTAACTTAGTTGTCGAATTCATCCTAGACAAACAAGATCCAGATTTGGATCCGACGCAGATCTAGATTTGGGCTTGGATCCAAGCAAGATCCTTGATTCTGCTTGTGGATCCGTGAGGATGCATGGCGTCCTAGACAAACTGGATATGGATTCGGGCTTGGATCCTTGAGGATCCATGCAAGATCCTTGACTCTTCCTATGGCTCTGTCAAGATGCGTGACCCATGAATCCTAACAGATGCATAGGTAGAATCAAGGACCCTACCTAGATCCTCAAGGATCCAAGCCACAGCGTGAGGATCTAGCGCAAATCTGCAGCAATACAAGGCACAACAACATAAAACAACAGGCCCAAATTAAATTTTTAATATTTTTTTCTCCTTCTAACCTTAAAACTAACCCTTTTATTCATGATGCAAGTTCATTTGCTCTCACATTTGCTCTCTAATTTGCTCTCCCATAGTTGCAAGTTCGAAGTTTTTAGTGTGTGTGTATATATATATACACGAATCATAATTGGAAAAAAAAAATCCTGAATCCATGGATCCAATTCGTGTGCTCGAATCAAAATGATTTCACGAATCTGCAACTAAAGTATTTAGTTCTGGTTTTGGTTTGATGAGAAAATTGCCTAAGTATAGTTCAAGAAAACTATCATGAGACAATGTTTTGATTAGCGAACTTGGCAAGATTATTATTATTGGCCACAACTTTGGATAATGATAGAATGTATTCTATATATGATGTTACAATGTTCACCAAAGTTAATATGTTAGATAGCATATGTTTCGGTTGATAAATGTAAAGGCGCGCTTATATCAGACAAACAAAATAAGTGCTAGAGATCGGGCATTTTAGCCTAAGGAATTGAATTGCCTTGTCAATTCAATTACTTAGCAATGTAGGGATGACATCCTATATGCTAACCTTCAGTTACCAAGTTTTGGTAATCAATTTTGGAGGAGCATCACACGTTTCATCTCTAAGGCCAACTGAAAAAGATAATTGAAAGGGTATATAAAGAGGACAATTTGGTCAAATGAAGTATGGTAGTGTGATGCACACGATATGCGAGCTTTATATATAATGCTATGATGATGTTTAGATGGTCAGATGCAAACTCTTATTGTATGGGCAGAATCAGATGTGAGATATACAAAAGACTAATCAAATATTGCAGATATCATCAGGGTCATTTTGGTATTATATCTATAACTTGTATAGATCTAATATCTCAGCAAAGCAATGAGCTCCCATAGTATTACAACTCCTAACAGGGTCCTAGTCCTCTCACAAGGACTAATGTACTAAATGTATGTAATGACTCCTAACAGAGAACTTTCAGATTAGTGCATTATTGTGGGTACCATCCCCACTAGACTTTTCCCATTGCTAGAGTTCCTCAAAAACAAATCATGGTGTTGTTGGGTGGATATTTTGCAACCAACAATTTTGGGTAAAAATCCAGTCGCAAAATAGGATGACCAGCCATAGCGTGTGAGACAAAGTCTCTCCTACCTTAAAGGGAAGGCTCCCCATTCTCACCGTTCCTTGGATCAACTCAAGGTAAGCAAGAAGTCGAGAGATTTTGTAAACAAGGTGTTACCAATATCCTTTCTTCTTAACTTTCAAGAAAGAATCCACTTACTCATGGAGCCAGTAATGGGCAGGGTGAATCTCTAACTACACTTTTATCAAGAGCTAGAAACAGTGATACCAATAAACCTTCACTAACTCAAAGGCTAGCTGAAAATGTACCGGTTTGGCTCTAAGTGCAGTCATACTTCTATATGGAAAAACTTTACAATTAGGGCACAAAGACTCCTAAAAGTAAAAATAACTTAACTATTTTGTGAATTAAGAAGAAAACATAAGCTATAGACAAAGCTTCTAGCTATATATTCCCACAATTGCTCCTGGTCAAAGCTCTGGCTCCAATTGCTTCTTAACTCTTTTCTATTCAATTCACAAGATACAATTACTAATAACACAAGATAAAATGAATCAAAGATAACTTGGATGAATTATAGACGAAGCTTACAATTCACACAAATAACAATCTCACTTAATCAAAGTTAAGTCTCAAATGCTCTTTTATATTCACTTTCTCTCAAAATAGTGCTTACACAAACAAAGTTCTGTTGGCACAATTTCTCTAGAGCTCTCTTGCATAAAGATAATGATGATTTTACAATAAGGGTGAACTCTTATATAGGTACAGGAGTTGAGAAAAAGGTGAAGGAAAAAGTGGGAGCAACTCAACCAACTTTGACCTAGTCTAACTACAGAAGAAAATAAAGGGTTACATGTAACTAGCATTACATCCTTTTACATACATATAACTCGCATTACATGTAATTACACTTTTTCATGCAATGCATCCTTTACAACTACCAACATAAAATAAAAACACAACAACAAACTTAGAGATTGTTTCTCAATGCCTTGAATTTGACAATAATGTCTCGCACTGTAGGAAAATCAGCAATTTCCATAGTCTTTGATATGGCTTCTACTCTCACTGCATTTTCATATGCTGATCGCACAACTTCGGAATTTGCTGCCATAGTATCTAACAAGTGTTTTGTCAAGGATTTATACAAGACAAACTTGTTCATCGTGTGCAAACCAAAATCTTCAGAATCTATATCAGATTGTATATTCTGGATTTACTCTCTACTGCAAAAGGATTACCAGATTCATCAATAACATGGCATCCCATCTGTTCCAAATCAGAAATAACACTTGTTTCAACTGCTTGACAATCTCCAAAGGCCATTTGCAATTTTGTGATCAGCTTCCTCAATGTCTCCTCTTTGTAACCAACTAGCCCTTGAAATATGAAAAACATTTCACATGACGGAAGAATGTCACATTAGACCAAGGCATCCAGATCGAATTTCACCATTTCATCCCAATCATCAAGGATTTCATTCAAATTATCTACTTCTTGAGTCGAAGAAATTAAATCTCCTTTCATTTCATTCATCTCTTTGACACACCTAAGAACTGCAAATGTTTTCGTGATGGCAAGAACTCCTTCAAAAATGATTTCTTAAATCTAAGACATGGCGACTTCAATCAGCCTTTTCTCCTTAGACATTTGAGACATAACAAAAACACTCTGCGAAGATTGTTTCTAGATGACCTCATTCAAATGAGAGACCTCCTATTTCAATTGATTTTTCTTTTCCTAAAGCTCATGATTGCTTTTTGATACATTAGCCAATGCATCTTGAGCATCTTGCAAGCAACTCAAACGTGATTGCTTTCCAATTTCAACCTTAGTAAACTTGTAGTTTGAACAAGTAAGTTCTTCAACAGGTCTATCTACTAAGGGCTCAACAACCTAAACAAATTTGGTTTTATCAGAATCAATCAAAATTCTGGAAACAATCTTGTCTTTTAAAGATTTGGATTTAGTCTTCTTAACAGGAAGATTGTCAGGAGGAACAACCACTTTCCTTCTCTTTGTTGTTATTTTACTCAACCATGCAGGCAGGCTAAAACTTTCATCCGCAGAAACAGGTACAGTGGAAATCATTGGCATTGATAAGAATTGTATTTCCATAGTGACTGAGCAAGATTCAGTTTGCACAACTGAAGGCATAGGAACATGTTAAGAAGACTCCGTCATAAAAAGCTCAAATCCTGTCAAAGATGTATCAAGTTGGGAAACTTGACCACTGGTAAGAGTTGGAAAATCTTCAAAAACATTTGCTAAATGATCATATTGTTCATGTGCAGGGACGCGAGGAGCAGCAGAGGAAATAGGAAGAGCCATGATATTAACCTTCGAAACTGGAATGGAAGGAGTGGAAATAGTGGAAAATGAATCTACATCATCATCAACCTCATGCAGGAAAGGCTCTTCATGTATAAAAGATGTACAAACTTGTCTAGGCTTCGGAGGAGATATGATCATGGTTTCCTCTTCTTCATCTGAATCTACTTTATCAGATTCTCTTTCCAATTCTCCTTCTGATTCTTCCACTGATTCTTGAAATAGTTTAGGAACTTGAGATGATTTAGTTCATTTTCCGCCCTTCAATTTGAATTTGAGGGAACCCTTAGCATCAGAAGATGAGGCACCATCTTTCCCTATGACTTCTAGTTGTGATTTCCTGCCAAGAGGACCAAAACTTCCACAATCCAAGCCCATCTTAAGATTTACTCTTTTAAGGCCTTTACTTTTCAACCATTTGTTGGTGTTTACTAGGATGGATTGAAATCTATCTATGATAGATGTACCTTCCTTTTGTTGTCATTGGATAGGAAAAGGGCACTTCTTACCAAAGTTGGCTTGATGAAACTCCAAAACAAAGATGTTGCCACCATCTTCAACCTAAAAATCTAAAGGGATTTCCAACATATTAAGATCAATTATCTGTTGCAAGGTTAATCTGCAATAGTCTATCTTCATGATGTCAAGTTCTATCCTCATATCTATCCATATGTCTTTGATGAAATGAACGTGAGAGTAGGCTCTTTTCATCTGAGAAATCATCTCTCGGTAGTCAAAATAAAATCTGGCCTTGAACTTCTTCAAGGTAATCAATTGCAACTCTGCTTCCATGTTCTTTTTCTTTAGGTGTAGAAAGGATTGAATAATTGCCAATAGCCAAAGGTTTAGCTAAGGTAATGCCAAAACCAGGTCTATGCAACGCATGCTGATCACTCTGCACGTCCATGAGCTGTCTAGCTAACTCCATCAAGATTATTCGATCTGTAGCATACATAAGTAAGGTATACAGCACACCTTTGAAATATCCAACTCTCAAGTATGTGAAAGTGGGAAATTGAATAAAAATACAGTCGTATTGGTTCACCTTCTCCCATGCTGCACCAAATACTCTTTTGATAGACAACTACTTATTGAACAAACATAAAACAAGCCATCTTGGACTCTTCTATAATGGAATTTAATATTTGCCAAACTAATTTGGTCATATTAATCCCAAATAGGAACCTGAAGACGGTCTCCCTTGATAGAAAGACCAAAGAAAGATCCCATGGCAGCAGCAATGTAAACAAGATAAGAAATCATATAGAAGGGCACTGATGTTCTCACATTGCATATTTGCTCGCAAAGTGCAGTACTGATGAGTTCTCCCCAAAAAATGTGTTCTTTATTCTCCATAATTTGTAACATAAACTTATACATCCATGGTTTAAAATCAGTAGAATCTTTAAGGCCACAAATCCTACTGAGAAGGATGATGAGATCTTTATATTATGTTTGAAATTAGACCGATGAACGGTCTTTGGCCATTTGGAGAAGTTGCTTCTCTTATTGTGTAACCAGTAAAGGTCTTTGGCCATCAGAATCAAGTGGTTCCAGAGTGAGCACCAAGTACTCCCCTCTCAAAAAACCAACAAGAAGATGATATGGCAGAAACTAGTAGAGAAGACGATGGGCCGATTGATATTGAAGCAATAAGTCAGGCACCCGAGGCCGTTGGTGATGCTCTGTTAGTCGAACCGAATCCAAATTTGGGGAGATGCACCGCACCACTATGGTTAAGGCAAATGTTTATGCCAAGAGGCGAAGTAGTAATTGTCCGAATAGTGGAAGACATCCAAGGAGTAATAGAGAAGGGTGATAGCGAGAACCAACAGGAAAGGGCAAAAATGGTGGCAAAAGTAATCAGGAGCGACAGTGATGGTCACCGAAAGGTTCAAATTGCTATACCAACAATCAACAAGGCAGTGGATGAGATTGCAGCCCAGGAATATGAGATAGTGGAACACAACTTGGGAAGAAACACAAATGATATGGAATGTGAAGAGATCCAGGAGGGTATAGCTTCAATCAAAGAAAAGTTGAGGAAGGCAAATGAAAGGATTGTAAAGTTGGAGGCTGAGAACAAATATTGGAGAGATTGCCAACCTATCCAACAGTTGCACCAGGTGTTTACCATAGTGGGTAAATGAATTAATGCATACAAACAATGGATCAGAATAGCAAATTTTCATATATTATTTGCATATGCCAAAGATATTACATTATGCTTCGATATGATAAGATGATTACAATAATCCCAGAGGGGGATATATATACATTCCGAGGAACCTTCCTGAAGGTGTCTGTCGGCCACATACAACATGTCGGCTAAAGAAAAAGAACCTTCCCAATACTAACGACATACATCCTGACACAAACCTTCCCAATAATGACGACATACATCCTGACACGAACCTTCCTGATATCGATGACATACATCGTGACACGAACCTTCCCGATACCGACGACGTACATCCTGACACACACCCTGTCGGTTACACAATATTTACCGATGACATCATCCCCCCCAAAAGAAAAAGTCGTCTCCGAACAACAATTACAAAATATCCGGGACAAAATAATCAAGCGAAATACATTAACTGACTAACTACAAGATGGATCAATTTCTGTCACATCACTTTCACATTCGTTCCGTGCCTGCACCAAACTGGTCTCCAACCCACATTGCATTTGCAGCCACAATACTGTCTCCTTAGTCAAGTTGACCTTGATAGCCACTTGTGCTGCTTTCTTTGCTTCCAACTCTGGGTCCACTGAGCCAAGTGTCAATGTACTGCTTTCAACTGGATGATCAACTCCTCCCGAACTCTCTATGCATCCACCAAGATAGCTTCACGTCCAACACCTACTCGAAGTGCTTCAAAGCGTATCACCCCTCTCGAAAGGCTTGCTCTGTTTTTCTCTCCACCACTGGTACACAGACACTCCATGCCTGCAACAGCTCCAGGTCTCATCAACTCGTCAGACTTCCGACGATTGATAACTGCAACGACTGGGGGTCTAGGGGGCAATGCCCCGAGCAAGGTTGAGGGGCAGCACTCCAAACCCCACACAAAAAAGCATGGAATACACTATTTTTGTGATTTATTCTAATCTCACACTCTTTCTAGCAACCACTGATGTTTTCCCTTCCCTTTGGCATCATCTGTTTTGCATTCTGAACATTTTTAATTTGTCGACTTTTTTTTTTTAAAGAAAACCTCCTATCATCCTTTTCTATGTTGCCAATGTATAGCATAGCCGTACCCCGTACGGCCTCTCGACTCCTTTCTTATGCTTACTGTATTAGCTGCTCATATGTGGAATGAACCCCTTCACTCCATAGCCCTTCATGGATTTGCAACTCTTTTGCCAGTAGAAATCGATATGTATACTAGTGCCGTAGATCTGTCTTCCAGCCAGTGTTATGCTTGTGTTGCCGTACTTGATGCATTTTATAATGCCGTACTTGGAGGACTTGTAATGTCATACGATTCACTTTTTTCTCACTGAACACCGTACTTGAAGCATTTATAAGCCTGTCACCACCGTACACTAGTCTCGTGTCCGTACGCTACTAGCAAATATGATACTGTACGGTGCTATTCTTTCTGGAGGGTCGTACGGGTGGAGGTACATACGGCTGGTACTTGCTCTAGAGGGTCATATGGCTAGTACTTCCTCTTCCCTTGAATCGTTACAAGTCACTCTTCAAGCAATATGATGCAGTCACTCTTCAAGACGTACGGTGCAAGCATATAACCGTACGATGAAGGCAATCTTAAACAGTCGTACAGTGAAGGCAATTAAACAGCTATACAGTGTCTCCAAGAACTATTTGTGTCGTGGAATGCATTAGAAAGGTGCCAAGACTTTGGGATGCCTCCATTTTTGCAAAGGGCTGTACAGCCAGTCACCATACTAGGACTTATATAAGGCAGACATACGGATAGTCACCGTACGGTGAGCTCAATGACTCTTCTCTCTTTTTTCTTTCTTTTCTTTTTCTTTTTTCTTTTTTTTTTTATAACTACTGCTCCTTGGTATTTCTTGATGGCAACTTAGCTAGCGTGCGATAAATTTTCAACTTACACCCGTTCACTGTTTCCGGAACTTCCTGTCCATCCAACGTCCATAACTTGATTGCTCCATTATCGCCTACTTCTTGAATCTGATATGGCCCGACCCACTTAACTTTGAACTTGCCTGGTTTGATCTCATTCTGACCGTCGTACTTCAACACCAACTGCCCCAGCTGAAACCTGTTCAGTTTCAAGTGTTTATCATGCCACACTTTGCGTCTGTTCTGTGTCACCTTCGTGACCCATTGTGCCTACGATTGTCGAAGTTTATTTAAGTTAGACAATCTCTCTTTCAGGTTTTCCATATCGCCCGATTTGTTCTTGAAACTCGGTACCATGAATTCCGTCGACTGACACTCCTTGCCGTCAATAACTATATTCTTGATTTTAGAACCTTCACTCCGTACTACTGCAGCTTTTATTAAACCCTTCTTCTTTGTTTCCTGTGCAGACCGTATGATGTGTCTTCCTTGCTGCCGGCACCTTTCAGCTATATTCGTGGTTCGACGTAACACTTTCTTTTTGCACGGTTGTATGGTGGAATCTTTCCTTCTTGTGGGTTCGTACTGTGTGTTCTTCCCTTCAGCTTCAGCCGTAACCGCCTTTCCTTCTTCCACTTCTCTGTATTCCTTTGGACATTCATTTCCTTCTTCTTTCTTACCTTCGTCAACCCTTAACATATTACAGCTCGGAAAGAGCTCATAATCCTCCATCTGCCAATGAAAAAGGTCGTTCAACGAGTCTAGATCGTCCTCACTTGACCCTCCTTCTAGTCTCAATACTCCCTCTTTATCAAGTTCCATTCTCTTCTTCCCCTCATCATCATTCTCGCTTTCACCTTCTGAGTTTGACGATGTTGCCTCCTCACCTACCATTTGTGTGCAGGTCAATTATGAATCTTCTGCCTCCACGCTCCATTGATAGAGTATTCTTTTTCGAATCATGCTTAACTCTTGCTTGCACTAGCCATCCATGGCCCAGAATAGTGTTGTACCCTCTCCTCTTCAGCGGAATGACGACGAAGTCGAGCAGGAACGGCTGTGTTCCAATCGTCACTGGTTGTGCTGTGAGGACTCCCAACAGTTTGATCCCGTGTTGGTCTGTCGTTAATAATTGGAATATAGGTGGCCACAATTTCGGCTGTCCCAATCTTTTCCAAGTGTCCTCTGGTAACACATTGACATTGGACCCTCCATCCATGATTGTGTCTGTCAAAACAATCCCTAGAATTCCCATTTCGACGATTATCGGATGCCGTCCGGATGAGAGGGCTAGCAACATTGGATCCTCTACACTTGCGCCACCTTCTTTCTCCCTTGTTCTGGTAACTTAGTTGGACCAATGTTCATGAGTGTTGGACCAATGTTCATGAGTGTCGTACGGAGTTGAGGCATAGTGAGCAGCAGATCATTTATTTTAATAAGTACCTCGATTTGTAATATTTGTCATACAATGTTTTGTTTTGCACAGTTCCGTGCGGAGGTACCAATAGTGTCCTTCAGGTGTGATTTCTCTACCTGCGTTGCTTTCTGGATCTCTACCTGCACCTCCTCCAGTCTCTTCTTTTGTTTCGTCGGGTCGGGGTACACTTTCGCTTGCTTCCGTGTGATGGCCAGAACCTCCTCTTCGTCTCTTCTGATGGTGATGAAATTTACTCCCTACTTTGAGCACTTAGCATCTTCATGATCGCCGGGTCTACACCATCTGCATAATAATTTCGATGTGTTTGCCATTGTGCAATCTCGGGCAAAGTGGCCCCACAAATTACATGCTCGGCATTGAACTATGAGTCAGCCATTCGCATCATACTGAATTCTACTCCTACTGCCATTATTATTGTTGCCATTGTTGTTGTTTTGTCCTCGTCGATTATTTCTGTATCCTCCTAACGTGGCACCCTCCGTACTAGTGTTCCCACTCCCTCCTGACGCAAAAGCCTCCTTTGTCAGGAACACTTGCTGAGGTCCTCTTGTTTTCATATTGAAAGGGCATTCCTTTGTGGAATGTCCCATGATCTGGCAAATATCGCAAAATTGGTCCTTCGAACAGGATCCCTTCGTATGGCTTTCTTTCTTGCACTAGGTGCACCATAGCTCATTTCCCTTGGTCTTCTTCTACATGTTCTTGAATTCTTTCATCATCCGAATCATATCCTTTTAGAGGGCGCGGACCTTCTTGCTGCCATTTTCGTCCTCACTGTTCTCTTGTTCTGAAGATGCGTCGTCATCTGAATCAGACGAGCTACTCTTCTTCTTTTTCGTCTTCTACCCACTTTTCAGGTTCATTGCTCGATTGTATGCTTCAGTGTATGACGATGACGGCACAATCTTCATCTTCTTCCGCAACTTTGGGCGTAGGCCTTCAACGAACCATCTTTTTTGCAATCCATCAGCCGGCTTATTTTCCGTTTTATTTATCAAATCTTTTAATTTTCCTAGCATAGACTCGGACTGTTTCATTTTTCCCCGTTTCGTGTTGTATATCTCCCTTACAATCTCGTTGTCATCGCGCAATAGTTGAAATTCCGTAATAAACTCCTTTTTAATGTTGTCCCAATCGGTTAACTTCTGGGGATCTATATCGGTGAACCAATCAATTGCAACACCCTGTAGGGTGGCCGAAAACTACCAGACCCATTCGTTTGTATCTGTTATGCCATTTGACCTCCAAATTGTTTCACATAATTAAAAATGTCAGATTGGATCGACTGCTCCATCACCATCAAATTTTGGCAACTTTTCCTTTGGTCCTGCTATTATTATTGGATGTTGTGTAGGGGCATTGTTTGGTACTATAACACCGACGTTTTGTATTCTAGTACCAACGCTTTGTATTATGATGCCAACGCTTTGTACTCCGGCACCAACGCTTTATATCTCGACACTAACACTCTGCACTCCAGCACCAACGCTTTGTATCCCAACACCGATGCTTTGTATCTCGACACCAACGCTTTGCACTCTGGCACCAACACTTTGTATCCCGATACCAACGCTTTGTATTCCAGTAGTTGTGTTTTTGTGTGAAGAAGGTTCTCCGTTAAGAGAATTTGTTCGTTTTGGAAGTGTATCGTGGACGAAGAGTTCACTCTACGCTCGTGCTCCCTTGGCACTCCGAGTCGTGTGAGTCGATTCCCTTCCATCTGGATTCTCTTCCCTTAGCGAATACAGGCTCAAAAACTCCTCCCTTGCTTCTTCCACCAATTCCACCTACTGTCGAGTCCCCTCCAACAATTCTTCAGCGCTTCGATGTCCATCAGCAATCTTCTGAAACCTCCTTCTGCGTTCGGCTTGTTGTGCTAGAATTAGATTTCCTTGTGCTGTGCATATTTCATCCTTTTCTTTCAACTTATTCTTATTCTTGTTCAGCTGATTTGGCATTAGTCTTCATTCATCTGCCTTTGTTCTAGGTCCATCGGGCAATGGCGCCATATGTTTACCGTACTGGGTAAATGAATTTGGATCAGAATAGCAAAACTCTATATATTATTCGCATATGCCAAAGATATTATATTATGCTTCAATATGATAAGATGATTACAATGATCTCGGAGGGGGGTATATATACGTCCCAAGGAACCTTCCCGAAGGTGTCCGTCAGCCACATACAACATGTCGGCTACAAAATAAGAACCTTTCCGATACCGACAACATACATCCTGATACGAACCTTTCCGATATCGACGACATACATCCTGACACGAACCTACCTAATATTGATGACATACATCCTGACACGAACCTTCCCAATACCGACGACATACATCCTGACACACACCCTGTCGGCTACACAATATTTATCGACAACACCAAGCAGCCCTTCCTCAAGATAGTGGAAGCAACCTAAAAGAGATATCAGCTCAGCTACATGAAGTCAAGGGTTGAATCTATGATACAATCCAAGATGGGCGAAATTTTTTGCCCTCCATCTCGACATTCCGGTCATTAGTGACTGTTAGAAACAAGTTCAGATTATTTGAAGAAGAGTGGAAGGATTTCCTTCCCATCAAAGATTTAGCTATTCCCAGGATACAGGCGTTCATTGGGCTACCAGAGGTATATTTGGAGAGGGTCAAGTTGGTTGATGAGAGAGGATTGAGTACGATTAAGTCTTGGTTTGTCGCCTTGACTATCAAATTGAGAACACTCGAAGAGATACAGAAGGCAGTTGCACAGCATAGCCCAAGTGTCGACACTTCCATCTCAACCATGATGAACAACATTGGGATGGCGCTTGATTTTGAAGACATCAGAGAAGAGGATATCAATGAGACAAAACTTGGATCAAGATTGGATGAGTTAGGGAAGGTAGCTATCAGGAAGAAACATTTGAACACCTTTTCCTCCCTCAATGCCTTTATCAGATTTGCAAAAGAGTATGAGAAGGATCATGAGAAGATGCTACAAACAATGAATAGCTCGATGAAATCGGCAGAGCTCAAGATAAAGCACACACCTTGTCTTCCCATGGAAGAAATCAACGAAAGGCTAGCTAGGTTCATTGCCTTAGCTAAAAGAATGAAAGAAAAAGGAAGAATTATATTAGAAGATCATTTGATGTAAGCCCAAGTGGCAATTTATCTTTCTTCTAGAATAGGACAAGTGTCTATTTCTGACTGACCACCATTTTGGTGCCTTCTCATTGGTTGCCACTTTTCAACTTTTTTCATTGGTCCATTGACGAGGTGGCGTCTTCTCATTGGCCGATGGGGTGGCAACCCTAATTAGGGTTTCTAAGATTCAATCCGGATCATCGGTTTTGCCTCTTTATCTATACCATCGGTTGTATATTTTGGCCTCTATATAAGGCCATTTGCTGTCATTTGTAATGGTCGGAGAAAATTGTTGCAAAGATAATGCCAAAATTCGCTATTTCTTTCTCATTGTTGTGACTTGCATAGTGATTAAGAGCCTTTGGTATTATTGCATATTTTACTTTCAAGTTGTTAAAGTTGGTTGCATTTCAAGTTGTTAAGTAAAGAGTAAAGTAGATGGATAGTTGTATGGTAGCAGTAGTAGATGTTTGATAAGGATCAATACTAGACCACTAGCATCCTAGCGGCTTGTTGGGAAGCCTTGTGTGGCAAACTAGTTTATTTTTCCTTTGAATCATTGCATCTATGAAAGTGGAGCCGTTGGTTAACTTTCATTATATTCGATCCCCGTCCATTTGCTAATCTTTCCATTCATAGGAGTAGGAGTAGAATAGCAAATAGTTAGGAGTTGGAGTTTTGAAGAGGAAAGTTGGAAAGGCATAAGTCCTAAGAACATTCACCCTCCATCACCATCACCTTCTCCATCAATATCATCTGATATTCACACTGAATCACCATCACCATCATTCCACCAAGGACCAAGTTATCTTCGAATGAATAACGTAAGCCCGCCTATGTGATTACCAGCAAATCACATCGATAGACTGAGCAAGTATCCACAGGTTGAAGGAACATTGGAGTTATTCTCATGTCCCATGAGCATTAACTTTTCAAGAGAGGAATTTTGTGTTTGATATTTCGTATCAAATATTCAATTGTTAATATGTTATGTAGTGGTACAAAAGCTCACATCAACAGAACATTTTTGGCAAAAAACGTTTTTCCTCATGATGCAAGATCAAAATGTTTTGATCATTAAACATCAAAATATGAACCACAATGCAATGTAACCTCCAAAATACGCCAAATCGATTTGCTTGGGAGGAAAAACATGCATTAAAAATGGATTTATTTGCTAATTTCTCCAAAAAGGTGCTCTAGAATGAAGCTTTCAAAAATGTTTTTGAACTTAATAAATCCATTTTAGAATCAAAAGAAATCACTGCCAACCAAAAATGTCTCCAATGGAACAAATCTCATGTAAATCCATTGAGAAAATATCAAGTTATGATCAAAATCAGGTTCTTGGACAGCAAGAGCATGTTATTGTTCAAAAACGAACCTTTGGAGGCTCAATGCATATATTAAAAAAAAGTCTTTCTCCAAAATCGGACCTTTTTGGGTCACATACACATTTTAAAACATGCATCTCTCCAAAATTGCACTTTTTGGGTGCCATTACATATTTTAAAATGTGCTCATAGGCAAAAACGGACGTTTTGGGGGAGGAAGCATATTTTAAAATGCAACTCACCTTTTAGATGTCAAAGCATGAAAACTTCATTTTTGATGCAATAGCATCAAAAAGGTCCAATTATGATGAACTTTTGATGTAATGACATCAAAAAGGTCCACCAAAGTAAACTTTATATGTAGTGACATGTAAAAAGTCCACTTTTGATTGATTTTACATGATATTGCCTATAAAATGTCCACTTATGAAGACTTTAAGTCATATAATTCACTTAAAATTATAAAAATGTTACAAAATGGGTCATAAACAATATTTATTTATCATATTTTCAAATATAACATATAAACATCATTTAAAAGTAACATTTTTAAAACCAAAAATTAAACTGAAACTATATAGTTATATAGTTACTTTAAGTGAAAAATCAAAAAGTAACTCAACTTAAAATTATACTATGTTCCTCAGGGATGCGTATCCGGCCTAAAACCTGACGTTTCGAGGATAGGGACGTCTCGGGGACTGGGGGACGGGTATGGGACGCTCCCTAGCCGTCCCCAAAAGGTCAAAAAATGTAGGGGATGTTTTGGAAACTTGGGGACAACAAAGGGGAAAAAGGGGGACGGCCAGCCATACCTAGTATGGAAAGGGGACGCCCAGACATCCCCCAACCGTACCGAATACGGCTTTTTGTTTGCATGAAAGTTAAAAACACTAAACATAAAAAAATGTTTTAAAGCCTCCAACTTGGTCGGCTAGGTGGGCCCCACCCCTCCAAATGCCCTAAAATGTTTAAACTCCACACATTTAAGTTGTTTTAACATTTGTTTGATTTTCATTTTGTGTTGCAGATGGTTGGAGTTTTCATTTTGTAGGAAGAGGAGGTGATATTTTTGCTTTCAAGAGCTTGACCAAGGGTTTGATCTTCTATTTTGTGCACCAAATATGAAACTCTTTATGCTTTCATCTATCCTTTTTTAAATAGATTTGCAGCTTGCAAAGCCTGATTTTTTTAATTATTTTTTCATTGTTTCAGCTCATATATCTATTGCATATTTAAACCTCGAGTCAAAACAAAGCACAATGAGCAGCAGTGGGAGTACTAATAGTAGTAGTGATGAAGAAAATGAAGTTGGGGTTGATGTTGCTAGTAGTGAGACTAGGAAAAAACCCGATTCTAAATCTGATTTTTTTAAATGCCCTTCCACCATTATGAAGGATTTTGCAAAGGGTCCTTTCAATAAGAAAAAACCTCTTCTCCAATATGTCACACCTAGGGCAAAATATAAAAAGAATTCGGGAGGGACTAGGGTGTGGAATTGTCATGTTTGTCTTGATGATTTTAGGAGCAGCTATACAAGAGTGAAATCACAATTTTTAAGTCTTCCATGCCAAGGAGTCAAAGCTTGTCCTAACTTGACTGATGAACAAAAATTAGAATTTCAAAGATTACACTTAGAGGCTGAAATGGAGGGGCACAATTTGACATTGACATCACCATTTATTCCCTCACAATCATCTAGGCATATGTCATCCACCATTGGTACTAGTGCCAGCCCTACTGGGTCTAGAGGGAAAAGAAAGATGAGTAGTAGTGAGAAGGGTTTAGTGGAAAGTATGTTTAATGCACAGGCAAAGGAAAAGTGCGAAGCATCCATTGGTAGATTATTTGTTGCTAATGGTATCCCATATAATGCAACCCGTTCCACATATTACAAACAAATAGTGAAAGATATTTTGAGCATGAATTCCTCATTTGTACCCCCTGGTGAGCATAAGCTACGAACCACCATCCTAGATGAACAGTACTCAAAGGTTGCTTTGTTATTTGAGGATATGAAATGCATGTGGATTAGGACAGGTTGCTCTATTGTGATAGATGGGTGGACTGATGTTAGACATCGGCCACTCATTAATATCATTGTCACATCTCCTGTTGGCTCTTATTTTTTGAATTGCTCAAGAAAGAAGAAGGATGCAGAATTTTAGTTCACCCTTTTGAGAGATGCCATAGAGGAGATTGGGTCGTCTAGTGTTGTATAGATTATCACAGATTCTGCACCTATGTGCAAATCAGTTGGTTTGATGATAGAGGATGCTTATAGGCACATCTTTTGGACCCCTTGTTGTGTTCATTCCTTGAACAATGCATTGAAGGACATAGGGAAGATTGAATGGGTGAAACAGGCGGTGCTAGAAGCTAGAGAAGTGCAAATGTTTATTTGCAATCACCACACTTCACTTGCTCTATTCAGGTCCTTCTCTAAGAAGGAGTTCCTCAAACCAGCCAAGACAAAGTATGTCAATGTTAATTATAGTTTACTTTTAGTTTGTTTTAACTTTAAGTTATTTAAAAAATTATTTATAAGTTTACTTACAAAGTTACATGTGATGCTTTTAGTTTTAAATTTTAATCATTAATGTTTAACTTTATTAATATTTTAATTTATAATTGTTGTTATAAGTATTGCACATATTTCATCTTAATGGAGAGGATGATTGAGGTGTATGAGGCCCTTCAATTGATAGTGGTGAATCCGGAGAGGGGACAATGGTCTAATTCTAAGTCCTCTGAAGGAAAAGTAATGAGGCAAAGGATCTTTGATAAAGGTTGGTGGTCCACAATGAAGTAAGTTGCTGATTTTTAAATTTACTGTTAATCTTTTGCTTGCTGATTTTCCTACTAATAGTCTTAAAATTCTAATTCTAATTTTAACTTTTGTTTGCATCTTGTAGATATATTTGCTCTGTCATAGCACTCATTGTAGATGTCATTAGATATGCTGATACTAACGCTCTTAGTTTGGGAGAGATCTATGAGACTATTGACAGCATGTTGGGGAAGATGAAGAGAATTGTTGCAGCAAAGGATCCTACATTGGGGTTTTATGAGGACCATATTAGGCCTATTGTGACGCAGAGGTGGAACATGATGAATACCCCCCTTCATATGGCAGTCTTTGCTCTAAATCCCAAATGGTATGCACAGTCTGGTGGAAGGGGCCTCCCATGTGATGATCCTGAGGTTTTGGATGGCTTCACAAGAGCAATTGATAAGATGTATTCAGCTCAAGATGCCTCTACTCTTCATGCACAATTCCTTGACTTCACCTACGTTCATGGCCCAAACATGGGTAAGCCACAAGCAAGGTTGGATAAAGTTGTTTTGGGACAGAGAGATCCTATTGGATGGTGGACCTAGCATGGGAGAGATACACCTGAGTTAAAAATACTTGCCAATCACCTCCTTGCACAGATTGCCAGTTCCTCAGCTGCAAAGAGGAATTCGTCCAAATATTCATAAATCCACTCTATCAAGAGGAATAGACATACCTCTAAAAGAGTGGAGAAGCTAGTGACAGTGCATCATTCTCTTCGACTTGCCGATCGTCAGACTCCAAAGTATAGGCAGACACCAACTTTGCGATGGGATGTTGAGCCTGAGGATGTGGCCCAGATAGATGAGGATGACACAGCACCAAGAGTGGTTGGGGTTCCATTAGATGAGACTACACTTCCTGTGAAGGATGATAGTGAGGACTCTGATTTTAATGTCATGGCAGTAGAGGCAAAATAGGAGCAGCAGTCTGCTTCATTTTTCTATGTTTTGTTTTTTATGTTGAACATGAACATGATTATGATACATTGATACTTATTACTTTATGGCAGCCCTCTACCCTTTGGGCCTATAGCTTTGGGCATATTTTGATTTTGATTTTTACATTTATCATGTTTATCATTATGACATTATGATATTGTTAATGTTCATTGTTCAATGTTCACTGATATTGATATGCATTTTGACAATTGGGTACTGAAATCGAATATTATTTCCTAGATGGCATTCAAATGTTGTATGTTTTGCTTCTATAATGTTTAAATGACATGTTTTGTGCTTAGTTTCATTTGAATGACATGTATATTTGCAAATTTCAATGTATATTTTAAAATTTTCCTATATAACAAAAAGTGAATATAAGTTATATTTTTCAAAAAGTGAAAGTCAAATTGAAAATATAACATCATATTTTTAATTCGTGCTGTTGCACCCAAAAGGTCCACTTTTGAAGCACTAAAATGGGCATAACTCTTGACTGACAACTCTGATTGACCTCTAGGTTAGACTGAATCGAAGGGGAAAACGAAAGGCATGACGTGAACAAAACCAAAGGACTAAAAACAAGCAAACACAAACTTAGAAACAAAGAAAGGGATAATAAAAGCCTCAAAAATCAATCAAAGGCTCGACAAAAATGAAAACGAAAAAGACTTGATGAAGGCCTTCAGTAAAACAATTTGATATATGAATTGAAATGGATCAATCGATCAACATTAAACAATTAAATATCAAATTCAAGCTTAGACAAAACTAGCTTGGAAAAGTTTCGTGTTGTTACCAACATTTTGTGGTTAACAAAATGCAGGACAACAGGTGTAAAAAGTTTCTTATTGTTATATGGTTTACTTTTTCAGCTATTCATTTGTAGATACAAATGGTCAAGTTTTGAAATATATAGTGTAAAATCTGAACCTGATGATTCAAAGCTTAAATATGAGGAATTTGAGAAATATGCTATTATTGTGAAAGGAGAGCTTGTTGAGACTAAGCTACATCTTGCGAAGTTATATCAAGTACTAACAAACTTGATGAGCAACTAATGCAGCATAAACCTAAGGGAGATATGACAAGAAATGAATATGTGGAAGGTGAATATCCTAAGGAACCAAAAAACATAATTGAGGAAGATCCTATCAAAGATCTTAATCCAACAACAGATCAGATTTAGGAACCTAAGGAAATGAAGAAATCATTCAAAGGAAGATGCTATGTTTGAAACAAATATGGTACCATGAAGAAATATCATAGAAGTAATACACATGTTAAACCTTTTACTGGATATTGTTTCAATTGTGGGCTTTGTGGACATAAATCACATGAATGTAAGAAACCTCATCAGTGATCTGATGGAAAAGCAAATGAAAGATCAAACATGATAGCACGAAGACCTTTGGTAATCAAAGAAAGTTGTAGACAATGGTGTCACATGCTACAAATGTAATAACTTTAGACACATAGCCAGAGATTGTAGATTGCAAGCTAATCAGAATAGACCAAGGTATGGAAACTCTATTGTTACATGTTACAATTGCAATAATTTGGGTCACATAGCTAGATATTGCAGATTCGATGGATTTGTAAACAATATGAGAACACCAAATGTTAGAAGGAATAACTATGTTGGAAGGAGAAATAACAATGCCAATACAACTCTATATGAGAATCTTGATAAGACTTCTATGAAGGAAAGTAATGTTAGTAGTAGCGAAGTATGGAAGAAAAAAAAAGACAGGTGTAAAGAACAAAGGGGAAATAGTGCCAAGCACTAAACTCTCACCTTCAACCTAAATGGCTACTATTGTCTTCGGGGGAGGAATTCATTGGTAAATCACTAGACCCTGAAATCGAAGTACTAAGGTGTGTGAACTTAGTAATGTAAGGTATTATGGAACATACATCTGTCTTCACAAAAGTTTGCATGAAGTTCTAGATGATCAACATAGATTTGAGCATAAAGTGTTAATTCATACTGGCTTTTTGTACTATGCCCTAATGCATTAATAATAGAAGAGATTGTAGAGGATTTAAAGGGTAAAACCAAGTTTATCATCACCATTCCAGCTACCACAAATACCAGAGAGATGAAAAAAATGAATTGCAAAGAGATTGCAAAGTTTTCGAAGCTATTTATGGAGTCTAACATGATTGATTTCAAGTTATTTACATATTGCGAAGTCTTAAATTGAAGTGTTTTTAGTTGTTATAGAACTGTGTAATCATGGACAAGCCCCAGATTTATGATGTAAAGGATAAGCCTCATTATCAGTTTAAGAAACATCCTTTTAAGTCGTCGGAAGAGGACCCTGAGGGTGTGTTCTCGCAAACCCCACAGGGTGTACTCCATGTTGAGGATATTAGAGCCTATATTCACTGAAAGAACATAGGGAATGAGGATATTTGGAAGGATCTGAGTGAAATTTATAAGGAACATAAGACCCTTTAGAGTGAGTTTCAGCACTTAGGAAACCTAAACATCTTACAATACATGAAATATGAAGAATTTAAAGAGTTGAGGTGGATCAAAAAAAGTCCTAAGCAGAATACATGACAAATTCTTTTTGATTGGTGACAAATTAGTAATGATAACCAAAAGTTGATTCATCTAGTCACAAGATTACACAATGCATGTATAATCCCAGTTGTGACCAAAATGGTTAAAAAGGAGGTTGAAACAAATACAGGAACTAAGTGGGACAAGAGAGAAATGACACTATTTGACATCTAACAGTAGGATGTTAGGATAATTGCTAAAATTTTAGGCTACAAGATGCACTGCAACAGTAGACATAACTCAGTATGTGCAGGGGTGATTCGAATTGCATATTAGATAGTAGTTGAGAAGGAACACTTTGATGTGTGTGAGATCTTAAGACAATAATTGTTTGAGAATGTAAGGATTAAGCATGACAAGACTCAACCGTTAAGGTTTGGATCCATAATTCTACACATGTTCTTTCATATCATTCATAAGTTTCAAAACATGCGCCCACATGCCTGGACTTATGATATACCTACCATGGCTTTGAAAACTGAACACTACTATATGCAATATAGAGGTAACATCACAAGTGATCTATTTGGTTTGTTCAAGGTATTTCAAAGAGAAATGAAGCAAAATTATAGAATACCAAGGCAAGTACTTGAAAATTATGCTGATACAGTATGCCTTATGGTTGAAACTGATGTTACATATATGGAAGTTGTTGAGCCAACAGAGATATTCATTCACCCTCTTGGATAAGAAGTTGGCCAAGAAGTTCTTGAAAAATATGCAAAAGTTATGTTGGCAACACCTAAAGACAAGGAAGTTTTAATAACCTTGTTAGCTCACCCAATACTATGTTGAATATATTTTTTTTTTTTTGAATGTTTATCCAATTTATTTTAGTTTTGAGTAGATATGCTTTTTGAAATTTTCAGAATGTAAAGAATTTACAAATGATATAAAATTCAAACTACCATGAATGCCAGCATAAATTTTCAATTGGCAATTATGTTGTATACAATTACTACAATTATACACTTATAGAGAAACAACAATTTAAAGAACCTACGTATGTATTTAGTGTCAATAGATTGTAGCTGGAAAAACCAGAAATACCAACTCCACAGCAGAAATTCTCACACCCAACAATAAATGTGATGTCTGTGGAAGTAAACATTGCCTATTGATATGTGATTGCAGCCTTCAAACAAATCTCCTATAGGGCAATTCACATCCCCAGAATGCAATGCCAAACACTAGTAATGATGTCGCCCAGCTATTGATTAATTATCAGACTTGTATGCATCTAGTTGCAGGGATAATTGTTTCCTAAATGCTGAGAATATGCATGCCAAAATGCAAATACAAATGGTGCTAAAAATCAGAATTCCTAAAATCAAAATCTCTAGCAATGCAGATCTCCTTAGCTACATTTAATATAGTAGGAGGAATGACAAATCCTATACCACAGCACAATTTGCCAAGCAATCTCAGAATAACTCTCAGAATTGAATCTAGAATACTTCAGTTATAGAGCCCAAACCCTTATACTTCAGCAAGGACACAGAAAATCAGAACTTTAGGAAAATGTCACAAAGACGACAAAGCAAAATAAGATAATTAAATGATCGGATGCCTTTCTCATCAAACAAGCTCATATTTATAATCTCCAAATGGCACAAGTTTCTCAAATGAACTCCACTTACAAAGCTTTCTCATCACAACATTAGAATATAATAAAGTGTCATTATAATATAATTTATTAATTGCTTTTGGCTCCCAAAAATGACATTTTTCCATCATAACACAATATTGTGACACATAAGGCAACTATTTCTTATGCCCATGATTTAATAAATTTCAACCCAGTTCCAACAAGTTACGATACTAAGGTGACCAACATACAACACCATAAAAAAGAGCAACCTCAACATATTTAGATGAATAATGATAATAATTCACCTATCTTGCAAAATGATTGAAGAAGCATCAAAATCAAAATCTGACAACACTGGTGTGTTCCTAATGAAAAAAGACGGCGAATGAACTTGACAAGGTGACTTACTATAAATAGACGCTCCCTCCAAGATTCTTGGAGCCCAAACCAAAAGTTCTAAATATAAACTGAGAGCATCACTCAACTCCTCTAGCTCAACTGAGCTCATCAGAACCAACAATTTGACTTACTATAATAAGTCCCTCAAATAGAGCCAAAATATACTATAGACTACTAGAAAGCTTATAACCCCACAAATCAGACCCTCAAATCCTACTATCATCTCATGAGGGTTGTGATGGTGAATTGACCAAGCCAACTGCAGGAGCCTGCTAAAAATGGGGACATTGCAGTCCTCTCTCCCTAAGATTGCTTGTCCCCAACCAATCCAAGAGCAAAATGAACATTTTAGTCCACCTAAATCCCAAGGGTAGAGTACTATGTAGTATCTTTGTAGTGTACAAGCAACTCATGTAGCATCAACACCCAAATAACTGATATCAATGAAAAATATTTGGAAATCAGTTGTAGGCGTTAATGGCGATAACAACTCATCGCAGCTCAATCCAATTGAAATACCAACTCTATCAACATCTAAGTCCCTATCAAACTAACACTCACATCCAGTTGCACTATGGAGATGATAACCATAATTATCTGAATCACTATCACCAACTCCAACCTCTGATAAATTGTCCTGGATGTGTGGATATTGCAAGTGGTCTAACTTGCAACTGTCGATCTCATCTGCAAAAGATGGTGCTAACCCATCCCATAATGGATGGTATGAAATTGGAGTCAACCCACACTGACGTAAAACCCAATCCTCTACTTGTGTGTCAAGAGAGAAGTGATGAGCACTCCTTACAGTATAATGCCGATAAAAAATCTCAATCTCTGTCAATGGCTCATCAATATCAAATTTGGAATTAGGAGATGGCTCCAATCTCAAACTCTGAACTACTGGTCAATTAGGATCCTTGGCAACACTCTTAGCAAACCCAACCACAAGATCCATGTAGGTTAGCATCGTAGACAAAGTCTCTACAATCTTTCCCACCAACCTCAGAAAAACACGAAAGCCCCGAATGAGAGTACCCTCAGACACTTTGTATGAATCCACCCGCATATCCGAACTCTCCAAAAGATACTCCATGAAGGACTCTGTGCAGTAGAAATTATATGTGGAAGCATCAACCTACTCCCCCGTGACCCACAATTGATCCCTCTGAAAACATGGCACTACCAACTCTCGAATGCTACCAGTTGTATGAGCTGACGAAATAGATTCGCTTCCAACGGAATGAAGCAAATCACCATGAAAGCTCGTCTTCACTGATGCTCTCACCTCCATATCTATTGCACCCATATGTCGAATGTATGTGATCGCCACATCATCACGTCCCTCATCCCAAAATGTAGAAGCAAACTCACGAAAGTCATTGTCATATCTCCCCCAAAGCTTGCACAAGCTTGTGCACCTTCTATACATGAGCCTTTTCTGCATTACGTAGATGATGATGTCGATACATTCTCCACTGTTTTCACTCCTAGTCCAGTGTGATATCCCTATCCTAATATAGCGTAAAAGCAAATAGTGTTAATTCCAAAGAAAGATTTGAGAAATAAATAATAAATAAGGATATTCCCTAAATATATAAAGAGCAATTTTTTTCAACAATTAAATACTAAGTTACCAATTCGGATGCGGATTCCGAAGCGAATACGGATGCGGGGATTTATTTTTTTTTTTGGATGCGGATGCGGGAGGAAACGTATATATATATATATATATATATATATATATTAACATATGCAAAGAAATGCAAGAAATATACAAAAACAAATCATTTGATAAAGCATAATATGACTATGAATCTATGATACTTAATAGTTAACTGAACCCTTAAACAAAATTCAAGATATTTCAAAATTCATATATCAATATCAATATGTGCTTGTCCAACATTAGCATCTAGTCTTGACTCTTAAACAATAAGTTCAAATAGGTCATGTTCAAGATTCCTACAAAATAAAATTTAAAAACGTGGTAAATGATTGAAGTCTGAAGATTCAATCAATCAGAGTCTGACTCTGAATCATAGGGATTTGCAAGAAAATCCACATTCTCATTGTCATCTCCAACTACTGAAAGATCATTTGAACCAAGCATGGTTCCACTTATGCTAGATGCACCACGTGCCACACTAACATCATCACCGTCTCCAACTGTAACAAGATCATGAAGTGTTACATCCAAATCTGCACACTCAGAAGCTACATCCCTTCCTTGTAATGCTCATTCTTACGTGACAAAAGACGCAAGTTGGTGTGGACAAAGACCAAATTCTCAGCTTTCTTGGAGCCTAACCAGTTGCGCTTCACCGAATGGATAAAGGAGTATGTACTCCAATTCCTTTCAGCAGCAAAAGAACTAGCAACCTATATAGTTGTCACAAAACATACAAATGAAAAGAAAATTAATTTTATAGAATGTGTGAAATACTAAATTCTACAATGCAAGTGTAAACATAAAATTTTAAAACAAATTTACAAAACAAAATAAAAAACTTACTTGTGATAAGACTTTGATTGCAAAAGGTTGAAGATGCTTGAAAGGTTGACCATACATGTACCACCATGTGATAGCTCCCATTCTATTTTGGTCCTTTAGTGCAAATGGAGAATGCTTTAACCCCAAAGCAAACAACCCAAATTCTTCCCTCACTTTTTCATGCATTTCTTCCAGTGGGAAGAGTCTTGAAAGGGCTTTGTGGTACCCCTCAGCAACCTCCTCATCCGCAAATGGTGCAACTCTACCCGGCATACCAGCTATCTCCTCATTATAGTACCTAGGAGATAAGGCATATGCAAGGAGGTGCAATGGGGTAGTCATCTTATTCCAGTGATGGTTGATAATTGCTTGCACTTTTTTGCATAAGGCTTCACATTGTATGGGGTCACTCTCATGTGCTTGTATAGAATGTTTTACCTTCTCAACTATGGTGTCCATGCCATCATACACATCCCCTAAGCAAGGTGTATCTGTATCAGCAAAACAGAGCATAGTCATGATGGGCTCGGTGAAATCCAATACATATGCCACACGAGCCCACCAACTCTCATTCAAGATCAAATTCCTGATCCTTTGTGCTCTTTTTGAATTTGAGATCTTCCATACACCCTACTGATGACCGATGACCATTTGACTTAATGCATCTTTTACCTTGAGGAGTCGTCTCATAACGATTGTATGAGATGTGAAACAGGTCTCAGCAACCTAATCAAGTTAACAATATGTCAATTGACAATATAATTATAAATTTTAATTTTTAACTAAATTACAAAACCATGAAACTTAGTAATTTAAAAAAATTAATTTACCTTCAGCAACTCCAATTTGGAGTATGTTCTAAAAATGGATTGTGACATGTGGTAGTTGGTCACAAACATATATATGTCCTCCCCCTCTTCATATATTTTCTTCACCCAATCTACTTTAGTGCCAATCCTCTACATGATCAAGTTAAGGAGTGAACAGCGCATGGAGTCCAAAAAAATGGTCATACCGACTCTCAACTAAAGCACCCGCACCCCTGCAATTTTTGGCATTGTTAGTGACCACCTGTACCATATTCTCACTACCCACCATCTCGATGGCCTCAATGAGAATTCTAGAAATGAATTCTGAATCCTTCACTTGCCCTTCACAATGAATGGCCTTCAAAAACATTGCCCCTTTGGGGGAAATTACAATCACATTAATTAATGGCCGTTTCTTGTATCCTTCCAACTATCTGACACAATAGTTAGACTCAAAGTTTTCCAAGATTTTTCGATTGGTTGAAGGTCTCTCTCTATATGTGCCCTCTCTTGTTGCAATAAAGTTGTATGCACCTTTTCATACCCCGAGCTTGTGTAGTCAGCTAGTGATTCTTTGATTGCTACCACCATTTCCTTCCAATATGGTGATCTCACCAAGTTGAAAGAAAGCCCATTTGCATAGAGGCAATGTGCAATAGCTTCATCAGTGCGGTCTCTTGCCCCCATTTTAAATGCGGTGTCCAATGGGCCTCTTTTACAGGTTGAAATTTCCACTTCTTCCTCATCCTCTTCTGGCACAAGTACCTACAAGAATGGGTGTTGGGAGGATGCCATTGGTTCAGTGGGTGTCTTTGGCTTGCTCTTTGAGGAAGGACCTTGATAGTAGCTTTTTTTTTATCTATTGATCAATGCATCAGCAGCTTCTTGTTCTCTTACAAATGAAAGTATTTTCGCGCTAGTCATTCCAGTACCATTTTTGCCTTTGCACATTCCAAATCCTTTGCCAGCAGGGCCCATAAAATGAAGCTTGACTCGAGAATATGAGCTATTGAAAGGTTTTCCTTTGTTACTTTGACAATAATTGCACTTCCAATAGTATGAGCCACCTCCTGAAACCTGTGATATCCGTGTTGTATGTCTCCACAAAGGAGAACCTACATCAATTTTGAAATTATCAGTCCCTTCCCCTCCTTGGCCCCCTACTAAACTTTGACTAGCACTACCACCGGTATCCATTCCTGCCTAGTTTTTTGCAACCTATTTTATAAGAAAATAAATAAATTTTAATTAGTTCCTAACAACGATGAACATCAATAATCATGCATACAAGTGGAAAGAAGTGAGAAAAACTACTAAAATAGATACCCAAAGTTGCTTCTACATATCTTTCAAAAAAAAGAATTTTGAAAAAATACTTTTAAAAAAAACTTCAAGAACTTAAAAAAATATCAAAAACTCAAAAAAATTCATCTAAATACTCAAGAAAAGGATTGATCACTTATCTTGAATGGTTTAAACTTATTTGAGAAAGCTATCTCTCCCTCTTCGATCGATCCACTTCGAAAATGTTGAACTTAGCTTCACAATGAAGGAGTGGCTGTAGGTGCAAACAAAACTCTAAAATGATTCTTGTGAATGCTTCTATGTTGTCTTCTAGGGTCGTCTTAGGGTTTTATTGTGAAAAAATGCTTTTAGTCACATGTTGTTTCATAGTTTTAAGTTAAAATATACATTATTTTATTGGTTTTCCGCCTAACTCCCGCGGATGCGTCCGGATGCTCCCAGATTCCCTGTGGATGCTGCCCGGAAGCCACCCGCAGGCATCCGAAGGCTTCCCGCATCCGTCCGTATCAGATGCGGAAGCTAGGCACTAGGGCCACGAATCAATATCTGAGATTAAATATTGTAATATGTTATCATATTATAATATAATAATGACGACCAATGTAAATCATATTATACAAACATCTTATTCGAATAAGTAAAGATGTTACCTCTAATCTGTTGTGAAGTTTTCACACCATTGCCCCAAAATTTTGGGGGCCCCATTTTTTCAATCGCCTTAGCAAATTTTTTGAGGTTTGTAAAAAAAAATTTGATTTGATTTTGAAAACTTTAAGTCTTGGACACCCTCCGGCCAGAAGGGAGAGTGTTAGATTTATTTTCACCCAATTTTAAGCTTGATTTTCTAGTACGACCAATTTCATCCTTAGGTCGAACAAATTTCAAAGAACCACACTTGGCAGGATAAAATTGTAGATTTTGTACTTAGATGATTTCTTTTGAAAATTTGGATATAATTGTGTAAACTTGGATAATTTTCAAAAAAAATGAAATTTTGTTAGATTTAAAGTTCTCTTGGAAAATCTTGAAAAAAATTTCAATGAGAAAATTAATTGTGTGATGATGAAATCAAATTGCAAAATCAATTTTAGACTCTAGAGATGACTTATTTTTGTCAAAAAATTAAAATTGCTTAGCAAAATCGATTTGAATTGAATTGCAAAAATTGGCATTAAATGGATTATATTTGCCTTGAAAATTTTTAATCCTTTAATGAAATTGCTAATTTAATATTGAAAAAATGGCCAAAATTCGATTTTAATGACATATTAATTACTAAATCATCATTAAATGGAAACATTTAGCATCTCCAAGACATTATTTACTTTCTTTTTGCAATTTTGGTCTAATTGGCAATTTAAAAATGTAAATTTCATCTTGGCAAAGTTAATTTTTGGCTAAGCATTTAATTGGGGGCCAGTTTGTGTTCTAATTAATGTTTCTTTTTGCTCCCAGGGTCCCAGTTGGCCAGGTAGGAGGGATGAGCAAGTGGGGTATAAGAGGAAGCTCTTCCCCCTTATTTCTTCATTCCTCAAGGACTCCTTTTTAGTGCTTAGGCGATTTTTGACTGAGAGCAGATTTTCTCTTCCTTGAGCGATTTTTGCAAAGGCAGATTGGCATTTTTCTTGGGCGAATTTTTTCAGCTAGGGCAGTGTTGTCAATCAGGATTGCGCCTATAGCAAGATGTAAAATCTAGCTATCCTGTTGAAACAATAGAAACTCTCTCAGGTGGTGGGTTGTCCTAAAACAAGAGAAGAATCTCTGGAAGCTAAGCCAATTCCTAAATTGTGATCACCTAATCCTAAATCGTACTCGAGATAAGGGTAAGAAATGAACAAATGAATAATGAAAACTAATCTAAATAAGGTAATACACAAATGGTTTTGAATGTAACTTTGACCACTTCAGCACGAACTACGAAAGACAATTGATTCACAATACTCAGACAAACACGTAATCACAAAAGTGTTTCTATGTAAGGACTAGGATCTCCTTCTTTGAAAGGGATATCTAAGTTTCACCAATTTTCTACAAGAAAACAATAATCACAAACATAGACCTGCAATCACATGTATCACGATTCAAATCTGCAACTAGGAATGTAACTAAAATGAAGGCGAATACAATCATTAAAGTAAGAAATTCACAAAATTGCACAAGAATCTATGAGAAGGAACCGCTGTATCTCTATAATCAATGTTGAAAAAATCTCTGTCACAAGTGCTATTACAATCAACTCAAAATCTGCTATGCGCAAAAATCTGAATCCGAAAGAAGATCCCTCATAATGAGGTGAAAGTACAATATATAGAAAAATAACCATAACTCGGATTCCAAGATCATGCCTAAAAAAAAAATCCAAAAATGATAAAAACTATGAAGAAGCCTCTGAAAACTGCTCTCAACCACCTGCCCGACTGATAGATATCTCGAAAACTATTTCTACCCCTTACAAAATCATGCACAAAAGCTCAAACTCGGATGCACCAAGTAACCCACAAATACATCATGTAAAATTGCTCTTAATTATGCAATATATGCATAAAATAAGCTCTCAATGTGAATTGCATGCATAACTACCTATAACTGCTCCATAAACTGTTAAAAATAGCACTCTATAACCCAATCACTGCATTAAAAAATGAAACTGTCTCTAGCCTCAAAAAATAGCTCCTTAATTAAGTGTTAACTGAACGTCCCCTTTAAAGTTTAAAAATAAACTCTCCAACCTTCTCTCCTTGCATTTAGTCATGAAAACATTTTAAACTCTTATAATTTCCTTTAATTAATTAATAAAATCAATGGTCTTATAATTACGACCACTTGACATATTGATTTTAAAATTAAAGCTCTTTTTTTATTAATTTGATATAAACGCGTTTATCATTATTTTATATCATTTTCTATAAACACGTTTAATATTAAATAAATATTACAAAGGAAATTATTTATTTTTAATTCTTTTATTTATATTAATATTAATATGTTTATAATTAACGTATTATTTGTTAATTTAAAACATATTAGTATTAATATAAATAGAAGAATTTTTTTAAAAATTATTTTTAATAGTTTCATGTGTTATAAAGTGATTAATATATCACTCATTTTTAATATACATATGAATCCAATAAAAATAGAGTTTAAAAAAAAAAGCACCTAACTCTAAAATCCCATACAATGGAACCGAAATTTCTATTAAAAATAGCAAAGGGAAAAATATAAAATACGTCCAAGGTAAAAATGTTAAGTTATTTGGTTCATTTGTTCATTCACGCTTTGATAGAAAGGCTTCCTTCCAAACCCCAGCCGTATGAAGGAAGTTTGCTGCGATTTTCTCCCTTTGCTGGTCATTTATCATGCGGATTTTTCTGTTCTTGGACGCCATATTCAGTGAACCTTTGGCCTGCGGGTTTTCCTTGGTACTCACGGGTTTCTTCTTTCTGTTTGCCATGTGCTGGATGGTTTTGGATGAAGTCGTTTTCTTCCTTTTCTCCACGCAGTTTTAGGCAGTCTTGGACGCCATGTATGTCTTTGCCAAGCGTTACTACTTTGCTGGGCGGATTTTCTACTGTTGGATACCATACTACAGTCTAGGCATGTTGAAAGGCCAATTTGTGAGCTTGCTTGAGACTTTTTTTTATCTGCCCTCTTGCTATATTTGTTTTTAGATGGGCGCCATTTCTATGAATTTTCTCCATACGCGAGCTTCTTGGACTGGGCATTTCTTGCTGGTTATTTGCTTGAGGGCTTTTACCATGGCTGAATCTTTGTAGCAAAGGGTACCATTCATGTCGAATCGCAGCCATTATTTCTCCTATAACGAGTTGTATGTTATGAGATTGCTAATACTCCAATGGCACATCAAGAATTATATTGCTGTAAGTTCATCTTCATTTTTTGCTTCCTTGGTTCTGTAATGGATACAATGTAATTACTATTCTGAACATTGTTCATTTAGCATCCGAATTTCCTTTTGTAAAACATGAATAACCAACAGTATTTTTGAATAACATTGCTGTCAGCAAAGGAGAATGTAAACTTTTGGATATCAGAATCTACTTCAAACTCTGTTGCCTTCATGATTTTATTTTTACCTCCTTTTAAATCTGCTGTTAGGATTTTAATTCCATTCTAGCTGTGGGATTTCGATATAGCTGTGATGCTTTTTATCCTTGCTGTTTGGATTTTGATAACAATAATGGCATCTTACACAGGAACTCATTCATTGCCTATATCTGCTGTTACTATCTGATGCATATGCTGATTTTATTTCTTAGTATTTCCATTCAGTATTTATGAATGTAAACTCCTTGCCATTATGTACTCTATATTCTCCGCTTAGAGAAACTCCATAATCAGTCATATTCTTTAACTGGACTCTATTAGTTTCATGTAGATCAGAGTATCTTACACAATTTGTTTTAGAATGAGCCTCTATCATTTCATTCCAGTTGCCTGCTTGATGTACTTGGAAACTATTTCCTTGTGTCCATTTATGATGTTAAACTGGTTGGGAAGTTACTTCGTTATAATTCTGTGATAAGTAGCATGACTACTGATCCATTGCTAATATGATACTGAGATAGTTTATAATTGTGAATAACACCCTTTGTTTCAATTTAAAACCTATCACATCTTGCTTCCCTTTTTCACATATGTATGCTGAAGTCTTTCAAAACTTATGATCACCAAAAAATATACCTTTATCCACCTTTCATATATATTTGAAACTTATAATCCTTTAACCTATTCTGACTGATCTGCCCTGATATAGCTGATTATATCCTTATTTTTCCGATCCTATTGCTGTACTTGCATGTACATCCCTTTATCAATCTCCTCTTGTCTTCAGTTTTCCGCTATGGTTCAACTAGAAGGTCCCATACTTGTATTTCACGTATGCCCCCTCGACAGTCTCCCCACGTCCTCTGTCTTTGTCTCTCCTTGATTTGACTAGAAAGTTTCATGCTTGTAACTTATGCACGTCCCTTCAATGATTTTCTCAATGTCTTCAATCAACTACATTGGTTTGACTGGAAGGTTCCATACCTAAAATTTATGTATGCCCCCTCAACACTCTCCCCAATATCTTTTGTCTTTGCCCGAACAAACTCAGCCAAAAGGCTTCATGCATGTAACTTACGCATGATCCTTCAATAGCCTCAAGTCTTCGTAACTGTATCTGCATATGGAACACACTCATTAGGAAAAACATGTTTTATCTTCTTCAGATTTTTTCTTGCCTTCTTGCCTTTTAACATAGTTCTCTGAATAACCACATTGTAGGAACAGTAGAGTATAGATGATAGGAAAGTTATCCATTGCTCAGTTCATATGAACTGACCCATTTCTTCTCTTATTTTTTTGCAGGTTTACTCCCAGATGGAGATGCTAGATCAGCCCTTTGCCTGAACAAACTCAGCGAAAAGGCTTCATGCATGTAACTTACACATGATCCTTCAATAGCCTTAAGTCTTCATACCTGTATCTGCACATGGAACACACTCATTAGGAAAAACATGTTTTATCTTCTTCGGATTTTTTTTGCCTTCTTGCCTTTTAACATAGTTATCTGAATAACCACATTGTAGGAACAATAGAGTATAGATGATAGGAAAGTTATCCATTGCTCAGTTGATATGAACTGACCCATTTCTTCTCTTTTTTTTTTGCAGGTTTACTCCCAGATGGAGATGCTAGATCAACCATTTGGCAACAAACCTTTCATTCAGGCAATGGATGCCTTTCCTTTTATCTCCCTTTTAGTACTTTTCTGTTTGTACAATGTGTTTAATTAAGATATTTATGTTAGGAGCTGAGAGCACTAGTGATATCTGAATGCATTGTATTCAAGTACTATGTAAATTTGAACACTTTGTAAAATATTTTTTAAATACTTAAATTAAAAAATTATTATTTAGCACTTCTATCCTGAAAAAGTGATCAATTCTCTTGTTTATGATTTTTGTACTTTGCTTACTGCATTCTTTTTGTTCTGTACTGTATATTCTCAGCAACTAAACACATTTAGTCAGCAGATAAAACATATTTAGTTTAGCGAAAAACATAACAATTTAAGAGACATGTTAAATTGGTAACAGGCAGATTGGCATTATTGTTGGCAAATTTCTTCATGATAGAGATCTCTATGTTTGGCGATTTTCCATGATTAAGGGCAAATTTCCCATGGTTGGCAATTTTCTCATAGCAAATCAGACTTCCTATTCTTGGCGATTTGTTTTGGCAAGGGGAAACATTTGCAGAATTGCAAAGTTGGAGAGCAGATTGGTTGTTATTCAACTCTGATTTTGTATTTACTAGAGGTCTACAATTTTTTTTCCATGCCCTAGCTGATTTTTGAGGTCTGATTTTATATCCTCTAGAGGCTGCAATTTCTCCCAAAGTTGGACGATTTTTTGGTTGAAGAAGAAAACAAGGAGTAAAGTCTGATTTGTAGCATGTGCATGGACAATTTCAAGTGTGCCAAATTCTGATTTTTTCTAGCTAGGGCATCAAGATTTGCAAGGGAATTGAAATTCTTAAGGTCTAATCCTAAATTCCAAAAGAAGACCCGCCTATTGGTAAAGATAATTTCAAATCATTTAATGTTGAAAGGGGTCCTTAAGCGTATTTCTCTCTTGCGTTCTTGTCTAGTTTTGTTTCCCTTGGTTCTTCTTGCATTCATCATCCACCACTTCATCATCCCATCATAGGTTGAAGTTTGGAGATTGATAAGTGTAGAATCCATGATAAGACAGTTGAAGAGGCAGAAATAAACTAGACCACCCTAAGCATTGGAGAGGGAGATATAAGTGTAGTCCCTCCTAAGGCAAAGGTGAGGCAGAAATAAGTGGTAGTCCCACCCCTAACTTAAAGATTGGAGATTGATAAGTGTAGTGATAGGACATTTGGCGAGGCAGAAATAAGTGTAGAATCCATCGATAGAAAGAAGGTTGGAGATCGATAAGGGTAGTCCATATCACTTAGACGAAGGGGCAGAAATAAGTGTTTAGGATGGTAGATGTTAATGCAAGCAAGAACCCTAAGGGAACAAACACTAAGAAAGACAAAGAGGATATGATGCCCAAAACAACTTTCTTCTAAAAAATGAGACGAATAACCGATACCAATGTCGGAACAATAAATATGCTACAGGTAAAGGACAGACTAAAGGAAGGACAATCCCCCTTGGCAAAGAATTGGTTATGGAGTGCGCATCCAGGTTTGATCTGATTAGCAAATCCATCATTTTTAATGAAGGGAAGAGGATGTTGGCCAACATTGGCGAACAGGCGATCGAAGAAGCATTCAATATTTCCCAGTACAAGAGCATGACAGTGGTGATGATGGATCAAGTAGCCAAATCTTTTCAGGATAACCAAGAAGTTTATTTCACACATCTAAGGCAGGATTGGCTACACGAGGCAAAGAAGGGATTAACCAGATCATCGAAGCTCACAGTGGCAAATTTCAAATCAGAATACGGCGATCTCATTGTGCTTCTTAGCCGGACCATGGGCCTAGCTCAAGGTATGCAATTCGAAAACTATATGTACTTCTTTATTGATGAAATTGAAAAAGGGAAAAGAAGATTTGATTGGGCTAGGATCATAAGTGAGAATCTAGAGTTGCAACTTAGAACGGTACAAAACCAAAGGCAATTCTACATGGGATCCTATCTATTTTACCTAATTACTAGATTGTATAAAAGTTCGGGAATTAAGGCCTTAGGAGAAATTGGCAGTGGGCCGAGACAATATTTGGTGCATGAATGCTATGCACAGCTTCATTTGCACAACAACAAAGATTACAAAATGTTTTGTGATGCCTTTGCCATGAAGACAGTAAGGGTATTACAAGGGACACCTGCTAAGAGACTTTTATCGGAAGCAGAAGCAAAGATAAAGAAATATGGGAGTTGGTTTATCCAATTTCCGCAATTCACCTACATTAGAGCAACAGGAAGCACAGTTTGTCCCAAGAGGCTTCCAAGATACCCACCCGACAAGGTAGTTTTGATGAAATTGGCTAGGCAACTTGAGCATTATGACAGAATAATGAGACTCAAAAGTAAGACAAGGATTACCTTCTCATTCGGAATTGGCAATGATAGTTGCCCCAATCGTGTCGCCTTTGCAGCTGCGGAGAAGGAATTGGAATGCTATCATCTAGGATGGTACAGAGCAAGGCAAGGATTCGATCCTAATGGTCTTATCAAGGTATCTCATGGAAATGTATTTAAACATGCTCCCACTTTAGAAGACTTTTGGGCCAATGCCAAGGATGACTTTCATGTGAGAAAGCTAGCTTTCTCAAGGTTGTCAGTGAACATGATGAGAGATGTCAAATGGAGAGGCCTTGATATTCCCAATCAACTGGAAGATGATGGTAATGTGTTGAAAGAAGATTATGGTACAATAGAAGAAACAAAGTTGAATCTAATAGATTGGGATGATCATTAGGATCCTTCCTTGGAGGTAGTCACAAGGGCAGTTGATTTGCATACCAAGTCATGGTATAATGGAAAGTTAAGGAAACTACAAAGTCAAAGGATTCCCCTTACTTATGAGAAGATGAAGCCAAAAGAGGGTCCAACAGAATCAGTCGAACAAAAGAGTGAAGGAAGTAGCCGGCAACAGGAAACAGTTGGAAGCAACAAGAGAGCTTTGGAGGTTGAGAAGAGCAAAGAATATCCGGAACCTCCAGACAAGAGATAGCATGCAGCACCATCAAGAGAAAGCATAATTGAGGCTAGAGGCCAAAGAGGTTAATTCACGTGGACAAGAGGAGAACGTCAATGAGGCAGAATTTGGGTCAAGATTGGATGAGTTGGGCAAGGTTGCCATCAAGAAGAAACATTTGGGCACCCTTGCCTCCCTCAATGCCTTTATCGGATATGCAAAAGAATATGAGGAGGACCATGAGAAGACACTACAAGCAGCAAGCAGCATGATGAAATCGGCTGAGCTCAAAATAAAGCATACACCTTGCCCTCCCATGGAAGAAGTCAACGAAAGGCTAGCTAAGTTCATTACCTTAGCTAAAAGAACGAAAGAAAATGGGAGATTTATATTAGAAGATCATTTGATGTAAGCCCAAGTGGCAATTTCTCTTTCTTCTAGGATAGGGCAAGTGTCTAATTCTAATTGGCCACCATTTTGGTGTCTTCTCATTGGTTGCTACTTTTTCACTTTTTTCATTGGTCCATTGACGAGGTGGTGTCTTCTCACTGGCCGATGGGGTGGCAACCCTAATTAGGGTTTCTAGGACCCAATCTGGATTGTTGATTTTGTTTTTGATCTCTACCGTCGGTTGTAATTTTGGCCTCTATATAAGACCATTTTGCCCTCATTTGTGAGGAGTTATGTTGGAGAATTGTTGCCAAGATACTATCAAAATTGTTCTCTATTCATTGTTGTGACTTGCATGGTGGATATACATGATCATTTTGGTGTATTGCATAGTTCTTCTCATCTCTCAAATTAGTAGGATTTCATTTCATGTTGTTAGAGTAGAAGTAGATGACTAATTGTATGGTGATATTAGTGAATGTTTGATAAGAATCTACAACTAGGCCACTAGCATCTTAGCTGCTGGTTAGGGAGCCTTGCGTGGTAAACTAGTCCTTTTCCCTTGAATCATTGCATCTATGAAGGTGGAGCCACTGGTTAACTTTCATTAGATTTGATCCCCGTCCATTTGCTAATCTTTCCATTCATAGGAGTAGGAGTAGAATAGCAAGTAGTTTAGGAGTTGGAGTTTTGAAGAAAGAAAGTTAGGAAGGTAGAAGTCATTAGAAGCATTATTGCCTCCTCGTGCAATCAACATTATCTGGCGCTACATCCTCCACCATCTCTGTCACCATCAACATCACTTGGCAAATCATCACCATCTCACCAGAAAACCCAAGTCATCCTTGAATGAATAGCGTAAGGCCGCCTATGTGATTACCAGCAAATCACATCGATATACTTAGTTAGTATCCACAAGTGTAAGGAACATTGGAGTTATTCTCATGTCCCATGAATATTAACTTTTCAAGAGAGGAATTGTGTGTTTGATACTTCATATCAAATATTCAATTGCTAATATGTTATGTGGTATAAAAACTGACATCAACATAATCTAAGAATGAACAACGTTAATCAAAAGTCACAACTATACATCCGATATAAAGGAGGATATAGATGACAATACACAAGGGATCATAGAAGGAGATAATGGGAAAAATAAGGAGTAGAGGGGCTATGGAATGATAAGGGAGTCATTCATCCACTATTGCACGATCTATACATCATACGGATGGAGACCTTTAGAAACCAAACAATATTTGCACTCTAAATGGATAGCATATTCAACAGACGAGGAAACTAGGAAGGAAGAGACGATAAAAAAATGTGAGGAGAGTCCACATAAATCGCAAGGCACTAATAATACAAGAAGTGAATACGACAAGGATCAGACATGGTCACCTCTGCATGGTTCAAATAACAGAGGAAGAATGTAATAACAAGATCGACAAATCAGAGAAGTAACAAGTATAGCGATATCACATAAAAGGTAGCGAACAATATACAGAGTTAGCCAATATCTCTTGCCGTTGTGGATTAAGGAGAAAACAACGATGGTAAAGGCACCTACCAATGTAGACAACTACGGTGATAGTATGAACACCACTCAGCAAAACAGGAGTGAGGAATGTGATAGATGATAAACAAACCACGAATATCATACAACAGACAAATAGTGAAGACAGTGTAGAAGGATTAAAGCAGACGAAGAAATCACCCAACTAAGCTACACAGACTTGGGTATAGAGATTCTAGTAACCAATAATCAAAACTGTTGTCGGTAAATGTATCATGTAGCCGACGAGTAGAGTAGTATCCGAACAGGCGCATGACGCTTCAGTCACCCCTTCGGAAAGGTATATGTACACGTTCGAGATGAACTTTGGAATCATCATTGATCATTGTAGTCATTGTAATCGGATTGTAATCTGCAAGTGCATACATGAATAAAGTACCTGTTCTGAATTGAATCGTGTTATACATGTGTTGAACTTCTTATCTTATGCGGTAAACATTTGGCGCCATTGCCAGACATACCTGGAACAAAGGAATGATATGAAGATTAATACCGAATTTGCCAAACAAGGATAGGAACAAGGTAAAAGAAAAAAATGAACTAAGTACAACAAAAGAAATTTTAATTTTAACACAGCAAGTATAGTGCAGACAGAGACTTCAGCAAATTGCCGAGGGGCACCAAAGGGGTGAAGAGGCACAAACGGAGGGAGTGCACTCACCTAGTAGGCTGAGTGCCGAGAAATTGCTGGAAGAAACTCGACAACACTTGAATTTGGTGGAGAAAACAAGGGAAGAATTCCTTAACTTGTATACGCCGAGGGGAGAGTGTCCGAACGGAAGGGAAGCAACTCGCACAACTCAGAGTGCCGAGGGAGCACAAGCATGGAGGGATTTCTTCGTTCCCGATACACCGGACGAACGAATACAAGCGGAGAATAGAACGTTACTTGAAGATTTTTCACCAGACAACGCAATTGTTGGAAACAAGACTGTTGTCCAGAACAACGCGAAAGTCCAGAACAGCGCAAGAACATAGAACCGCGCGGGAGTTCAGAACAGCGCAGGAACACAGAACAGCGCGGAAGTCCAGAACAGCGCGAGAGCACAAAACAACGCAGGAGTTCAGAACAGCACGGGTACACAAGTACCTCAGAATCAAAGGCAAGTAACGATGGCTGGCCCTAAAGAAAAGTTACCCAAGTTTCACGGTGATTAGTCAGCAGACCCTATCAGACATTGTAAAACGTGTGAAACCATATGGACGGCAAATGGTGTGACGGATGAGGATGATTGGGTAAGACAATTTTCAGCGACCCTACGGGGTGTGGCAATAGATTGGTTTTCTGACACTAGTCCTTTGAAACTTAATACATGGGAGAATGTTAAAAAAAGAATTTATAGCAGAATTCAGATTACTCCGAGATGATAATGAAATAGTGGCAAAAATCTACAGCACCAAACAAGGAAAAAATGAGACAGTCTAAACCTATGCCAGGCGACTGAAACAATTGATCAGAAAGATGGAGAGTCATCCAGCGGATGGGTTGAAAAAGCGGTGGTTCGTGGAGGGGCTACGGCCGACTCTTAAAAAGAAAATGAAGATTGTACCACCGACATCATACACCGATGCGTATACTCGTGCCATGGATTTGGAAAGCGAACAGAAGACGAGTAAGAAGAAGAAACATAAGTCCTCTGATTCGGATGATTCATCCTCAGAGAGTAGTAGTAGTGATGAGGAATCGAACAAGAAGGTGAAAGCGCTACAGAAAGACATGCTACGAATGATGAAAGAATTCAAAAATTTGAAAAAGAATCTGGATACAGTAAAAGGAGAACTGTGGTGCACAGATTGCAAGGAGGGCAGCCATACGAAGGGTTCATGCCCAAAGAAGCAGTTTTGTGACATCTGCCAGGTGGCAGGACATTCTCTGAAAGAGTGCCCGTTTAACTTGAACGCAAAAGGACACCAACAGGTGTTACTAACGCAAGAAGCACCGAACAATAGCAATAATGCGAGCAATGATGCAACTTCAGGTGGCTGTCGAAATAATAATAGACGCGGAAGGGGTGGAAACAATAACAATAACAACGGAGGCTGGAGTAGACTACAATATGATGTGAGTGGACGGCCGATGATACAGTGTCGGGCATGTAATCTGTGGGGTCACTTCGCGAGGGACTATACTACAAAGGAGATGCTGCAACTACTGTGCAGATGGTGTGGTCCAAGGGACCATGAAGATTCAAAATGTCCAAAGCAAGGCGTAAATTTATTAAGTATTGAAACATGTGATGAGAACGTGTTGGCAATCACGTGGGAGCAGGCGAGGAAAGCAAAATATCCAAATGCGGAAGAGGAAAAGGAGAGGTTACAAAAAGCCCAAACAGAGATAGAAAAGCAGATGAGAGCGGAGAAGTCACAAGTAAAAGACACTACTGAAATTCTGAAAAGAAATTTGGTGGAACAAAACATGGTGAAACAGATAATGCAAATGGAAGTGCCAATTAAATTAAATGATCTTCTTCTCACCATGCCACAGTTGTGTACGGCTATCATAAATATGACACCGTCCCCGAGAGTGACAGAGGAAGCAAAGGATAGTAACGAAACAACTACGACAGCAGCAACAAACCCGATGTTATTAGCACTTACGACAAGTAGACACCCAGCAGTGGTGGAGATTGGCATTCTGGGTACGGTGCTAACAGATACAATAGTAGATGAAGGATAGGGAGTGAATGTGATGCCGGAAGATATCTGGAAAAAACTTGGACAACCAACACTGTGGCCACCCACCTTTCAGTTACTTACAACAGATCAACATGGGATAAAACCCTTGGGCACTCTGATGGCGCAGCCGGTAACAATTGGGACACAACCATTTTTACTAGATTTTGTAGTCATTCTATTAAAGAGAAGAGGGTACGACGCCATCCTGGGACTGGGGTGGCTAGTGCAAGCTAAGGTAAAGCATGATTGGAAAAGGAATACCCTGTCAATGGAGAAAGGAGGTAGGCGATTTATAATCGATTTGCATACACAGATGGTAGGAGAAGAAGCAACGTCATCGGACTCAGAAGGCGAAACTGAGAATAATGAAAAAGGGAAAAAAAGGATGGAACCAGATGATGAAGGGGTATTGAGATTAGGAGGGTCAACTGATGACGACCTAGATTCAATAAACGGATTGCTACATTGGTAAATGGAAGATTATGAGGTCTTTTCGAGCTGCAATATTTTGAGTATCAAAGAAGGAAAAGAAGGCCATGAGTTTCCAAAGGAGTACAGTGAACTGAAGGAGGGAGAAGCGCAGGTGGATGAAACACCTGCCCATACGTTCAGTAAAGATAAACCAATAAAGTATGAAGAGCCGACAGTCAAAGCAATGAACTTGGGTGATGAGGAAAATTCGAAGAACATTTTTGTAGGAGACGATTGGAACCCAATATTAAAGGCAGCAACATTCAAAATATTTATGGAGTACAAGGATATTTTTGCTTGGACGTATAAGGACTTAAAAGGAGTACCACCAGAGCTATGTGTCCACCAGATACCATTAATTGAAGGTGCGGTACCCGTACGGAAGCGGCCGTACCGAAGGAATAAGAACTATGCAGCATGGGCCGTGGAAGTTGCACAAAACAGGTGGAAGATATGGCATCAGAAGCGTTTAAAATTGAACAACTTTCAACCCCGTCAGTTAGCACTAAAGTATAATGGACGAAATGAAATAAGGCCCGAAAAATTTAAAGTTAAATGGGTTGGATCGTATAAGATACGGCAAGTTGGGTATAATGGAGCAATTAAACTGTGGACACTAGATGGAAAAGAAATGCCAGATGCCGTAAATGGATCAAAGTTGAAAATATAAAAGGAAAGGAAGGATCCTCCGCAGACAAACAATTGAACGAGGAAAAGAAGCCTGTAAATAATGTATATATGTAGGAAGTTTATATTTTGAAACGAAGTTAGGATAGTTTAATTTATTAAAAAATTAAAAAAATAAAAAACATGATAAAAAGTTAAGCAAGCAAAGTGATGAAATAAGAACAAAGTAAGAGTTTTGATGACTGTACGGCCCCCTAGATGATCGTACGACCTTATTGAACGACCGTACGGCCTTAAACGGAGTTATGTTGGAAATAATAATAAAGCAAGCTTAAAATTTAACATGACCGTACGGCCCTAGATGCCCGTACAGACCCAAGACTTATGTGATGGGAAAAAATGATAATGAAGTAGAAGAAAGGACCGTACAGCCCTATCCCGTACAGACTTAGAGAGCAGTGGAAACAAGCCGTACGGCCTTAAGAAGAGTTGAGAAGAAGTTTACATGACCATACGGCCTCAAACAAGTAGGAAGCAAGAGGAGCAAGCCGTACATAAGACCTAAACAGGAAGCCGTACTAAGCAGGGAAAGTTACAGCTAAAGCCGTACCATCACCTGGGAGGCTGAATCCAATAAAGTCGTACCGTAGAAATTGCTCACAGGATTTGTAGAAGCCATACAGTATGGAAGCTGGCAAAATTTGTGAACAGTAATTGCCATAACGGTGTGACATTTATTCACAAAACGACAAAAGGGTAACAATTATGCAGTCTGCAAGAAAGAGGAAGTCGAAGAGCAAAAAAAAATTTTTTTAAGAACGACAGATTGAAACAGTTCGGAATGAGTAATGCATGATGCCAAAGGGAAGGGTAGACATAAGCAGTTGCCAGAAAGAGTGTGGAATCGAAAGAAAATGACAGAAATAGTGTGTTCGATGCAGTTTTGTGTGGGTTTCGGAGTGCAATTTGGTCTTGGCGGCGAGGGGCAGCTGCCCCAGGACCCCGCGGGGGCGCTGCCCCTCGACCCCACTGGGGGCGTTGCCCCCTAGACCCCCAGTCGTTGCGGATATCAATCGTGGGAAGTGTGACCAGTTGATGAGACCTGGAGTTGCTGTTGTAGGCATTGTTTACCGTACTGGTAAAGAAATCAATGCATACAGACAATGGAATAGAATAGCAGAATTATATTCGCATATGCTAGACATACATTATGCTTGATAAGATTAATGATAGAAGATGATTTACAATGATCCCAAACAGGATATAAATACTATCCGCCGAACGTTCCCGAAGGAGTCCGTCGGCCACAAACATTGTCTGCTAGAAACTATTTACCCGTCGGCTACAGAATACAAAAACACCGACGACAATCACCTCGTCGGCTACAGAAACACCGACGACAATCATCCCATCGGCTACAGAAACACCAACAACAATCCAGTCGGCTGACACCATCCCCCTCAAAAGAAAAAGTCATCTCCGGACGACAATTACAAAATATATGAGATAAATTAAAAATACATTAACAGAGTGACTACAACAAAAAATTTGCTTCTGTCACATCACTTCCACATTCATCCAGTTACATCTGTAGCCTCTGCTAACACAATACTATCTCCTCAAGCTGACCTTGATAGCCACCTGTGCTGCTTTCTCTGCTTCCAACATTGGGTCCACTGAGCTAAGTGTCGTTGTACTGCCTCCAACTGGATGATCAGCTCCTCCCGAGCTCTCTACGCATCCACCAAGACAGCGAGCTCTCTACGCATCCACCAAGACAGCCTCTCGGCCAACACCTACTCCCAATGCCTCTGGTACACAGACACTCCATGTTTGCAGCAGCTTCAAATCTTCTCAACTAGTCAGACTCCCACAACTGATATCCACAACGAATGGGGGTCGAGGGGCAGCGCCCTCGCGGGGTCTTGGGGCAGTGCCCCATCGCAGTACAGGGCGGGGTCGAGGGGCAGCGCCCCTTGCCGCCAAGACCAAATTAACACTCCGAAACCCATACAAAACTGCATGGAACACACTGTCTCTGTCATTTTCTACCAATTCTACACTCTTTCTGGCAACCACTGATGCTTCCCCTTCCCTTTGGCACCATCTGCTACTCATTCCGAACAACTCGAATCTGTCTTCGTCTGTTTTTTTTTTTTTTTTTTAAAACCTCTCGCACCCATCTTCTACACAGACTCGAATACTCTCTCCTCCGCAAATGAGAAACAGAACTCCAACAATCTTTCGCTGAAACATCCCCTCCGACAATGAGAAACACAATTCTGAGAATCACAGTGGATGTATTCTAATACTGCTCCTTACAGACGAACGAGCAAGTGCACAATCAGTATTGGTGCTAAAAGGAAATAATTGTCAGCATCTGAACACCCCTGGCAACGCTATCAAACAGAAATTCAAGTAACCATCGCACTCCAGGACCAGTTGTCTCGTTAGTTCCAGAAAATCGATAATGACTTTTCATACCCCACTGAGAACATCTTCAGCCTCAACGACGATCAGGGCAAAATCTAAATCTTCGAACATATCTGATACCTCTTTGTGTTCTACTCTTTTCACTTCCAATGCATTGATTTGTTTAGCCACTGCATCGGTTTGGGATGCACTATTTAAAGCTGGGCGGAAAAAAATTGGAAAACAACGCCGCGACTAAAGACAAGCCCGCAAATACTTCCGCGGACAGACAAGGCCGGTGGGGTTTGACTGCGGGGTAATCTCCCGCAGAGATGTGCCCACGGGCTATCTCCCGCGGAGAGTTACCCGCAGGCTTCTCCCGTGGAGAGTTGCCCGCAGCCTACTCAGCTTGCGCAAATTTTTTTTTTTTTTCATCAATTTTTTTTTTTTTTTAATAAATTAAAAAAAAATGAACAGCACCTCAATTTTCCTCTAAGCGTCGCCTTTCCGCAACGATGACAACGAAGGAGCCCTCAGATCATTCGGCAACGACTTCTTCAGTGACGGCGACAGCTTCGGATCATTCTGCAACGACTTCTTCGACGGCGACAGTGACGGTGATGAAATCTTTCAGGTGCGATATGTTTTCAATTTGGACCCGTTGACTGCCTGAGGGATCTCTTCCCCGTCCAAGGTTGACAATTTAATTGCTCCATTTTCGCCGACTTCTCGGATCTGGTATGGTCCGACCCATCTGACTTTGAACTTCCCCAGCTTGATTTCATTCCAACCGTCGTACTTGAGTACCGATTGCCTCGACTGAAACTTGTTGAGTTTGAGATGTTTGTTATGCCACGCCTTATGTCTGTTCTTTGTCACCTCTGTCGCCCACTGTGCCTGCAGTCGTCGCGCATCTAGATTATTTTGTTTCTGTCGGCACCCTTTAACTAATTTTATGGTGCGATGCATTCTTTTCTTCTTGTGCGGTCCGTTCATCGTGTACCGGACGATGAAATTTTTCTTTTTTCTGGATTTGTATTGTATGTCCTTTCCTTCTTCAGCTGTAACCTCCTTTGCGTCATCTGCTTCTCTATATTCATTTGAACACTCATTTTCCTCTTTTTCTTCACCTTCGTCGACCCTTAGCATATTACAACTCGAAAAGAGTTCGTAGCCTTCTATTTGCCAATGGTAAAGGCCATTCACTGAGTCTAGGTCGTCGTCATTCGATCCTCCTAGTGTCAATACTCCTTCATTTGGTTCCATTCTCCTCTTTCCTTCATCGTCATTTCCTTCGTCGTCACTGTCACCTTCACCTTCTGAGTTTGACGATGCTGCCTCCTCACCTACCATTTGTGTGTGCAGGTCAATTATGAATCTTTTGCCTCCGCGCTCCATTGATAGGGTATTTCATTTCCAATCATGTTTTACTTTTGCTTGCACCAACCAATCCCGTCCCAGAATAGCATCATATCCTTTTCTTTTCAATGGAATGACCACAAAATCCAATAAAAATGGTTGCGTACCAATGTTTACTGGTTGCGCCCTCAAGGTTCCTAACGGTTTGATCACATCTGGTCTACCGTGAGCAACTAGAATGTAGGTGGCCACAGCGTCGACTTTCCCAACTTCTTCCAAGTATCCTCCGGCAACACATTCATGCCGGACCCTCCGTCAATAATTGTGTCTGTCAGAACATTTCCCAAAATCCTCATCTCGACGACCACCGGATGCCGTCCGGATGTGAGTGCCAGCAGTATTGGGTCTGTTGTCGTCACTTCCCTACTGTCCCTTCCTGTGTCCTCCGTTGCTTTCGAAAACGATGTATGATTCAGAATAGTCGTTCGTAACTGGGGCATTGTGAGGAGGTCACTTATCTTGACCGATATCTCCGTTTGTAAGATCTGTCGTACAATGTTTTGTTCTGCGAAGTTCTTTGCCAAGGTGTCGATGATGTCCTTCAACTGAGATGTCCCTACTGACGATGTCTTTCCAATTTCCGCCTGCGCTTCCCCCAATTTTCTTTTTCCTCCGCTGGCAGTTTGGCTTGCCTCCACGTAATTGCCAGAACCTCCTCTTCATCCGTCCCGACAGTGATCAAGTTTACTCCAGACTTTGGGCACTTTGCATCTTCATGGTCGCCAGGTCCGCACCATTTGCATAATAATTTTGATGTGTTCGCCGTTGTACAGTCCCACGCAAAATGACCCCACAAATTACATGCTCGGCATTGAACAATTGGCCATCCGTTTGCATCATACTAGGTTTGACTTTGGCTCCCATTATAATTGTTATTGTTCGCATTGTTGTTGTTATTTTGCCCTCTGTTATTATTCCTGTACCCTCCGGATGTGGCACCTGCGCTATTCGTATTTCCACTACTACCCGATGGGGAAGCCCCCTGTGTAAAAAGCACCTGCGGAGATCCTCTTGTCTTCATGTTAAAGGGGCACTCTTTTGTCAAATGGCCCATGATCTGACAAATGTCACAAAATTGGTTCTTTGGACACGATCCTTTAGTATGACCGTCAGTCTTACACTCTGTGCACCAAAGCTCACTGCCTTTTGGCTCCTTCTGCATGTTTTTAAACTCCTTCATCATGCGGATCATGTCCTTCTGTAAGGCGCGGACCTTCTTACTACTGCCTTCATCGTCGCTGTTATCTTCTTCGATAGGCTCGTCGTCATTAGAATCAAATGAGCTAGTGTTCTTCTTCTTCTTTGTTTTCTGCTCACTTTCGAGGTCCAATGCTCTGTTATAAGCTTCTGTGTATGATGACAGTGGCACAATTTTCATTTTCCTCCGCAACTTCGAGCATAGGCCTTCCACGAACCATCTTTTCTGAAGTCCGTCTGCTGGCTTACTTTCCATTTTATTTATCAAATCTTTTAATTTCCTGACATAAACGCGGACGGTTTCGTTCTTCCCCTGCTTAGTATTGAAGATCTCTGCTACAATTTCATTATCATCCTGCAACAATTTAAATTCTGCCAGAAACTCCTTTTTAATGTTTATCCCAACTATTTAGCTTTTGTGGATCTGTATCAGTAAACCAATCAATTGCTACACCCCGTAGGGTGGCCAAAAATTGCCTCATCCGGTCGTCTTCATCAGTTATCCCATTTGCCTTCCAAATCGTTTCACATGTTTTGCAATGTCGAATGGGATTGGTCGTACCATTGCCATTGAACTTAGGTAGTTTCTCTTTCGATCCCCCCATCATGATTGGTTTCTGTAAACAGGCATTGATCGGTCCTGCAACACTGTCGCTCTTCACTCCCACACCGTGGCTTTGCACTCCCACACCGACGATCTTCACTCCCGCACCGGTGGACTAGTCTCCCTCATCGGTAGTCTGCACTCCCACACCAGCGATCTGCTCTCCCACACCGGAAGACTGTTCTCCCACACCGGCGGATTGCACTCCCACACCGGCGGACTGCACTCCCACACCGGCAGTCTGCTTTCCCACACCGGCGGACTACTCTCCTACACCGGCAAACTCAACAACTGCGAACCTTGGTGAAGAAAAAGGATCTTCTGAATTTGTCTCCCGCAGAAGTGTATCCCAGACGAAGAGGTCACTCCACACTCGTGCTCCCTCGGCACTCCGCGCCGTGCAAGTCGATGCTCTTCCGTTTGAATTCCCTTCCCTCGACGAACACAAATTCAAGAACTCCTCCTGTGCTTCTTCCACCAAATCCACCCGTTGTCAAGTCTCCTCCAACAATTCCTCTACGCTTCTGTTTTCGTCGGCAATCTTCTGGAATCTTTGTCGGCGTTCGGCTTGTTGTGCCAGAATTAAATTCTCTTGCGCAGTACGGATTCCATCTTTTCCCTTGACCTTATTCCGATCCTTGTTAAGCTGATTTGGCATTAATCTTCATTCTTCCCACCTTTCAAGTTCATAAGGCAACGGCGCCAAATGTTTACCGTACTGGTAAAGAAATCAACGCATACAGACAATGGAACAGAATAGCAGAATTATATTTGCATATGCCAGACATACATTATGCTTGATAAGATTAATGATAGAAGATGATTTACAATGATCCCAGACGGGATATAAATACTATCCGTCGAACCTTCTCGAAGGAGTCCGTCAGCCACAAACATTGTCTGCTACAAACTATTTACCCGTCGGCTACAAAATACAAAAACATCGACGACAATCACCTTGTCGGCTACAAAAACACCGACAACAATCATCCCGTTGGCTACAGAAACACCGACGACAATCCAGTCGACTGACAGGCATGAGTGTCTGTGGGTTTGAGGTTGCACTCGGAGTAGGTGTTTGGGCATAGGCCGTCTTGGTGGATGCATAGAGAGCTCGAGAGGAGCTGATCATCCAGTTGAAGGTAGTACGGCAACACTTGGCTCAGTGTACCTAGGAGTTGGAAACAAAGAAAATGGCACGGGTGGCTATCAAGGTCAGCTAAGGAGACAGTATTGTGGCTATGTGGGTTGAAGACCAGAATTGTGCAGGCACAGAATGAATGTGAAAGTGATGTGACAGAAACAGATCTATCTTGTTGTAGTTAGTAAGTTAATGTATTTTGTTGTTAATTTGTCTCAGATATTTTGTAAATGTCGTCCGAAGACAACTTTCTCTTTTGGGGGGGATGATGTTGTCGGTAAATGTATCATGCAGCCGACGGGTAGAGTAGTATCTGAACGAGCGCGTGACGCTTCAATCACCCCTTCGGAAAGGTATATATACACGTCTGAGATGGACTTTGGAATCATCATTGATCATTGTAGTCATTGTAATTGGATTGTAATCTGCAAGTGCATACATGAATAAAGTACCTGTTCTGAATTCAATCGTGTTATACATGTGTTAAACTTCTTACCCTATGCGGTAAACAAAAACCACATCAACAATAGAAGAGATATGTGATAGAGTGCATCAGAATGAGCAAATTCAGATTTCTCAAGAGAGATTAATATCAATGTTGGAAAATAAACAAGAGAAATGATAGGGACAGAGCCATTGGTAAGTAATAGTTATCACCCGAGTCATTGACAATGAAATTCTTCATCCAGTTCCAATTACGGGATCTATAATAGAAATATCAGTATAGTTTCAATTCACCGGCACCAAATAGAGAAGCTACGCTTCATGCAAGTTACAACAACACCAAGGACTATGGAGAAATGTATGAAGACTTTATCCATCATTCAGCCTTTGTGTTTGAAGATACCAATAACAAAGTGATTGTTAATAACCGTTGTAAGCAGACGTGAATTCATGACTGGTTAGGAGAATAGGACTCAACTATTGCGAAATAATAGACGGAAGTGATATTAGAAAAGGAACAAACAAACTCATAAATCGCAACTCTCAAATAAGACCCAGGCAGATAGGAAGACGTTGACATCACACGCAGAACAACACCAAAGATCAATCATCATCCATGGGGATAATAATAAGCAAGGTCGAGCCAATGTGGTAAGGCGAAGTTACACGATTCATATCATAAGCAGAGGCATGATTAAAAAAGATAGAAGAAAGATAATCTAAGTAATATCCAAAGCCAACGAGTTATGAAGATAATGATAAGAACCGATAGCAAACAACAGATAAAAGATTGAAGGACCATAATAAGAATTAATGAGATGCAGTAAACTAAATAATCAATAATCATAAAATACATAGCAAACAGTTGACATAGAGTCGAAGAGAACCTGATTATAGAATATCAGTAGATAGCGAAGTAAATTTACTAGAGGAATATATAGTTTCAAATTAAAGAGGCTACCAGAAGTATGTAACCTTGATAACTAAATGTAAGATATCTTAATGATGTATAAGTGGGGAACTTTATAGTTCTCATAGAAACAAGTTAATTCTTGGTAGAGGACATTCATTATGGATGTCGAGTTTCTCTAGTAGAGAACTCAGAGATTAGGGGGCATTCAGAAATGAATGTCGGGATGAGAGTCCTAGAGAGAGATTTGTAGAGAATCTCTAGAGACAATATATATTGTAGTGGTCAAACATATGCATATGTCAGAGATAAGAGACTTGGTAGAGGTGGGATCTCTACCAAGTAGAGTTATCAGAGATCCCAAAGAGGCCTAAGGGAGAAGCTCTTTCTATGACAATTACCTAATCGAGATATACTTCTCACCAGAGGGTTAGGTGACAAGAGAATGGATTTCTCCCGAACGATTAGGAAGGATAGCTTGGGTAGTATTTAGATTAGTATTTACTTAAATCCAATATTTCTAATATGTTTTATATACAATTTTCGATATTGTACTAACAAATGGTTGCAGGTTACAACATTCAAACCGCAGCAAAAAGCGGGGACATTACATCCAGTCTCGGAAGTCAACGAAATGGCTCTTCCTATTTCCTCTATTGCTCCTTGAATCCATGCAAATGAACAATATGAACATTTAGCAAATGTGTTTGAGGATTTTCCAACTCTTACAACTAGTCAAGTTTCTCAGCTTGATACGTCTTTGACAGGTTTTGAGCTTTTTATGGAGTCTTCTCAACATGTTCATGTGCCTTTAGCTGTGCAGATTGAATCTTGTTCTGTTACAACAGAAATACAATCATGATCAATGCCAATGGTTTCCACTGTATCTGTTTCTACGCATGAAGGTTTTAGCCTACCTGCATGGTTGAGCAAAATAACAACGAAGAGGAGAAAAGTGGTTGTTCCTTCGGACAATCTCCCTATTAAGAAGACCAAATCCAAATCTTTGAAAGATAAGATTGTTTCAAGGAATTTGGTTGATTCCGATAAAACCAAAATTGAAGTTGTTGAGCCCTTGGTGGACAAACCTGTTGAGGAACTTACTCATTCTGACTACAAGTTTACTAAGGTTGAAATCGGAAAGAAATCATGTTTGAGTTGTTTGCAAGATGCATTGGCTAATGTATCAAATAGCAATCATGAGCTATGGGAAAAGAAAAATCAACTAAAACAGGAGGTCTCTCGTCTGAATGAGGTCATTCAGCAACAATCTTCTCAAAGTGTTGTCGTTATGTCTCAAACATCTAAGGAGAAAAAGCTGATTGAAGCTGCCAAGTCTTGGATATAGGAAATCATTTGTAAAGGAGTTTGAGCCATCACAAAGACATTTGCAGTTCTTAGGCGCGTCAGAGAGATGAATGAAATGGAGCGAAATTTAATTTCATCTTTGACTCAAAAAACAGATAAGTTAAAGGAAATCCTTGATGATTGGGATGAAATGGTAAGATTTATTCTGGATGCCTTGGTCTCATGTGACGTTCTTCCATAATGTGAAATGTTCTTCAGATATCAAGGGCTCATTGGTTACAAAGAGGAAACATTAAGGAAGCTGATCACAAAGTTGCAGGCAACCTTTGGAGATTGTCAAGTAGTTGAAGCAAGTGTTACTTGTGATTTGGAACAGATGGGATACCATGTTATTGATGAATCTAGTAATCTCATTGCAGTAGAAAGAGTAAATTCAGAATATACAATCAGGATCAATACTGATGTAGATTTTGAAAACTTTGGTTCACACACAATGAGAAGTTTGTTCTGTATAAATCCTCAACGAAACACTTGTTAGATACTATGACAATGAATTCCAAAGTTGTACAATCGGTGTATGCAAATGCAGTGAGAGTAGATGCCATATCGAAGAGCATGGAAATTGCTGATCTTCCCACAGTGTGTAACATCATCATCAAATTCAAGGCACTGAGAAACAATCTTTGAGATTGTTGTTTTTGTTTTTATTTCATGTTAATAGTTGTAAAAGGATGCATTACATAAAAAAGTGTTATTACATGTAATGCGAGTTACATGTATGTAAAAGGATGTAATGCGAGTTGCATGTGCAGTTGCATGTAACCCTATATTTTCTCCTGTAGTTAGACTAAGTCAAAGTTGGTTGAGTTGCTCCCACTTTTTCCTCCACCTTTTTCTCAACTCCTATGCCTATATAAAGGAGTGCCCCCTCATTGTAAAATCGTCATTATCTTTATGCAAGAGAACTCTGGAGAAATCGTGCCAGCAAAACTTTGTTTGTGTAAGCACTATTTTGAAAGAAAGTGAATACAAAGGAGCATTTGAGACTTAACTTTGATTAAGTGAGATTGTTAGTTGTGTGAGTTATAAGCTTCGTCTATAATTCATCTAAGTTATCTTTGATTCATGTTATCTTGTGTTTTTGGTAATTGTATCTCATGAATTGAATATAAAAAGTGTTAAGAAGCAATTGGAGCTAGAGCTTTGAAAGAGCAACTGTGAAAGTGCATAGCTAGAAGCTTTGTCTATAGCTTATATTTCTTTCTTAATTCATAAAATAGTTAAGTTATTCTTACTTTTAGGAGTCTTTGTGCTCTAATTGTAAATCTTTTTCATATAGAAGTACAACCAAATTTAGAGCCAATCAGGTACATTTTCAGCTAGCCTTTGAGTTAGTGAAGGTTTATTGGTATCACTGTTTCCAACTCTTGATAGAAGCGTAGTTAGAGATTCACCCTACCCATTACTCGCTCCATGAGTAAGTGGATTCTTTCTTAAAAGAACAGAAGAATGGATATTGGTAACACCCATTTTATAAAAATCTCTTTGAGGAGAAGGAGGAGCCTTCCCTTTGAGGTAGGAGAGACTCTATCTCACACGTTGTGGCTGGTCATCCTATTTTGCGACTGGATTTTTACCCAAAACTATCAATTGCAAAATATCCACCCAGCATGGTGAATACAAACCTGTATTCTCTACAACAACTATCACTCAATAATTTCTCTCTCCCCCCCCCCTTCTCCAACGATGAGAGCTATCTTTTAATCACTGCCAATATAATGCCTCAGCCTGCTTGCGTTCTCAAAAATCTCTTCTCATGCAGCCTGAGACTCCCCTATCACTGAAGGTAATTGTTCCTCTCATGACCACAATCTCCACTACAAGATACAGTCCTATAATTGCAGATGTGGTTTTCTATGGCCAAGGTAGGCTCACGACATGGAATAATATGCAGAGGCCCTCCAGGATAATATTGGGTCTAATATATTAATAGCACCAATTGAAGACTACATATGCCGCATCCCAGAGACTCACAACACGAACTTCGACTATTTAGAGAACGTTATTGATGTTAGCACTAATATAAAACACTGTTCTCGTGCCACATAAGCATTGTTGTCCACTCCAAAAGTCATCTCCTACAAGCATTCAAATGCCTGTATGCTTTTTATTACACTTATTTTTGAGTTATTTCTTCACCCAAATATCCTCTCCTTTGGTTACGCTTCTCCACTTTGCCTACCTCACGAAATACATGGCCATTTCACCAACTGCTATTTCCTAAAGATATTCAGATACACGTTACATTGAGCAGAGGATTCTCTACTGATTCACAATTGCAATTGCAAACGTTATAATTTCTATGGCTACCCGATGGTTTTGTTTCATGTGATTATGTAACTCCCATCTCATAACCACTGCATCTACAATTACGTCCAAGCTAGACCCAACACCTCAACGGATTTAGCTTTTATCTCACAAATAACTTATTATGCCTTTAATTCCTCTACTTCATGTGTCATTTGGGTTTCCCATGGCTATGCGCAGCATGCCCTTCCATTCCCGCCTTGACCAGGACCACACTCAATAGTAATTTTGAGTTGTTATAAGTTACCGGCTCCTCTCCTCGGAGATATCTTTGCCTGCAATAATGATACTTCTCTGTCAACTTAGACTCTATTACGCAACACACACATTCTTCTTGTGCAAGAAATCTAACGCTACAAGGGACTCAGATTCTTCTATTGACAGATTCAGCGGCAATGTCTATGTGAGGAGATAACCATATAATTCCAAGAATCTTCAAAACTCTAGAAACTACCAAGATAGGAGAGTCCCTAATTTTGCATCTGATATTCTTTTCGAACTTGAGCAACCAGAGACATATCATGATCTACGTAAAAAGAAGTTGCTCGTCCAGTAGTCCCAGCACGCCCTGTTCTACCAATGCAATGTATGTAATCCTCCATGGCCTTTGGAAGATCCAGATTAACTACATGTGCATCACCTGTCACATCCAAGCCTCGTGAAGCCACGTCTGTGGCAACTAGAATATTTGTAGTGCCACTACAAAATTCACGCAAAGAAGCTTCTCTATTCCCTTGGCTACGACCACCATGCAAAGAAACTGCATGTAGGTCCTGTGCTACTACAGCATCTGTAACTTCATCGCACCTTGTCTTCCATTCAATCAACGCAATGATCAATGGTTGAGGTTCTCCAGACTCTTCTGCTTGAGACGACTCCTCCAAAACCTAATAAATGGTCAATCTTTTCGCCATATATGACGTCTCATAAATGAATTTTATATTTTCTCCATGCAACTTCAAAATTGGCTATAATACAGTATACTATATATTAATATGTCAGTATCGAATTGGGGTCCAGAAAAACTCGCACAAACATAAGATCAATTGATTAAGTCTTTATAAATTATTGTAGTCGTGCCTCCATGTGCCTCCATGATAAGATCTTTCCACAATTGATATGGCTTAAATAATGGAATATATCATTCGTCAAAGAGTGGCACAGACTTATAGCCAGGTTCGATACTTTCTCAAAACTTCCCCAAAGTCTATTTAAAATTCAACCCAAAAACCCCCTTTCCAATCCAGAATCGTTAATAGCTCTTTGATAGAGTTGTTCTCAAAATTTGACCATTAAAATCATCTAATAAAATCTTCAGGAATACCCATATACTGAATTTTCTGAAATGAATCCCTAATTACAAATTTCAGAGGCTGACAATTCTAATTAAAACTTTTTGAGGATTTTCTAAATAAGCTTCACAGGCTGGTAGGATTTTTTAGCTATGATACCACTGAAATATCCCCAATAGATATTTTTCCGTTTCTTTCTCAAAATTATATTCAAAACTTAAACAAGTAAAAATGCGTTACAAACCAACAATATAAAACCAATAAATTCTCATAAAGTACCTTAAAATACATTACTGTATTATACCTCAGCAATACAATAACTAGTATTCAAAATCCAATCTTAAACATAGTTTTACAGCCAGATTGGAATACTAAGGAAAGAACCTGTAAGCACATGTGAGACACCTGATGTGACGTCTCCACGAACAATGGGTTTTCGTCCACTATCTATCGGCATGAGGGGCTACATCCTCACACTGGATGAAAGTTGAAGTTTTCTGAATAACTCTCGCAAGAGAGAAACTTAAATCTGAATCATAAACCAAGCATATCTGAACGAATGAGTCTCTCTCCTTTTAATCCACAAAGTTGTGACTCTTCGACTCCCTTCCTGGCTTTTCGTCTTATCTCCCCTTGTCATTTTAGCCCACTTTATAATACTAAATTGACCTTTTATAATTTTAATCCATACTCTCAAAGTCAATTTTAATATTTTATGAATATCTTTATTTTTCCTAATGTCCCAAAAAGGGGGCATTACAGAGGGCTATTCACTTTTACCACTAATTTCCTCCTGGGCACAATTTCCCTCCTATTACAATTATCGATGTGTTCTATGAACTCCCTACTCGTTGTGTAAATCAAGCTTGAATTGTTCTCGCTTTTTCAATAACATCAGCATCGCTTTTCTTTCCAAACATCATCGTTTCACCTTCCAATAAAAATGTCCAAGGCTCGAAGGGAATCTAAAATGATTTAGCCTACAAAAGTAATGCCCAGAAGATGAAAATCGTTGCTTTGTCATTGGAAGTATAGGCTCAATAAATTTTATGACTTCAAAAACATTTTCAGCACCTTACTACTTTGCCTTTCTACAGCATGACCAATAATTATCTGCATTTCAAGTCATTTATGTATGCTATGCAACTTCCCCCACCCCCCCTTTGCACCCCCGCCATCCCTAAATTGAGGCCTTCTTTGTTCCCACACCCAAAACTCATCCTGATGTCCCCTTGCACCGTTGCACCTCTGCACCGGTGTAACATCAGTTTTATATCATCTCTTACCCATCCCACTCTTATGCATCATTTGAAATATAGTCAAATCATTTTCATCTGTGTTGAAAGAGAAATCATGAGCACACCTCACAATTCCACTAGTGTTAAATTCATCTTCGTGATCCAATTTGTCTAAATTGTTGGGTATCACAAAATATCACCTGAATCCCATACCCTGCCATTCTTTCGATATGTGTTTCTTGAATCAAGGGGTGACTCACATATTAGATTATCACAAGATAATTTTGGATAAAAAATAGAGCATGTATCATCACGCAAAATTTTCATATCACACCCAAAGAAATTGCACTCTTGATGCTTTATCCAAGAGCTGTCATCATGTTGAATCTCCATGATATTAGAGCTGCTGCAACCACTGAGCACTTCATCACTCTCAAATCCTTCTTATGTCTCGAAAGGTAGCTTGGCTCCAAACCATAGTCATTTTGGATCTCATTGATTCCTTCAATTATTTTTTCTACCTCCATATTTCTTGTATAACATTTTTGCTCCTTTTATATGGCTGCAAAAACTAAGTTAATTTTTTTTTTGATAGAACAAATAGTGAGCTAAACTTAACTCAAGGTTAAGCTCATCAACAACACTCTCCTTTTTTGTGAATGCTCTATAAGTCTCTGACAGAAAATACAAGTAATGGAGTTTAATTATTTCTATGGCATATTTGCTAATCTGATGATTTGATAACGGAGCTCAAACCATAAAACTATGTTGTCTCTTCTACCTGAACCTTCCAAAGGAAGTATTCAATGAATTGTTATGTGCTATCAAAATGTGTTAAGTTTTGCACGACCATTTCTTTTGTCACCAACAATTGGTTCTTTAAAACCTGTCATTCATTGGGCCTTTGATCAAAATCAGCTTTGAAGGATATGGCTCTTCACACAACCAAATCTCTGATGTGTCTTCATGTGTACTTCCGATGTCAATTACCTCTCTAAATGTTACATTGCAATTGTTTTGAATAGATGGTACGTTAGCATTATACTCAATCATTGAATCATCAAAAGCATCCAGACATTCATATGGCATATCCATAGTTGCTAACTCAACAAACTCCAGCTCAACATAAGATTCAATATTAGCACTGTCACGAAAACTCATGTACTCCTCTTCACTTGTAGAAGCACTTGAAAAATCTCCATAATCATTTGCAAAAGAAACCATCAAGATCTGATTTCTCTTTGTATTTCCTTGCGAACTTCCTCTCGTTCCATCTTTTATTTTTAATTTCTCCTTCCATGATTTCCAATTCTTGCCTTAATCTGCAAACCTGACAAACCAGTGAATCTGAAAGATAAATTGACTGTTTCCAAGCCCTGCAAATCCTGAATCAATCTTCATCCACAAAATCAATATTCACTTTTGGGTTGTCGTCCTAGGCAAAATAATTGAACAACTCAGAAAAACACATAGGGTCCAGAATGATAAAATGAGTTTCCATAATCCTCCTCTTAAAATGCTCTTAGAACTTTATGGAGATTCAATTGTAAAATCACTTATTAAATATTGATTCTTTTTGCTAATAAAAGTGACTTTATATATATTATTTTATTCCTGGCCCCAGGTAAAGTCACTTCATCAAAATAAAAATATTCAACTTATGAACATAATTAATTATTTACAAGTTGCCTGAGGCATTAATGTAGACAACTTTCTTCTCCAAAATCCTGGGCCAAACATTGGGACATTACAGAACTGGTGTATTCTTAACTCTTGATTCTTATTGATTTACTTTTGGTCATTTGTGGACATTAATATAATTTATTTCTGATGCAGTCCTATTGTTATTCAATGAAATATAAGATTGATTAGAAAAATGGTACAAACAATAGTTTCCTTGTGCATTTGAATTTTGAACAAAGGAAAATTGGATCTTTTTGCATCACTCTTCATAAATTTAAAAACAAGTGAATGCAAACAGTGAGTGCTCCCTGAGTGAACTGAAATCGCTTAAGGTAATGGCTGTTCAACTCTAGGCAAGCATTGAACTCCCAATGTTTCATTTGGAAACCTTAAAACTTCTTATATCAATCAGGTAAATAACTATCTTACACATCAATACACATAAGCACAAAGAGTTCAAAGGTTCAGTAATTAGTACAAGGATGGTCGAGCTTCCCGCTGACTTATGTATGCAAAGCCAACCTGATCGTCCTGAACCCAAATTGCACACATTTGAGGTTCCAAAACAAGATGTGAAGCCCCATAGATTACATAATACTTTGTTTTAACCTTAGTAAGCTTAATATTGTATCTAAATATATAACTTCAATTTTACTGGAATACCTCAAGAAGTTTCACAGCTGCTGCAGGAGGCAGCATTGTAGATGCTCCCATGAGTTCAAGCATTTTTTCTTCTGTTACACCCCCCTGCGATAGATTGTTATTATTTTTATTCCAAAACTTATGCTAAGACATGCGAATGTAAAATCATAAAACCTTTTCTTGCAGTCAATCAACAAGGGAAGAGAATCTGACAAAATGTATTATAACCTAGGTAAGTTCCAAACTACATAAATGGATGAAAAGTACATAAGTAAACACTCTAGAGTCTAAATTAATAAGCAACATAAGTTGTTATCTAACCTTTGGAGGCATCCACTCTACCCCGTGCAAAAGACAAGTTTCTCCATAACTCGCTCTAACTGCAGCTACAAACAACGTGCTTCTAAAGAACCGTGTGTTTCCATCATAAGGTTCTCCATAATGTGTCAATGACCTGACATTTGCTACGGGTGGAGGACCTGCAAATGATAAAACACCAAAGCCTTTGTCTTTTAGGAGCTTTCCAGATTAACAGGACTCAGATTTGCATGGTTTCATGAAAACACAAATTGAGGGAAAAACGTTAAAGTGGTTTTCTAATTTCTTTACAGAAACCAATCCAAAAGATTCAAGTATGCTTATTTTGACCAGTTATTGGAAAGAAAATGCCTAAATATTGCAGGATTTTGGAGAAAAACAAAAATAATGTACAAGGGGAAAATGACTTGGAATTTTGTATGGATTGTTTCTCCCCTCCTTGCTTGAGGCTCAAAGAATGTGTTTCAACCAAATTAAAATGTTAAACATCATTTCCATTCCTTGTGGTTGGGTGTGGATGCTTGTTAGCTAAAAAATTAATTAGAATTTTGTATGGATTGTTTCTCCCCTCCTTGCTTGAGGCTCAAAGAATGTGTTTCGACTAAATTAAAATGTTAAACATCATTTCCATTCCTTGTGGTTGGGTGTGGATGCTTGTTAGCTAAAACTTTGGATAAAACCCTTTCTGCTTGCTTGCAATTCAGTGGTTTTGCATTTCTGCTAGAGGATATTCTAGAGTGTAAGATTTTATTTGAGTTTCAGATGACTTGATGGAGCCACAGAATGACTAAGATTCTATAAACAATGGTGAATTTTCCTTTCTATAAATAAAAGATTTGACCACATGATGAATGACCCTGGAGGAAAACTTGAAATCCATGTAAAACTATGAATAAATCCTTAAAAAGTATAAAGACCACATAAGAAATCTAGATTTTGGAGAAAATTGTGCATACTGTATATTTGTGATAGCAAGTAGAAAATGTCATCAAACATGACAAGTTCGCTCTACATTACACAGATTTCTCATGATACCAATGTTTTTACACCATCAATTATCAATTTGAAGAGAACAATGTTTCTTCCCCACTGATTAATGTTTTTCACTACAGGTTGATTTTCTATCATGTTAACAAGCATTTTCAACCAACTTAGTAGCACTTTTACCTTGGAAACTGTTAATGTAGTGTAGTTTCAGTCGGATAATCATAAAACTCACTGAAGATATATATATATATATATATATATATATATATATATATAAGTTATTATCATATGCTTAATCATGATAATAATCAAATGTCATTGATAACTTATAAGAATTAAAGAGTCATGACTCTTAATATCATATACATATGTATTGAGAAGGTAACTTGAAAAACACATAAAATCAACAAGTGCTATTACAAGTTACAGCATATCCAAAATCCTGGGATATTTAACATGGTATCAGAGCCTAGTTCCCTACCAGACAGAAATATTTCATGACTGGTAGAAAGTGATGGAAATTGATTTAGAAGAATATATTCTTAGTCTTCGTATGACGTTTCCAACAACCCAAAGTAGAGACAAACACATTCAGATAATATAGTAAGGTTATATAATCGCAGAGTGTGTGTGTGTGGGTGTGTGTATATATAGAGAGAGAGAGAGTAGTGACTATCATATATCAGAAAAGATCAATATATATTGCTGAATATACATTGAAGACATTATAATATCAGAGGTTGATATCGGCCAAGTTGAGACTGTGGAAAAGGATCGTGCCTTGATGCTTGTATATGGGTGATTAGGATTTGTGGCTATCGATCATTTGTTGTTTATCAGATCGACCTGGGAGTTTTAGCAAACCGCTATTAGCATTTTCAGTAATTGACTGTGGACTTCATGCAAAAATAGGGCCAATACTGGGTTTTTCCTCTGTATTTGCAGCATTTCTAAAGCCTTGCTCATATCTAAACTCCACTTAGGCCACATAAGTATTTCCTCTGTAACCTTCTGTTGATGTACACTGTCAATTTCAAGGAAGAACGATATTTTATAGTGAATTCAATTGTCAGAGAAAGGTAGGAAACATTTAGATAAAATTCAACTCAACTGTGGGTCTGCTTGTTGGTTTCAGAAGACTCCCTCTTTGCGCATGCATCCACATGTAAATGAGTAGCAGGTGAGTTGACCGGATCAAGGACACCAATCATATACAGGCAGGTTTTGGGATGTATTATCTTCCTTATACAATTAAGTGTTTGATGGATTAAAGGGAACCACTGTGGAGCACAGAACACAAAAAGGGCCCACATCATTGACAGGCCAACTGATATCAGATTTAGATATAGATGCTTATATGGAAGTATTAATCAAGAAAAGAAAGAAGACAACAGTCAAAAGGACCAATGAACGATGGACAAGGGACTCGATCACCTTGTACGAGTTGTATTTAATTTATGTGCCTAAGTCTTCCAGACCAGACTAGGAAATAACATCATTATTGTTGATTAAAAATATAAGAATACAGTCTTTCCCATTGGACGAACATCTGCGATTAATAATTTTTGATGGATCATTGGATGTTGTAAGTGCCACATTGATATTTTTGCCATGTGAGGAATTCATTGTGATCTGCTATACTTGGAGGAACGTATGTGCAGATGTTGCAGCGCTTTCATTATCAGGAATTTTAATATGTAGAGTTCCATAAAGCACAGTGCATAGAAGATTAATGTTTGACATATCAGATTCTGACTTGGAGAAATACAATGATCGTGTTCAAAAGATCGTATCGGAAATTTAAGAATTACAGCAGCAACTACACTAGTCACTATCAGTGTAAAGCGCATACATATTTATCCCTATCAATTTCTATAGCATCATTTGGAATGTTTCCTAGAAGATTATATTGATCAAATGAGAGCAAGTATTTAACATGATATTCATTACCTATCAATATCATCTCCAATTCCAGTTGGCTTTGCATGTATTCAGAACATATGATTTATCTACCAGTGTGAGCACATGAATTTGGTTTAAGAAACTTCTTGTCATCTTTTGAAGTTATGCATCGTTAGAAGTCTGAGAAACCTTTCAATGTGATTTTTTAAAGAAGATGACAATATGAGAAGAGGAAGATATTCATTCTCTGAACTGCGTGTTTCTTTTGAAGATTAATACTTACCAAATGCTTTGGAGGCTATATTTTCAAGCAAAAAAAACTGGAAGTTTTGATTAATAAATTTATAATTGGTATCATAATATTCGCACATGCTCTCTTACACAACATTAGAAGCATCAGTCAGGCTATAGAGTTTGCCTCATGAGTTAAGGAGGACACAATCTCGAGTCAACCAGAAAAGGCACAACTCCAGAAGGAAATGGTCAGCAATCCTATTGAGTTACTCATTCACATGAAGAAAAGATTAAAGAATCAAAAGTTGACAAACTTGGTGAAACCAAATCATTTATCTTGACACCAAATACTGCCAATCTTCAACATGTGGGAGATCATCTATTTAATGAAATTCTATACGAGTCTGCTAAAATAAAGTCCAGAGAAAGCTTGCATAGACATTGAGTTCCTACCATGAAATTTGTAGACCATGGTTTCTTCTTTATTTGTGAAAGTTTTATTATATGATTACTAGCACGAGGATATGAAAATTAGCAGGAATTTGAGATACAGAGGGGGAAATACAAATTTTTATGGGTATCAACAAGTTGGTGTGACCGTGTAGCCCATCTAGCTTCTTGTTTAATCAACTTTGGAATTTTAACATGGTATCAACTTTGGAATAATCTCTATAAATAATGGAAATAGTAGGAATTGAACATTGTAGGGGGGAATAATAACCAATGTTCCATTCCCATTTGAACCATCCTTAGTGAGGAGATGATTCAAAGGGGAGATGTCTCTCAAACAATCTGAGAAAACATTTTCTAAGTTGATGTAAATGGACCTTCATTGAAGCAATTTGTATCAAAGTTGTGCAGATAAGTATTTCTTATCCTTAAGTATTACATTTATCTACTTATTGTAGTCTCTCTCTTATTTGTATTTTTATATGTACTATAAAGAGTTATTTGCCTTGATCTTTTCCTTTGTCTCTGGAGATGTTCTTGCAGGAAAATATGGTTGATACTTTACACATTATGTGCAGAACTCAATCTTATGACAGTGGCTCCAAAGAAGATTTTGATCTCGAATTTGTTAATTCATCTGATGATAATGCTAGACAATGTGAGGCTCTTGAAGTGAATATATTTGATGATTAAGATTATGAAGTAACCTTCTATATTAAGAGGGAGTCCGACAGTTCATTAAAGGCGACCTTGGACAAAGAGAGGGAGCAAATAGAAGATATGCTTCAGTCATATTTTTGATGATCTTGGTTGTATTGATTCAGAGGAGTAGACCATGTCGAGATGGATTCTCCAGTGATCAGAAACTAAAGCAGTTGAAAGACTATGATTCATGGGATGAAGTTTGATGTATGTAGGCTAGAAGGTCTTATGCTATTAGGATACCTATTGAACTAGGGAAGCATGACACAACTTGCTGCCAAGAGGTTAGAAAGATGATAATAGATTCAAAGGGAGTCTGACACTTCATCAGAGAGAACCTTGTACTAAGAGGTCAAAAAAGTTGATATCAGACTTGAAGGTAGTTTTCGACACTTTATTATTAACCTTGACAAGGAGGTCAAAAGGTTAGTGTTTCTTCGTGAAGAAGAATCTCCAAGTGTAATCCCTTGCAATACATTTTTGTCTATGAGAGATAAGTTTGAGGTGAAAACCTTACCTCTGATATGTTTCATGGTAGATGTCATGACAACACCAAATGACAGTATCTGTGGTAACTTCATGTGAACTTTTCATGTCATGTGTGTATGGGCCTGCCCCTTGTGTACATCATGAGGAAGTGACGACTTCCCAATGATTATCACTTGTACTTGCAGAAGTTGTTGGAAGGTGACAACCTTACAATAACTTAAAATCATGAACTACATTTTATGTAAATGTTGAAATAGATCATGAAAGGCTTTATCTTGTAAATCAACAAGTGTTAGATGTTATTAAATTAACGGTCTATATGTTGTTTGTATAGATATATGATAGGTATTTGGTGAATATCTTGCCTTGATATTCTGATAGGTCATTAGCGTATTGAGTACTTGGTGGATATCAATTATTGATGTTCTGATAGGCCATTACTCAGAGTCGTTGGTGAATATTTACTCAGAGTCATTGGTGAATATCATGTGTTGATATTCTGATAGGCCAATACGCATTTCATATCATATAGGATGGAAGTCTTCTGATCAAAGATTTCCTTGATGTGTCATTCCTAAATATTACCAATGGTGTATTATTTACTTATGTATTTATCCTTCTAAACTAAGAGGGAGTGTTAATGTTAGTGTAGTTTCAGTCGGACAAAACTTACTTAAGATATATATATATGTTGTATACTTTATGTACATATGAGATATATACTTCACTGTAATGGGCACCCCTGAATGTCCCAAAAACTAAACCAAATTGCTGAAAGGAATTATGTCAAACAGTTTGCATTCAACCTCTTATTTCTCCGTTTAATGTTTTAAACCCCTTATAACTCCAGAAATCAAATATTTATTTGTTTGTTGTGTTTTGTGCATGGAATTGGTATCATACAACATAAACAAGAAAGAAACTACTATAATATGCAAAGTGGAAATGAACGGCTGCCAATAAAATGTTATTTTCAAAATTCATAAAACCAAATACATGGCAGATTTATCAACTCACTAATTACTTCAGCATTATTGACATAATACTCCAGCCCATGCTTTCGAACTTGCTGCTACAGTACTTTGTCCTTCAATCAGTCCACTACCCTGGTAATATCATTCCCTCAAAACGGCATAAGCGTCGGAGAAGTAGTGAAGAAGATATGAGCAAAATACCAAATCTGCCTGTAGCCGGAAATGCAACTAAATTGCCTGATAATGAAGCCGATAACAAAGAATTCCAAAGGCCAAACCCCAAGGGAATGACGTCTAGAATGTTACAAGAGAGGATAAACGTCCTCAAATGCCAAGAACGGAGCGGCAACTCACACACCAATTTCTTCTCATATTCAACCTGTCTAATGAAGCCACAAATGCTTCCTTTTATTCTATTTCCAAGGGTCCGCTCAACTCATATGGGCAATGTGGGATAAAAGATGTGTAATTTATAAAACATATATTAAAATACCCCTTATGTCTTCCTTGGGTACACATCCCCATAAAATAAATATTAAAGTAACACTTTAATATTTTACAATTAAATTAGACGTTACTTTAATAAAACTTCAGGCATTAAAATGTATTAGCAATCGAACTCCGAATAATGCGAGTGATAGCTCATCGGAAAGCTCTCACCGAGGAGTATCAAATCCAATCACCAAAATTGACCTGCACTGTGTCCTGCCGACTTACTAAAAATAGTAAGTATGCCTGAAACTGAGTAACTCAACTTCGTTTTGGCCCAAACTGGAAATGACTAGGCCAAAACACTCCAGGATTTCATTAAACCTTTCGTTAGCCCTCGGGACCATGTAGAACAAGGCTAACGCACACACACTTGGTCAACTGCTAAAATGGGGACATTACATTCACTTATTTAAAATATTTATATATATATTAGATATTGTGTGTGTGTGTGTGTATAAGTCATTATCATATGCTTAAGCATGATAATAAGATGTTATTGATAACTAATAAGAATTAAAAAGACGTGTCTCTATGGAGACATGCCTCTTAATATTATATACATATGCATTGAGAAGGTAACTTGAAAAACACATAAAATCTACAAGTGCTATTACTGGTTACAGCATATCCAAAATCCTGGGATATTTAACAGATACAATGACTTTATAGGGGCACTAAAAAATCGAATCTATCTTCTAATAATATCATAAAATTACGTGCTCATGTAAAATGAAAAACTCTTCAGTAATACATACCCACATATCAGAAAATATAACATATAAGCTAGATGTCAAGGGCTTAGTCCACTTCACAATTTTTGAGGTGGATCTTGTGACTTGCCAGAGTATAATAGAGAAATTAGATGTCGGCACCATTTGGCCATTTTCAACACTTACCCAAATTTCATGATTTTCACCCCAAGACATTTTCAACCACATAATAAATATGACTTTCCTGTGCTGACTTGGAATTGAGTGTCATTTGACATCACCATTTAGATAGTGATATATTGCTTGCAAATTTATAAATAATAAATACTTGATCTTTTTGTCCTTCAATTTCCTTGTAGACACAATAACTGAATGGAAGAACCAAGTTGCACCTTGAGTGGAAGCCGTCAACTTATTTAATTTTGGGCATATAATATTAAGAGGCTGATTGCCTGTTTACTTGGCTAATTGCCAATTGAAAAGATACTAAAAGTCTGTAAGCACTAAAAAGATGTAATTGTGTTACACTTGAGTTTTATTTATCCCCAAGTTAGAAAACTTCATAATTTCTAGGGATCTTAGAGATCATACTGATTCTCTAAAATTTAGTATACAGCTATGGATAATAATCATGCATTGAGATTTGGAATCTAGGCCCATGTGTTTGGTTTGTAAGATTATAAGTGTATTGGAGATGGCTGAAACAAAGGATGTTATAGTGTCCCCTTTTTGGGACATTAAAAGCCAATTAAATAATTAAGTTTTAAGTTGTCGAATTATATCAGATTAAATGACAACATATTTTAATTATTTAATGACGTATTAAATGACTTTAATGGTGTAATAACCATGACCCGGCTAAAGCTTAAACACACACCGAGTTCCGCTGAATATTGATTATTTCTCCTTAAATTCTCAAATAAGATGCCTGATCAAAGGTAATGCTAAAATAAACTATATGAATGACTGGCTGAATTACAATTCTAAGTCTTCCCTTGCATTCAGTCTCACAAACACAATCCAACTATGCTCAAAATCAACATAATGATTACTTGATGTTTACAATCAAATATGACTAACCCAACAATTGAATTTGCAATAGCCTGGAAATTTAAAGATGTTGCAACAGATAATCACCATAGTAAATTTGGATTTGCTCTAAATTCATACAGAAAGCAAAGGCACCTGTTTTATATCTCTAGCTCCATGATCACAATTGTCAATCATTAATAGAAACTCCAGTATAGATGAGCGTTGCCACCCAAACTTAATTACAGTTTCTAAAATTATTAGCACAGAGCTCCAATTGCTGATCGTTGGGCTTCAGCAATGAATGTAGGTTCAAACTAGCAGCTTAGCTGTCCTCCATTTCGCACCCGCAGGCCACCAAAATCAGACATGCCCTCAGATATGTCAAACACAGGCGATGAATGAATAGCAAGGCTGCCTCAATTAAATCACACGCTCCAGATATGGGTCGCAGGCCCTAAAAATTGCAATTCAGGCCCTCAAGAAAATGCTCACAAGCCTGTCCAACAAACGCTAACCACAGATAACCACGCCCAGGCAGTTTGGCGTGAACTCCAACAAGGAAATCATCCAGGAACAATGGTGATTAAAGGCCCTTAGGAAAAACGTGGTCCATTCTGCTATAAAGGCAGACTCCAGTGATGAAACAGTGGGACTGTAGATAGATCGCAGGCCTCCCAAACTTCTTGCAGCATCTCTAGATCAATTAGCAAGGCCAATTTAGTAAAACACTGAATTCTAGTATCTCACGCACAGGTTATTTGATGAGAATAAAATTCCAAAACTTGACATGTTGCCTAATAACAAGCAGAAGCCTCTGAGGAAGCAGGTCAAATCATAACCAAAATCAATGCTATTTCAGCAAGGGAACAAAGCTTCACAGATTCGACCCTCGATATGAACTTCGGATGCAATGAAAAAGCCTCCACAGCCAATACTTCTTCCTAGGCAAACCTCAGAGATTCAAATCACCACTCACACAATTAACTTCTCAATTACAGTAATGATAGTGGATAAGTTAGGATATAATGCTAATACCTCAGTGGTGACTAGTTTCTTCCAAGCAACAGGAGTACAGAAATGAAAAACTCAATATCTCGGAAATTCAAACCCTTATACCTCAGCAAGGGCACAAGATAACTCATCAAAAGTCACAAAGACACAAGCAAATAATATTCAATCGATGCTTTTTCCAATGAAATGAGCTCATATTTATAATCCCTTGTTGGCAAAAGTTTCACAGAAGAACTCAACTTCAAAAATTGTGAAAGTTTTCCAAAACAACTCAACTCCTGAAACTTTCCAACACAACTCTTTTAGTACTATCTCTTAATAGTTAATATCATTATTATAATAAAAAATTATTATTATAATAATGCAACTTTAATAATTAATTAATAAATACATGCTCATGCAATTAATAACCACATCCACTGCAGATGACGACCAACTGCCAGAGCCACCCACTGCACTGCCAAAAATAGACTTACTCAAAATAGTAAGTCCATAACTAGAACCCCCTAATCACCTTGTCAGCTCACTAGGGTCGATACAATGAACTGACTCAACCATCAGCAGAATCTCGCCAAAAATGGGGACATTACAAATGGAGCTTAGTGAAATTTAATGAAGTCATTTTCATTTAAAGAGAGGGATAATAAAGAGACAAAGAAAATGAATATCAAGAAAGAAGCAGACGGAAAACAAAGAGTCAATGGGGATGTGCTCTTAAAGAACATTGAGATGCTCATTCTAGGCATACTTGGTTTATTATTTTCTCTTGGAGATTTTTCAGAGCTTCTAGCTTTCAGTTTTGAAACCTGACGACGGAAGCCCTCAAGGTTTCTTGGTGGATTGGATGGAAACCCAATTTATTTCTTTGGTGGATTTGCAATGGAGTTTAAGTTGAGCAAATCTGCTAGGTCTTCATCTTAAGACAAACTCGCAGTAATAGAGGTATTTCATATCTATTTGGAAACGAGGTTGTAATGATTTATCTATTTTGATGTCAATGTTCATATTTAATTTCAGTCTCAATAAGTTTGATATTATAAATTTCAATATAATTTGTCAGATAAATAGAAATCAGTTTACATGCAAAAATGTTTGCATATATTCATGTGGAACACTCAGAAAAAACTGGACCAAATATCCATAGAGGGATATTTCTGATGTGAACCTGTAGCATGCACTGATACTTAATGAGCAAACCCTCCTTTTGAGCAAATCTGTCCTTTTGACATCCTATGAAACTTTGTATTCCACAGACTCTGTAATTATGACAATAACTCTTCAATCCTTTGCTATTTGACTCTTAAACTGTTTCATTACTATATCAGTATCGATCCAGGATCTTCAGCAATTCTTCATTCTGAACCTGTATTTTCAACTCCTCTTTTCGGCATCTTCTTGAAACTCATATTACAAGTTGGGAAAAGACATGGAGATTCAATTGGGTTTTGAAGGTTGGGCTGCAAGTATCAGAAAGACATGAGAATGAATTACAATTGTGGAAAATAAAAAGTGTGTAATGAGCCCTGATTGCTCTATGCTGGTAGATTGTTTTTTTCTTTTGAAAAGTTTGCAGTTTTTATTTGTTTTTAATATATATGTTTTTCTATTGTTTTATCCAGAATTTTTGAAAACTAATAACACATGAAATAAAAATGCCATCACAACTAGCTCACCAACTTTATTCAATGTATGAAATTTTGCTAATATTTATAATGCCAAAGTAACCAATGATGCACACATTTAATTTTCAGAATTTTTCAAAGGATCTGGCAATGGTAGAATGTTGATGTTAGCTCCTTGTTGCAACTAGTTCTTGTCTCAAAGTATCGATCCAGGATCTTCAGCAATTCTTCATTCTGAACCTGTATTTTCAACTCCTCTTTTTGGCATCTTCTTGAAACTCATATTACAAGTTGGGAAAAGACATGGAGATTCAGTTGGGTTTTGAAGGTTGGGCTGCAAGTAACAGAAAGACATGAGAATCAATTACAATTGTGGAAAACAAAAAGTGTGTAATGAGCCCTGCTTGCTCTATATGCTGGTAGATTGTTTTTTCCTTTTGAAAAGTTTGCAATTTTTATGTGTTTTTAATATATATGTTTTTCTATTGTTTTATCCAGAATTTTTGAAAACTAACAACACATTAAATAAAAATGTCATCACAACAAGCTCACCAACTTTATTCAATGTATGAGATTTTGCTAATATTTATAATGCCAAAGTAACCAATGATGCACACATTTAACTTTCAGAATTTTTCAAAGGATCTGGCAATGGTAGAATGTTGATGTTAGCTCCTTGTTGCAACTAGTTCTCATCCCAAAGTTGGCATGGATCTTGGAGAAGAATTATGAAGCCACCAAGACAAATATGCTAGCTCACACTTGGACATAGCAGTATACAAAACGCTGTTGTTTGAATTCCCAATGCTGCCTCGGAAAAGACAAATGCTACTGATCATGGCAGCCATATAATCATCAGATTCGGCCAATAAATGCAGTAGTATGATCAAACTTGTGAGTCATCCATGTACCAAATAGAGCAGTGATATGAAATCTATCTCTTGCACAAATTCCCCTTCCAAACCTTTGATCAATCTGCAGTGTAGAAATCAAATCTAGGCACAATTCATTGGCATAACAATTACCAACTCTAAGTGCAAACTCCACCAAAAGAATTCACCATTCTCTCAACAGCAAAAAATGCTCAAACCCTTGGATACTTTTCAGCACAAACATATCAAAATATAATAGATAAATATATCAAATTTAGAGGTTTATTTTTATAGTAATTAAAGCCAAAATCTTCTTCAACACACCAACGTCTAATAGCTTCTTACATACAGTTTTCACTTCAATGCAAACTTTTCTTTTTGGTTGCATATTTGAGTTTTTAAATATAATTACTCCATGTACCTTTTAAGTAATACCCTGGCACAGGCTTCCACGAATTAATTAAATAAATGGCCCCTTCCAATGATGACTCAACCTTCAACTTAAATGAAATTATAATTTTAAATTGTAACTTTATTATAAGCCATTAATGATTTTATAATAATTTGGCCACTAAAATAATAATAATTCTCAAAATAATATCATTTTAATAAAGCATCTAAAACATGAGTCACGCCTATTATTTCCCCATGTGACCAAATGTACTTCTAAAAATAGAAAGGGTCCCTCTCAATCATCACCATAGTTACCATAAATAATAAATACATGAAACTAAGCTCAAACGAAGTTCAATCTGAGTCAAACGAACACCAAACTGGAACACATTGAATTGTGAAGAAGATAAGACCCTCCCATAATCAAGTCTCTTCTTCAGAAGACGCTTTATCCACAATAGTTAGCCTACAAGGATCACAATAATATTACGATAATAGATAAGCTTCTATTATTAGTTAATGGTTATCTATTTGTAATCTATTCTAAATATTAGAATGTTTCTAATATTAGTTAGTCTGTAATTATCTGTTAGCTTTCTTTAGCTTTCTTTTAGCTACAATAGAATATTTCTATTCTTTACGATCGTTTCCTAAGGAAACATCGCTTTATTCTTTTTGTATATATAGACTTCTTGGTCTCTTGTAATAACAAGCAAGTACTTTACAAATTACTTCCCTAATAAATAATAGTCTAATCCCTCAAACTCTTATGCTAGTGAAAAATAGGGACATTACAATCTGCCCTCCCGAATGTTGCTTGTCTGCAGGCTAAATATCAGAGCAAAAACATACATTTCAATCCATTTGGATCCCATAGATAAGACTAAGTAATGTCTTTGTGATCACTTACCAACTCCTGTAACATCATCACCAATACAACTGAATGAACCTACCAAATTGAAGCAAATCTGATTGTAGATGTTGTAGGAGTAAACGTCTCAAAGGGAAACAAGTTGAAAAGTTGACAAAGCTTGCTTCCCCAAACTACACAAAGTGAGCCATCTACCATACACACTACCTGACACATGTGCAACTGAACTATGCACCTAAAAAACAATCATGCACATGAGAGTCAAAAGTAAATCCATATGTACTAGGCATTATGTACATATCCCAAAACTCCTCTGTGAGACCTGTCTGAAATCCTGACGCACCAGAAATCCCAAACATTGAACAAGAGCCTGCCAAGAATAACATTCTCTAACATGTCCTACTCAACTTCACCAAGCCCAAAGTGGTGAAGCCAATCAACAAAACGTGACCAAACTTCAGTGCTAACCATGTTAGCACTAGAGATCCAAAGCGCACTGGGTGCACATCCATCTGTACTATGGAGATCAAAGCATCTAAAAGTGGCAATATCACTAGCAATATCTCCATCCTCTATAAGGCTCCTATGGATGTGTTAACTCTGCAAGTAATCCAACTTGCAACCATTGATCCCATCTACTGCAGATGGCAAATACTCATTCCCCGAAGGATGGTATAACCTCAAAACTAATGCACGCTAATGCTTTATCAAATCCTCTCTATATGGATTTGAGAAGTCGTGACGAATACTCCTCACTATGCACTACCAATAAAAAGCTCCCACCTCAGTCAAGCACTCACTATCATAGTATTGAACATATCCACTGTCATCAAGCTCATCACCAACACCTGCAATGGATGTAACCACAGAAGAACTTGGTGGAATATGTGGTTCCTCACTTCTCTCAATAGATGCACTCATACCAACTATATCAACAACACCTATAACTGCAATGGGTGTAGCCACATCATCATAATCTATGAACAAAGGAACATCACCAACCACTCCTAAAGGAAACTGAACTATGTTTGTTGCTGTAAATTGTGGCCAACTCCACTCAGGTGAGTGATCAGCATCAACCTCAAAAATGGAGTGTCATAAGACAAAGTTGCATACATCTCAAACATAGAATTGTCCACAAAATGAACCTCGACACTGTGCTGATCTGTACAATAGTATGATGTTGTCTCTACAGCACTCACATCATAATCAACAACAGCAGGTGCATTAGCATCAATGCACACATCAACAGCCACAGACATACTACTAAACACCTCAATATATGGCTCAACTAGTAATGTAAAAGTTGCTGATATAACAGTATTTTCACTCACTTCAGCCAAGATGGCTGCATGTCCATCCAAAATCTGATCTTGGGAAGTTTTACCAACCACTGAGTTTTCTGATTTATTTTCCCGGGTCTGATTTGAAAAATCAGATTTTCCGTGGCTCACATTTGCACCACATATCTCATTTTTAACATCTGGAACATGAGTGTCAACACTTTTGACACTCAACACAACCATCTTTCACACATGGAAGGGCTGCTATCTCATGCATAGGCTCACCATTATGACTGTTATAATAAAAATCAGGATTTTTATTCATATTTGAAGAAGTGTTTGCTTCCATTTTCTTTGCAAATAAAGGATCCAAGAATTTTGGATGTTGTATAAGCCCTTATAAATTTTTATTACAATCCTAAAAAGCATTATTATACTACTAAAGGCATGCATGAGCTCTAGCATGAGATCTTGTATAGATTTTGTTTTACCAATGATTGAAACAAAGCAAGAGTTCTGGTCACTCAAATATCACCTGTAAGAGTTCTACGAATTTTACTTCCCAACCACCAATAGGATGGCAAGAAAGTGCTCTAATACCACTGTAAAGAGCTCTGCTGGTATATTGCTTTTTGCTTTTGAAAAGTTTGCAATTTTTTGTGTTTTTTAATATTAATTTTTTTTTCTTTTTTTCTTTTTCTCAGATTTTTTTGTAATATTAAAATAGAGTATCAAACTGAGAGTACAACTGCAATGAAAAGTCCAAAGGCAAAAGCCCAACCACCCTAACTTCTAAACCAAAACAACATAGTTACAGAATGATCCAAGACTTGAATATATAGTACTCGAGACTAGATAATATGCTTTACAAAAAAGGAGTTTCCAACATAGATTGCTATTGAAGCCCAATGGCTGCCAACTGGTTGCTGACTGCAAGTACAGCATCTTCTTCATCTCCATCATGAGTAACAGTCTCTTGATCAACTTGTCCCTCCAAGGTCTGACCTTCGAGGGGATCTTGGTTCCTGGTGCTCCTGTTCATCATGTTTTCTTGGATGTACATGTTCAGTCCTTCCTTTTCTTTCATGTTTAGCATGTCAAAGAATGAATCAAAGTACTTGATAGAGTGAACATCTTCTTTGAATAGGACCATTGCTCCCTCCCAGATCAAAGTCATGAATCGGTCCTTGGGGATTTCTGGAAGAGCTGACACCTCTGACATTATGTAGAAATGTGTGAGTTTATTCATATTGTTAAACCCAGTAAGCTCCCTCTTTTTGTGCTGAAAAATATCTTCATTTTCTCCTTTTCCAAAAATACCAAAGGATTTCCATGGTAAGAACAAACCAGAACTTATTCAGACTCAAAGAAAAGTCACAAAAAACCCAGTAAGAATTTCATGCCAAGATATATTGTTTTTGCAATTACAGATAGGGGATTTCCGAAGAAAAATAGACCAAATGAGACAAGCAAATTTACATTCAACGAACAAATGCTCAAAAGACTCGGTTGATTGCAAAGATAACAAAGAGTACCAACAACAAGTTTCTTAAGAAGTAAAATCCATCTGAAACAAACTTTCTTTGGTTGACAAGGATAATGACAAAACCAATAAAGAATACAGTGCCATCTAGACACTGACCAACTAAAATTCCAACTCTGATAAATCCCATTTAGTATAGAATCATTATCTTTAATCACATTATAGATATTTTTAGAAGACCCATCCAGAAAAAAAGTACCATCATTCCACTTCAAATGCTACATGAACTGATCGGAGTCAAGAATCCTGCCAGGTAAAAAAGGACCAGAAGCCTTGCAAATCAAAGTATATGTTTTCTATAGAGTAGCCGGGATATTTTATTTATGTTTAAGTGTTTTCCAGTCACACAACCGATTGCCAACGAGTAGGTCCCTAATGAATATGATAACCTTCTCATACCAGGTTTTAGCTTAACAACATTGGGTAAGAGCAAGGGGCTTGTCATTAAGATGCATTCCCAACCATATAGATCTGTCAAGAACAAAAAAGGAAGGAGACCTATCTATAGCATTCCTAGAAAAGAGCAAGGGTCTAACCTGAGACCAAACCTTCCACAAGGAAGCAAAGATTTTGGAACCAAAAACTTTCACATCAAACTGCCCAAACAACATATCACAAAATGGAATGTCTTTCTAGTATTTGCTTTTTTTGACTTTGGAGTTGACAATATTATTTCTTATGAGCACTTTCCAAGGCTCATTACTCAGTACATTTAAGGATCCATTTAGCAGCAAGGGCTATGCCATTAGTTTTGAGATCTGTGATACCAAGACCTCCTAACATTCTAGGAGTACGTGTTGTGAGGTTTTCACACCATCGCCCCAAAATTTTGGGGACCCCCTTTTTTTTCGATTGCCTTAGCAATTTTCAGTCCAAAGGTTTCAAATTTGAAGATTTCACGTCTTGGACACCTTCAAGACCAGTGGGGAGAGGGTTAGATTTATTTTCACCCGGTTTCAACTTGATTTTCTAGAGCCACCAATTTCATCCTTAGGCTGAACGAATCTTAAAAGAGCAACACTCGGCGGGATAAAATTGTAAATTTTGTACTTAGACATTTTCTTTTGAAAATTTGGATATAATTGTATAAAATTGGATAATTTTCAAAAAATGAAAATTTTGTTAAATCTCGTCTTTTGGAAAATCTTGATTATTTTCGGTGAAGAGGATTAATTTTTGTGATGGTGAAATAAAATTGAAAAATCGATTTTTGGCTCTAGAAGAAATTTTATTTTATTTTTGTCAAAAAAAAAATTATTGGCATAACAAAATCGATTTGGGTAAAAATTGCAAAAAAATGGCTTTAATAGATTAAAATTGCCTTGAAAACTTTTTGCCTTTAATAAAATTGGTAATTTAATATTGAAAAAATGGCTTTTGGTTAGCCAAAATCCAAATTTTTGCATTAACTTTTCAAGAGAGGAATTGTATGTTTGATATTCCGTGTCAGATGTTCAATTGCTAATATGTTATGTAAGTGATACAAAACTCGCATCAACACAACTCCAATCCCATTTCACACAATGCCTCTTCCCATTGCCTAAGCCATCAAACCAAAGAATAGCTTTGAGAATCCTTTCTAGCTTATTAAACTGATAATTAGCAAATAATCAAGAGGATGAGTAGTAAATTGCACGAGAGACAAGGACTTTTTGTACAACTTGCACTCTACCTGCGAGAGAAAGCAAATGATTTTGCCACTTTAAATGTTTATTCTCAATCTTGTTATAAATTCATTGCCACATATCCTTCCCAAAGGGCTCAATAGAAAAAGGAATACTTAAGTATCTAAAAATATTTCTGGGACCATTCCACATCCACCCATAATTAACAATCCAGTTGGGAGGTTGCTTTGTCAATCCCAAAATAGTAGACTTGTGAGGAGCAATTTTGGATTCAAAAGCTAAGCAAAAGATTTGAAGCCTATGCAAAACATTATCAAAATTGTTATTGTCAAGCTCCAGAAACAAGGCAAAATCATCAGCAAATTGGTTATTAAAGAGATTTTAATTGTTTGGTAGAGAAATGCCTTTGACAATAGGGCCTAACTTATGAGCTCTCAAAATATAGAACATAGCATCAGCAACAATGTAAAATAGATAGGGGGCAAAATGACAACCTTGCCGTATGGATCTCTTAAGTTGAATAGGCTTAGAGAGCTCTCCATTGACATCAATAATGGTGGAAGAATCTGATGCAGGAGCATCCTAGGTGTAAGAGCAATCTTGCATCACCCCAAAAATATTTGCATTTCAGTCTTTTCTATTTTAATAAGGACTAGTAGACAAGGTGGTTACTATTTATGGGAACTTGCTATTTTTAGTAAGTTTGTCATATGAGCTCGAAATGTTCTCATTTTCTACTGGAAGGTTCAATTTAGAATTGTAAGCTTACCATAAAAATCTCATTGCTCAAGCACAACTATCGGAGAAGTTATTGTAGATTTTTTGTGGAAAAATTTGCAGAAAAATCTTCAGGCTCACATTTGGAGGCCTTAGAGTGCCCAAATGAGGTCTGAAAACTCGACGAAAGGGCGCTAGCACGTTTTGCGCCTGTAGATCAAGAGTTGGCATTTTCGAAAAGTAGTTATAATAGCCAATCAAAGCAACGCTTCGTGAGTTATGGCCTTTCAAAGTTGGGCTACCAAAAATATCTAAAATAATTGTCAAAATGTATTTAGCCGACTCTATATGTATTGTTAGGGTCTGTCAGCCCTAGGTATTAAGTTTCAATGTCTAGAACCTTACCGGGCGACATAAAATTGCCTATTTAAGAAAGGCCCGAATGTTATCTAGGGCAGCTCTAGGTGATAGTTCGTAGCTTGTCTTGCAAATTATTGTAATGAAGGTGCCCACGTGGGTTAGCATATTGTACTTGAGAATTATGCAATTCCGCATTTGCAGCGCAAATAAGAAGTCCATATTTTGTTTTCGCATTGGCTGTTGTTCTTTGTTTCTATTATGAGTTTATTATTTTAAGGGGAGCACCCTTTATCAAGTGGTATCAGAGCTAGAGTTCTTGAGTGTGTGGACAGATCGCCGATTGTGAGGCAGTTTGCACCGAAACTGTGGTTTGGGTTGAGTGTGTAGACAGATCACCGATTGTGAGGCAGTTTGCACTAAGGTTTCAATAGAAGCACAAAAATGCCTCCACGAAGAGAGCATGGCGGAAGAGCTATAGGTGTTACACCTGAGGGTTTCTAAGCCCTCCAAAAGCAAATGCAAGCATTGAAAGAACAAATGCGAAGTGTAATCAATCTTCCTATAAGAGATGAAAGCGAGGATGAGGACAAAGTAGAAGAAAATGCCGGAGCAAAGGCAGTTCTAAACCTAGAGGAAGTAAGGCTTTTTAGGGCCATCTCCAAGAATGGAAAAAGACCTAAGTTTGAGATTCCCACATTTTCAGGAAATATTAACCCAAAAGAGTTGATTGATTGGATCAATGAATAGGAGTACTTTGAGTATGAAGATATTGAGGATCCGGATAGTGTCAAGTTTGGGAAGGCAAAATTGAAGGGACATACAAAGATCTGGTGGCAAGAGGTTCAGTTGGAGCGAAATAAAAAGGGAAAGGACAAAATCACCAGATGGGATCGGATGATAGCTAAAATGAAGTGACAATTCATTCCTATAGATTGAGCTTGATCTATTGAAGAAGATGCAAGGAATGAAGCAAGCAGTAAAATCTGTTCAAGAGTATACCGAAGAGTTCTACCGAGTTCTCATTAGAACCGGCCATGCAGAAGCTGATAAGGAGAAAGTCGTCCGTTATCTTAATGGATTAAGGCCAAGCATTAAGGACAAGCTGAGTCTGGTTCGAATGAACAATATTGAGGAGGCATACCGGTTTTCCCTAAGAGTTGAGGAGAAACTGAGCAAGAAGTTTGACAATAAGAATAGTGGAAGAGGTCGTGGTGGAAGATCTGGTGGACGATCTTATGGAGGTCGCAATGATGATTAGAAGAACAAGGATGAGGCTGGAAGTAGCAATCAGAACCAAAGGGGAAAAAGTTCCAATCATTTCCATGATCAGAACAATAGAGATCAGAGAGGAAGAGGCAGAGGATAAGGCTGTAGAAGAGAAGGCTTCCGTGGGAAATGTTTTCGCTGTGGAGAAGAAGGGCATAGACCATTTGAATGTACCCAGCGCCAAGGAACAATAAATCGAAGAATCGAAGGCCTAGCTAGAGTTGCACATGTTGATGAAGATGCCCGGGCCTCACATTCTGAAGATGCTGAAAGAGAAGTCCTAGTTAACAGAAGAGTCCTGCTGAGTGGTGAGAATGAACCTGATCAAAGAAGAAGTTTGTTTCGCACAAGGTGCAAATGTGAAGATAAGTGTTGTGATATGATCATTGATGGTGGAAGTTTGACAATTTTGGTGTCAGAAACGATGGTCACCAAATTGAAGCTGAAGAGACAGAAACACCCACGTCCATACTGTATTGCTTGGGTGCAAGATTACCACAAGGTTATGGTCAATGAGCAGTGCTCAGTGAAGTTCAAGATTGGAAGCTACCAGGATGAGGTACTATGTGATATCATGCCTATGGACATATGTTGTTTACCGCATAGATTAATTAAGAAACGCACACAGATAATGAACACGAACACAAACAGCAAAAATCTTCTTATTATTATTCGCATATGCCAGAACATTACATTATGCTTCCATGCTCCAATGATAAGATCTCATGAATACAATGCTTCCCGAAAGGGTTATAAATACTTTCCAAAGAACTTTCCTAAAGGAGTCCGTCGGCCACATACAACATGTCGCTACATAACAAAAACCTTTCCGAAGGGACCCGTCGGCTACATAACAAGGACCTTTCCAAAGGGACCCATCGGCTAATACACAATTTCCTTTCCGAAAGGACCCATCGGCTGATACACAATTTCCTTTCCAAAGGGACCGATTGGCTGATACACAATTTCCTTTCCAAAGGGACCCATCGGCTGATACACAATTTCTACCGACGACATCATCCCCCCCAAAAAGAAAATTCGTCTCCTGACGACTATTACAAAATCTCTGAGACAAATCAACAACCAAAATACATTGACTGACTAATTGGTCTTCAACACTGTCACCTTAGCCAATCTGACATCTGACCCTGATAGCCACTTGTGCCACTTTCTGCATTCCAATTCCGGGTACACTGAACCAAGTGTCGTTGTACTGCCTTCAACTGGATGATCAACTCTCCTCCCGAGCTCTCTACGCATCCACCAAGACAGCCTCACGGCCGACACCTACTCGCAATGCCTCTGGTACACAGACACTCCATGCCTACAGTAGCTCCAAGTCTTCTCAACTGGTCAGCCTCCCACGACTGATATCCGCAACAACTAGGTGTCCAGGGGGCAACACCCCCTTTGGAACCCACACAAAACTGCACGGAATACACCATTTCTGTCATTTTCTGCCGATTCTACACTCTTTCTAGCAATCGTTGGTTCTTCCTCTACTCTGTGGCATCATCTGATACTAATTCTGAGCATTCTTGATTTGTCAACGTTTTTTTTTGTTTTTTTTTTTTTTTTTTGAAAACCTCCTGTCACCCTTCTGTGCCACCAAATAGCAAGTAGAAGTCGTACGCCAAAACCCCACTCTTCAGAATCTATAATCTTGCAATCCAAATCCGTACACATGATATGCTTGAAAAATCCGTACAATTATCTCGCATTCCAAATTATAATTTTTGTAGGCTGTCTTTACTTCCAAATTCCGTACGGCGTATGGCCAAAATCCGCAATGTCAATGGCTTTCCTCAAAAATCCGTACGGTCACTATACTAGAAATCCGTACCATTACTTTTGTTGAAAATCCGTACTGGGATACCGTACGGTGATTTCAATAAAGTCCTTACGGTGCATGGTTAAAATAGCTTAAAAAACCGTACAACTTCAAATAAAAACCGTACACTACTTCCAAAACCGTACGGTGAGCAAGTTGTTAATCCATACATTCCCAGACTATTTTAAAAAACCGTACGGTGGTCTCAAATTGATGTTACAATGTGCAGCTCTTGAAAAAAGTACACTGTCTTCAAATATTGAAACTCGTACACCAAAAAGAAAACCGTACACTTGCTGGAAATCCGTACAGGAGAAAGCCGTACATCTCATACTTTACAATCTGCAAAACCGTACACCTACTAGAAATCCGTACAGGAGAAAGCCATACATCTTTAGACTTTTCAATCCTCAAAACTGTACTCTTCCTCCAAAAACCGTACACCATCTCAAAATCTCAAAAACCGTACAACTCAAAAACCAAGTGAAAACCGTACGATGAGCAGACAAAATCCGTACGGTACTTTTTTCCTTAATTTTTTTTTTTTTTTTTTTTTTTTAAAATAGCAAAGCCAGTTTTCCCTTCGAGCGTCGGCATCGTCGATCTGCAACGACGAAGGGATCGCCCGAAAGCCATTCTCTGACGCAAAAGTCTTCTGACTGTGGTATACCTTCAGCTTCGAGCTATTCACCGCCTGAGGCACTTCCTGTCCATCCAAAGTCCATAATTTTATTGCTCCATTGTCCCCTACTTCCCGAATCTGATATGGCCCGACCCACTTAACTTTGAACTTGCCTGGTTTGATCTCATTCCGGTCGTCGTATTTCAACACCCACTATCCGAGTTGAAACCTGCTATGCCTCATCTCCATATCGCCCAGTTTGTTCCCGAAGCTCGCTACCATGGACTCCGTCAGTTGCCCCTTCTATCCGTCAATAACACATTCACTCTATACTGTTACAACTTTTATTGAACCCTTCCTCTTTGTTGCCTGTGCAGACCGTATCGTGTGTCTTCCTTGTTGCTGGTACCTTTCTGCTATATTTGTGGTTCGACGTAATACTTTCTTCCGGCACAGTTGTACAGTAGAATCTTTCCTTCTTTTGGGTTCGTACTGTATGTTTTGTCCTTCAGCTTCAGTCATACCCGCGTTTCCTTCTTCGGCTTCTCTGTGTTGCTTCGAACATTCATTTTCTCCTTCGGCTTCTCCATGTTCCTTCAAACATTCATTTCCTCCGTCGGCTTCTCTGTGTTCCTTCGGACATTCATTTCCTCCTTCGGCTTCTCTGTGTTCCTTCGGACATTCATTTCCTCCTTCGGCTTCTCTGTGTTCTTTCGGACATTCATTTCTTTCTTCTTTCTTACCTTTGTCGATCCTTAGCATATTACAACTTGGAAAGAGCTTGTAATCCTCTATCTCCCAGTGGTAAAGACCATTTACTGAATTCAGATCGTCATCTCCTTCCAATCGTAGGACTCCCTCCTGATCGAGTTCCATACTCTGCCTTCTCTCATCATCTTCTCCTTCGAAATCCGACGATAGAGCTTCTTCTCCAACCATCTGAATGTGTAGATCGATGACGTATCTCCGCCCTTTGCTTTCAAGTGATAAAGAATTTTTCTTCCAATCGTGTTTTGCCTTGGCTTGTATCAGCCACCCCCGGCCCAGAATGGCATCATATCCTCTCCGCTTCAGTGGGATCATGACAAAGTCCAACAGGAACGGTTGTGTTCCAATCGTCACTGGTTGCGCTGTGAGTACTCCCAATGGCTTGATTCCATGTTGATCAACTGTTAACAACTGGAAGGTAGGTGGCCATAATGTTGGCTGTCCCAACTTTTTCCAGGTATCCTCTGGCAACACATTGACACCAGACCCTCCGTCCATGATCGTGTCCGTTAGCACAGTCCCGAGAATGCCCATTTCAACAACCGCCGGATAGCATTCGGATGAAAGAGCTAACAGCATCGGATCTTCTGCACTTGCGCCACTTTCCTTCTCCTTTTTGTCCACTGTACTTGCTCCACTTTCTTGCTTCCTTCCATGTTCTCCTGGTAGTTGAGTAGCGGGAACAATATTTGTGAGTGTCGATCGGAGTTGAGGCATAGTGAGCAACAGATCACTTATCCTGACAGGTATCTCGGCTTGCAATATTTTCCGTACGATGTTCTATTCTACGCAATTTCGTACGAAGGTACTCGGCGTATCCTTCAGGTGTGTCGTTTCGATCTGCGTTGCTCTCTGGATCTCTACCCGTGCTTCCTCTAGTCTCTTCTTTTCCTCCGCCGGGTCGGGGTACACTTTCGCTTGCTGCCGCATGATGGCCAAAACCTCTTCTTCGTCCGTCCCGACAGTGATCAAGTTTACTCCCGACTTTGGACACCTAGCATCTTCATGATGACCAGGTCCACACCATCTGCATAACAACTTCGGTGTGTTCGCCGTTGTACACTCTCGGGCGAAGTGACCCCACAAATTGCATGCGCAGCATTGAACAATTGGCCGACCATTGGCATCATATTGAATTCGACTCCTTCCGCCATTATTGTTGTTGCTGCTATTGTTGTTGTTTTGATCGTGCCGGTTGTTTCTGTATCCGCTCAATGTGGCACCTTCCGTACTGGTGTTCCCGTTCCCTCCTGACGAGGATGCCTCTTGCGTGAGGAACACTTGTTGTGTTGTTCTTGATTTCAGGTTGAAAGGACATTCCTTTACCGAGTGTCCTAGAATCTGGCAAATCTCACAAAATTGATCTTTCGAGCAGAATCCCTTCGTATGGCCTTCTTTCTTGCACTCTGTGCACCATAGGTCATTGCCCTTAGTCTCCTTGTTCATGTTCTTGAACTCCATCATCCGACTCATGTCCTTCTGGAGGGCACGGACCTTCTTGTTGCTTCCCTCGTCATCACTGTTGTCTTCTCCTGAGGATGCATCGTCATCTAAATCGGACGAACTGTTCTTCTTCTTCTTCTTTGTCTTCTGGTCACTTTCGAGGTTCATTGCCCGATTGTACACTTCAATGTATGTTGATGGTGGCACGATCTTCATCTTCTTTCGCAGCATCGGGTGAAGGCCTTCCGTGAACCATCTTTTCTGGAGCCCATCTGCCGGCTTATTCTCCATTTTACTAATCCTTCAACCTCCTGGCGAATACCCGTACTGTTTCATTCTTCTTTTGTTTGGTATTGAATATCTCCGCTACAATTTCATTATCGTCGCGCAGGAGTTGAAATTCTACGATGAACTCCTTTTTAATGTTATCCCAACTGTTTAACTTTTGTGGATCAGTATCAGTAAACCAATCAATCGCAACACCCCGTAGGTTAGCGGGAAATTGTCGGATCCATTCGTTTGTAACTGTTATGCTATTTGCCCTCCAGATCGTTTCACATGTTTTACAATGTCGAATGGGATCAGTTGCTTCATCACCATCAAATTTAGGCAACTTTTCTTCGGACCTGCCATTATCACTGTATGTTGAGGGTTTTGTTGTGTACTTGCGCTATTTTGCACTCCCGCGCTGTTTTGAGCACCCGCGCTGTTGTGAGCTCCCGCGCTGTTTTGAACACCCGCGCTGTTCTGCACACCTGCGCTGTTTCCAACACCCGTGCTGTTCTGGACACCCGCGTTGTTCTGCACACCCGCGCTATTTCCAACACCCGCGCTATTTTGCACACCCATGCTGTTCCGCACACCGGCGTTGTTTTCGGCGTCCGCGCTGTTTTCGACTTCCGCACTGTTTTCAACACCCGCGCTGTTTGGTGAAGAAGAGGGTTCGTCAACCGAAGCTATTCGTTCCGGAAGTATATCTCGGATGAAGAGGTCACTCCACGCTCATGCTCCCTCGGCACTTCGAGCCGTGCGAGTCAATCTCCTTCCTTCAGGATTCTCTTCCCGTGGCGTATGCAGGTTCAGAAACTCCTCCCTCGCTTCTTCCACCAAATCAAGCCGTTGTTGAGTCTCCTTCAACAATCCTTCCGCACTCTTGTTTCCGTCGGCAATCTTCTGAAATCTCCTTCGACGCTCTGTCTGCTCTACCAGAATTAAATTTTCCTACGCAACGCGTATGTCATCTTTTTCCTTCAGCTTATTCTTATCTTTGTTCAACTGATTCGACATTTAATTCATATCCGCCTGCCTGCGTACCAGGTCCATCGGGCAACGGCACCAAATGTTTACCGCATAGATTAATTAAAAAACGCACACAGATAATGAACACGAACACGAACAGCAGAAATCTTCTTATTATTATTCACATATGCCAGAACATTACATTATGCTTCCATGCTCCAATGATAAGATCTCATGAATACAATGCTTCCCGAAGGGGTTATAAATACTTTCCGAAGAACTTTCTCGAAGGAGTCCGTCGGCCACATACAACATGTCGCTACATAACAAAAACCTTTCCAAAGGGACCCGTCGGCTACATAACAAGGACATTTCCAAAGGGACCCGTCGGCTGATACACAATTTCCTTTCCGAAAGGACCCATCGGCTGATACACAATTTCCTTTCCGAAGAGACCCATCGGCTGATACACAATTTCCTTTCCAAAGGGACCCATCGGCTGATACACAATTTCTACCGACGACATATGTCATATGTTACTGGGTAGGCCGTAGCAGTTTGACAAGCATGTTGTACACGATGGGCGAGCAAATACCTACACTCTGACCGAGGATGGAGTGAAACATAAGTTGAAACCATTTAAGGATAAAGAAGAAAAGGCATGTAGTGCTGCCAGAATATGTTTTGTTGATGGAAAAGTGTTTCTCAAAGGTACGAAGCATGAGCATGTGTGTTTTGCTATAATTCCAAAAGATAGTAAAGAAAAAGTAGAGGAGGTACCTGTAGAAGTTGCAGATATGTTGGGGGAATTTGTTGATATTGTATCAGATAATGTACCTAATGGATTGCCCCCAATGAGGAAGATCAGTTGCGAGATGGATTTGGTTCCAAGAGCCAGTTTGTCGAACAAAGCAACGCACAGAATGACACTAGTAGAAAGTGAAGAGTTGAACAAACAAGTTCATGAGTTGTTGCAAAAGGGGTTGATTCAAGAGAGTCTAAGTCCATGTGTTGTACCAGCAGTATTAACACCAAAAAAAATGGAGAATGGAGGATGTGCACAGATTCTCGCGCTATCAACAAGATTACAATCAAGTATAGATTTCCATTGCCAAGGATGATATTATGGACTGTTTGAGTGGAGCTAAGTATTTCACGAAGATAGATCTAAAGAGCGGATACCATCAGATTCGTATCAGAGAAGGTGATAAGTGGAAAACTGCTTTGAAGACAAGGGAAGGACTATATGATTGGTTAGCCATGCCTTTTGGGCTAACCAATGCACCGAGCACTTTCATGAGGCTCATGAATGAGGCACTGAAGGAATTTCTGGGTAAGTTTGTAATTGTTTACCTAGATGATATATTGATCTTTAGTAAAACATTGGAGGAGCATTTGATCCATATTCGCAAGATGTTTGATAAGTTGAGGGAAGAAAAGTTGCTGATAAACCTGAAGAAGTGCAGTTTTGTAAAGGAGTTGGTGTACCTGAGATTTGTTGTCTCAGCAAAAGGTCTAAAAATGGATCCAGAGAAAGTGAAGGCTATCCTTGAATGGCCTACTCCAAGGAGTGCAACAGAGGTAAGATCTTTTCATGGACTGGCTACATTTTACAAAAAGTTCATAAGAAGTTTTAACAATATTTGTGGACCCTTGACTAAAACAATGAGAGGGGAAAAGAAAGAGTTTAAGTGGACTATAGGAGCAAATAAGAGTTTTAATCTGTTAAAACAGAAAGTTACTGAGCAGCCTGTTTTAGCACTTCCTGATTTTAACAAGGTGTTTCAAGTAGACTGTGATGCTAGTGGTGCTGCAATAGGAGCTGTTTTGAGCCAAAAAGGTAGACCTGTTGCTTATTTCAGTGAGAAGTTGAATGATGCAAAAAGAAAATATTTTGTTCATGTTCAGGAATTTTATGCTATAGTTCAAGCATTGAAGAAGTGGAGACACTATCTTCTTCCTAAGGAGTTTGTTTTGTATACTGATCATCAAGCATTGCAATATTTGAATAGTCAAGGAAAATTGAACCAAAGGCATTTAAAGTGGGTTGATTTTTTGTAGAGTTATACATTTAATTTGAAACACAGGAGTGGGAAGTCTAACAAAGTTGCAGATGCTCTTAGTAAAAGACAACTTTTGTTGACAGAAATGCAGATAGAGGTGGTTGGGTTCAAGGAACTCAGTACTTTGTATCTAGATGATCCTAATTTTGGTGAAGAGTGGAAAGCTTGTATAGAACTTGTAACACTTGACAGGAAAAGGTGGTTAGATTTCATGATCCAGGATAGTATGTTGTTAAAAGGAAGCCAATTGTGCATTCCTAGAAGTTCAATGAGAGAGAATCTCATCAAGGAGAAGCATAGTGGAGGATTGGCTGGACATTTTGGCAGGGATAAAACCATAGCTTTGGTTGCTGAGAATTATTAGTGGCCACAGTTGCAGCAAGATGTGAAGAAGTTTGTACAGAGTTGCAGAGTATGTCAAATGGCAAAAGGAGTGGAGCAAAATACATGATTGTATCAACCATTACCTGTACCAAAGAAGGGATGTTAGCATGGATTTTGTTCTTGGATTACCAAGGACTCAACGTGAGCATGATTCTATTTTTGTGGTGGTTGACAGCTTTTCAAAGATGGCACATTTTATTCCTTGCAAGAAGACTAGTGATATTGTTCATGTAGCAGAATTGTTTTTCAGAAAAGTGGTGCGACTGCATGGCCTGCCAAAGAGTATAGTTTCAGATCAAGATATCAAATTTGTTGGGTATTTCTGGCGTACATTGTGGAAGAAGTTGAAGACAAATTTGAAGTCCAGTTCATCACATCATCCATAGACTAATGGACAGATAGAAGTTGTGAATCACAGTTTGGGAAACTTGTTGAGATGTTTGGTTGGAGACAAGCCAAAAGGATAGGATCTAATTTTACCACAAGCAAAATTTGCATATAATAATTCTGTCAACAGGGGTACTAGTAAAACACCATTCCAGATTGTATATGGGAGTAGTCCCAAAAATGCTTCTGAATTGAGGCAGTTGGATAAAGGAGAGATAAGTAGTGTTGAAGCACAAGATTTTGTTGAACATTTGAAGAACATCCATGAGGAGGTGAGGAAGCACATCATAAAGATGAATACACAATATAAGGCTAAGGCAGATGTGAAAAGGAGGTATAAGGAATTTCAGATTGGAGATGAAGTCATGGTTCATTTGAGGAAGGAGTGTTTTCTAATGGTTACATATAATAAGCTAAAGATGAAGAAGTTTGGCCTGTGCAAGATAATGAAAAGGCATGATTCTGGAAATGCTTACGAAGTGGAGTTGCCTACTGAATTGAATATTTCACCAGTATTTAATATTTCAGATTTGACAGAGTACTATGAAGGAGATGATGGAGACGAAGTTGCAGAAGCGCAGTAAAGTATTCCAGCAACTAGTTCGGCTACAAAGGAGATTGAGGAGATACTGGACAGTTGTGTTGGCAAAAGTACAAGGAACAAAACTTATGAGGAATACCTGTTCAAATGGAAAGGGAGGCCAGTAGAGGATTCATCATGGCTAGCAAAGGAGGAGGTTAACCGCCTAGGTTTTCCTCTGAACACTTGAGACGTGACGGAGTCACTTCTCAAATTACCCTGGGTGTCTAATGCAGGAGCATCCTAGGTGCAAGAGCAATCTTGCATCACCCCAAAAATATTTGTATTTCAATCTTTTCTATTTTAATAAGGACTAGTAGACAAGGTGGTTACTATTTATGAGAACTTGTTATTTTTAATAAGTTTGTCATATGAGCTCAGAATGTTCTCATTTTCTATTGAAAGGTTCATTTTAGAATTGTAAGCCTACTATAAAAATCTCATTGCTCAAGCATAAGTATCTGAGAAGTTATTGCAGATTTTCGGTGGAAAAATTTGCAAAAAAATTTTCAAGCTCACCATTGGAGGCCTTAGAGTGCCCAGATGAGGTTTGAAAACTCGATAGAAGGGCACTAGCGTGGTTTCGAGCCTGTAGATCATGAGCTGGCGTTTCCAAAAAGTGGTTATAATAGCCAATCAGAGCAACGGTTCGTGAGTTATCGCCTTTCAAAGTTGGGCTACCCGGAATATTTAAAATAATTGTCAAAGATGTATTTGGCAGACTCTATATGTATTGTTAGGGTCTGTCGGACCTAGGTATTAAGTTTCAATGTCTAGAACCTTCCCAGGTGGCATAAAATTGCCTATTTAAAAAAGGCCCGAACGTTGTCTAAGACAGCTCTAGGTGATAGTTCGCAGCTTGTCTTGCAGATTATTGTAATTAAGGCGCCCATGTCGGTTAGCATATTGTACTTGAGAATTATGTAATTCCGCAATTGGAGTGCAAATAAGAAGTCCATATTTTGTTCTCGAATTGGTTGTTGTTCTTTGTTTCTATTATGAGTTTATGGTTTTAAGGGGAGCACACTTTATCAGAATCTTTAAAGAGGATAGAAATCTATCTACAAAACTCAAGAGGAAAACCAAAGGACTCCAACATCCCAAAACAAAAGGCCACTCAATTCTGTCATAAGCTTTTTCAAAATCTAAGAGAATCATTCCAAGATTTTGACCATAGTGCTTTGCCCAATGGAGAGCTTCCCAGCTAGTAATAAGATTCTCCAAGATATATCTTCCTTTTATGAAACCGGTTTGAGTAATAGAAATAATTCTACAAAGAATATTGGAGATTCTTCTAGCAAGGACTTTAGCAATAATCTTATATGACAAATTCAATAGAGTAATGGGTCTCCAATTTTAACGGAAGTCTTGTCTCCAATTTTAGGAAGAAGCTTAATTAGCCCTTTATTGACAAGGTCCCAAGAGTGCCACTTACAAAGGCATGTTCATAAACAACAATTAGCTCTTCACAAACCCAATTAATATTATACTTAAAATTCAGCAAGAACGCCATCGGGGCCAAGAGCCTTACCATTATTCATGTTGTTAATAGCATCCTCAAATTCACTAACTTCAATATTGGCCCTAAGTTTCTTGGCTTCATCAGTGGTGATCTTCTTGGTAATAAGTTTAAGACAACCTTCAAGATCCTTTTGATTATTGCCCGAGTGTTCTGAAGAAAACTACTCATTATAAAAATTAAAGAAAGCCTTCAACATATCAACATTATCCTTAGAGATCCCCTCTTCAGTCAGAACTTCCTCAATCATTTCTCGCTTATGCTTGGCTCTAATGATATTAAAGAAGTATTTCTATCCCCTTCGTGGAGCCAATTTATTCTAGCCCTAATTTTCTGACCTTGAATTTCATAGTTTTGATGTTTTCTTAACTCATTCCTAGCATAAGAAAGTTTAACTTTCAAATCCTTATCAGGACCATTATTCTAATTTCTAAATATTATCTTCTATCTACCTCATTTAAAGCTTTATGACATTGAGTAATGTGAGCCTTGTTATCCATTTTCTTTTTATTACCAATGATTTGGAAGGTTTGAGTCCAGCTGGAGACCTTTTGGTTCAAGAGATTAATAGGTGAAAGATCCTAATTTTTGAAATCAGCGATACAAGAAATCATTTGGATGGCATCATTAACATCAGGATCTTTGAGAAGAGAAACATTAAGCTTGAAAAGATTCTTCCTGCTATTAGTGTCCTTATCACAAACAACCTCAACAAGACTGATTTGAATAGATATGGGGGATGGTCAGAGATACTGGCAAGAATAACCTTCACAGGGTAACAACTAGGAGAATTTTTGACAAAAAAAACGAAGGTGTCAAAGTAACACCCAGCAAGTCTACAGTAAACTCTTTGGGACCCTGAATGGTTGTTACACCATGTAAACCAAATACCTTTCTTGTCCACTCTTTATTTATCATAGGATCAATCAGATTAAAACTTATTTTAAAACTATTCCAGAAAAAGACTTCATTACCTTTCCAACTATGGGCATTGCCCCCACATTTATCTTCTCTATTTCCCACCCTATTGAAATCTCCAATGAAAATCCAGTGAGCCTGTGGGAGATTATTAGATAACTAGTCTGAAAAAATAGATCTACATTTGTAATCATTATCAGCATAGATAATACATGCACCGATAGTCTTATCCAAATGTTCAAAAATGGCCCATTGAGCTCTACAACATGGTGAGTTGCCTTCACACATGGTTTTATCTGCCCATTCTGAGACTAATTACAAAAGCAGTCCCCCCTTTACCTCTACAGTGTGTAGAATAAAGACAAGTCGCATTGTTCCAAATAAATTTCAAAGAATTTGAGGGCTTGGAAACCCACAACTTTAATCTCTTGCAGGCAAATTAAATCTTTCTGCAAGATATCATTACACCATTTCCTAACAGCATACTTTCTATCTGGCATTTCAAGACCACAGACATTCCAACTGTAAATATTGATCATGGAGAATATTAATTAGGGAGGTTCTTACTCTTATAGAATCTATTAAAGCACTCTAGCATCTCATAATGAGGGTGTTTATTACTGCCCTTTTGGCTAGAAATAGAAGATCTTTCATTGCATTTCCTTTTTCTAAGGGTGTTTTTATTGCTAACTTTAGTAAAAGGGACATTATTGTGATCCTAAAGTTATTGATTCTTTTATTGATTAGCCTATTATTGTGATCCTAGTAGGCTAATTATTGTGGATAGAGAGTCTTCTGAGGTAGAGACTCGATTATGGGAGGGTCTTGTCTTCTTTACAATTTAGTATGTTCCAGTTTGTCAAATGGATATCCCATTCTTTATAGATTGCACAACAATAGAATTGGGTTTAACTAATTTGACCAAGGCAAAGATTTCCTTTTCTTTGGTTCTAAGGCATTCATTCCAAATGTGGCACTTTATATTGCAATATGTGCACGAGATCTCCTATTGCTTCTTAGAATTGTTGTCCCTATCTCTTGTTGGACTAATATTTTTCCACCTTTATAAATCTTCAAGGACTTCTTCAGTTTTCTCCTAATCTGGCCTTCTCCAAGGTTGTGTTTCTATCTGGTATGCCATGGTTATTAAATCAGTATAAATCTCAAAGATTCTACCATCCAATCAGTCTCTGATGTCCTTGTGCAATCCATAAACAAACCATTCTATATTTTTTTCTTTTCTACGGTTCCTCTACTTTCCCATGTGCTTCTTTAAATTGTTTATCATAAATTTTCACAAATTCAGATTCTCCTTGCACCAAGTTTCTCGTCCCGCTCACAATCTCAATTACGAATTTTGGGGTTGCAAAATTATCCAAAAATTCCTTCACTTCCTCCTGAATGGTTGCATGTTACGGATACCTTTTCAATAACCAATCAAATTCTTTCTTAATGACTTGACAAAATCTAACAATTTGTCCTTAATTTCTTCTCTTCCGAGTCTCTCCCAGAATGATTCCAACAGGAATACATGCTCAGAAGCTTCTGCAGTGTCTATTCCAAAGACTAGAATCCAAACTCTGGCTTCCACTGTGTTTGATCTTTAGTCCAATTTAGGGATTTGAGTTTTTTTGGGTTTCTAATGTGGTTTCCTTTCTGCTTCTATTGTTGTTTGTTTTTCATTCTTCTTTATGCTTATCTAAGGTTTAGTCTCTCTTCCTTTGCCGCTTTCAAGATTGATATCAAATAATCTTCTCCCACTATTTCACTCCACAAAATATTATGCTCTTTCCTTCATCTCTTTGCGCTCTCTCCTTGTTACTTCTCTTCACTTTGGTGCAGTAGCTCTTGTATCACAAAATCTTTTACTTTTACACCTTAGTCGGATGGGTCCTGGTCTAAGCATTGCAAATTTTCTAAACAAGATTTCAACATTTGGTTGTCAATGATATTTGATTAATTATTGACCTAATTTCTTTGCGTAAATTTGAATTCACTTCCCTCTTGCTATCTTCTTTGTCTTTCCTTAACACGTTGATGCTAAAAAAAATACACAATCAAACCCAGAAGTAAAATTTCATGACAAATGGATTGTGGAAATCTGATAATGTTAATTGTTTAAGCTTTTATTAATTAAAATTTCTAAATAATCATCGTTTATGGATATAGCACCTTATCCAAAGTTTATTGTCATTCTTTAAACCCATCAGCTAAATTAGTTGTAATGTTAACTAAATCAGGTTTGCAGAAGTTGTATGCTACTACATCCCCCTATTAGCAAGCTTTGAGGTACTTGATTATTCATGATCTTTCAAGATTGCAAGATAGCCTTCCAGTTCCTACCAATAACAGACTCATTTTCTCCAAGGTCTTCTCCTTCCTTCTACTATCTTCTCTTTTTCCAGCAACACCACCAATGGCACGCTCTAACCTTGACTTTGTTATCAGTTCCATTCTTCTTTGTATTTCTCTAATCTCTCCATCACTTGTCTCTATCTTATCTCCTCTCCATTTGGGTTGGCCATTCTACCTTTCTCTCAACGCCAATTTGTTCTTTTCTCTCTCTTGAATTTATCTTGTCTCCTTTGCCCATGGGTGTTCTTGGTTTGGTATTCTATTACTCCTTTGTCTTGCCCAATGGTCATTATATGGTAACTTCCTTAATAGTCACATTTTTTCATAGGTCTCTTTGGATCCTCCTTCCTTTCCATTTCCCATCCACCTGGCACGTAACCCCTCACACATAGCAAACATCAAGTGGAGAGATTTTGTGGTTTACAATGTTTGTTTCATCGATTTTCTTTGTTTCTAGATCCAATACAAGGTTTGAATATGAAAAAATTTCCGATAAACCTCAACAAAACCTAACCAAGGTCTTGGCAACACAACCAATGTTAGCAAGAAACTTAAAGGATGCAAGTTTGTGTTTTGTATGTTAAGGAATTATGGTGTTATAGTCTTCTTGCACCGGACTAAATCTTATCTAGACAAACAAGGAATTATTTTCGAACCTAAGATTAGTTGTAAATCAGAAAAATAACATAATGTAATAGATCAAAATTCAAAGTATTTTGTATTCATTGTATTTAATCGTACATTACATCACTTATATCTCTTTCTCTCATATATTCAACTTATCCTATTCACCATTCTAGTTACTATATTCCATATTTCTCCTTCTCTTCTACTAGTAAATGGATCTCATTATCTAGAGCACATTCTACATTCCAGATCTCATATTCTGAAAAAATCTTGTGGCGAGATGCAACATTTTCTTTCGATTTGTCTGTGCACCCTATTTCCCTACCAATAGTAGGTCTTTTTAGGGCTGCACATTTTATTAGGGTTTCACAATCTTTTTCCTTTTCTGAATTTTTGGAGTAGTTAAACACAATTTGATGTGAAAAACTTATGCCAAACCAGGTCAAAGAGTTATGTGTTTCCTGATTTTTGCAAGTAAAAACTTGAGAAGTTGGTTGATTCCTAATTAACCACAAATAATTGTGATTTTTCCAGTTCGTCACTTCTATGCCGTAGATTGCTTGACCTCGCAAATGACAATATCGTTCATTCATTCATTCAATCAAAGTCGATCTCATCGAGGAAGAAGCTCTCGATGGATTGATCATGAAGGGTGACCATTTTTCTCCACCAACCAATCTCAAAGCTCCTTCATCACTCTACCACCAAGTTTTGGAATTCACAAATCTTAAACTAAGATATTTGATTTGGCCAAGAGGTATTGATTAATGGCCAGCTTATGAAAGATAGAATTGTTTCTTTCCTTGCAGATTTTCTATAAGATCGAGAAACCCACTAAAGAATTTATTACTAGGTAAGATTTCAAAGGTTCTTGATAGGAAGAAAGAAAGGAGAACATGATGTAGGGCTACCCATTTTATTGGCATAACACAACAAAGTTATCCAAGTAAACTAACAACAAAGTAGCATGGTTTGTGGTGTCTTTTTCTTTGTGGCAAGAAGCACAAAACATAGGTCCGCCAAACAGAATTTTTCTCTACTTCCACAAAGTTCATTAATGGGGAGACATGTAGCAGTGAGGACGACCGAGGGATGACAATGAGGCATCAATCAGGGGGTGGAGGGAGGGATGCTAATATACAAATTGAGGTAAGTTGAAATCCCCAAGACAAAATCTACAATATAACATCAATGTGAGTGCTCCATGAAAGGCAAGCTATTTTTCACAAAAGTAAAGGTTGCAATCAATATGTAATGGCATATTCCATGTTAAAAGTGAACTAGCGACATCCCCAACAGAGGTGACACAGGTGGTGGTATCATGGGGGGGAAAGTTTCCCACGAATCCCCAAGTCTAGGTCTTTTGGTGGGGATGCGTCCCCTTACTAAATCATTTCCCTTCGCAAGACTTCTCCTTCGCCCATACATTTGAAAAAGAGAAATATGTAATTCCCAATGGGTTTGTAGGGTTAACATATGTCCATTTTGTTGGTTCCCAACATCATAGGTTTGCCAAACCCTAAGAATATACTAGGTTCAATTATCAAGTTCAACTCCTAACTTTGGCCAACAAATAAGATTAATCAAAATGATCAAATTCCCCTACACTTCTAGCTTTACTAGACCATGTGCACCTTATCATGATTAAGAACATTGAAAATTCTTGTGATCTATCTTCTATCTCTATCTCAGAATGGCATGAACTCCTAAAATAGATTAGTCGATAGGATTGCTTACTACTCCTACCCTGCTACTCTTCCTGTTGAATAATTGCCCAAAATTAAATGATAAACAACAATAAGGAAAACATAAAACATATACAAAATATACCAGAATATATCCTAGGAAAAACCCCTCTTAAATGAAGGGAAAAACCCAACCACCAAAAAAAGATCTCCTTTATTGATAATTAAATATTCAAGTGTCCAATGGCTTTTGCTAAATGCGATATATATAAAAAATAGAGAGACGCTTCACATTACAACCGAAGGTCTCTTCGTATTTCCATGCCTCAACGCATGTTTTATGACACGTCTTTATATTTAATATAACGATTTATCATAAATGTCCTTTTCAATTGAAGGTGACCATAACTGTCTCAACACCGAAATATAAAGATCTCTATTGCAGCTACAAACTCCAACACTTCCCACTCCTAAAACCTTTTACTTCACTTCTAATTCTTCTCTTTCATTTAATACGTTTAAATATTGCTATAGATCAGTGCCTTCTCTTCCTTTGGGTAACAAAGTCACTTCCTTATGAGATCTTAATGTATAACTTGTATAGATCTGCTAATTATTGAATTCTTCATACAAGATCATATTACTTATGCCACCATAACTATCCACTTGAATTTAACTCCTTGAGAAGACCAATCAGACAAGCTATATAAAGAACTTAATTCCTTCAAATGATTTAAAATATACTTGATATCTAAATCAATCTAGCATAAATAACTTCTTGTATAAGAATTTAAATAGCATATAATTGCTTGAATTGAAAACCACAAAGAACTGTAATCATAAGAAAAAGATCTGTTTGCCTATATCCAATCTTTGGTTTCTCTTTTATAAACACAAGGGAACCCATTTGATTGGTTACATCTATTGCTTTCAGAACGATACAACTTTTCATTTAATTAGTTATTTAGCAAGCTTATAAGTTTTCCCATAAAGTAAAGCAACTAGGGCATTTACAAATTATTCATTCAGATTAATCACTTGATCTCCTCATTTAACAAATGAAATCTGTCTTAGCATAATCATGATAGACATTTGTGTTGGTAGGTGATGTGCTTCATGGTGTATTTACCACGTTAGCAAATAACACTCAGGCACAAGAAAAATAACACCTTAGTGGTATTTTAAAATATAGAATGAATTGTCCCTATCAATTGCAACCAAATCTCTACTTTCCTTCCTTTACAGAATCTATCAAGTTATCCATAGTCCCCTATCTAACATACCACATTCTATATATAGGTGTGCTAATTGTACTTGTCTAGATGACATCTCTTTAAGGCACTTTTTAAACACCTCACAAACATTATTTATGCTTTCACAATTTACATGTGTACCTCTGTATTGGTTCCATTTCATTTCACTGGCATAACATTGCACTGAACCTCGATTCTGGCACTCTATCAAACAATTCCCATGCACCTCATGCTTTCACGAATTCCCATTTTGTGTTTTAAAGCATCCATTTTAGCATATTTTGCAGACTATTTCTTTTGGGACCTCCTTGTTCCCATTGGCAAGACACAATACCTAGAACACTTCTTAATATCTCTGCAATTACAAAAGTTTTGTCGATGACTTATGTTTTACGAGATTTTTATTTCCGTGAGACTCTCTTATTGTTTTCCCAATGAGCGACTACCCCTTCGAACCACTTTGGTGAATGTTGGTATTTTGTTCCAAAATTCCAATTTCGCGCACAAACAAAGATCATTCCCAACATTTGACAAATTCCTTCTTATTACGTCTTGATGGAACTCCACAGCTATACCATCAAATCAGGTCTAACCATGTGCATTAGGGTGTTCGTATTTATTTTCTCTGTACTGTGTCGACAAGTCAAGGAGTCAGGAAAAAACACTATCTCATATTTTTTATCTTGTTCAGGAGTTAGGATAGAAGCCCTACTTGCCAACAATGTCGAGTAGTCAAGACAGTACCAAAAAAATTTAACCACTTCCATCCAATTCATCATTTCGAACAAAGGCCTAACTTGTCGACACTATAGGATGTTGGGTGTTTGGGACCGATCACAAACCTCCATGCATACCGTGCAATTCATGATTATGTCAGACTATCCACCGGGAAACAAAATGTACTTCTCTCCGGTAATACCTCCATTGGCATGACTTGTTGGTTTGATGTGACCTCGAGCATCTTTGCAAACCACTTGATTTCTTCGATGAGTTTTCCTGTCTAGGAGAGATACCTAATGTCCTCCCAATAATATATATTTGCTCCCCCCGAACTCTTTGATCACTATGAAGAAATCAATTTCTCCCTAATATGCAGGATGTGTCCAATAAGAGAATTTCACATTATGTCACATCAATTGAGGAGACATCAATAAAGTCTCTCCAATATGGGTTTTTTTCTTTCCTATAGTTTCGTCCATTTGGTATACACAATCAGAGAAAAAAGCTATATGATAAGAGCTATACCATTGATTTTCAAAAGGGATAAAGGAAAGTAGTATGAAGATTATAGCGGTGATTAGAATAGTAGTGGGAAGATTACGACAATGGTGGGAAAATTTATGTGAAATGAAAGGTGATATGATTGAATAGCTCCTTATTTTGTAAGGTGCTAACACACTGTCAACAAAATAGCTTCTAGTACATCTATAAATTTCAAAGCTCAATTTGTCGAGAATATAAATAAGGAATATTTTGAAGAACTACACAAGCTCAAGATGATGAATATTAGAGGCAATTGAAGCCATCCAATACCTTCACAGGCCCTAGTTTGTAGTGACCCTTCACCTTTTAGGTTCAATATGAAATGGGACTGAGTTCTTAAATTTGTAAGAGTTATTTGAATGCTCTGATATGAGTGTATCTTTGATCCTCTATTGTAGACTGATTCTCCTTTAGATTTAAATGATGACTTCTATAGAATGTCCTAGTGGACTTTTGTCTTTTGTGGACCTCTAATTTATATTTTACCCAATAGAACTTGAAGGAAATATCTAGTATCTTCACAATTCCCAATTTTACTTTAATGTTATTTCTTGAACTATTATCTGACAACTCAACTAGAAGAGGTAAGCTTCCATATAGTTCTGATCAAATAGATCTTATCATTGCTTTAAAAATAGAAGACTCGATATTATTTCTAATATGACAAGATATGTCAAACAAATATGGATGTATGTATTTATGCCTATATCGATATTCTTCGATATAGTCTAATAATATATATCTATGGTTGCTATTACCCTATTTTCAATTTGATTATTAATGTGAGCCTTGAAATACTAGGTGACTAGATATATGTACTAATCTATAATTTGGTGTCGTTGCTATGGTATTCCAATTTCTGCCCATTATATTAAATGTGCTTTGATTTCTGGTTGATGCTCGTAGCTCTGGTCTTACCACACTGGCCTGCGGCTTGTCTGACATTTCCCCACATAAATGGTGATTGGTTGTGACTCCACTTCTTGTGTATGCTCTTCTCAGGGTGCGGCTTATATATTTTGGAGTCTTTGTCTTGCTCGATGTGTTTGAATGGACTTCCTTCTAAATCGATGGTCTGACTTGCTCAAGCTGATTGGTGTCGTTATTGATTGTTCCAAGTGTTCACGGTATTTGCGTATTCCTTATTCCTAGTTCTATTGGATATTGGGACGATATTGATCCCTGTCTTGCTCAGCTTGGTGTTCGGGAGCTGCTTGTTCCTTTCCAGATGTCTTTGCCTATACGCGGATGCTCTTGCCAAAGTTTGTTGGGCTTCCTCACATTGATCTTCTGTTCTGTCCGAGCATTATGCAATTGCGTTTGGTGACTCCCGCACAAAGTTTTGGTGTCCAATGTTCATGTCCCCCCTCAATAGAAGAATGCTTCTTTTATTGTATGTCTTCTCCATTCAAAACATTAAGATGCATTACAACAGTGGCGTCACTTGTATCCTTAATCACATCATTTTGTATTTAGTGCTTTTGGCCAATATTAAGAATGCCTAGCCTCGAATGACCGATAGAAGTAAAATCATTTGTTATTTGAAATATATCTTTCACTTTGCTATTGATCTTTTAAATATTGTTGTTATTATCTTATAATTATTAACTATGTCATATTTATAATAGATTTATTTCTATTTTAATGTTTATGATTATTTTTTTAGTTAATTTATTGATTTATTTATTTAATTATAATTACTATATTATTATATTAATAATATAGTTAATTTTATATTATTAACATGGCTTGAGCTCCATTTAATTTAATTTAAATTCTATTTAATTTTATTTCTTATTACTTAATAATATTTTATTATTTTATTATTACTAGAAATGGGGACATGACATAGTCCCCATCATGATGCATCTAATAGTTTAAGAAATACCTTCCTCGAGAAGCGTAAAAACCTTATTTTCGACCCACATACAAGGGTATGTGTATGGACTCATGGAGCACGCCCTAATCATAATTCCTTACTTATCTTAGATAATTCTTCCGACTCCAATGGGTGTCTAGAATTCCCTTAGAGAACCCATTAAATTTGAGCTTTCAAATCCCTTAATTCGTAAATACTCAATTCACTAAGAATCTATCAATCCCAAGTTCCTAACTCTCCTTACCCCAGTAGTGATAGAACATAGAAAATATATGTTAGGACTTCGATTGTTTTGAAAATGCATATACTTAAGTATTTTACAACAGATCATAAAAAGTTAATAAACTTTTAAATAGGGAACTACTTAACAATATGTATTTATTGTGTTGTACAAATTTTAATTCAAACAATGAAGCCCTTTATTCATATTTAGTGACAAATTTTAGAGCCTATGTCTCCTATGGGTTCTTTTTTCAAATTTTATCTTCTCTAAACTCAAACTTGAATTCAACTAAGAAATTCCTACTCAAAGTTGTGACAACCGAATCTTGTGATATGATGTACCATGTTAGATTTTGAGTCATAAAAATAGGCAACGCCTTGACCACTATACTTGTTGACTTTCCCTTTCTTTTACAATAATTGCTCGCTATCTTGAGTTTCCTATCCCTTGTTTTCTTTTGGGTCATCTGTGCATCAAATCTGCACTTAATCTGCATGTAAATCCTGATGAAATCCATCATTGAAGATATCAAATCCCATATTCTATAGTATTCTGTTAACTATGATAACAGTATATAATGTTGTTGTTAGTGATTGTTATTTTATTCTGTCATCAATTCCATTTTGTGCTTTGTTGCATATCAAAAAAGAAGTGCACATACACTATACATCAGATTTAAGTGTGAAGCATCACAAAATCTAATCTCTATCTTCAGATAACAATGTAGTCTGAGAATCCTAAAGAATTTAAAGCTGAGCGTTTCCACCACATCTAAAATTCATTCTTCTTTTTTAGTATTTTCCGTTGCTGCTGAAACTTTGATCACATGGATTATGTGTCTAGACCCAACCAATGGATTATCCTATTTAGGGAATCCCTACTTTTTCTCCTGTGAAAACTCTAAAGATGGAAACTCATTAAGAGATTTTTCCTGATATCACCCTGCTGTAATATTCCTGTTATAAAATAAATCATTTATCAAACTATTGTTATTGGGCCGATTAATTTAATATATCTCGGACCCATTTTTATTTTTTTTCCGTAGTTTGTGTCGTCATCAGCTACCTTTGTACACCCTTGGAAAGTTTTCCCAACGGGTATTTAAGCATGGCTTGTAAGTAGTCTTAGGGTATGCATTTTGGATTATTTATTTATACTGTGAGTTCCTATTGGAGTTCTGGATTGTTCGCCATTTTGGAAGTGAAAGATCTTCCCTATTTGGCTTGTTTCCGGTTTCGATGAGATTCAACCCTCACCCTATTCCGTCACCTGTAATACTTCGCTCGGATTTCGCAAAATCGGAGCACCATCATATTGCGAATTAGAAAAATCATTGTGCTTAACGTGATCTAACTCTCTTGGTGTTTAGTGAATGAAATCTATGGCAAATGTTTTGTGTTTTCTCTCCATATTCTATACGTTCAATTGCATGCATTTCTATACACTCCAAATTCTGTACATCACCCAGTGAAATCTTCCCTTCAACAAACCACATAGTCTTCAAACCGTATGGCCCCCAATTCTCAACCGTACAGCGTCCATTCCTCCACCATAAGGCCTCATTATAGCGTACAGCCAACTCCCCTAGACACCATATGGCCTAGTTAGGCTCCCACCATACGGCCTTCTTGTTAATCTCCCATTGTAAGGCCACACCGCATTCTTCTCCCTCACCATACATCAACGCAGTCATACAGTACGGCCCTATTTCCTCCCACATCATACACCAGCCCAATCATACCGTACGGCCCTATCTTATACAATATGGCCCCTTCTAATTGCATTTGGCAATCACCATACAGTAGCTCTTGCCATTAGATACCAACGTACAGACATCTTTGATGGCCATCTCTGGCAAAAGCCTTAAATCATCTCCTTGTAGGGTTGTCAGGAAGGACAACAAAACATTACAGTGGTATCAGAGCGCTTTGATCCTGCCAGCCTATGAACAATGAATGAGAGTTTATAGCCGGAAGAGACAAAGAACCCATTCCATTAATAGAATGGCTGCCGAACTAGAACCAACAGCCGCCGAACTCGTGGCACTACTGAGAGAACTTGCAAAGAATCAGGCACAAATCACCGATACTCAGCGACTCATGGAAAAGACTCTCAAGAAGTTGGTAGACAATAAAATATTCGGAGAACAAAATGGTCACAGCGCAGACTCGGTGTCGGGTAAAACAAACCCTCATCTAGCACGCTCTTGACCTTCCATGCCATCTTTTCAGACACCACAGGGAGGGAAACAACCAACCTTTGAAGAGATGCAAGAACAACTAAAAAAAGACTGGAAGAATGTGAATTTTGAGGAAGATATATCCTACAAAGATTACGCGGATCTAAGAATGAGATATTCGGGAGGTGGAAACCGAGGATATTTTAACGATAATCTCAAAAGAAAGTTGAGTAAAGTAAATCTGTCTCCATTTGACGAATCCAGATCCATATCTCCGCAAGCATGGTTAATGAAGGCCGATACATACTTCCAACTGAATCCTATGCTAGAAGAAGAAGCAATCAAATTTGCAACACTGCACTTGGAGGGAGTTGTGCATGAATGGTGGCATCACGACACCATCACACTAGGGCATGATCAAATAAATACTTACATAGAATTCACTGAGAGATTAATAGATCAATTTGATGGTAAAGATCCGGAACTCAATTTCAAAGATTTGGCATAGCTGAAGCAAACTGGATCAGTCGACCAGTACATTGCGGAATTTCAAAAACTCTTTGTTTTGGTCACGGGCGTTTCTGAAAGAAGACAGATAGTGCTCTTATGGACGGACTAACAGAACCACTGAAAGGTTGGGTAAAAGGGTTCAATCCTGCCACCCTATCGAAAGCTATTAAGAAAGCAAGGAGCGTGGCATCATCATCGACGTCATCCTCTTGAAGTTACTCACACCCCAAACTATCGGCATTTCCAAAGGACAAAGATAATAAACCTCTGCCTAGGAAGCCATCATTGGATGAAGCTACCAAACAGGAACTCCGAAGGAAGAGATTATGTTTCAACTGCAAGGGACCTTGGGAACCTAGCCACAGATGCCTTGGAAAAGGAAAAATACACTACATCGAGGTCATGTCCGATGATGAGGGTGAACAGGAAGAAACACTTGCCAAAGACAACCAACATCACGACGACACCAAAATGGTTAGTTTGAACCATACGGAAAGCATTGCAACGTTGGTACGACGCAGAGGAACTATCGCCCTAGCCAATAGCCCAAGGTGCACAGTGTTTCGTCTACGGGGAACCCTTCAAGGACAAAGGATTATGGTGATGCTCGATAGCAGAGCTATGCTAAACTTCATAAACTCCTCTCTGGTGAAACAAAGAGGTCTACCTACGGAGAAGCACGCAGGATTTCCGGTCAAGGTTGCCGGAGGGACTCTCCTGCCCTGCACACACCTTGTTCCTCAGCTAAGTATCACAATGGCAAATCATATGATAACCGAAGATTTCTTCATAGTGGACCTTGATGATATGGAGGTTATTCTAGGCATACAGTGGATGGAGACTCTTGATGAATACACTCAAAGTTTCAAATGGATGGACTTCACTTTTGCTGTCGATGGAAAGAAGGTTGTTCTTCGCAGAATGGCAAATGAAGGTCCGAAGGAAGTTTCTACAGATTGGATGGAGGCAATTTTTCGGCATGATGATGTTGCGTGGGTTGCACATTGTTTTGTCTCAGCGGAACCTTTAAAAGGACAACGGACACCTCCCCAAGATGATGATCTCCAGAATATTTTGAGTAAACATGATAAAGTTTTCATTGACATTCTTCCTGGCATACCACCTCATCGAGGGTTTGAACATACTATCGAGTTGGAAGCTAGAGCCAAGCCGGTCATAACCACACCCTACCAACATCCCAAGAAATTCAAAGATAAGATCGAAAAGACTATTAAGGAACTGCTGGAGAAAGGATGAATCTGTCCTAGTTCTAGCCCCTTTGTGTCATCAGTAGTATTACTCAAGAAGGATGGGACGATGCGCATGTGTGTGGACTACCTTGCGTTGAACAAAAAAAATAAAGAATAGATATCCCATTCCAAAGATAGATGAGTTGCTGGATGAATTACATGGCGCAATCTATTTTTCAAAAATAGATCTTCGTTCCGAATACCATTAAATATGCACGAGGGATGAAGACGTAGAAAAGACAGCTTGTCATTGTCACTACAGACATTATGAATTTCTGGTCATGCCATTCAGATTGACAAATGCACCTACTACATTCCAATCATGCATGAATCGCATCTTCAACAAACAATTGCATAAGTACTTATTGGTATTTTTTGATGATCTTATTTATAGCAGGACATGGGAGGAGAACCTAAAGCATCTGGATGAAGTCTTAAGGATCAGGGAGGAGCAATCTTTGTTCGCCAAGCAATCCAAGTGTGAATTCGGTATGACAGAAATATTGTACCTGGGGCATGTTGTCAGTAAATACGGAGTTCAAGTTCATCAAGAGAAGATTCAGGTTATCCTTGATTGGCCTCCCCCAAAATCACTCATAGATTTGCGAGGGTTTTTCAGATTGTGTAGCTATTACCGGAGATTCGTTAAAGGATTCTCTCAGCTCAGCACACCCTTAACAGATCTGACAAGGGGTCTTTCTAGTGGAACGAAAAGGCACAACTCACTTTTGATAAACTGAAAGAGGCAATGAGCACCTGTCCCGTACTTGCATTACCTAATTCTACTCGACCATTCATTCTGGAGTGTGACGCATCCGGAGAAGGCATTCGCGCAGTACTGATGCAAGATAGACACCCCATAACTTATGAGAGCAGTAAGCTTACACAAACAGAACGCTTATATTCCATCTACAACAAAGACATGTTGGCCATCGTACATGCACTAACCAAGTTTCGACAGTATCTGGTGGGTGTCAAGTTTGTCGTCCGTACAAATCACAATAGTTTGAGATATTTTCTAGACCAACAGGACTTGAACAAGAGGCAACAAAAATGGGTAAGCAAGATTCGGGCTTTTGATTTTCACATTGAATATGTGAAAGGGAAGAACAACGTGGTTGCAAATGCCTTGTGTAGAAAACCCACCATCTGCTCACTAAACCAGATTTCAACTAACTAAAAGGCACATCTGTTGGTAGAATATTAAAAAAACACATTTGCCTATGAGCTAATGGATGGCAACACCCAGGATGATTGGTACAGAGTGGTGGATGACATCATCTACTATAAGAATCGGATATTTTTAGTGCCGGAATCCAAATTGAAATAAAAAAATTTTGAAGGAAATACACGACTCACCCTTGGCAGGACACCCGAGTTTCCTCAAAACTTACAGAAGTCTCTGAAAGAGGTTTTCATGGAAAGGACTTAAAGGGGATGTGTTGTAGTATGTAAGAGAGTGCGCGGTCTGCTAGCAGAACAAATCCGAACATACTCTACCTATCAGGTTACTGCAACCATTGCCAATTCTAGAACATAAGTGGGAAAGTATCTCGATCGATTTCATAACAGGGTTTCCCAAGGTGAACGAAAAGGATTGTATTTTTGTGGTGGTTGACAAATTGACAAAGTACGCACATTTTTTCGCCATCCCCTCAGGTTTTCAAGCTGCACAAGTTGTTGATCTGTTTTTTAGAGAAGTCTTTCATCTACACAGATTACCCCGAAACATTGTCAATGATTGGGATGGGCGATTCATTAGTATCTTCTGGACAGAACTATTTCGATTGGCAGGGACTAAATTGTCACCAAGTACTAGTTACCACCCTCAGATAGACAGACAAACGGAGATTGTGAACAAGTGGCTCGAAGGATACCTTCGAAACTATGTTTCGGCACAACAAGGGTCATGGGTCAAGTGGATACATCTAGGAGAATATTGTTACAATACCATGTATCACATGTCCATCGGGATAGCACCATTCACAGCTCTATACGAGTACGAATCCCTCTCCTTCATCGACACAGTGTTGGGAGACAATCATGCACCAAAGGCAAGGAACTGGCTTCAGGAGGGACAAGACATCCTATGATACCTGAAGGAAAACTTAGAACGGGCACAGAATCAACAAAAGATGTACGCCGACAGACACCGAATGGAGAGGAGTTTCGAAGTAGGGTTTTGGTTTATCTCAAGCTCCAGCCATATCGACAATCCTCATTGAAGGAAAAGGGAAAAGAAAAATTGAAGCCACGCTTTTATGGCCCCTATCGTGTAGTCCGTCGCATTGGTGAAGTCGCTTACGAGCTTAAAATTCTGGAGGGAAGTCGTAATCATAACGTCGTTCATGTTTCGTGCCTGAAGAAGGTCGTAGGGAAGAAAGTCACGGTAGCCACAGACCTTCCACCACTCAATGAAGAAGGAAAGCTGATATTGGAACCAGCCGAGATCATCGAAGTACATGAGAAGACTTTGCAGAACCGCAAGGTGAAGGAATATTTGGTGTGGACGATGCTACGTGGGAGGGCGAGCACATTCTCCAACACCCGGCATTGCATTTTCTTGAGGACAAGCAAAATTTGAGACGGGAGGACTGTAATATTCTCGTTATAAAATAAACCATCTATCAAAATATTGTTAATGGGCCGATTGACTTAATATATCTCGAACCCATTTTTATTTTCTTTCTGTAGTTTGTGTCGCCGTCGGCTATCTTTGAACACCCTCAGAAAGTTTTCCCAACGAGTATTTAAGCACGGCTTGTAGGTAGTCTTAGGGTATGCATTTTGAATTATTTCTTTATACTACAAATTCTTGTTGGAGTTCTAGATTGTTCGCCATTTCGGAAGTGAAAGATCTTCCCTATTTGGCTTGTTTCCAGTTTCGGTGGGATTCAACCCTCACCCTATTCCGTCACCTGTAATACTTCGCTCGGATTTCACAAAATCGGAACACCATCATATTGCGAATTGGAAAAATCATTGTGTTTAAAATTTTAATGTGATCTAACTCTCTTGGTGTTAAGTGAATGAAATCTGTGGTAATCGTTTTTTGTTTTCTCTGCATATTCTATACGTTTGGTTACATACATTTCCATACACTCCAAACTCCGTACATCACTCAGTGAAGTCTTCCATTGGCAAACCACATAGTCTTCAAACTGTACAGCCCCCAATTCTCAACCGTACGGCCTCTATTTATCCACCGTACAGCCTCATTATAGCGTACAGCTAACTCCCCCAAACACCGTATGGCCTAGTTAGGCTCCCACCGTATGGCCTTCTTGTTAATCTCCCACCATACGGCCACACTGCATTCTTCTCCCTCACTGTACATCAGCACAGTCATACCGTACGACCCTATTTCCTCCCACACCGTACATCAGCCCAATCATACTGTACGGCCCTATCTTATACAATATGGCCCCCTCTAATTGCATTTGGCAATCACCATACAGTAGCTCTTGCCATCAAATACCAGTGTACGGACATCTTTGACAGCCATTTCTAGCAAAAAACTTAAATCGTCTCCTTGTATGTTTGTCAAGAAGGACAACAAAACATTACACCTGCTTCCAATCTTTCTCTTCTATTCCTTAGCTCTTTGCAAGCTCACAAAAGGCATATCGGCTTTGGTACCATGTTAATTATTTGTGTGTAGACTAATTCAAACACATATATCAATTGAAGTAAAGAGACAAAGTACCAAGCCTAACACATCTACCTTGGGGGAGCACTCTTAAAATACAACATAATGTACAACAAAATTCTGTGTACAAATGACTTTTCATGTGATTTGAACCTTCACCTGCACCTCTTGTTCCTTCACATTCTCATCCTTTTGAATTCAATATTTCTCGCTATGTTATTTTGTCAAAATCCCTAAAATAGAAGTTATTTCTCCAACATACTACCATACATAATCCTCAATTTTGCTATTTAAATTTTGTTGTCGTAAATATGAAATATCCCAAACTCAAATGTTGTCTCAAATCTGATTTGGTATTCAAATTTTCACAATATTTGCTTCATTTCATTGTAAAATAACAACATGCTAACATGCAAACTAAAAAATGCAAGGAAAAAAGTGATTTCAAAGACAAATATATTGAAAATCATTATGATACAAAACATGCATGGTTGTCAAACATATTGTTGTTACAATGCTAGTTCATGCATAATATTTACATGCAACATAACCATATGATTCCACTCCAATATCATCAAGCCCCTGTGAGATATGATCATTTGTAGCATAAGGAAGAAGATTGAATGACATGCAAGAAGAGTGGAGCTGCTGCTGTGAGCATACCCACAAATAATTGCTGCAGTATGAGGAACTAAACAATGTAATGCACCCATGAATCCAGTAGCGAATCCACAAAGAGGTTTGACCTAGGTTTCTGTCCACATCACCAAACCATCTAGGGTTTCCATCCCGGGGATTTACTAGACCTTCAAGCAAAGCTTCAAGCTCATAGAGAAAAGACTCAAAATAAAAATAACAGTCTCCAGAATGCCTTCACAATTCCCTTTTTTCTCTTTTTATAATAGCCTTTTCCCTAATTTGAGATAAATACTTTATTTCGTCTCTTTTATCTCATTTCCCTCCAACAAAAACTTTATGTTGTAATTTAAATTTGTCATTATAATAATATAAGATAAGATAATAATATTAATGTCCAATAAAAGACCACAAAAGGTCTATGGGACTGAGAGTTAACAAAAAGATAGCTGACAAAAACAGGAGCACCAAACAATGTCCAAGAAAAGCAAATAAGAAACAACAAACAAGAAGAAGATAAGAGAAGTGCAAAGAAATGCCAAGGCAAAGATTCGGAGTCATTCGTTGGCAAAAAGAAATCAGTTAAAGAAGGATAAGGTTGCGAGTGGACATGAGCCCTGATCTGTCTATGTGAGCTCTTGGAGGAGTGTCGCTGACCTAAGAAACTGTTGTGGGGTCTGACAAACCTAGAATGACCAGTGGAACTGAACGGCCTTTTCACACCACATGACAAAGATAAGGGTGAGAAAAAGGCAATAATGAGTTGATCAGAGGTATGTCGCTAAGGAAGTAGTGACTGTAAAGTACTATTGCGAAGCAGGGTGGCCTCCTGAAGATAAAGTGCGAGACACCACTAGTCAATGTAACTGAAGAAAGTTGAACGAGAAAAATAGTCACGAAAATGACACTGAAATCTCCCTCTGATCTCATAGAAGATAGGGCAACGAAAAATAGCGAGTCTCTGACTCGACCTCCGCTAAAGTACACAACTGACAAATCCATTCTTCATTCTCCATATGATGGTTGGTCCAAGCTTGAAGACGATGAGAACCAACTCTGAAGGATCCCAAAGAGATACGCAAGGCATGACACCAACATCGAGATAGGTAGCTAGGACAAACAATAATCTCATCACAAATCTCCAGAAAGTGCTCAGCACAGAAGGTCATTCTCTGGCGTAAACCTCCAGGAGGGTTACTCCAGGTGGTGATAATGTATTATCTGTAGATATCAAGTCTAACATGCTCATTTAACTCCTAACATGAGGGGAGGAGATGAGCAGGGGCATCCAGCAAGAACTGATATGGAGGGAGGCGATCGATATCAATCCCAATCGAGCTCAGCAAAGAGGATGCCTGAGCATACTAGCAACGAGCTCCAGAGGTAGTATTAGAACTCGTAGTTGTAGTAGAAGGGTAATAAGCCAGGTAGGAATATCTATATCGATCTCCAATCGAACCTGCAAAACCACGAAGGCAATGAAGGAACCAAATCAGGATAAATATGGTCACAAGTCTAAAGGGATGAGCACCGAACTAAACTAAAATAATACTATGATGAGTGAACCCGTGACATATAATGATACGTCATAGAAGCAATGTTTGCACCCACTCGATCGAGGCCCAATCAGAGACAAGGAGAGAAGGCCCCATAAAGAACAATCGGTCAAACTAGAGAGTCCAAGAGAGATAGCTTGGAGGAGGTATCCTAAAAATGGTGTCTAAAACACTCTCTCAAGCATAGCAAGAGATCCCATGCCCTTACTGACTCTGGACTGAATCGTCGGTCTTATACTCAAGAGAGGCCCAGAAAACTTCACTTCTAGATACATATATGAACAAGTAATCTCAATCTCCTGTCCCTGCAAGAAGAAGTGAAGATAAGAAATCTTTAAAAAATTGAAGACCATAACTCAAGTCATACCCAAGTTAACCACAAGCTGTCACTGGTCACATAAGGAAGCTAAACCATCAAAAAGCCTTTGTAAACTCTCTGAAGAAGAAGTTAGAAGAACCATGTCATCCGCAAAAAGAAGAATCTCTGAAGGATCCCAAAGAGATACGCAAGGCATGACACCAACATCGAGATAGGTAGCTAGGACAAACAATAATCTCATCACAAATCTCCAGAAAGTGCTCAGCACAGAAGGTCATTCTCTGGCGTAAACCTCCAGGAGGGTTACTCCAGGTGGTGATAATGTATTATCTGTAGATATCAAGTCTAACATGCTCATTTAACTCCTAACATGAGGGGAGGAGATGAGCAGGGGCATCCAGCAAGAACTGATATGGAGGGAGGCGATCGATATCAATCCCAATCGAGCTCAGCAAAGAGGATGCCTGAGCATACTAGCAACGAGCTCCAGAGGTAGTATTAGAACTCGTAGTTGTAGTAGAAGGGTAATAAGCCAGGTAGGAATATCTATATCGATCTCCAATCGAACCTGCAAAACCACGAAGGCAATGAAGGAACCAAATCAGGATAAATATGGTCACAAGTCTAAAGGGATGAGCACCGAACTCAACTAAAATAATACTATGATGAGTGAACCCGTGACATATAATGATACGTCATAGAAGCAATGTTTGCACCCACTCGATCGAGGCCCAATCAGAGACAAGGAGAGAAGGCCCCATAAAGAACAATCGGTCAAACTAGAGAGTCCAAGAGAGATAGCTTGGAGGAGGTATCCTAAAAATGGTGTTTAAAACACTCTCTCAAGCATAGCAAGAGATCCCATGCCCTTACTGACTCTGGACTGAATCGTCGGTCTTATACTCAAGAGAGGCCCAGAAAACTTCACTTCTAGATACATATATGAACAAGTAATCTCAATCTCCTGTCCCTGCAAGAAGAAGTGAAGATAAGAAATCTTTAAAAAATTGAAGACCATAACTCAAGTCATACCCAAGTTAACCACAAGCTGTCACTGGTCACATAAGGAAGCTAAACCATCAAAAAGCCTCTGTAAACTCTCTGAAGAAGAAGTTAGAAGAACCATGTCATCCGCAAAAAGAAGAATGGAGATCAAGACCTGATGCAATTGGCATCCATCACCTGGGAGGGAGGAGTTCAAAAGGAAGTCCTCAAGCTCATCAATATACAAACCAAACAAAGTGGGGGAGAGAGGGCAGCCTTGTTTAACTCCAATGGTGCTATGGATCGGAACTGAGAATCCCTCAGGAATCCTAAATCTACCCACCATAGTTTTGTACAATCTCATGATAGCAGTTAGTAGCATCTCTAAAATCCCAATCACACGAAACCTCTGAAATAGAGACATCCTAGGAACGGAATCAAAAGCCTTGCGAAAATCAACAAAGCAGTAGTATACTTTCGTTGATCTATGTCTAGCCTCCTCAATAATAGCCTGTAAAGTGAAAATGTGATCCATGGTCCAATAGTTAGCATGGAAACCAGCCTGTTCTCTAGCTCTATAGCCTCTCTTGTCAAGCTCTTTGGATAACATAGCAGTCAGGGTTGTAGCATACAATTTGGCAAACGTGTGTCTAATCATGATGGTCTTGTTGTTACCAAGCTCAAAGACAGGACCGGTCTTGTGAATCGGATAAATTAGATGCCTTGACTAAGAAATATGGAAACTAGTACAAACCACTCTATTAAAGAGTATAGAGAGATAGGAGCCAAGGACTAGGACACCAAACTTGAAGAGTTCTACCCGGAACCCCTCCTCATCAACCGCCCTACTACATCTCATGGATCTGATGGCCTCATAAATGTTAGAGGGGGTGAACAAGTCTCAATAAGGAGGCAAAATGGGGTGGATAGATGGCTGCCCAGAAATGTCAAAAGAGTAGTGGTGTGAGAGGTTAGCGAGCCAAAATCAAGGGTGGAGGGCAAAGGGGGACAGTAGGGGAATAGGGTGTGCCAGAAGAGCTAGGGATTGCGAATAAGCGTGGAATATAGGGATTTACACTAAGATGCGATAAAAAGGACAGTTTCTTACAGCAAAGAAAATGGAGGTAAGAAGAACAAAGGTGAGCAAAGGCCTAGGAATGAACCTTAAAGGCGGAACACACCGAGTGATGGAAGCTTTTGCAGTCAACATCGAACCATTGTTTCATAGAGCATGTATTATGGTGTTTGTTTCTGAGGGAGAGCGAAGAGCGATGAGGGATGGAAAGGATGGCGGACTTCCAAATGGCCGCAGCTAGTAAACCAAACATGGAGGCCTCACAAGAGTCACTAAAACAAGCAGGGATAAGGAGCCTCTTAAGATGAGAGGAAAAGAGCTTACTGTCGTCATCGAGGAAGCGGAAACAAAAAGGGGGGCAGGTAGCGGGAGGCAAGAGGTGAGGAGACTAGAGAGGAGGCGACAAGTGAGGAGAAATGTGGAGAGCACTACTGACGAGAGCATGCAAGAGGAAGGCGTGAGATGGTGAAGCTATGAATAAAGGGGATGAAGGAGGGAGAGGTGAGGGCATAGTCCACAACGATGGAACACCCACAATGAGGCCAACAGGTAAAGATCTCGGAACCTGGAAAGCATGAAAGACCGTTCAAGATCACAAGTCCAGAGGACTCACAAAGTTGTAGTAAATGGCATCCATAACAGGAAATCGGCAGAAGAGCATCATCAGAAATATGTTGAAGTCCCAAAATAGTTGGATCAATCTCTAAGGTGCAGATGGAATCAAAGCATCGGTCATAAAGTGGAGTCTAGAGTTCTCTAGTCCGTGCATTGAAATTCACAAGAATGATGATGTAAAGCAACAAACTAAGAGATACACTCATAAAGGTCAACAAATGGGTCTCTATCCTCGGTACCATGAATAGCATAAGGAGAGGAAGCTAGCGGAAAGTAGCAAACAGCAACAAAAATATCTCTCTGACGGTGACTCTTGTGGTCAATACAAACCCACATGAATCTGGTATACGTATCGGAGTGGACAACAAAAGTAAAGCTGAAAATATCATTTCTAATCAAACAAGCAACACCTCCAGACCCACAAACCCCACCAGAAGCACGAACCTCCTCTCTACAAACAGATAATCACTGATAGCCTGCAAACCCCGGAAGAGGACGCATGGGACTCTCGTGGATTTCAGTGATGACCAGTTTGTCAGCACACCTCATTGCATCGTGGAAGAGACCAAGTAATGACCATAGGGAACCATTACCATTCAAGCAGTTAACAAGAGAGCAAGTGGGGGTCTCCCTCTTGTCCGACTATTGGTGAGATCGTCATTTGGTCTTGGGGACTTGTCTCGCTTCCCATCCACTAGCGAGGGATCTTGAATAGCTGCTTTGAGATTCCTAATAACTGCACATTTCCCAGCCCAACTAGCCTCTGCCACAAGACCACTAGCATATTTCAGCTCTGTTACCTATGTCTTCGTGAGATCTTCATCTAGAAAAATCTTCAAGGGGAGAGAGAACAACTTCCTCTTTGCTCTAAGAGCACGAAGCCTATTTGAAAAAGTGAGAAACTAGATGAAAAGGATGTCGTCGTGACCAATCCAGCATTTATCTAGTATGATGTCAAAGATACCAAGTTGATCACCAAGGAAAGAACGTCCAATAGAGAGAGGGTCAGAAGTAGGAGGGAGACCATGGACTCGCAGGTTGAGCTCATGAGAACGTCCCACACGTTCATCCTCTATCTTCCCCTGAACAATCTTATCCAAACTCGATAAAGGTGCAGTAGCAGCTGTGGTATTGCAGAGAGAGGCCCATGATTTCACTTTCTATTCAATTTCAAAAATCAAAGAGGAGTGTTTTGCTGCAATTTCAAATTGTTGTACTTTGATGGTATCTAACCCCTCAAGTTGCTCGATTATGGATTCCGGATGGGATTTTAAGCCTGTAGTTTCAAAAGTAAAAGTATCAAAGAAACCTTTGATTTGAGAAGTATTCGAACCTGTGGCATGTTTGAGTTATGTAATTGTCTTGCTCAATGATAGTACTTGCTCTCTGAGCATTTGATTATCCATTTCCGGCTTAGTAACCTGGTCGCAGAGCCTCTAGTAGGTCAAAGGTTGTGATTGTGATGAGCCTGCATCTCCATTTACAATCATATTCAAACTATAACTTAAACCTAGGACAATAAAAAACAAACCCTCGAGCAATGTGAACCAAACACTGAGCAACAGCGAAGGAGGTCATAACAATCAGCTACAGAGAAGACAAGGAATGAGGGCCGGAGCAATCACGAGGAGAGAAACCCTCGAGCAATGTGAACCAAACACCGAGCAGCAGCAGAGGAGGCCAGAACAATCAGCTACGGAGGAGAAGAGGAGGAATGAGGGCCGGAGCAATCGTGGGGAGAGAAAGAGAGAGAGGGAGAACAGTCGAAGGCCGAAGGCATAGATCCCGTGTGGGAGAGCCACTACAAACAAACACAAATCTGCACATTGATCAACCCGACACAGCACAAACCCCGCGTGAGAAAAACACAAACCCGTGTTTTCATCAACCCGACACAGCATAGACCATGCGTGAGAGAGCCACTGCAAATAAATTAAATATTAAAATAAAGTCACATTATTAATTTAAGTGACTTTTAATCATTCTTATTTTATTGAAGTCACTTTCAATTAAATTAATTAAAATAAAAGCTACCACTTTAATATTTAATTTATTTAGACAACTTTAAAATAATTCTTTTAATTCATTTATTTCACCAACATTTGTGGATATTACAGAATACCTCAAAATGTCATCTCCAACTCAAATATGAGCCAGCCTATATGGAAAATCAATTGAACTGCATTTGAATATAACCAACCCACCCCACACACTTCAATTTGACTTGCCCTTATAGCATCAATACATTTTAACTGATATTGATGGCTCTCAATTAGCATAAATGTACACAGATACAAATTACATAGTAAAAAGTAAACTCGAATTAGGTATTCAAGCATGTTTGCCTACTGTTAAAAACTACTATAATAACAGATTCCTTAACCCTGCCTTAACACCTAAGGCCAATCTTTAAGGCTGATGAGATATACTACAAAGTATTCAGATATTTTAAATACACTGCCCATACAAATCACAATATGAAAAACCTTTGGATGCCCTTCATAACAAGCCATTCAGTATAGCCATAATTCCATTCCCCATCTAATTGTGAGATACACCAAGTTGCTGGTTTAGAAAAGTTAAATGAAGCTTAGATACTAACAATGTAAATTATTGAAATAGACTGCATGCCTTATCATAAAGAATCAATAAATATTAAATATCAGAAAACTAGAACCCACAATGCAAGCCTAATCAGTGACAAAAATTTGGGTATGTGTCAATGTGGATGAAAGATAGAAGAGATAGGTTAGCTTATATAGCCTCCTTTCAGTGCCAAAGGTTTGAATACAAATCTTAAGATAGCTTACAATCTAGCTTTCAGCATCAGTTTCCAGAATTAATTTTGCATGCATAGCCTCACTTCATCAACAGCTTCCAGGATTATATTAAGTTATCTAGGTGACTAGATTGATATTTACAATTTAGCAGATGGAAATCCCAAAATATTTAGTACATGTGTTATTCTTTTTACCTTAAAATTTGTGTATTAGGTGTTTGGGAGCATACCAGGAACCCAGAAATCTTGGTTGACCTTGTGTAATTAGTGCATTAGACAATGATGCTTTCTAGAGTAACAATGAATATGACCATTCAAATTGAAGCAATCAGGCTACCAGTGGACAATAACTTAAGTGGATTATATAAAAGCTGTACATGTGCCTTCATTTGTTCCAATGGCAACTGCCAACAATCTCAATGAAGAATTTGGAAGGGCTTCTTTCACAATATTAGAAACAGTAGAAATGCATGTGCAAATTTCATATATACTCTTCAAGTAAATTGTTATATCATGTACAATTGTTTCATTTTGCTGTGCAGCCTCTTGTTTTGAATCATCAGAAAACTAGCATTTCTTACTCTTATTTTTTGCAATTAGCTAAAGTTGACTTGAACTGCAGGACATTCCAGTATGAGATCTACACCAAGGGCATGATACTTTCTAGTTTAAGGATAGGAGGAATAGGCACAAAAATGTGAATGGAAGAAGGCTAGAGTCTCAGAGACACTTACATTTAGGTATTAAATATTTATAATAAAAGAAAGCTCAATGTCTAGATATGTCTTGACAATAATGAAAGCATTTATTGGATACACCAATCTCTACATATATAGTTCACTATAGAAAGCAAAGCAAAATTATGCGTTGAAAGTATGCTAATGTGTTGGTCACAAAAATAATTTTATGCAAATGAACAAAAATTAATACACAAGTACAGGAGAAAGCAAACAAAAATTTTGGTAACTTACCAAGTTCATCATCAAAAGCAAGGCAATATGCTTTAAGCTCCCGATCTGTTTCTCCATTCATGCGCTGTCCAATCAAAAATGCTGCAAGCAATGATTCACTAACAGCATTTGGCCTTTCCTGGTGCTCATTAAATGGAAGTACATCTTTAAGTAGACCTGCAACCTCTTCATAACCAAGATGACCACCTGCCAAAACCTCTCTCAAAGCACCTACTAACCTCATTTCTGCATGTTGATTGCCATGAAACCGAGGCCCAACAGGAGAAGCTCCACCCATTAGAGATCCCTCTGGATCTGCTATGAAAAGTACATCTTGTGGCAAAGTCTCAGTAAGAAGTGGCCAGTATGCATTCATTGCCCGTGTTTCTCCCTCGCTCCATTGAGTGGCTTCGGGAAAAGCATTAGCCCTTATTGTCATACCTGCAAAGAATGCCCCAAGTTGTGCTGCTGAAACTCTTTCTCCATTGTTGAGCTCTCCTCTTGCTTGAGGAAGTGGGGCAACCACAAAGCAAAGACATTAGAACTAAAGAAACGAAATGCATTTCTCAATTTCTTTTAAGATTATATTTATTTTCTTCTCGTGAACATCATCAAAAGAAAAATGTACTCAATCTATTGTGCATGCCCACTAAAATGGAAAAACTGAGAAGAAGAAAACTAAACAGGCATTTCCTCTAAACCATTTCTGATATGCGAAGAAGCTTGATTATATTTTTCTAGACTCCCAACTAACTCTTTCCTCTCATAAAAAGTATAGACACAACAGTGAATTAATTATAGGTTCAACATAAGTACCGTGTTTGAATTGCTTGACAACATTTGTAGTTTGATTGTATTATCTTCTTTCAAGAAATTCGATTATCAAAATCCAACACAATTAGCTGCATCATAGGGAGTATGTTAGTGAAGCAAACCTCCTTTTAAGCTACAAATTTTAGGCTAGAAGTTAAAATTCCAAACAAATAATATCTTATTAATGTTTTTCAGATGATCAATACAAAGGTTGGTTCCTTGGGAGGCATTAAAGTTCCATTGTTATTCCAGATGTCACAGCCCAACCTCATAAGCTCTGTTCTTTTGTCAATGATAGTCTTGTCCTTAAGAGTTTGCAAACCAAACAATAACTGGTACAAATGCTGATCCATACCAAGTAGGTGGCCTAAAGATTCCAAGAATTCCTCAAGGACACTTTGGCCAATTTCATTCATGCTATTAAGGAAGCCTTCAATTTTTCTACCTCTAACTCGAGAAGCCCTAGGGTGTTTGAACTAGAGAACATGTCAATTGATCATGTGAGAAGCTTGTCACTCCAATGGTTTAGATCCATGATATGAATAAAGAAGAGGATTTAATATAGGATATGAAGAGATATGAAGAGGTTGAGACCATAGTTTTGCAACTCTACAAAAACTCTCCAACTTTCTAGGTAATCTATATTTTTGGCTGGGTGAGTTTTCACAAGTTTAACTCTTGCACTTTATAGACACAAAAAATGGACATGAAAATGTCAATGCAAGTAAAATGCTGGTTAAAATGTGTTTTCCACATGCTATTTTTGCCATAAAACCATGCATCTTCTCTTTTGAGATGTTAATTTTTAGTTTAATACTTTTTGTGATTGAATTTGACCAAAAAATATGTTTCTTTAAAAGAATTTAATTTTTAGTACTTAGTTGCCAAGTCTTTGCCAATTTTCGTGAAGTATTTACCAAGTTGAAAATTTTGGCCTTGTCATGTACTCTTTATTACGAAGTAATTGGAAAATATTTATTTGTTATTAACAATGATTAAGAGATCAATTTATACAAGAGACTGAACGATGTTTCCTTAAGAAACAATCATAAAGAATAGAAACATTCTATTCTAGAAACAGAAAACTAAATATTAGAAACATTCTAATATTTACAAAAGATTACAATAGATAACCATTAGATACTAAACAGAGATAATAGAAACTATCTATTATCGTAATACCCTCCCTTAATAGTTAATCTATCTAGAGCACAAAGCTGTCAAAAAGCGTAGAAGGCAGATTCTGTCTGCTTAAGGTGCTCCACACTGTTCAATGTGGGTTGTGAACCAGATTGCTTAGATAGAGCAGCTAAGCGCTCCCAACATTGAACCTTCATCTGACCAAACTTGCGGCAATAGTTGCATTGAATGTTCTTCCAGGAGCCTTCTGAATCTAGAGCAGAGGATGTCTACTAAGAAGACTGTTGATGGTAATTTGGAGAAAATCGAAAGAACCAAACACGATTTTTGGGGGGAAAAATCAATCAAAACCCAACATGATTTTTGAGGTGAAAAATCAATCAAAACTCAACATGATTTTTAAGGTGAAAAATCAATCAAAACCTAACATGATTTTTGAGGTGAAAAATCAATCAAAACCCAACATGATTTTTGAGGTGAAAAATCTATTACATAACATGGATCTTTTCTGCAAATGTAATAATATGGCCATTGTAATTGATATGTTCCAAATGCAGATTTGGATCTCATATAAATATGTATGGATTAAACGATGATTAAACCTTGGAGACATGTCATGTCTCTTGAAGAGACATGTCTCCAAGGTTTAATCATCATTTAATCAATACATATATTTCATAATAATAATTAGTATAATATATATATGTATATGTGTGTGTGTATGTATTGTATATGTATATATATTATATACAATATAATATATATATATATATATATATATATATACTATAATATGTATATGATATACTATATATAATAATATATATTATTATTACTTGAATACGCATATATGTATAGAAAATGATGATTTGCCAATAATAACAATGTATCTCAGATCGAATTTATCCAACTAGAGCTACAACTTTAACACTCCCTCTTAGCTAGGGAGGATTTGTAGAACACCTTGTGCTCTCAAGTATATGAAGAGATATCGACTCAATATGATATTCCTGGAATGACATATATAAGGATATCAACATAAATCAAATATATATATTAACATATATTACATATGGAATTTGCTTCAATTCACTATGAGGCTAAATTTCTCAACGCTCCCACTTTAGCAAGGATAGAATTTCAACAGTTATAATACAAGATTTGAATAGCACCTTAAGTGTGGTCTAAGATAGATCTAAATTATGGTGTCTGGCAAGATCCGGCCCGAAGAAACATAACAAACTGATTTTCATGGTGTTCAGCAAAATCTGGCCCGAAGAACCATGATGAGTTGATTATCAAGCTGTCTAGCAAAATCCAGCCCGAAGAACCAAGATAACACTTGCTCCAACACATTTTTGTGTTAGGAGATAGGTTAACTATTGATAAGATCGTCACCTTACAATAGTTACCTTCTATCCGTTATCATAACTTCTGGCACTCCGAAACAACTTAATGTAGTTTGTTATGATAACAAGTTCAGCTATTTATAAGATTGTCACCGTTCAATAGCTCTCCTCTAAATATATAAATCAATGAAAGATCGTCACCTTTCATGACATAATCACAACAACATCATGTAGTAACTCACATGATATCCACCATGAACCAAGTCAGAGGATGGACTCACCATAGCTGTTACTAGAGGTGGAACAAGGGTTTTCACCTCAATTCTATCTCATAGAGAAGAATACATTACAATAAATTTACTTAGAACTTCTCCTCATAGAGAAGATATCATTTACAAAAGATTGCACCTCAAAATTCTCCCTCTGAACATCGATTCTGGGAAGTCAGATACTCTAGTTACTTCCTCAAAAAGCTCTCTTCACCCAAGGATGCCTGTCGAACTCACTCTGAATTTTTTGATTTTCTAGTGATAAGTCAGTACTTCCCCATAATGCACTCAAAAGTAGGCCCATCAAAATCATGTAGTCACACATTTATTTCTAGACTCCCTCTGAGTGTCAATCTTCTAAGCTCCCGCATTGTCTTCAAAGAAGTGGCATACTCCCTCTTAATGTAAAAGAGAAATTAGAGAAGAGAGAGCTCTAGTTACCCAAGTTGAGAAGAAATTAGATTGGATAATTGATAGTGGATGTTCACATCACATGACTGGTGATATGAACAAGTTTGTTAAGCTTAGAAATCATGATGGAGGTATTGTTAGAGTTGGTAACAATGCAGCCCGTCATATTATAGGAATTGGATCTATTACTCTTGATGGTAAAACTAACACTGATGATGTTTACTTTGTTGATGGTTTGAAACATAATATGTTAAGTGTTGGACAGTTGGTAGACAAGGGATATTTGTTGCAGTTCACAGAGAAGACTTGCATTATCAAAGACAAAGATGGTAAGTTGATTAGTACTGGAACTAGATCCAAAGGTAGTGTATTTCAGTTGAATCCTATTAAAATAACATGTTTAGTTGCAAAAGTTGATAACAGTTGGTTATGGCATAGAAGGTTCTGTCATATAAACTTTGATAATATTGTGAAGTTTAACAGTACATTTGCAATGAGAGATTTGCCTAAGATTATTGAGCCTACTAATGTTGTCTGCAAAGAATGTATTTTGGCTAAACAAAAGCAAGTGTATTTTCCTAGCAAGAAGTTCTCTACTATAGAGAAATTAGAGATTGTTCACACAGATCTAAGTGGTCCGACAAGAACCAGAGGATTCTATGGTAAAAGGTACTTTATGATTTTGTTGATGATTTCACTAGAATGATGTGGGTAGCATTTCTTAAAGAGAAGTCTAAAGGTTTTGAGAAATTTAAGATATTTAAGAACAGAGTTAAGAATGAATCTGGTGTCTTGAATAAATGTTTGAGATTAGATAGAGGAGGAGAGTTCACCTCTAGAGAGTTCAACATGTTCTGTGAAGAGAATGGAATCAAAAGACAAATATCTTCACCAAGAACACCTGAACAGAATGGGATTGTTGAAAGAAGAAACAAGTCAGTAGCAGAAGCAGCAAGAGCGATGTTATTTGAGAATGATGTCTCAAAGACATTTTGGAGAGAAGCAACTAACACTGCAGTATATAATATACTTTGAACAGAGTACAGATTATTAAAGGTATGAGCAAGACACCTTATGAGTTATGGTTTGGTCATTCACCATCAATCAAGTATTTCAGAATATTTAGAAGTAAGTGTTACATTAAAAGGGATAATGATATTGTTAAGTTTGATCCTAGAAGTGATGAAGGTATGCTTCTTGGTTACTCATTGAAAAGTAAAGCATATAGATGTTTCAACTATATAACTAAGACAATAGTTGAGTGCACAAATGTAAGGATTGATGAAAACTTTGGCACTAAAGAGAAGATGGTAGATTATAATTCTGATGAAGAAGAAGACAATTCTGGAATTGTTAGACAAAATGTTGAAGTCCTTTTTGAGACTAACAATGACTTGCAGAATGATGTATCTATTGAACATAGAGAAGAAAAGAGATCGGAACCTAGAGAAGAGATAAAAGTTGAGATGTCAACTCCTACCTCCAGCAAAAACATGAAAAAGAATCACCCTCCTAAGCAGATAATTGGGAGCAAGGATAAAGGTGTGATGACAAGGAATAGGGTGAACACGGAATTATGTCTGATTTCTCAAGTGGAACCTAAGAGCACAGATGAGGCATGTAAGGATGAGCACTGGATGCAAGCAATGAAAGAAGAAATTAGATCAGATTGTGAAGAATGAGACATGGGAATAAGTTCCTAGACCTAAAGACAAGAATGTGATAGGAGCCAAGTGGGTATTCAAAAATAAGATGAATGAGCAAGGAGAAGTTGTGAGAAACAAAGTCAAACTTGTTTGCAAAGGTTACTCACAGCAAGAAAGCATAGATTATGAAGAAACATATGCACCTGTGGCAAGAATGGAAACAGTAAGGTTGTTCTTGGCTTATGCGGCAAGCAAGAATTTCAAGGTTTATCAGATGGATGTCAAGTCAGCTTTTCTGAATGGCGAACTCGAAGAAGTCTACATTGAGCAACCTGATGGATTCCCTTTGACAGAAGAAAAAGATTTTGTATGCAGATTGAAGAAAGCACTGTATGATCTGAAGCAAGCACCTAGAACCTGGTATGCAAGGTTGGACAGATGTTTGTCTAAACTTGGATTTATTAAAGGCACAAGAGATAGTAATCTCTACTAAGGAAAATTGATGATGGTTTGTTTATCATTGTAATATTTGTGGATGACATAATATTTGGAGAAAATGATAAAGAAAGTGATAAATTTGTTGAAGAGATGAAAAATGAAATTGAAAAGAGCATGATAGGAGAAATGAAGTTTTTCCTAGGATTGCAGATTGCGCAAAGCAGAGATGGGATATTTATTTCACAAGCCAAATATCTGAAAGACTTGTTGAAAAGATTTGGTTTAGAAAGTTGTAAACCTATTGGTACACCCATGATAATTGGTCACAAGTTATCTAGTAAAGATGAGACACCTACAGTTGAGCAGAAGAAATATAGATCTATGATTGGAGGATTGCAATATCTTACTCACACCAGACCAGATATAGCAAATGCAGTTGGGATTGTAGCAAGATTTCAAGTTGATACTAAAGAGTATCATTATGCAGTAGTAAAGAGAACATTCAGATATTTGAAGGGTACATCTGATTATGGAATCTGGTATGACAGATCAAACGATTTTACCTTGTGCACATATACTGATGCAGATTGGGCAAGCAGTATGGATGACAGAAAGAGCACCAATGGTTGAGCATTCTTTCTTGGAGGAAGATTGGTTTCTTGGTTGAGCAAGAAACGGGACTGTATATCTCAGAGTACAGCTGAGGCTAAGTATGTTGCAGCAGCAAATAACTGTAATCAAGTTATGTGGATGAAGCAAATGTTGAAGGATATTGGGATTGAGCTTACAGAACCTATTATGATTTATTGTGATAACACAAGTATAGTGAATATGTCTAAAAATCTAGTATTGCATTCTAAGACAAAGCACATATCCATTAAGTATCATGTTTTGAGAGAGAAGGCAGTAGAGAAAGAAATAAGATTGGAATATGCAAGTACTAAAGATCAGATTATAGATATCTTTACAAAGCCTTTGCCGAAGGATACTTTTGAGTATCTAAGAGTTATGCTAGGGGTTATTCCCCTGCCTACTTTAGAGTAGATGATGCAGAGAGTGCATCAACCCAGTGGTACAAAGCACTATGGTTAGACTGGATTGAATGCTGATGCTTCTTGTATGGGGGAGTATCTAGTATGTACTGAGTCATTGAGGACTCTTGGTATTTGGTATTTTGTACTAAATAATGTCTTTGGACACTTGAGCTGATTGAAGAGTTGGAAGAAGTATATTATAACAATTGGTATTTAGCAATTGGTATTGTGTACTTGTATTGACACCTTTGACATTGATGTCAATGGGGGAGAGAACATGTACATGAAAAACATCTCCTAGGCAATGGGGAGAGAAAATATGAAAGAAGCACCTATTGAGATGTTAATAAGTGTTATCTCTTTAGGGAGATTTAGAAAGATTTGTGTAAGTGTGCAGAAGAATATCTCTGTGGGAAAGATATGCAGCTAGAAAAGTATTTTCACTATAAACAACTGATGCCAGTTCTAACAGCCAAAAGTTTTCAGATTGATGAAGAGGATTTGAGAAGATGTCAGTAGCAACAGCAGAGTACAGTTTGGTATTCTTGGAACTTAGATGTTTTTTATCTATGTTTCCATAAATGCCAAAGGGGGAGATTGTTAGCATGAATGTTGATGATACTACATTGGGGGAGTATTCTGAGCATTGGAGAACATTGATATGTTGCATTCATAACCATATTTGTCATTGATGTTAATAGAGTAGTAATTCTGTAAAAACTGGAAGAATAGTAGTCAGAGATCTTACGATGCGCAGAAGCTGAGGAAAGTTTAGATGATGTGCAGTGAAGGACATGTTCCTGAGGTTGTCCTGATGACGTGGTTAAGAGGACTAAGTCTGAGTCGATGGTGTACGGAAGTTATACTTGATTTACTAGAAACAGAGTACTGGAAAACAGTGTTTTGATGATCTATCGCTTTCATCTGAGATGTAACGTAGAGATGCGCAACCACATAGTGATAAAGGACAGTCGTGTGGTGACGCCAGCATGTGGGCAAGACGTGGTATCGCACGTGTGAAGTTTTGTATCGACTGTGAGCCGATAGTGCTATTGCAATTGTGAATTAATTAATTATCTTATTTTAATTAATAGGGAAAGCCTCAAGGCCGACTCAAGGAATTATTATGAAGATACGGTATAAAGGAAAGTTGTTTTCCTTATTTGTAAAGTATCTGGGAGAAGAAGATCAAGTGGGATGCGAAGTATTAGTGCGCACTGCAAGAAGGAGTGCTTATAGAATGCATGTAAGCAATCCAAGGGATCATTGGATACGCAGTATGAGATCTGGTTACAAGATCTGAAGGAGTAGAAGTCCAATTAACAGGACAGAGACAGAGGAAGGAAAGTAAATTCCAATTCTATTATTTTGCAAGGAATAATACAAAGATCATTTGGACAATGGGTTCATTGATCTTAACCTTGAAGCTATTTGGGCAGTGGGTCCAGTTGTCTTCCACAACTCCTAAAAGGGTTGGAATCTCCTAACAGGGATTCAAAGTCTCCTAACAGGGACTCATATGTATGAATGTTGTAACAGACTCCTAACATGGTCTATCCTCTAACAAGGAATATTTATATTAGCACATCATCTTGTGGGTACCATTCCCACCGGAGTTTTCCCTCTGATCAAGGGTTTCCCTAGTTAACATATCTAGTATTAATTGTGCATGAGTATCTTGTTGTGGTTTCAATTTATATTACTCACATGGTTAAGTTTGTTTAAAGTAAATGATTGTGATAATAGTTTGATAACTGATTCACCTCCCCCCCTCAGTTATATTAGTGGACTATATATTCTAACGTGACTGTATGTTGCCTGCTTCCTTGTACAACCCACATTGAACTTAGGAATAGATGTGATTATTAATATCATTGCCAGTAAGTAATACTAATTGCCATATTTGTGATAGCCTAACCATTACATCCAAGACCAAATAGCAAATATGGATTTCACTAGAAGGAATCAATATCACCAATATTATTCAGAACACAATATAAGATGATGTCAACCCATGATGAAGACATTACAAATTTGAAGCGCAATGTGAAATATCAAAATGATATTTCCAATGGCAGACTAGGGTGAGAAATGACTCCCACTGAAACTATGGATACAGACTAGGGAGGATCTTCCACCTCTGAAACTGCATACAACCAAAAACCCAATCCCAAATGGAATTGCAAATACAAGAAACATAAACCCACGACTCTTTCCTTCACTACCAACCATCACTTTATAAAGGCCTTCATGAAGTTTTTGGAAGGTTATCATGGGCCGACATCATTATATTACAATTATATTATTATTTGACCCCCTTTTATTATATAACTAAATTTATTAATTAATTAAGTCCTTACAATATTATTTAATTTATTGGACCACTTAATTAATTAGTTTAATTAAGTCACTTTTACAGTCCTCCTAGCTCAACAATTGTCCTCAAGCAAACTGCAAAGTACAGGATCCATGTGCCAACGTTGGTAGCCATATCTACTGAAATCTTCATGGTACATCATGATCACATGCACGCACATGGATGCAAGTGCAAAGAATAAATAATCATCAAGCTACTATTACTCCACTCTGATATAAATGTTGCCATGTCAACAGTCATTAGGATCCCACTAAAGAAAATCATATAAAACACATCGACGCTTAGAACCAAAGCTTTACTGCTATCATGCCCAACCAAGGGGTAAACTCCATATTCGACCAACCTTAGAGAATGCACTTGCAAGGGATCATTGGTACAATTTGTATCTCCATGAATCTGATGAACTACTATTAGAGCCTACTCATCCAAAGGATCACTGATAGAGCCCTCACTTCCATCAATTTGATCAATGGGTGTTGGCTCGACGAAACTTATGCAAGCTTCTTCTTCTCCTTTTTGGTTGCCTTTAAGACTTGGATGGTCTCTATTTGAAGGGACAATGGTTTATTCTTGCTTGTCAAAATCCTCTAGTGATTGCAATGTAGGCATAACTTCATCCTTCATAGGGCTCATGGTGCAAAGTACCTCCTTGTCCATCTCCCGTCTAAGATTGATATTGTAGGTTATATCACCTTCAGAGGATGGGTGCCTCAACCTCAAGTCTATGCAGTAAATGAGAGATATTTTTGTCTGTCATCCACCACCAACCCAATCTTGCTTGATTTGCTTCAGTGATTCAGCCAATGTGGGCGGATGCATATCTAGCTGCTCAATCCTCAAAGGGAAAACGGGCATCATTGATCTTGTATTGGTCTAAGGTGTGTGTGACATGTTGCCCTTCATTCTTCCATTTGCCATGCACTTAAGTGTCCTGCCAATCTGCCTTTGTCCTCTTGCTAAGGTCTCATAGAGCTTTTGTTGACTTCTTCTTAGCTCTCTCAACGCATCTTCGAAATCATCATTCAGTGCCATGATTCAATCTAAATTTCCCAACAAGCTGGCAATACCACCAGCTTTGATACCACTATAATGTCCCAACAGCTCTCCCTAGTCATATGACATCTCCAACAACAATCTCAAACCTTAGTGTACGAACTAAGGCAAACACTTGTAGGTTATGGCTCAGCGTATGGTATTGGTGTTTCATCGTACAGTAATTACTCAAGGCATATGGTGGGTGTGTTCTTCGTTGCCATACCACAACTCCCCTCCATTGCGCAGCAATTGGATTTGACGGCGTATGGTCATGCCTTGCTCACCCATGTGACCAAATGACCATGTCTTGTCTGCTTCCTTGTATGGCCCAATGTTGCACTTAGGAATTGATACGGTTATTAATATTATTGCCAGGAAGTAATACTAATCACTGTATTTGTGATAGCCAGACAATTACACCCACCAAAACTACGAATACAAACCAGGGAGGATCTTCCACCTCAGAGATTGCATGAAACCAAAAACCCATTTCCAAATGGAATCACAAATACAAGAAATATATATCAACGGCGCTTTCCTACGCTACAACTATTGCCTTATAAAGGCCTCAAAGAAGTTTTTGGAAGGTTATCATGGGTCAACATCATTTTATTATTTTTTTGCCCCCCTTTTATTATATAACTAAATTAACTAATTAAAGAAGTCCTTATAATATTATTTAATTTTTGGGACCACTTAATTAATTAAGTCAATTCATTAAAATTGGGGACATTATAAGAACCACAATTGCAACTTTCCTTATTATATACATCACAAAATGTAATGAGCCTCTCTACAAACAAATGCTTGGGAGCCTCATTCATGTCACAAATACTTGAGCAAATCTAAGATATTTTGTGAACCATCTCTTTGGGTTCAAGACAAAACATACACAAACACATTAGAAGCTTGTTAAAAGGGTGTCGCAATCTATATTTGGTACTATGAAGATTCAACTAGACATGTAAAGAATGACAATTTTCACTTGACTAAATTGAATGTAGACTAGGCAGGCTCCATCAACAATCACAAGTAAAATAAGAATACATTTGTATCTTGGTCTCAACAACACTTCACTGGGTAAGTAATAATCAAATGGTGGTGGTGATTTCTTTCACTGAAGTAGAGTACAAGGTAATTTTGACTTGACTAACTCGGATGTAGACTAGGCAAACTCCATCAACAATCACAAACAAAATATAAATACACTTTTAACTTGGCTTCAAGGGCACTTCCTCGGGTAAGTAAGAATCAAATGGTGGTTGCGATTGCTTCCACTAAAGTAGAGTACAACATAATAAAAGGAGTTGTATGTAAAGTAGTTTGGCTTTGTAGAATCAACTAACAAAACTGTATTATGTCGAACAAAATGTTTTCAAGAAGATGAAAAATCTTGCTCTGCATAAGCAATACAAACACGTCAAGACTCATTACCACTGCATTAGAGAGATAGTGCAGAATAAATACAAACAAATCTAGCACATGCCCACGCAAAATTAATATGCGGGTGGATTTGCAAGTTTGCAATATAATGTCAAATAAGCACAGTTTATCTACGTATTAGATGGGGACCGTTAAAAATATTAACTAATATTTAACTATTCTTAAACTAATATTTAGATGGCAGATTCTGAGCAGCAATTAGGTTATGGATGGTTGTTATATGCAACGCAACAATCTTTGTGCTTGTGAATAAAAAGAAGAACGCCGTGATTCCAATGTCTATTTTTCTTCTAATCTAGCACCATTATGATTAAATGTAAACTGAAAAGATAGGTACCTGATTTGATGATAGTATGGAGAACGTTGGAAGCCTGTTCTTCATTAAGAGGCCGTGTCTGAGTAGGGCCGGTGCAGATTCGACCCTGAGCTTCCAACACAACAACATTAGGCTTAAGTGCGAACGCGATGGTGGCGCGTGATTTTGGTTTCGATGCAGATGGGGTTACTGTAAAGCATGCATCACAAGGATTAAGTTTTGTACGCATTTGCATTTTGGAGTGTCGATGTAGTTCGCTTTGAATTGATGTACCAAAAAACGAAGAATGCGTAAGATGAAATTTAACACCGTGGAATGTCCCCTCGATCTTGTGAAGTCGGTCAGCTTCAAAATTTTAAAAGCGTGCACCTGTAAAAGGAATCATAGAAACACCATTTTGTTTCAGCATATAATGAGACGCGACGCGGCTATCCTCCCACGGTTGACTAATTTTTTTAAAAATTGAAAACATCACGGATTTCTTTGAAATTTTCGGCGTTTAATCTTCTGATCTGCATAGTTTGTAATGGAAAACAAAAAAAAAGTTTACAAAAAAAATCACTAAAACAGTAATGAGGTAAAAAAGTAGTACCTTCCAGCCAATAGCTTAATTATTATTATTATTTATAATTTATTTGTAATTATAGAATTTAATCTTGTAATATATTTATATTAGGAAAAGTGTATTAGTAATTATTGTAGTTAACTTTTCGATAAACTTAAAAGCTAATATTCATGAATGTTTTGTCATTATTATTTTTTTATAATTTTTGTTGGGCTTAACAGTGATGTACTTTTGGACATGTTGTACAACATTTAAAAGTGGAAATTTTAAGTGTCTTAATATTTATTCAAAGATTTATGAATAACGATGTACTACAAATAGTACTTGCACAAATAATCATTTTCTATTAATAATTAATAGACTAAGACAAAAAAATTGTGATATGATGATTTTAATAATTGTTAACTTATTAAAAGATGTAATCTCTTTGAAAAAAATTTAATGAATTAGCTAATTAACATTCATTTTTAAATATAAAATATTTGTTGTGTGTGATCAATATGTAACATTGATTCATTGGTCAAAATATGTGTTGGAGCATTTTTATCTTTAAATAGAATTGATGTTGTTCTATTATGTTGTACAACTTTGAAGGAAATGTTATTATATAATTAGAAGGAGTTTTTTCAAAAATACTAGCACACAAGCAAGAGTGGATGGAAGCAAGCAAGTTGTCTACAAGTAGGTGCAAATTTTCTTGCATCGTACTGCAGGCTACTTGCGTGGTGGGTCATGGTGTTTTTTTTCCCTAGCTTGTACTGGCTTGTGCGGATGTGTTATGAGTGTATGTAGTCATTGTGGAGAGTGTTTATGTTTAGAGAGCCTTGCTTTTGTTTTCATTTACATAGTCATGGGTTACGATGTTGAGTACATATCTAGTTACAATGTATGTTTCTGGATAGACTTAGATTTTGCATTATTTTATGCATGGCTTTGATCTGCCCTAGACTTGATTGATTGATGGCTTCTCCATTGGCAAATGATGGTAAACAGGCCGAAAATTATCAATAGTGAGCTTGGTGATGTCAATAGTTTTAAAACCCAGATATTGTCTTATCGAGAGGTGGTTGCAAAGTCTTCATTGCCCACGATACCAGATTCGGTTGTCTTTAATGGGATAGTCACAAGAAGAGAATTGAACCCAGGAGGAAGAAGGATCAGTTCCAATGGAGATAGACCTGAAGGAGGAGAGGATGCAGGAAAGGGGGAATATGTGGACGTCGGGGAAGGTAAAGTCTCGATGCCTACTGTGGAAACTCTCACTTTGGAGCCAAGCAATGACATGGTAAAAGCAATCAAGTGTGAAAAGATAGACTGAAAAATGTTGTTGTTGTTTTTTTGTGCATGGATGTTAAATTCCTTCATGTTCATAAAATTTTAGATGATTGATTTAATAATGTGAGGGGCAAAAAGCTTGGAATCTTTGTTAATTTTAGTCAAATGGTGCAAAAAAGTTTTTTTTGTATTTTTGAAGAACCATTTGATGCAGGAAAAAGTCTTGAAGAAGGGCCTATGGAATATTAAGAAACCATTATTTAGGGCATTTCCTTGGGCACCCAAAAGCAATCATGAATGTGTTCAAACATCTTTCTTCTCCATTCTAGGTGGAGATTCAAGGGGTCCAACTTGAATTTCCGTATTTTATTTCTCATATGCTAAAATCCTTAGGGACTATCCTCCAGGTTGAGGAATCTAAAATTACTTTACCGCATTTGAATGCTAGGGCTTTTATAAACACCAAGAAATTTCTTGGGAAAATTTCATTGAAAATTGAAGATGAAAATTATTGTTGGAAAATTTATACATTAGAGGATGTGGGTGTCTGTTTACATTGTAAGATGAATGGTCATAATTGAAAAATTGCCCTCTGTTGCAAAATATTCAAAAGCAATTTAGCCCTAACAATAAGGAGGATAATTCTGACTCTAGTAATAAGTTTGGCAATAAACATCAAAATGTTAATGATGGAAAATAGAAAGATGCTCCCAATTCCAGGAGAGATATTCCAAATAGCCTCTTGAGGAAATTTGTCACTTTAACCAATCCCTTATATGAAGAGGACTATGTTGTTGTTCAGGCTCCCCAAAATGTAGACCTGGGTCCTCTCAACCTATTTGGTTCCATACCTCAATATATTCATGTTAATAGGAAGAAACTCAATGAAGATAATGCTACAATATTAAATGCCCAGTAGTTAGCCATTAGAAAACTACACCACATGAAGGATTCTGGACCTAATAATTCCTCCTTAGATCTTGATAAGGTCTGCCTTGACCCCAAGCTTCCTCAAATAGAGATTATGAATGGGATTGATTCCACCCCAAGCAATGGCATACCTTTGGCTTTAGGAGATGGAGGTTTCAAAGAAATTATCAATAAGAAAAAGAAAAGAAAAAATTAAGAAAGGACTAATAGTGCAAAAAGCTGTGAAAGGAGTAATAAGATTCAAAATAATGTTATCCTAGATTGTTTTAATAGACTTTGCAAGCCTAACAATACCTCAAACAATTAATCATGAATATTCATATTCATAGTTGGAATATCAAGGGTCTTGAAATTCTCAACAAGAAATATATTGTGAGAAATTGGTATAGTAAGCTACAAAAGAAAGACATTATATGCCTTCAAGAGATTAAGGTCTCGGGATATCATGCCTTTAACACTCTCAAGTTCTTTTGGGGTAAAGCAAAATGTCTATATTCTGGACATCATAGAGGTAAAAGGGGGAGTTGCCTTGCTCATTGGTCCTCAAGTTGTTAATAAATTGGTCTCATACAACTTCTCACCTTGCCATAGAGCTATTTGGACTACTTTTCGAGGACCAAAGAAAGTATTGTTAGTATATGTTAATATTTATGCCCCAAATGACTATAGGGATAGGGCTAGGTTGTGGGACTGGCTAATAGATAATTTCCCTGATAGTAACTCGATCTTCAAAAGTGACTTTAATATGATTGAAGTTAAGCAAGATAAGAAAGGTGGGACTATGCATGATTAGAAAGGTAATGAGTTTTTTTTCTAGGCCAAATTTAAAAGAAGATTTAAAATTAAAGATCCCCTTGAGAAAAGCAAACAAGAGTTGAATGCCATCTAGTTCACATGGTGTAACAATCAAACCAACAATAGGAGAATTTATTGTAGATTGGACAAGGTTTACCTAAATCCTTTTATTTTTGCTTGTCATCATTTACCAGGAGCTTCTCCTATAAAGGTAATGTTTACAAGCTTATATGATCACTCCCCAATTTTTGTGCATATTCATCTCAAAGAAGATCTTGTTATCAAGCCCACTAGTAGAAAATGTTCTTTCAATTTGAACACTTCCTTGCTACCTAATAATGATACCAATTATGCTATAAGACAAGTTTCAATCCTCTCCAAAAAAATTAATGGTAAATGTTTGATTAGGAAGAACTGGGAGACTATGACCAACATGTGGAGGAATCTATGTCAGATCATTGAGACTAAAGAAGCTAAAGATAAAAGAGTGAAAGAGAATTCATTTTAGAAAAAGCTCAATAAGATTGAAAGAGAACTCTAAGATAAGGGGAATGATGTTAACCTTGAAACTAATATGATTAATACTAAAGTCCAATTGAGAAAGATTCAGAATTATAAAATTCAGGGTCAAAAAGTTAGAGCCAAAGCCAATTGGCTTAAGGATGGAGACAGAGGGCCAAAGTGTTTCTTTAACTTGATTAGAAATAAATAGGCCAGAGAGACTATAGAGGCTATCTAGATTGATAATGGCATAACTACTAATGATAAGGAGATGTTAAAGGCCTTTCATAATGATTACAAAGACTTATTTACCTCAGAGATTAATTAAAGGAATATGGAAACCCTTAAAAATTGTTTGAACCTTATCCCTCACAAGGTCACTAATGAGCATGCTAAGATTCTTAGCCAAACCATAGACATTCAAGAGATTGAAGACACTATTAATTCCTTAGTTGATGGGAAGTCTCTTGGATTGGATGGTATCCCTGCATAGTTCTACACGAAGAATTTAAATTAGATTTCTATTGAACTCCTACAGCTCTATGATGAGGCCTATTATTATGGTTCCCTTAGGGACAATATTAATAAAGGGGTGATCAAGCTTTTACCCAAAGGTGGGGATAAAATGCAAGTAAAAAATTGGAGGCATATCACTCTTTTGAACCTATCTTACAAAATCATTGCCAAATTGCTCGCTAGAAGGATTGCTACTATGCTCAATGACATTGTTTCAATTTCTTAGATTGGGTTCATTAAAGGGAGATATATACTTGAAAACCTGATAACTAGTTGGGAGACAATGAATTAGGCTAAAGATAGTGGACAAAATCCAAGCATGATTCTCCTAGACTTTGAAAAAGCCTATGATAGGATTGAGTGGCAATTTGTGATTAGTGTTCTTCAGACTTTGGGCTTTCCCCCTTTTTTCTGCAAATGGATGAACATCCTATTTAAAGATGCCTCCATAGTCATTGAATTGAATGGGGAATACTCTGACACTATTAATCTTTGTAGCTCCATCAGGCAAGGTTGTCCCATTGCCCCCCCCTTTTTTTTGGAAGCATATGCTATGTTCTACATTCTAAAAGCTAATGAGTTGGGCCCCCCTCTCAAAGATATCTGACTCCCTAATGATAATGATTTAATTCTTGAACAATTTGTTGATGACACTGCCTTGTTTATCATTTTAAAGGAAGATAATTTTGACAACATGCTTAATAGATTACTTTTTTTTTTGTAAAGCATTTGGGGATAAGATTTCTCAAATGAAATCATCCATTATTGAATGGGATGAATGCCCACCTAATTGGGTTCTAAACAAATGTTAGCAATGGGTAGGCCCTCACAAGATTGTGAGATACCTTGGCATTCCTTTCTTTGTGGCCATTCCTCTCAAGGATATGTAGAGTTGAATTTATAGTAAGATTGAGAACAAACATGGTAAGTAGAAAACTCATATGCTTTCTCTTGCTGGTAGAGTACAGGTGGTTCAAAAGGTACTCTCCTCCCATGCATTCTACTTTTCTTGAGCTTGGTGGTTTGCTAATTGTCAATATAATAAGTTGCAAAAAATTCTAAGGGACTTCCTATGGTCTGATGGTGTCGGTAATAGAAAAAGGCATTGTGTAAAATGGGAATGGTGTTGTATTTCCAAGTAGATGGGGGTCTTGGAATGAAAGCAATTAGGATTTATGACATTTCCATAGCATCTAAGTGGATCGTTAAAGCTATGAATGGTAATCAACCCTAGAAGGTGTGAAAGTCAAGAAAAATGGAGGACTGAAATAGAGTTCTGTAATTTGCAAGTGAGTTGTAATTTGTTATCACATCAAGCTTCACTGTTACTTTCTAATCATTGTATCAGTCTAGGGTAAATCCTTTGACCTAACAATCATTTTTTAATCCTTTAACTAGGTGACATTCAAAGTGAATGATCTAAAGCCCTCTAACAAGGCTCACTCCTAACAAGGTGATTGAAATCCTCTAATTAGGTCACATTTAACAGTGTATATTGCAACCTTTAATAGGGTTGGTCTTTCATAGGGAATCACCTCAGAAGAGTGAGAATTAATAGCATGTTACTGGTGGTTTTTCCCAAATTGGGTTTCCATGTAAAATCCATGTGTCAAATGTGCTATTGAATCTATTATGTTTCATGTTTACATTTCTACAAAGTTGTTTTGACCTAGGATAGTAACCTACAAAATTTAAGAGTTATATGATATAATGGATGCATGCATAATAAGGTTTTATGGATATGGATTCACTAAGCTGTGAAAAGTTTTATTTGTACATTTGGACCCTGGATAACTAATTCACTCCCCTCTCAGTTATTCTAAAGAATTCCAACAATTGGTATCAGAGCCATTTGCTTAAGAGGACTAGTTTGAAGGTACTAGAAGTAAAAGATCAATATGTCAAAAAGAGAGGTACCAAAGCTTAACAAGGAGAACTTACATGCATTACAAAGTCTGATGAAGCTACACCTAGGAGCTCTTGGAGACCATGCACAATCTACCATTATCACTAAGCATGTTGATCCTATTGGAGCCCCAACTATCGATGATCTGAAAAAGAAGAAAGAACATAATCAAGCAATTTTGGAGATTATCTCTGCCCTAAGTTATTCCGAGTTTGATGATATCAAGGGTTGTGATAGTGAAAAGAAGATGTGAGATACTCTATGCACTATTTATGGAGGAGACACAAATGTTTTGATAGCCAAATGTGAAAGTCTTAGAGGTATGTTTGATGACATGAGGATGCAAGAAGGTGAAAATGTTGCTCAATATTGCTCTAGAATAAAAGATATTGTTAATGCTATAAGATGAGCAAAAGGTATTATTGATGATGATATTATATTGAGTAAAATACTGAGAACATTGTTGTCCATCTATGCTATTAGAGTTTCTGCCATACAAGAATTGAGATGTATACTAGGTTCTAATTTGACTTTGGAAGGTTTGGTAAGTAGGCTCACTACCTTTGAGCTCTCTAATTTTGATAATTTCAAACCTGAAAATGTTGAAGTTGTTTTCAAAGCTAAGTTGTCATTAAAGGAACCTAAATAGAAGAAGAAAAAGGTCAAATATGTTTCTAGTGGTAGTGACACAAATGAGGAGGATGTAGAACAACTTGAATAACTGCTAGCAAGGAGATTTCATAGAGGCAAAGGAAAATTCAAAGGTAAGTTACCTAGCATGTGTTTTAATTGCTATGAGGTTGGTCATATTGTTGCTAGATGTCTAGAGAAGAAGAACAATAGAAGTGATAACAAATATAGAGGTAGAAGAGATGAGGACAACAAAGGTTACAAAGATAAAGACAAGAAGTCTTACTACATTGCAGAAGAGGAAACTAAAGATGGATTTGATGATCATGATAATGAAGTAGTGTATGGTGTTAGTGTAAATAATTATTATTTATGCTTTACTTAAGTTTACTTAGGATAAATGCATTATTTTATTATTTCTTAGATTAGACACTTAGGAGTTTGCATACTCATATGAGTTGTCATGTTGAGAACATTGGAGTAAGCAACTTTAATTAAGCACATGGTGTCTACAACACTAGAGTTTGCATAATTAACTGAGTTGTCATGTTGACAACATAATTATTCACACTCTTATTTTAGCACATGGCGTCTACAACATAATTTTATGTTCTATACCTTTGTAGGCTTATACTCTCATCATTGCACTAACTCTTGTGCTTAATGGAGGATAATCCACTCTTGGTGGACATGTGCTTGGTTGTAAGACTTATTAGTTTGCTGACTACTAGTCAGTCTAGAGGCCTTTATATTTAGGCACTCCTAGTGTACTATAACTGTTGGAAATGATTGAAATAATTATAAGAAAAGTTGAGGGAGATTGTTGGAATAAAATATGGAACTAGTAAAGAATGTCCTCAATCATTGTTTTGTCATTGATGTCAAACTTGCTACTTGCAGGGATGACAATTGCTTTAGTGATCCAAATACTATCAATTAGTTGATTGTCAAGGTGGAGGCAATTAATAAGATGTAACTAAAATACCTAGAGAAAAGGTTGAAGTTATGATGTTGGAATGAAGGTTGAAGTTATGATGTTGGAATGAAGTACAAGGATCAGCTAAGCCATTGATGAAAGAATGTATTTGATGACATATTACAAAGAATGGGCGCACTGAAACATATCAAAGATTTAAGGTTTTAACTAAGTCTTTTGTAAAGCTCAAACTAAGTTCATTAGAGAGAAGGAGTCAGACAAGCTAGTAAGAGCCGAGCAAGTTCTAGTTAATGCCAAGTAAGTTCAAGTGCCGAGTAAGTTCAAGTGTCGAGCAAGTTCAAGTGCCGAGCTGGTATAGGTGCCGAGTAACATAGAGGTGCCGAGCACCAGTAACTCAATAATGCCGAGTTGCTGCATTATTTAGGAAATCGAAGATTCGCCAGATCTAAGCCGACAAGGTTGTTATCTAGAAATCTGTGAATTAAAAGGAAGATAAGAATGATGAGTTGGTGGCACAGAACACCATGTAGAAATTTTTTAAGATACAACTAGCGAAGTTTCAAGAAGAAAACAAGATATGAGTTAGATACATTGTATCCTACCTAATCAATTTTGAAACCCTAAAATTGAAGAGGGAGAATTGAGCGGTAAAGGCAAATCAGACTTCTATATAAGTAGACATAAGTTAATAAGAGAAAGAGAGAGCGAGAGGGGATAGAAGAAAAGGAGACAGTGGTCAAGCATAAAAGCATGAAATGCTGAAGAATGTGCCTAGGAGAAGATAGCGCAAAAATTCTATTTGTATAGATGACCACAAAGATGATTGCATTGGTAGAATGAGTGAGAAGACTCAAGGAGACGAAGCTTGAGAGGAAGACAAGCAGTCAGAGCTAAAGAGATTAAAGCCAAGCATAAGGATTGAACTGAAAGTGTGATCTGAAATCTGCAAAGTATGTTGTAAGTTATATCAGATCGAAAGACCATTATTGTTACTTTCTAGCAATTGTAACTGTAAGTCTAAATCCTATGGACTTAGGTTGGTTTAACAACCATTAGAAAAATCCTTTAACTAGGTGACATTCCAAGTGAATGTTCTAAAGACCTTTAACCAGGCCCATTCCTAACAGTTTGGTGAAATCCTCTAACAAGGTCACATTTAACAGTGTGTTGTGAGCCTTTAACAGGGCATCACTTTAGAAGAGTGAGAATCAAGTAGCATGTTACTGGTGGTTTTTCCCAAATTGGGTTTCCACGTAAATCATTGTGTCATGTGTTGATCTTGAGTGTTTTATCTTTGCATGTTGATTTATTGTGACTTGCTTATATGATTGATTTAAGTATGGATTCATTAAAAGTAGTAAAAAAGGTATTAATAGGGCATTTGGACCTTGAATAACTGATTCACCCCCCCTCTCAGTTATTCTAAAGAATTCTAACAATAACATCAATTGAATAGCATATTGTTATTTTGATCATACTCTGTTGGTCTATTTTGTGCTAGTTATTGTGCTTCTTGGTCTTGGGTGATTTTTTCCAAAGGAAAATTCTTACATGGTATCAAAGCCATAGGAGAGTCATTTCATAGCCATTGGAGACCATTCTTGCTTCACCTCTCTAAGGACACCTCGACACAAATCCAAAGTATCCACAGCTATTGGGAGCATCTAGAGCTAAAGCGGACCTCACCATTGCGTCTGGAGCATCGATTCGGTGAAAATTGACTATAAATTCACCTATGTTGAGCCATAGTCAAATTTGAGGCAAATTTTTTTTGCAAACTGGCACCCGAAGGCTTGATTTGTAAGTACGGTATGATCTATTAGATTTGCACATTTAATTTGTTTTAGATTTGCATTTATTTTTCTTTGTAATTATTCTGGAAATTTTTGGATTTTTTGGACTTGTATTTTCAAAAAAAAATTTAGGCCATCAGGCCTAAAGAGAATTTTTTTTGTAGGAATCGGGTGGTGAAATCTTGGCCCTCGCAAGAGGAATATTCCATCAATCGGCCGCATATTCCTTCGACATATTCCAACAAATATTCCATCAACCATAATCGACGTGTTTACACATACTTTCGACACTTCAAATACCCAACTGACATCTCTAAATTTTGGTAGATTGAATACATTTACCGGCATCAGACTCCACTATTCGACAAGGTCTAACACCCGGTGGCCTTGGTTTTTTTCACCTCATGTGAAATCATGTTTTTAAACACAATACATATACTTCCCTACAGCAATGTGGGATTAAACAGCTTCCCGCTAATCGTTCAAACATCCAACCACCGACCCGTTTACTCCTACCAATAATTCCAATTCCCCGGCACTGAAGATCAATCTGGCCATCGTCAAACATCCTACTAGCGTTTGATGCAAATCTAGCAAGCCTTGCCATGTGGCATTCACAAAAGCTTCATCGCAAGCCACGCAGCAACGTCAAACCCTACCATGTAGCAACAACTACTCTTTCCACGTGGCACTACCACATCGCCAGCTAGCGTACGCCACCTCATTGACACATAGTCAAATTGGCCACATCAACGAGGACAGTTCACCAGCCTTGCCAACATCCACGTCACAACAACCGTACAATTTGTATTGCCAACTCAGCTACCACATGTCACGTCCATATAGTTGATGTCAGTAGTGATGTCACCTACCACGTCACCCAAGATGGACATTTTTGCTGACATAATCAAAATATTGGTTTAAAATTGATGACCATTTGATTGTCATTCGCAGGCCCAATTATATTGTTGTGATGATCGTTTAAACATCAAATTTGACCTCACAATTTGCTGATTAGAACCCTCTCCAAATTCAGTTTTGATTTGACAGTCTGATTTTAGGAGGCCATATCTCAGTCATCTGGGCTCCAAATCAGGTGCAATTTTAAAAAAAAATTGGCTAGAATTTCCTAAACCTTTTAGTGGTGCTATTATTTTCTAGTTTCAATGCACGAATTTGTTAGAAATTGTAGTTTTTGGAGATTGTACCTGTCTAATCCTACATTTTGCAACTTCAAATGCTCCGTACAGGCTCATCTGGACACATAAACAGGTTTCATTTTTTTTGAAAGTGAATAATTTTTCATCTACTTTCCAGATCTACAATCAGATTATAGGCTTGTGTGGACAAAAATATCACTTTTAGAAATAGGTCTTTTCTTTGTGTTATATTGCTTCAAAATTATTGTATTTCAGAACTACATTGTAATGGTCCATATTTGAACTATAAGAGGAAGTTGTAAATAGAAATTTAGAAGTCCACTAAGTCCATTTTGACAAAGTGTCCCATTGTAATCACACTACATATAAAGTGCTAAATCATGTATAAGGGGGGGTTGATTGATTATTTTTGCATTTTTGGGGTGTTGTAGTGCATACATACATTGATCTCATGGAGTTTTGTCTCACATGTCAATTTGGTGTTAGACCAAGGTTGACAAAGAAGAACTATCAGTAATGGAGTGCCTTGATAATTGATCATTTAAGAAGAGAGCATAAGGAAGTATTTCCTTATCTATGTTCCAATAAACTACACTCTTCGATTACTCTACCACCTGTTAAAATAATTCTGGATGTTATTTATTTCAGTGTCAATCCTTATTGCTTTGAAGTCATTGACAAGTTCAATGATCCTTATGACATTTAGATGGCTCTTTGGAAAGCATATGGAGATCCCACAATTCCTCCATTTCCAAACAACATTCTATCTTCAGTCACTCCAATTATACTACCTTCAACTCCAAATAAGATCACACATTCTGATACTCCTATTGACTCTACTGATTCATTTCCAGCCATAGATGCTCCTAATTCAGTACAATAGGAATTCTCATGTCTTCCTACTTCAGCTTCATGGGATGACTTCCTTCTAGACATTGTAGGGTTGTTTGTGGAGTCTCACATTGATGATGTGGGAGACATCATTGATGACATCAATCTTCTCTTTGTTGAGGAGACTTCTTCACTTGTTGTGAGGGCACACTCTGACCCTCACCCACTTGATCATTCTGACATGATTATGGACATTTCTTTACAATAGATGGAGAAGAAATCTTTCACTTATGAGGAGACATATCAGTCTATGGAGATTGTATTCCAGTTTCCTCAGACATCGTATCTTCTGAGGATTCTTCCTACCAGTTGGGGAGCATTCTCTACAACACCTATGGCAACATTTCTTCCCATAAGGAGGAACATTATTCAACTTTCATGGTGTAGCTTCTTCCATCATCAAGGAGCTTCTTTCACAGGTGTGCCTACATTGTTGGGGGGGAGGGGGGTGTGGGGCGACATTGCTTCTCTTCCTACATCTTCCTATCAAGATGCTTCATCATCTTTGGAGTTTGATTCAACTTCATACATGGACATGTTACCTTGTTTGCCATCTTATTTTGGGCATCCACCAAATTGGTTCATAACATCTTCATTCATCAAGGACTTTTTGACATATGAGCAAACTTCAGAGGCAACATCTATCACATACTACATCTAGATTCCTCTTCCATCTTCCTATCTACAGTGGAAAGCATACTTGTACCTATACTTGATGTATCTTCTTCCTCAAGGGAGAAATGTTGTTTGTCGGCATTGGATTTTCTTTTGTCTTTAGACACCTATTATTTGGAGATCCTTCACTAAGGGGGGGATTTCATCGAGGGATTCTCTATTGTATATGCATGATGTATGTCATTATGGGGGGATCTTGTTTACTCCATCCATTCATGCATCTTTCTTTATTGTACTTATCTCTCTTTTTGGGGGAGGGTTTTTCCCATAAGGTTTTTCGTCTTTCCCCATTTATAGAGAGATTTCATTGCATTTGTACATAGGTACCTAATATGGCCTAGTAGCCGAGACCCATTATGCATTTCATCATAGCTTTTGTGAGCATAACTGCATTCCCCTAAGTTGCACTTAAGGGGGAGTGTTAGTGTAAATAATTATTATTTATGCCTTGCTTAAGTTTACTTAGGATAAATGCATTATTTTATTATTTCTTAGGTTAGACACTTAGGAGTTTGCATACTCATATGAGTTGTCATGTTGGCAACACTAGAGTAAGCAACTCTAATTAAGCACATGGTGTCTGCAACACTAGAGTTTGCATGATTAATTTAGTTGTCATGTTGACAACATAGTTATTCGCACTCTTATTTTAGCACATGGTGTCTACAACATAATTTTACATGCTACACCTTTGTAGGCTCATCCTCTCATCATCGCACTAACTCCTATGCTTAATGGAGGATAATCCACTCTTGGCGGACATGTGCTTGGTTGTAAGAATTATTAGTATGCTAACTCCTGGTCAGTATAGAGGCCTTTATATTCAAGCACTCCTAGTGTACTATAACATTAATTGAATATCATATTGTTATTCTAATCGTACTTTGTTGGTCTATTTTGTGTTAATTATTGTGCTTCTTGGTCTTGGTGATTTTTCCCTAAGGCAAATTCTTAAATATGTTGTAATGAAGGATGAATTTGATGAGGATGAGGCAACTACACTGGTGTCTTGTGTGAACAAGAATGACAGATGGATCATTGTTAGTGTGTGTCCATATCACATGACTGGAGATAAAAGTAAGTTCATTACCTTGAATTATTATGATGAAAATAGTCCAAGGTTTGGTAATGATGCACCCCATCTAATAAAACAAAAAGGATCTATCAAACTCACAAAAAATATTTTGTGTGACAATGCTTATTATGTTGAAGGACTTATCTATAATTTGTTGAGTGTGTCACAACTGAATAGTTTAGGTTGCAAGGTTGAGTTTGAGAACAAGATAGCTAAGATATATGAGACTGATGGGAAACTAATTGGGAAAGGTGATCAAACTATAGGTAATCTATTTTATCTTGATATAAATGATGCTACTTGTCTTGTTCTAGAATTTGATGATGTGTGGTAATGTCACAAGAGGTTATGCCATGTTAACTTTGATAACTTGGTTAGTATCAGTAACATGAGAAGAGTCAAAAGTCTGCCTAAATTGAAGAAACCTGACAATATAATTTGCAAACAATGTCAGTTAAGCAAGATGACAAAATCTAGTTTTAAAAGTAAGACTCACACCTCTAAAGGAATTTTGGAGATTGTTCATACTAACCTGTGTGGACCAATTGAAGTCTAAAGCTACAAGGATGACAAGTACATTATGCTATTTATTGATGATTATTCTAGGATAATGATAGTTTGTTGCCCCACTTTTCACCATATACAAATTTTGCAAAGTGGAAAATGAACTAATTTCATGTTTTGTCAAGTTGGGTCAATAGGTCTTTCCTCTTTAGATGCTGAGTTTCTCCATCGAGTTTTCATCTTTCCCCTTCTCCCGTGTCACATATAGCCCGAGTGGGTATTTCTTGATTATCGTGAGCCTTAAAGGGTAGTTTAGAACCATACTCGATGGGGATTCTCAAATTGTGCTACATCAATTGATTTTCTTGCAGCTCATTTGATCTAGAAATAGAGAAATTGAATTGGCAGAAAAGCAGGTTCCGGCTTCTCCGTAGCAAGGTTTTCGCACCCCAAAGGTGAATTTCTACAAAGGCTGGCAAATGATATTTCTAAGCTTTCTTGAAGTAAAACGAATCGTGTAATGAAAAAATCATTCAAATGATGTCATGATTTCACAACGAGAATCATTTTAAAGTCTGAAAAGTAACCAAAATAGTGATCAACGAAAAATCAGGAAAGAGCTTCTCTGGGGCGGGTTTTGAAGTCAAAAATCAATTTTTTGAAAAGATGTATGTAAAGGAATAAGGAGCGCCAGTGGGCCCCACCTCTCACTTGCGAAGCCAGTTTTGTTTTTTTCGAAGGCTTAAATTAAAGTGGATAGGTCAGAGGAATAAAAAGATGGAAAAGATGGACATTGGCGAAAAATCAAATTTCTTCTTCTCCATAGCGGGTTTTCGCACCCAGAAGGTGAAACTCCATAGGGATCCATAGCTGCTAATTATAGGCTAAAACAAGGATAGGTAAGCCACATTATGATTAAATCATTCAAATATCATCATGTTTTCATAGAGAAAATCACTCAGAACTCATTGGGATGAGCAGGATAAGCGTCGGCGGAAAACTCAGAAGTACTTTCTCCTTTGGCGGGCTTCGAACCAAGAAGTAAGTTTTTCGCAAAGGCCTAAATAGAAGGGTAAAATTATTAACGGGTCCCATTTTTCACTTGCGAAGCCTCTTCTATGTTTTTTGAGGGCTTGTAGTAAAGTGCTTAGGGTAGAAAAGGTAAAAATGAAAGCTTAAGAGGAAAATCGAAAATTAGCTTCTTCGCCACGAGTTTTCTACCCTCGAAGGTTATTTTTCGCATTTGAAGAAAAATAATTCCTCCAACCATGGTAAGTATGTGAATTGATTGCAAATTATTTTGGGCAAGTAAATAGAAGCAAATCAGTGAATTGATAAGGCTTTTGCAAGCAGAATTGAGTTAAGTAGATTTTTCCCTAGGAAGTTCTCCATTCTTATTTTTTCAAAAGATGGATGAAATGGAAAGTAAACCAGTAATTAATGAGAGTTACCATTGAGCCAACAGAAACAGTGAAAAGACAAAGATAAATCTGTTAGAACCTTTACATCCACCAATCCAACAGATTTACCCTTAATTTCGCTCGTGTGGCACGATTTATGAAATTCAATGGGAAAATCTAGGGTTATTTTATAAAGAGGGAAGTAACAGATTTTCAAACTACCATTTTATTGTTATACTGTTGTATTGGATAGTGCTTTCAAGTAATTTTCAAAGTTACAGAGTTTGCTTCTTGTATCATCTGCAATTGTTTGAATTTTTGCTATCATACATCAAATAAATGGCAACAAGATTCACAGGTTTTGATGGATTGGGTGGAATTAAGTCATCATGGTCGACTATCACAGATACTTTACTTCATTTTTATGATATGCAGGATTTTCAAAGGAGATTAAGAGCAGAGCCAATTCATCCCATAACGAAAAAACTTTGAGGAAGCAGATTAGTAGAAGCAGATGGGTTTCCTGTAGCAGTACAAGCCCTGGAGTTAATTTTGGAATGCATCAATCATTACAACCCGGATACAAAGTAGATTCTATTGCCTGACCAAATAGTGTTGATTTCAATTGATCATCAAGCAGTAGTGAATTGCTTACAAATTCTAGAATGGGAGGAGTTCTCTAATTTAATGATGAGTGAAGCCATGTCTGAGTTCTCTTTGAAGAAGATGGTTTGGAGGAGGGAGATCATGCAATCTTGGTTTCAAAAGCCAAGGGGACCCAAGAGTAAAGTCCCTAAAACTCTTTTCAGCACAGACCTCAAACCAAAAATTGTTGACATTTTGGTTCTATTGCATTGACTCAAAGGTGAGGTAGAAGCTTTTAATTTTGTAGATCAGTACTTCTTTTTGGTGCAAGTTATTTGCTCAAACACACAGTATATTGATTGGGCATATGAGGTCAGTGAGCATCTTTCTAGGGCTCTCAGTGCAACCAAGTTTTATAATTCATTTTATATGTCCTCTTTCTTGATATTCATGTTGGCTTCTCTTGAATTGTGGCCGAGACTCCCTAGAATTGAGAATTTTCCTGATAATGTAAAAAGTTATGAGTTTTATCCATGCTTGCAATTACAGAATAGTTATGCAGAATACATCCGGGTAAATGATGCATTCACCATGAGGATTTGCAAGGAGCTCCAAGGGTGTCGAGAGTGGAGATTCAGTTTAGAAGCGATGGTGACCATCGGTCAATTTGGCAGTTATTTCATTCAGTTCTCATCATTTTCTTATTTGCGTCTTGTAGTGTTTGATGGATTTTCGCTGAAGCTGCCTAGGTATCCAAATGATATGATCATGCTCGTGGAGATAGTGAGGCAAGCAATCCAAGTGAACGTGTTGAGTGCCAGCTTGAGGAAGAAAGGGTATAAATTCCCTATAAAATTTGGCAGCATACAGTTGTGAAACCAAATCAGATGCAAATAATATACTTAAAGCATTTGAGAGTAAATACAAATTGGAAGAGTATGAAGCAGTAAGGCCCCTGTATGATCCTAACGGATATGCTAAAGATGCACTCCAATTTGGAAGCGTAATCAAACATGTGACAACCATGGAGGATTATTGGGTAGATTTTAAAAATGAACTAGAGAGTCGAGATCGTGCCTTTGCCAGATTTACAATTGATCAGGTAAAGACATATGGTATAAATTTAGATGTAGAGGGATTGGAAGATGATGGTCAAATTATGTACAGTAATACATATTTGACTAAGTTGAGGAATACTCCCATTAGTTCTGAACCATATGTTGACATAGAAGAAGACTTCGATGTCATGATGGAAAGAATTATCAAAAGGATTGGGCAGTGGGTTGAGTCGAAAACTAAGAAAGGCTGGAGCAAGAGAAAAACTACTCAAGCTTCTCCAGCTGCAGCTACTCCTGCTTCATCTCAAAGTGCCACACCCAGTGCTACTACTGCACCTACTCAAGGCCTAGCTCAATCTGTAGGCGGAGGTGATCAACCCCTGGAGAAGAATGTTCCAATAGCCCCAACTTGTCAATGTGGATCACTACCAGTCATTAGAGCTCAATTTGAAGCTGAAAAAGAAATGGAAGAATAGAAAGATGGATCTCCTGCTCCAGTCTCACCTCCACATGCCACTCTACCCCCATCTCCTCAAGCTTTTCCAACTCCATCTCCTCATGTCGCCCCTGTCTTATCCCCTCATCATAGCCCTACACCATCTGTAAGTGCTCCTTGTCTAAAGCCCACTGGTTCTCCTATTCAAATAGTAGAGATCAGAGATGATAAAAGTAGTAGTAGCAAATCCACTGAGTCTGATGAAGTTGCAAAGAAAACTCAAGAAGAGGAGAAAGCTCCAGGTTCATCTAGGCTTCTTTCTCGAGATCCAAAGACCCCCTTTTTTGCAACTACAGCGACAACGACTCTAGTGAAGAAGAAAATGTTCATCATTGAATCACTTGGAATAGCCTCCAAAGTGATTAGTACAGATTCTTGGCTCGAGGATACTTTGGAGAAGAAGAAGAAAAGAAAACATGAAATTTTTCTTTCAAAGGATGTTGTACCTCAAGTGGTTTTCTCAAGATCTGCCATAGTAAAAGCTAAAAAGAAGAAGACCTTGTCAATATTGGGACAAGATCCAAAAATAGGGCACTTAACTATGGAGGTAGCAAAACCAAACAAGGTAGGGAGAATCGAAGATATGACACCAGAGGACTTCACTCTGCATTCAATTGATCTTGGAGAGGCTAGACATGATACAAAAGTAGGCCTATAGAAGTCGAGTAATGAGGTGATAGAAGAGCAACTAGAGAACCTCAAGTCATCAAAGATTAGAATGAAAGATGAAATAGAAGAGTTAAGAAGGTTCATCGGGCAATTAGTTGTCCCATTGGCAACTATTACTGGTGTGCCTGCCACTGAAAATCCTTCAGCACAAGAGGTACAAGCCTTCATATCACAGCTCCAGAAAGATAGGCATTTTGGTTAGATTGGAAAGGAATGGATTGAGAAACTCAATGTAGATGGAGTTTCCCTAATCGATCAAATTGGGAATATTATCCTCCGGCTAGAAACTGAAAAGGATAATATTACGTTTAACAGTAATATCTTGGCTGGAGAAAAAGCGAGATGCATATAATGTATTTCTCTCCTGATGATGGTTATTCAGATGAAAGCAAAAGATGCAATTGAAGCAAAGATTCTTAAGAAGGGAAATGAACCTCTAAATGAATGGCTCCAAAGTATGCAATTCAAGATGGAAATGATTCGAGAGGCTGAGAAAGGACTCAGAGAAACAAGGGACAAAGTGAAGAAGACCCAGGACAGAGCATTTGAGCTTATGCGAGGATTGCACACTGAGTCACAAACCAATGGACAAGGGAAATCCTTTATTAATATAGAAGTGATGAAGAATAATTTTTCTATATATTTAAGTAACCTATCTGGGATAACTTCAAGTAGTCAAAACAGGGTAACAGAATTGCAAACACTTGGTGGATGCGTGCACGTGGCTATTGAAGAAGTGGCAAGTCAGCTGAGTGAAATAAAAGAATTAGCTCTAGAGCATTCAAGGTGGCTTTTGAGATTCACCAACGTGCAAGTACCCAATCATGAAGAGTTGATTCCCATCATGGTGGCTGCTAAAACATATAGGATGAAAACTGAAAAGGGGAAGAAGTCCAAGTGATTCAGATTCCCCCCTTTTCATTTTCTGTTGTAAAATTTGAAATCTTTGTTAATATTTTGATATGATAAATTGGCATCTTGCCATTTTTCATTGAGAGAAGATGAACCGATTAACATTCCCATTGTAACGGTCATCTCTCAAATCCTATATGTATGAAATTCAATGATTAATCAAAGGTTGGAAAAATTTTGGTGTGAAGTACTATTTTTTGCAGAGACAATTGAATAACACTTCGTTTCAATCATTTTTCGTTCCAATAGGTATTGTGATTAGTTAGTATTTCCTTTCTTTGTTACAGAAAACTAAGGAAGAACAGAGTTTCATTTCCCCTATTTTTTGAAATACGAATGAATGTAATAAGTATTGTTATAATTCATTTGACGAAAGGATTCTATTAATTTTTCCTAATCTATCGGTCATAGTCTAGATTTAAATTTTAATTTTTTCTAGTCTTATGCGAATAGATTTATGGATTCATAAGAGGTGTGGTACGTGAACATGTTTCAGTATTTAGAAGTATTTCTTGCCTAAATTAAGTTCTAGTTAGGCTTAATTCGGTTTGCCTCTTCTACTCTCGGTTTAAGAGCATACCCTACATTAGTCTTAGGAATAATACATTATTCCTTGTAACATCATTCACATAGGGAGCTATACCTCAATTCAGAGGGAAACTAGATATTCTTAGAAATGGTTTCCCAACTATTATGTAAAGTTGTTCTTCATTATAAGTTTGGGTACATAAAAAGAGGAAAAGAAGAAGAACAATATGTTTAATAACACAGTTATGTTTATGAAACAAAATCCTAATGCTTTCCAAATGTTTAAGTGGTACTTATCAAGAGTTGAGAAGGATATAGGTAAAAGCCTAGATTGTTTGAGATCTAACAGAGGTGGAGAATTTACATCAAATGAGTTTGAGATGTTATGTAATGATAGAAGAATCAAAAGATAGACATCTGCACCTAGGACCCCTACACAAAATGGAATTGTTGAAAGGAGGAATAGATTAGTGATGGACTGTGCTAGGACACTCATGATGGAGAAGAATGTTGCTTTGAAATACTAGAGAGAGTCTGTAAGTACAATTTTCTATACCTTGAACCATGTGCAAGTCAAGAAAGGTACTCATTCAACACCTTTTGAATTATGGTATGGATACTCACCCAATATAAAATATTTGAAATTATTTGGAAGCAAGTGCTATATTCTTAAAGATTTCAAAAATGGTAAATTAAATGCTAAAAGTGAAGAAGTTATATTCCTTCGTTATTCCACAAGAAGTAAAGCTTACAAGTGTTTAAATAGTAACACTAACAAAGTTGTGGAAAGTGAAAATGTGAAGTTTGATGAATATATAGAGGTACATGAGGTTGAACCTATGAAGGAACCAAAGGAATACAAATCTTTTGTATACTTTTATGAAGGTATGCCTACTAATGAAAATGTTGTAAATCCAGTTGCAAATCAATGACAAGCTTCAGTGGCTGTCGAGTCACATACAATGAATGTCAAATTGTATTCAGGAACCGAGCTACAATCAGGTGTCGAGTTGCAGATTGAAGCTAAGACACATTCTAATTTTGAGATTAGTGTACATGAAAGAAATGTTGGATTACCTAATAGAGAAGTACACAGTGATTCAAAAGTTGATAGACCCAATGAAGAAAGTAGAGCAAAACCAAGACTGTCAAAGTATGTCAAAAGACATCATCCTATTGAACAAATTATTGGAAACAAAGATGCTAGACCAATGACAAGGAACAAGCTAAGAAATGATAAATGTTTGCTAAGCATGCATGAACCTAAGTCAATGAAATATGCCTTAGAAAATGTGGACCGGAGTAAAGCCATGAAAGAAGAGATTGAATAGATTGAGAAGAACAAGACATGGAATCTAGCTCCTAGACTAGAGCATAAGAATGTGATTGGAACCAAGTGGGTGTACAAAAATAAGTTAGATGAAAATGGTGAAGTCATGAGGAATAAGGAAATATTAGTTTGCAAGGGGTATACATAAGAAGAAGGGATAGACTATGGAGAGACATTTGCCCCTGTTGCAAGATTGGAAGGAGTAAGAACTCTGCTTGTTTACTTTGCATAGAAAGGTTTCAAAGTTTATCAAATGGATGTGAAATTGTATTTTTGAATGGCATATTAGAAGAAGAGGTTTACATAGAACAACTAGAAGGATTTGATTTAGAGCAAGCCCCAGGAGCATGGTATGAAAGGCTTCACAATTATCTTATGAAGATTGGATTTGAGAAGACTACTAATAATAACAATCTATACTTGAAAATAGGAGGTAAAGGTATTTTACTAGCTGAAATTTTTGTTGATGATATCATATTTGGAGGTCAAGATGGATTATGTAAAACATTTGCAAATGAAATGAAGAAAGAATTTAAGATGTCTATGTTTGGAGAGATCAAGTTCTTTGTTGGTTTGCAAGTATATCAGATGAAATATGGTATATACATCACTCAATTTAAGTATGTGAAGGAAATATTGAAAACTTTTGGATTGGAAGATTCAAAACCAGTTAGCACACCAATGGTGACATGACACAAGTTGTCAAGAATGATGATTCAGTTGATGTTAATAAAACATTGTACAAGTCTATGATTGGTAAATTACAATATGTAGTACATAGCAGACCTAGCATTGCATTATTGATAGGGATTGTTGCAAAATTGTCTGCTAATCCTAAGGAGAATCATTTGATGGTTTTTAAGAGAATAATGAGATATCTGAAAGGAACAGAAGACTATGGTCTATACTACAAGAAAAATGAGAAGTTTGAGTTGAGAGCCTACAATAATGCTGATTGGGCTGGAAACATTGATGATAGAAAGAGCACTAGTGGAGGAGCATTTTTATTAGGAAAGAGGTTGGTCACCTAGACCAGTAAGAAATAAAATTGCATATCTCAATCTATTGCTAAGGCTAAATATGTTGTTGTTGTGGTAAATTGTACAAATATTAAATGGATCAAACAACTATTCAAAGGCATGAAGGAAAAAATCATTGAACCTATGATACTTTATTGCGATAATACAAGTGTTATTAATATATCAAAGAACCTTGCGATGCACACAAAGACTAAGTACGTTGCAATCAAGTATCATTGCTTGAGAAAGTTAGTTCAAGACAAAGAAGTGAAGATGGAATATGTAAATACAAAAGAGTAGATAGCTGATATCTTCACAAAAGCATTACCTAAGGATACTCATGAGTACCTAAGAGGTAAACTAGGGATGATACCCCTATCCAAAGCTGCTTGAGAAGCATAAGTAGCACCCTACATCAACTGGAGCTAAATGTTGTATTTTACAACTTGATGCAGTGGATATTACTTTAGGATCTGCCTAAACTAATCAAAGAGCTAAAAAAAAAGATTAGTAACAATTAAGGTGACAGAGGGAGAAACTAAAATTGCTAACATCTACATGATGAGATGACAAGTCTTTAGCATTGTTGTCAAAGAGGGAGAATGACAAAATAAAATAGAGTACTAATCCAAGTGAGAAAAGGGGAGAAATACTTTAGAAGGAGATAAAATATGAAATATCTACTCAGAGGGAGATAAAGTACTTGATGTTTACTAAAGGGAGAAATAAATAAATATATATATATCTACCTAGTAAGAGGAGGATAGAGAAAGTCAGAGGGATAAGCCCTGTAAGATGACAGTTGAAGGGAGTCGTAAGGAAGAGTTGATTGTTTATTGGTCAAAATAGAATTTTGTAGCCTATATAGAAGATGAAAGCTGCTGATAGATGGAGAGATTTCAATACAAGGAATTATTTTCTTTTTGGTATTGGTTTTCCATCAGTGCCAAAGAGGGATATTGTTGAAGAGATTTATACAAGTATGAGAATGTGTTTCAATCATTATTTTGTCATTGATCTCAAACCTACTACTTGTTGGTAAGACAATTGCTTACTTGATTTGAGTACTATCATTTATTTGATTGATGAAGAGGATTTGATCAAATGTGATAACAAGAGCACCTAGAGGAAAGGTTGAGTTATGGTATGAAAAAAGAGTACACAGATCAATTAAGACGCTGATGATATAATGTATTGATTATCTACTTAAGGTTGTAAAGGTTGGATACACTAATTAAGTCTAGAAGAACAAGTAAGAAGAATTGAGTCTGCCAAGCTTGACTGAGTGGACAATAGGTGCCAAGTAAAGTTAGTGCAAGCTAAGCAAAAAATCAATTGGAGCCAAGCAAAGTGAAGATTCAATGTATGCTAAGTGAACTTAATGTAAGTTGAGTAAAGTTTAATTGGTTCTGAGCATTAACAAACTTTAGTGTTTGCCGAGTTAACTAGTTTAAGATGAGTGGAAGAACAATATGGAAGCCAAGTAACAACATATTGATACCAAGTGCCAATATTCATGTTAAATCATAGATTTGATGAATCTGAGTTGACTATTTTGTTATCTTGAATTGTGTGAAGTGTGTGGAAGATAACTATGATGAGCTGGTGGCACATAATTCAAGGTAAACCATTTTGTGGCAAATTCAAGGAAGATTGAAGAAGAACTTTCTAGAGGAACCAAATGGAAAAGTGGATAGATTCATTATATCCTACCTAATCCTACCTTACCTTAAAATGGATGATTATGGTTTAATGAAAAAAGATCTTAATTCTCTCTATATAGAGAGAGTTGGTTAGAAGCAAAGGTTTTCATGTGCGAGAACCTAAGGAAGACAAGGAGTTTTGGGTATTACTTCATTCAATGGCCAAATAAAAGAGATTGCTATTGGCAAGCAAAGAAAGAAGGCTTAAAAGTATGGATGCTTGAAGGGTGAACAAACTATCAAAGCCAAAGTGTGTGAAAGCCAAGCAAAATGGAGGACTGAAACAAAGATTTCTAATTTGCAAGTGAGTTGTAATTTGTTAGCAGATCAAGTCTTACTGTTGCTTTCTAATCATTGTATCAATCTAGGGTAAATACTTTGGATTAAGGCTGACCTAATAGTCATTTATATATCCTTTAAATAGGTGGCATTCCAAGTGCACAATCTAAATTTCTCTAACAAGGCTCACTCCTAATAGGGTGATTGAAATCCTCTAACTAGGTTACATTTAACTGTGTGTATTTTAACCTTTAACAAGGTTGGCCTTTCACAAGGCATCAATTCATAAGAGTGAGAATTAGTAGCATGTTACTAGCGGTTTTTCCCAAATTGGGTTTCCATGTAAAATCCATGTGTCAAATGTGTCATTAAATCTGTTATGTTTCATGTTTACATTTTTGCAAAGTTGTTTTGTCCTAGGAAAATAACATACAAAGTTTAAGAGTTATATGATCTAATGGATGCATGCATAATAAGGTTTTATGGATATGGGTTCGCTAAGCTGTGAAATTTTTTATTTGTACATCTGGACCTTGGATAATTGATTCACCCCCCCTCTCGGTTATTTTAAAGAATTCCAACAATTTCTTCATTCATTTAGGATTCTGGAGTGAATATATATTTTGTCTCTTGTCATGCCCTTGTGATCTACATCTCAATGTTTTAGGAGTGAATATATATTTTGTTTTCTGTTGTGCCCTTGTGATCTACGTTTATAGTGATCTTTTACAGTGTAAAAGGAAGAAAGGGAAAATGAGAAGGAAGGGTTTTGGCATCTTCTCACACATAGGGGCCAATTTGTTCTCAATTGATGATATGTGCATACTGAATGTTGATAGTGTATACATACTACTTCAAAATCATCCATTTCATAGCATCATCTTTATACAATGTTTTTTTAGTTTCTTTCTACTCACATGTCCATTTCATTTCATATGATCATCTAAAAATTGTGTTTATCTAAGCTCTTAATTATGACTAATTTTTTCAATTCATTCATTCATTTGAGATTGACCAGTGAATATATATTTTGTCTCTTGTTAAGCCCTTGTGATCTATATCTCTACAGTGATAGTTTATGATAGCTTACAATAGAGAAGGAAGAAAGGGAAAAGGAAAAATAATGGTTTTGTTGGCTCACACACCAATTTGATCTCAAATAATGATATGTGCATACTGAATGTTGATTGTCTATACAAAGTACTCCAAAATCATCCATTTCATACTTTCATTTGTACACAATGGAATTTTTAGTTTATTTTTACTCACATGCCCATTTCATTTCACATTGATCATTAAAAATTGTGTCAATCTAAGCTCTCCATTATGCCCTAGTTTTTCAATTCATTCACTCATTTAGGATTCAATAGTGAATATATATTTTGTGCTAGAATCATAATCCATTAATTTTCATTTTGTTAATTTTTTCAAGTGATGCATGCCTAAAATATTCAAGATATTATATCTAATTCTTCTGTAGTATATTTGAAAGATATCAATCACATTTATATCTAGAGAACACAAAGTTTACATGGATTTTTTCTTTTTCTTTTAATAGTTTCTAGATGAGATAGCTGAAATGTTTTATGGAGTATGTCAGAGAAGTGGTACGTAGTCTATTTAGGGGATATGTTCAATGCGAGCCTTCTTTTTTCCCTTGCTAAAGTCACTTGGTCTTATTGACATTAGTAAATGTGATAAGATAGTAGAAATATGTTTTATTTTATTGCAAATAGAAATGTTGACAATTAATTATCTTTTTGATCATAATTCAATCAAAACATAGTAAACAATGAATAGATAACCCTAACTATAATGCAATCAATGCACAGTAAATAATGAACATAATACCTAAGTAGGGTTTGATAGATAAAAATAAGTTAACAAAAACACATGAGTCCCAAAATAGGAAAAAATTAGCTTTGATTTAATAAATGAAACCCCAAGATATACTATTACCAAATTTATTTAGAGTAACACAATATATTATGTAGTTGTTAAAGAGTGATGCCTTTGACACAAAATACATAATCCAAACTAGGATTGAAACATAAAATAAATAATAGATTGATAATCATGAATAAAGGCACAAATTAATTAAATTAGACTCAAAGTCTCATTTTACAAGTCCAATGACTTAAACAATATGAATTACTAGTGACAATAACAAACTAAAAACAAACTTAATGCAAAGATTAAGAAGAGATGCAAAAGGAAAATACTATTAGTAGACACCTATGATTCTTAAAAAGGAAAATAGTAGTTCACAATATAGCTTCTTCTAACACTCCTTAACTATGGACTATTAAGATTAAAGTAAGGTTTGATTATTAGTCTCCAATATCTACCAATGGGAAAATCCTCCACTCTATAACTATGACATAATTACCCATGACTATAACTTTCATTTCCTTGAGTCTTTCATAGTGTATTGATCTTCTCTAAACCTCTAAACATATTTTTAATATTCCTCACACCATTCTTAAGGTCTCCAAGACCAATACCTATAGTGAACGAATCCCATGACCAAATATGTGATAACAAACCCCTATTTTGTGACTATTATAGTTACCCTTTCTTCATGGGATAACATGCCCAAACATTTCATGCAAATGACATTATATAGGTATTATAAATTATATTCCATTATCCCCATCCATGATGGGACTTATTCCATGTCACAAAGGAGAGGGACTATATTGTTAATGTCATTAGATGACCTAGTTGAGGGTTTTAGCAGTTATCAACAAAATCAAAGGATCTATGAATAAGCAAAGCCAAGCACAATGCTATAATCACCATAATGTTCCTAATACATTACTAAATCTACTTCAATCAAGGATCCTTTAAAACATATATATTTGAATGTTGCAAATGTACAAATACGTTAATTGTCACTGGGTATAAACTATTAAAACGTAGTAAGAACTTTTATCATTCATTTTATTTCAATCATAACTCTAAACACATGCCACCCCTCTCTTTTCTAAGGATTATATGCCACTTATAAAATTCCTAATATGTTCTATACTCGATAAACTACCCTCTTATGCATATTTTGCATATAAGGCAACTTACTACAACTTTGCATTATTAATGCATCTTATTATATCCAGGGATACTAAGGGCCCATTTTATAATGATTGAGTCATTTTAAGTTAATTTCCAGCTCTATCCTCATAATCTCTTCTTGGTGCCTCATCCATTGTTCCTAGTTTACCATGGTCTCTCTGTCATGGCCTAGTGCTCTTGCACTAGAGACTTGAGTAATAAAGGGAAGGTAAGAAGAGCACAAGATTTGATCAACTTTGATACTTACACACCAAATAGGCTATAAATCCTTATAAAAAAATATAATTTGATCCAAACAACCTATTTTCACTTTTAAAATTCATCTTGAAACTATTTTGACCTATTTGGCTCATGATCTCACTATAAACTTGATTGGGGAAGTTAGTTTCAAGAATTAGCTTTTAAAAAAACCTATGAAGAGATTCAATAATTAATGTAATTATTCACTAGAAACCATCTCAAATATAATAAAATGTAATGTAATCATTGACAGTTAATGTAATTCTCAATTCTATCTACTTGAATGGTTAATACTTTTAGAATTTGATGCATGTCTTTTTCTATTCAAATTTTATGCTCACTTATTTTCAAACTCATGGTATGCCTTACTAGATCACTTAGCCACATCCCTTGTAATCTATTGATGCTTTTTCTATAATACTTCATGTTTAATGGAACTCTTATAGTTGATTAAGTGCATGCTTTAATAGATGTGTTTTCTAGCCTAAGATGACATGAAATATTATTTTTATGATTTCTATACCCATGTGCAACTAAAATTTGATAACCATAAACTATAAAAACATACCTTCCTCTGATGTTGAATATTTTCTTTTGTTGTTTAATCATGATTTGTTGACTATTCAAGAAGATGATACAATTGGGTGGAGTACTTTTGTGATTCATAAAGGACTTTTATTAGGAGATGTTGTACTCTTCTTGAGGTATGATCTCAATCCATGTAATCATTTTTAGTTAAGTGTCATCCAAATTTATTTAATTCTAGCACGTAGAAGATGTGTTTGCGACTATCAGTTAGTGTTATAAGGTAATTCTACATATTTACTACCTAGCACACCTATTGCCTCATTGAGACCTTACCTACAAGGTTATCTTCATGTGAATTAGGTAATTCTAGTTTCTTTCTACTCATGAAATGCCCATTTCATTTCATGTGGTCATCTAAAAATTGTGTCAATCTAAGCTCTCAATACCTCAATTCATTCATTCATTTGGGATTCAGGAGTGAATATATATTATGTTTCTTGATGTGCCCTTGTGATCTATGTCTCTGCAATGATCTTTTTTAGTGGAGAAGCAAGCATCTCACTACCTAGGACACATATTGCCTTCATTGAGACCTTTTGAGGTTTGCATAATGTTATGTGTCCTAATTTATGGCCCTCTATTGTGTATTAGTAAAATGTTAAAAATCGTGCATAACAGTTAACATTGTCCTTTGAGTTGATTTAATGTGTTTATATGAGTGATGGGAAAAGATAAAGACAACTGTGTCATTCAAATATGGAGTAAGATGTAATTGAACATAGGAGTGTCGTCTACTTAATTATACAAGAAATAAAGAGATAGTTTGTTAAAGTGAAAAATGACTCAAGGAAATCTCTTGTAGGGGACATTATATTAAGAGTTTAATTGAAGTTTGATATCTAAATATGATTACTAATCTCTCCTTCATTGCGATATGATAATTTTGTAAAGGTGAATATACTAATAGTAGCCATATACACATGAGGCAAAAACAATTAACCTCTAGTGCAAGTAAAACATGGTACACATGCACTTGAATTCAATTAAACTAGATATTATCATTTCATTCTCATTTTATTTAATATAATTTCTAAAGATTATTGTGTAAAAAATGTCTCATGAGATTTTGGTGGAAATAAAGAAAATTCATTTCTATTAAAATATAAAAACTTACACCATAGTTGAGAAGAAAAACTTGCATTGGAGTTGATTTTGGCAAACTATTTGGAGAATTTTCCTCTTCTCCTCTTCTCCTCACATATTTTGAAAATATTGTTGTTATTATCCTAGTGAATAAATCATTCTTTCTAACTCCATATGCATTAAAAAAATGGCAAGTCATGGCTTCTATCACTGAAAATATATGTTAAGGGATTTTCTCCTTCAAAACAAGTGAGGGGTTTCTTGTGAATCCTGTGCTTTCTTTGAAATGGTGTAGGCTATTTTCTTGTTCTTGAGGATTGCATGATCAAATTTGTGTTCTCTTTGCTACAACACTTCATGGGCCTTTTGTATATTTAGCTTCACTTATATATGTTTTGTTTCATTCCAAGCTATGACTTATTATTGCATATAATAATCTCTTAGAAACATATTGTAAAGTTTGGAACCTATTAGACTGACCCTGGCATTTATATTTCACTAAGGGTTTTCAAAACCCTTTTGTTCACCTTCTAGGATCAAATGAAGGCTTCGTCTATATATATATTTTTAATAGTCATGGCATTTTTTTCAAGGGGATGATTTTCAATCCTTACCCTTTTTAGCTACTAGAAAGTGCAAAACTTAATTATCTTTTCTATTTCTAGGTGTATAATTGTTTAATGATAATACTTGCTCATTATGTCATCTTTATTTTCATAATTAATAAGACACTTATTTATAGTAGTCGATCCATTTGTCCTTTTATTGCTCTAGAGATCTTTCTAAGCAAATATCTCTAAATTTGATATTTCTATGAAACACATTCATATTACTACAATGGTTTTACCTTATTGAATGATAAGAAGTCCCCTTCTGATATGAAGAATGAGTTCTTTATCCACTATCTAATATGATTGTATCCTACTTGTATCAACTATCTATAATATTAATGTCAAGGAAAATTTTAAGCAACCATTTTTAGTTCATGTTTATATTTCATTACACATGCTATTCTCATATGGTACTCGATCCATTTTCTTTCTTTGTTGTCTCATTCCTGAAAATGAATAATGCTTTGAAAGGCTTATTCATAAACATGTTGTTTTACTTTATCATTACCTTGATCAATTCTGATTTATATACACGAGTTAACATTAATTGTTGTACTTTAAGATATGTATGCTCTTCTCTCTTCTTCTTGAAAAAACAAATTTATTTCTCTTTGCTATTAGTGTCAAGACATATCTATTTAATCTTCTTGTGTATTACCTGATACATGTAATGATCCTCCCAACTCTACTTCATTATGATTCATGCTATCCTCATTGTGCTTCTAGTCTGAGATTTTGTATCCTTCTTTTCTTGGCTTTGGCATCATTTATCATATCTCTTATAGCATTATGAGTCATGAGACTAGTATCTTCATCTCTTCTATTTACACATCTTTGTACTAATATGTTATTGTCATTTCTTATGATATGCCTTATTTACAAGTCATATACCTTGCATCATTATCATTATGCCTCTTACCTAGACATGATGCTCTACCTTTTGTGCCAAGATAATGCCACTATCAAATTTTACATCTCTTTTATTAATTCATGCCATAATAAATTATATCATGTATTTGTTGTTTTCTTAATACCACAATCATGCAATGATGACCTCTACTTCTATATAGTTTGAGCTTAGTTCCTTTAAATTGAAATCCTTTTCTCTCATTTTTCTCTAATGTTAATGTTAATGTGTATGGTGAAATGGTTATCAATGATAGATCTAGCAAATGTAACCAATTGAAAAAGGGTATAATCAAAAGATCCCGTGAAGAAGGATTATGTTAGATAATCCAACTAAATTAGATCAAAATAGGAAGACACTCACTAGATTAATGTCTAACTTTTAAAGAGAAGGTGATGGAAAATATCATTTTCCCTACAAAAGGTGTAAGGGATTAAACACTAGAAGTATCCTAATAAAAAAAATTAAGAGACATTATAGGGACAATGGTCACATTAATGGGGGGTTGGAATATCGTCCATCGGTAAGTTGTTCATTATATTGTTTTAACAATTTATATATATATATATATATATATATATATATATATATATATATATATATATATATATATATATATATATATATATATATATATATATATATATATATATATATATATATATATATATATATATATATATATATATATATATATATATATATATATATATATATATATATATATATATATATATATATATATATATATATATATATATATATATATATATATATATGAAATCACTTGATGATGAGATCGTGATCATGGTTTATTAATGTTTATTATTTTTATATAGGTCAATCTCCCTAGGGAAATATGTGATATGGACCACCACATCCTAGAGAATATGGTTTTGGAAGTGGAGGAGCATGGAGGTGTGAAAATTGAAGTTGAAGGTCATGATCCCATGGAAGATAACGATCACTTGATGATGAGATCATGATCATGGTTTATTAATGTTTATTATTTTTATATAGGTCAATATCCCTAGGGCAATATGTGATATGGACCACCACATCCTAGAGAATATGGTTTTGGAAGTGGAGGAGCATGGAGGTGTGAAAATTGAAGTTGAAGGTCATGATCCATGGAAGATAACAATCATTTTCCAAAAAACATATTTGAAGATGATGGTACAAATGCATTGATCCATGACACATTTAGTACTAGCACAATTGATGATCAGGATCATGATGACATTAATATCATCCATGATATACCTCTACTTGAGAAGGCAAACATGACCCTTTATGAAGGCTCCCAAATAACTCTTCTCTATGTCATATTGTTGTTGGTGAATTTGGAGGTTATGAATGGTTTATCCAACATAACAATGTCACATATGCTAAGGTTTGTCATATATGTCATTATAGTCAATAAAGGGTGAATATTTTACCATTAATATTATTTATATTAACAACTTATATTTCTTGGCATAGATTGTGTTGGAATAAGTATATGGGAAACAAGATACTAGGGGAGGGGGGGTGAATTAGGATCTTAAACTTTTAGCTTCAAAACCAATAATATAAATTCACACCCAATTCATCTCATATATCTACCATTAAAATTGAAATGTTGTAACATAAATGAAATACATCACACCCATAAATAGTTCAACACATAACACAATGATTTGGTAACCTAGAAAAACTTCAAGATGAAGGTAAAGATGGGGTGGGGATGAAACCCACAAATTTTCAGTATTGCAACAATAAAGTTAACATGTTAGGGTTACAATATTTGATCATAAAATATGGTGTACCATGTGAGGGGTCTACCCTATTAAAATCTTAAGATACTACTAGGTATCACCTTGTTAAAGTATTTTACACACACAATGAAATAAGGACTTTGTTAGGAGGTTTACATATGCTTATTAGGACCACTCTATTAAGAGATTTACCTTGTCTCAATTAATAATAACTAATTTAGTACCTAACCCTCAGTATGCTCTATAAGTTTTCAGATCTAGAAGAAAGAGCCATACCTTTACTTGAATAAGAAAACTCACTTTCATCATTGCTCTCTTCTTCCCAATTTGCATTAGACTTATATAAAGATGAATATGCATTATCATTGTATTCACTTTGACTCGAGTAGCCACTCTCATCTTCTTCTTCATATGATGCTTCTTCATAACACACTAAATCAACAACATTGTTCTCATCACTTGAAACATAGCTTTCAATCTCTTAATCCTTATAAAAATGAGATTAACACCTTCCAACTTTATGATTAGTAACATTTTCAACACAAGGAAAATCATCAATAGGAGAAGCATCAACTAAAACTATTTCTTGCATATATAACTTATCAAGTGAATCGACCTTATCATCTACTGCTATAAAACTACAAACATATGCATTCTGTCTAGCAAGAATATGATCATCTCTTCTTTGCAACAAAGAGACCTCATCTTCACATGCTTTTAATTCTGAATTTTTAACAAGATTGTTTACAACAAAAGGGGAACCTACAATGATGATATGAATTTGAACACTCTACATGACATTGATTTTTCTTCCCAATTTCATCCTCTAGGTAAACATTTCTAGAGAAATGACTCTTAGTTAGTCCATACCTTTCATTGTTTTCAATCTCTATTGCTGTCATGAATGCCTAATACAAGGTCTTGGGCTCTTTATCCCTCAATGGATGACTCATTTTTTCATCAAATGCATCAAGATAAACTACTAGACACACTTGATCATCTGGTCTACATTTCTCAGGAATCTCATTCAAGGCCCTTCAAAATCCGATATTGGATTTAGGAATAAGTTCACCATTCCTGATTTGAATTTTCAAGAACTTCTCAAAAGAATCAGAGATGCTTACTCTTTCCTCAAATTTTTGCATGAAGGCTGAATGCAACTCACCCCAAGATGAAATAGAACATACTGGCAGAAAGGAGAACCAATCTCTAGCATCACCTTCTAAAGTTTGAAAAAATAACTTTATATGTACATCTTCATGAGCAATCTCAAAATCACCAATCAAGTCATTGAACATATGAATATGCTAATTGGCTAAATCCAAATGGCTCCCATTAAACTTAGGAAAATGTTTTCTAAGATCATATGACATGGTGTTTGGAAAACCATGAATGCCATCAAAAAGTAATGGCATGTATATCTTGGCAGAGATAGATCTATGATTTTTGTTAGTGGATTGCATACTAGGTGAAAATAAATTTGCCATTTCTTGCAAACTTACAACTCATTCACCAAAATAACTTTTCAGAATTTATAACTTGCAGTAGATCCTAAAACTCATCTACCAATTTAATCTCTAACATACTCCAAAATGTAAACACATTTTTCGAATGTATCCTTCATAGAGTATGCTGAGATGCATCAAACAACTATCTTACTTAGTGTTGAAAACATCACTTGATGAGGAAACTTTTGTAGAACTTACTTTCATGGAAAAGAAATATCATGAAAGTGAAAAATACCTTAAGTGTGATGCTTGAAAACCTCTTCAATGTTGTGAACAACAACAGATTTAAATCTCATCTTGATTTAGTAACTCTTGCATACCATCACACATTTTCTTTTCAACAATTGCAAAGGGCTTGAGATCACTTCTTCAAATCTACATTCCAATTGTTGTATCCTTCATAATACCTTCGAATTCATGATGCACTGGTACAAAGATATAACTTCAATTTGCCACTCACTTAGTGAGAAAGATTTGATCGACTTGCAGAAGACAACAAGTTGCTCCAAAATTTGCAATAGGTATTTGAAAAACTTACACGACAACCTTGAAATTTCACACCCTTAACAAAGTGAAAGAAACTTATATTAACTCTGAATTCTGATAGCAACTTTGCAAAACTTTCAAATGATCTAAATGTAACAATCATTGTGATTCTTCAAATTTTTTACCTTAATCTAAAACAAAGTGAAAAAAATCTTATATTAACTCTGAATTCTAACAACAACTTTGCAAAACTCTCAAATGATCTAAATGTAACAATCATTGCAATTCTTCCAAATTATTGCTGTCAAGAATAAGGTATAATTGGGAGACATGAATCATGAGTAAAGAAATGGAAAATGCATCACAACTTTGCTATTGTAGCAAACTTTTTACATGCCTTTCTTCCAACCACATTGAATCTCTCTTTCAGATTCAATACTTTCCTAATAGAGTTGACATTTTGTTGGCTCTTGAATTAGTTTTTGAATAACCTAGTGACAAGAAAACATACACTTAGGGGCTAATTCCCATGTTTAATGCACCTATTCAGACACTAGGGCCAACTATAAGGCTATTTACTCCCCTTCTTCTTCTTCAGGCTCTGCAAGACCTAGGCGAGTGGACCTTAGATTCTTTATATGGTAACAGTGTCACATCATATAACTGAATCTATGAAATAGATAAAAACCCTTGAATCTTCCATGTTTATGCAAACATTCATGGACATGAAATAGCTAATAACATGACACATGAATCTGATAAATCAAGTGAAGGAAAATTCTTTTCAACTCTTAAACATAAAGGGAAAAGATATTCAACTAAATATTGATATCAACAAAATTTTAATGTGCAACAACAAGAACATGTTGATCTTACAACTGATCAGTGCCTTATCTATTGGGAAATTACATAACTTACAAACACACATCCCTGGAAATCATTGACACATATCAAGTATCAAGATCCTAGTCTATCCTATCATCTTGTAAATCAAACATCAATGTTCATGAAAACTCTCATACTTATGCAATATCCTTTTGATGAAAATTTGCAACCCTATCAAGGTAAGTAAGCATTTACTTGGTGCTTTGTTCCAATAGAAAAACCTAACAAGACATACAACTTTACAGGGCTGCAAACAGGTTTAAACTCTTTGTTCTTAAACCACAAAACATTGCAGATAATAGAGAAAAGAGACGAGAATCAAAATGAAACTAAGAAACTGGTTGTTGATTGTATTCATCTCTTTGAAATAATACACTTAATATGCATGTAAATAACTAAGAAACAACTCAATATACCAAAACTATAAATAAATTTTTGTTACTAATGTTCATATATAGAGAAAAATTGGAAATATTGTATCACAGTCATGAGAAAATTCTCTAGAACTAGAACCCTTACAATGAGAAAAGGAGAGAGATATATAGATAAGAAGAGGCTCCCAAATTGGATCTGCTACTGCAAAGTGTCTTGTTGAATCTCTTCATCCTGATGCTATAGAAACTGTCTCTTCTCTCATCTACCATGAATCAAATCTCATCAATATGGTTTGCAAAATATTTGATATATCTCCTTAAAACAATGAGAAACCCCCTCTTAATGGGATATCAGATATTAGATAATATGTGCAAGAGTTTACAATTTGATTTTATTTGTCTTCTACTATCCTTAGCTATGAATCTTCAACTATCTTAGCTGACAAACCATTCATTCTCAACAACTACCCATAAAAATATTCAATTCACTCTTTATGGTGTTTAGTGAATATGTTCTTATCACAATCTTATCGTAATATGATCCTAATCCAACTAAAACAACAAACCTACATTAATACTAAGGATGCCCTAGAAACATAAAATTGCCTGTAGCTTCTGCCATTGAAGACTCGTGCAAAATCTGATTTTAGAAATGGAAAATTCAGATTCTTCTAGTTATGTCAGTATATAATACTCTATGCTTTGGGTGGAAATTGTGCCCTTGATGTTGATTTGAAAAGCTAGGCCCTAGGCCATGAAATGAGCAATTAAAATGAAATTTTTAAAAAACTCTATAGTTAAACTATATAACATCTCAAATTTGAAACAAATTTGAAACAAACTTTTAATTTCAACACAATGCTAGCTCAGAAACAATTGAATATGAATATTCAATTTTTAAAAATATTTTATCCTTTCCTCCTGCACCACTTGTCAGATTCTTTTTTGTCAAACTGCACCCGGGCGGGCCCTGCATCATCTCATGCAACATTTGAAACATTTGAAATTTTTGAATCTTCACATCCCGATGCTACAATGTTATGGTTAATCACAAGTCTCAAACCTTCATTTCTTGATCTCACGATTAAGGCATTGTCAAGAATTGTCGTAACATCTTAGCACATCAACTTTCCTTTTGCGATCCCATGACATGTCATAAGTTCGTAGCTTGAAAATATCCTCTTCTTGACCTTACAATTGGTGTAACATTACATGTCCTTGTCTTTGCTTGCACAATCTTATGACGTGCCTTCCCAATCCACCACATGGAACTCTACATTTCTACTTGATGTTGACATGTATGGTCAAAATTTGTTGACCACACCACCCACTTGGCCTCGGCGGGCCCCTCCACACATGACTTGGTGTTTCAAGTGAAGGGTGTCTTTCAAGATGTTAGTTTTTCATAGAGGATTTTCTACAAATGTATTAGCACTACCATTTTTCCTAATATGTGTTTTCCACTTTGCAACAATCTCTTATTTATATTGATAATAAATCAAGAGGAGACATGTCCCTTCATGGGACATATCTATTCATTAAAATGTTAACAACATAATTATATATATAATATATCATAATATTAATTATTATTTAATTAAACTACAAGCATATGTGTGTGTGTGTGTGTGTGTGTGTGTGTGTGTGTGTGTGTGTGTGTGTGTGTGTTTAACTTTAGTTTTAGTCTCAAAGTTTATCCAACTAAAGCTACCAAAAATTAAGACTCCCTCTTAGCTAGGGAGGATAAACACAAGACATATATTAAGAATATCTTTGAAAAGAAAATATCCAACATTTAGATATCACATTTCATATCACAAGTACTGGCCTCTCATAATATCAATGATATTCACCAAGTACTCAAAAGGTTTTGATATCACATCTAGTATCAAGAGTATTGGCCTCCTAGAGTATCAACATCCAATATTCACCAAGTACTCAAATAAGGTGTGATATCACATTTGACATCACGAGTATTAGTCTCCCAGAATATCATATGATATTCACCAATTACTCAAAATAAGGTTTGAATCACATATGATATCATGAGTATTGGCCTCTTAGAATATCAATGATATTGACTAAATACTCAGAGTAATGGTCTCCTAGAATGTTGAGATGCAAGACATTCACCATTTACTCAATCTATTAGATATCATAATACAAGTTATTCTAAGATCGTCACTTTACAATAACTTCTCCAAATACAAGTGATGATCATTTGGAAGTTGTCACTTCCTCATGATGCACATAGGGGTAGGCCCATTAAAATCACATAGTTATGAGACATATTCATGAATCATTGTCCTTTGGAGAATCCACCACAACATGATTGATTCATCACTATAGAATCCACCACAATATGATTTACCCCCTCTTAGTCAATATGATTAAGATTATCGAAGGTTGACTGAATCATTTATGTACTTGCTCCCTTTCAAGGTTGCCTCTAATGAAATGTCAGGCTCCCTCTAAATCTCAATCTCCCTCTCTTTTCTGCAAGAACATTCTTGAAGGAAAAGATCAATGCACATAACTCTTATAGGAATATAAATAAGAATGCTAACATCAATTAGCATCAATGATAGTAACATAATATTTTTATTAATGGATAAAAAAATACTTAAACCTTTACCTTTTATTCTCCCATAATAAGTCTCATAAACATTATACCAAATTATTCAACATCACTTTGAATTAAAATATCATAATTTCCTCACACTATTAATTATCTACCATAATATATTAATAATGCAAGGAATTAAGAAAAAATATTTCATAAGAATATTAAAAGAAACATAATTAATAGACATCCATACTTATCAAATGGATTTGGGCACCTAATGTTAATAAGAAATCCTCCTTGTGTTGAAAATTACTCAATCACCTTTATTGGCTAATATCATTATGCATAAATGAGGGGGATTAATTGAATGGGGTCACCATACCCATCTCCTAGTCTAGAAATCCTATGTGGTTTAATGTTTTTTGACTCCATTTGATGCTTGTATCCTTGTAACATCTACACCACCCTTGATGGTGATAAGGAGAGTAAGTATGACGAGTTTGCATAATTCTTGAATTAATATGGTAGTAGGGATGATGATCTCTCTCAAATCCAAATTGAGAAACTGCTTGAATACACTCTTGTATGCTATGAAAGGGTTATTTTTCCACATCCATTAAGTTAGTTCCTTCCCTCAAATATTCTCTGCACACACTTCTCTATGGATCCATGAAGGCTAAGTGTTTCTCCTTTCATTCTGTTCTTAGTCTTTGCATTGAGCACTCAATGAATAGTCTATTCTCATCTTGGATCTAAGAGTGATGAACCTGCCAATAACATCAACATGCTTTGGCAATGAGATCTATTCCTTCCATGTCGATGAACAATTTCCATTCGTTGATACATGCTTCATTTTTTCCAAAGGCAAAAGACTTTCCTCAAGAGGCTCAAATATATTTTATGGGAGTAGAGAAGATTTTTGTGTTTTGATAAGATACATAATCCTCCTTTTAATCACCTCTAAAATTGTCACTTTCTTAGTTATCTTATTCATCATTACCTTCAACATGACTGTAGATAAATCTCTATCATAAATGTCGCTGCTGAGTTTCCACTCTATTTCTTTGACTCATTTGTATTGAGTTTTCAGTCACATAGTTTAAAGAACATCAAATTGGGCCAACTTGGATCAATGAGTGTACTCTCCAAGATGGAGAGGATGTTGCTACACTAGAGCTCATTAAGGAAAAGGATCCAAGCCTCTCGTGTGCTCAGGGAGAAATCCATGTGATATATATTAACTTCCTTTACAACTTTGTATGATCCATATTTCATTATCATTTCCAATTGCCCTCTGTATGTGAATCCAAACACATTGAATGGGATGATTGACCTTGCATCCAATTGAATCTTTGAAATTCTTATTTCTCTTGTGCAAAGAAGTGCTAACCTTGATCATCATTGTTGATTATTAATTTATTAAGGTTATAATTATTTGAATGTGGTCCACCACCATCAATGACTCTAAAAGTATGAAATATTTGCTAGTGTTGATTATTATTCTCTTACATTTGCAGTTAGGTCTATGATACCGTGTTAGTTTTTCATAAAGGATCTGCTGAAAATGTATTAGCACTGCCATTTTTCTTGGTATGTGTTTTCCACTTTGCAACAATCTCTTATTTATATTGATAATAAATCAAGAGGAGACATGTCCCTTCATGGGACATATCTATTCATTAAAATGGTAACAACATAAATAAATAAATAAATATATAATATCATAATATAATTTATTATTTAATTAAAATACAAACATAAATAAATAAAAATATAAATAGACACACACACACACACACACACACACACACACACACACACACAGATATGTAACTTTAGTTCTAGTCTCAAAGTTTATCCAACTGAAGCTATCAAACATTAACACAAGACAAACTTACATTGAGCACTTATGTTTTTAAGCATTGGAGAAAACCATCTTTGGGTGCATGTGAGATAAAACATCAAACCTCTACCTACATCATTCTCCTATGTGCAAGACCCAATGCCCCACCATTTCCTTTGTCCCTGCTTGCTCTTGCTCCACCATGCTAACTTCATCGATGCCTGCCACTTTTACCATCTTCTTTTGATAAGGATTTGTGGTTTTTTTCACATTTTAGGATCAAATGGTACTTTGATCAAGGCTCCTCTATATTCCATTTTGAATCAATATTGTAGGGATTTAGTACCAGACTGGAGCTCCATATCTTTCAATATTCAACTGGAGCAGAGGGCAGAAAGTAATGAAGGTAATGACCAACCTCAAATCCCAAAACTTGATGGAGCCCCATACAACCTTCAATATACAACACTATCAGACCATAGTTCCAGTATCACTATTTTGGCAAAGATTGTTTAGACTCTAATGGAAGGCAAGCTCTGGTCAAATTCCAACTATAAGTTACGATTTCTCCATCATTTACATGGTCTTCAAAACAAATCTCCCTATATCTACTACTACCATTAATTTGGGCATCACTATATGATCCATAATGTTTATGAAGTGCTGAAGCTAGCTGTCATGGATTGCTTCATTCCATCATTTCTCTTTCCTATGGTTCCACGAGTTATGGGGAAGTATAAAAACCTCTTTGATTGCCATCTTAAATGACTTCTTTTAATATCATGTGAAGTAAAGGCATCATCATGAATGGGTCAAGACATAGAGCTGAATTAGAAGATAGGGAACCCAACCAAAAAATCTCAACCCATCACAGGGGCCATCCCACCATGAACTGGAGGAGTCATCCTATTGAGATCCAGATCATGAGCGGGCAAAATCTAAGGGAACACATGATCCTCATCATAGAACATCAACATCTCATTCTCAAAAGGATGCTCAATCTCAATCTACATGTAACACTTTGGGTTAATGACCATAGCTTTGTGGGTGCTTCTTCATATGAATCGAATAAAAAATGACATCCCTAGCATGATAATCTCTTCCCTTACCAACATACCATCTACCACTCTAAAATACAAGTATAATAGATGACATTCCTCTATTATAAAGAGATTAGAATTAGGGGCTTTAGTGTGGCAGGTTCATTCTAGTCTAGATGAAAGGCAATCAAAACATGTGAAATTATTGACAAAATGCTAACACAGTCACGATTAGGCCCTTTCATCAACTAGCAAACATCCCACTAATTAAAATTAACATGGTTATAAACATATTCCAATTCATGTATTATAGTGTGCACAAAGACATTCAATTGATGACCAATGATAACGACAAGCACATGTTAAATATTATCCCTTTTTATCAAGAATATTACATCCCCTTCAGTGATATGATGAATTTAGTCAAGCCCCAAAGTGGACCTGACTAAAAAGAAATTTCATTTTCAAATGAATGACACTTCAAACTGGTATGTTAATCATCTAGCATTGATTATAGTTAAACTTGACCACTGAAATGTCATTAAAACTTATTTTATCACTTATCTACAAATTGTGATTTTCCAACAAGGAGGCCTTTGAGCTGGCATTAAAAACTAACTTAAACACATGACTAAGCTTTGAGATCTTACATACTAATACTCTATTCTACATTCTTTCAGCCTACTAGATTTCATCTCTTGATGACAACTGGGTCAAAGTTATAATCAGTTAAATAGGGCTTCCCAGAATTCTAAGAAATATGCATCGACATGACAGAGATAAGTAACCAACTTTGAGGGTTTCAAAACCTAGTCAAGACAAATAAAAATGACTTGGAAAATGAAATGTAGGTTCTTAGATATGCATAAAAAACACTCCCAAAGTGGAGAGTCATGAAACATAACCAGGTGCAAGATATTCAAATGCAAACTAAGCTTCCTATTGCTGTTTAACACTTAGGCAAAAATGCAAATTTGAACATTGCTCGAAATGAAACCTCATGGAATGACTTAGAATGAAAATTTATCATTATAGGATGTATGGATATAATAAATGTGAGGTATTAGAAAAATAAAACACATCATAAGCCTCAATATGACAGTTGGGTACACAAGCATTAAAATGCACTTATAGGGCTCAAAATGACTCAATTTTTTTTGGAATGGTACTCAAAACAAGAATTTAGTTTTGAGTCCCATCAAGGCCAACCCTATTAAAGGTTATAATAAAAATTGTTAAATGTGACCTGGTTAGAGGATTTCAATCACCCTATTAGGAGTGAGCCTTGTTAGAGGACTTTAGATCATTCACTTGGAATGTCACCTTGTTAAAGGATTTATAGATGATTTTTGGGTCAATCTTAATCCAAAGGATTTACCCTAGAATGGTACAATGATTAGAAAGTAACAGTAAGGATTGATCCGATAATAAATTACAACTCATTTGCAAATTATAGATCTCTGTTTCAGTCCTCCATTGTGCTTGGCTTTCACACACTTCATCTCTGATAGCTTGTTCACCCTTCAAGAATTCATACTCTTAAGCCTTCTTGCTGGTCTTGCAAATAATAGTCTCTTTTGTTTGGTCTCTGAATGAAGCAATACCTTAGACCTCTTTTCTAACTTAGATTCTCCATCATTGACCAACCTTGCTTCTAACTAACCATCTCTATAAATAGAAAATTAAGATTTTTTTCCATTCATCCTCTACCATCCATTTTAGGGTAAGGTAGGATTAGGTAGGATTCAATGAATCTAGCCATCCTTTTGTTTTAGTCCCTTCTAGAAAATTTTCCTTCAATCATCTTTGAATTTGCCTCCAAATAGTTTACCATGAATTTTGTGCCACTGAATCATCATAGTTATCTTCCACAAGCTTCAAAAAATTCAAGAAAATAAAATAGTCAACTTAGATTCGTCAAACATACAATTTTACATGAATAGTAGCACTTGACATATATATGCTATCACTTGATCTCCATACCATTCTTCCACTCATCTTCAACTAGATCACTCAACAAACACTAAATTTTACTGGTGCTCGACATCAACTAAACTTTACTCGGCTTACATGATATCACTCAGCATACACTGAACTTTGACTTTTCTCAACTCCAACCAATTTTCTACTCGTCTTGCACTAACTTTTCTCAGTACCTATTGTCTTTTTGGTCAAGCTTGAAAAATTCAATTCTTCTTACTTGTTCTTCTAGACTTTGTTAGTATATCCAACCTTTTCAACCTTAAGTAGATAATTAATGCACTATATCATCACTATCTTAACTGATCTTCATAGTTCTTTTTCATACCATAACTCAACCTTTTCTCTAGGTGCTTTTGTTATCTCATTTGATCAAATCCTTTTCATCAATCAAAAAAATTATAGTACTCAAATCAATTAAGTAGTTATCTTACCAACAAGTAGTAGGTTTGACTTCAGTGACAAAATAATGATTGAAACACATTCTCATACTTGTATCAATTTTTTTTCAACAAGAAAGACTATGGAAGAGAGGATAGAGAAGCCAAATGGGAAATTTCTCAGAGAATTCTACATGGACTCTTCAATCTTAAAACTCATACTTTTGGAAGTCAATCATCAAGTCAATCATCAATGGTGAAGTGACATGTGAATCCGATTTGGTGTTTTGATTGTATAATCTTCACCCTCTCCTCTTTACATACACAAATCAATGATTAAGAGAAACTATGGGGCTACACAATGGAAGCTTTTGTTGAGTTAGGTTAATGAAAGGGAAAGTAAAAGTCATCAAACTTTGATTGATTGTGTTATAACTTATTCCTCTACCTAAATTTTCATTTGATTCATTCATTTAGGATTCAATAATAGATATATATTTTGTCTCTTATTGTGCCCTTGTGATCTATTGCCTCTATAGTGATATTTTTTAGTGGACAAGGAAGAAAGAGAAAAGGAAAAGGAAGGGCCTTGCAATACTCAATGTAGTACTAGTGGCTTACATAGAACCACATTAGTGGCCAACAGGAGGCTAGGTTAGTCAGTAGTAGTGGTAGTAGTAGTAGTAATAGTACTAACAATACCATACTATAATATACAAAGGCAGACTATACTATGATCATAAATAATAACCAGACTTAGGCCTATTCATTCCCATCATATGATCAAGTAGTAAGCAATCCAATTAATCCTTTATCGATCTTAGCTAAAACCCCACAAACTCCTTTATGTTCCCATATGATCTAATTTTACATTTACTTACTTTCTACCATTATTGACAATACACATATTCACACAGTCTCTCTCTTAAGCTTTTGAGATACATCATAAGATGAGCTTTTAGTAGCCCCACAAACCAAAAAACTAAAACCTCCCCTCGACCTCCTTTAATGATAATGATATATAAACATGTTCTTCCCACACCAACCAAGTCTATCTATGGTGATGCTTTTCTTATCACACACACATAGTACACTAAGGGAATCAATCATTTTTTTGAAAAATAGAATGGTCAACGTTAGTGTTGCAATTCCCATCATAAATTGCAATGCTAATTTTGTACGAAAATGCTATATAAATGATGACAAGACCAATGGTCAATTGCAACACTAATTCATCACTTATATAGCATTAGTGTCACAACTATATGAGTTGCAACATTGTCTACGATGGCTAAACAACAACTATTTATGATAGTATGGTGTCAAAAAATTTAGTTTTCCATCACAAATATCATTGTCAAATATAGCCAAGGACCCAACATTGTTTATGGCATGTGACATCGCAATTACAATGGTTGGCCAATATTTGCGATGGAATGGGTGTTTCACGATTTGGTGACCAACCCATTTATTTTGATGGGAAAAACCATCAAAAAAGTGATGACAATCAACGCTATCACAATTATGCTAATGCCATGTGTTATCAACATGGCAATGATAGAGCATCACAATTCCAATGGTCTACCATAAAAAAATAGACCCAAATGCAGTAGTGGTTATTGTGTCATTTGTCTACATAATCATATAAAGTGATAAATAAAATGGTCATTCCATGCCAAAACTTTGGTTTCCAACCTAGAAATGATCTTAATATCTATAATTATAAAAGATAGCTAAGCAAAAAATGAAAGATTAACAAAACACAGGTAGTGTAGGCAACTCTAATAGGGCTATGAATGCCCAAATGGAAGTAGAGAAATTCCATGTGGAAATAGAGACAATATCATCCTCGAGCCTATGAATACATTTCTGTCAACAAGACACTATCCAATTTGTTATTATGAATGACCACATTTTTTAGCCTACTATGAAAATGGACATCAGTCCACACTCTCTCAAAAAGGGAATGATTAATTCACACATTTACACCAAAATGAATATCTGATTCAACTCTTTTGATGAAATGACATATGTACTTTCTCTCTTGATCTCTGAATTTGTAGCTTGACAATGTCATTGGGAAATTTTGCACTAAGATTTTCAATTATTATGCATTGCAGTCACCAATACAAAATTCCCTTGATTTGTACAACCATTTACTTTTTCACTATTCATTAATATTTCTTGGCATTTCTTGGTTTTCTCTAAATACAACTACTTCTTTCTTCCCATCCTTTACCCCACCTTTCACAACTCCTATTTCTCCTTTGAAGCTTGATGCTGCCTAAAATGCACAAAGAGATTCTATATATTTGAAAAGATACTCTTCATAGCTACATTTGTCAAACATTGGCTACAAAAACCTATTATAATACATATTTTCATAAATTTTTCACATCATAATGGCTAACATGATGCGTTTTCAATTCAAAAAATATAATTCACTTTACATTAGATAGAAAGATCTATGTTTAAGCTTGAGTCTTTTCCTTTTGTGGGGATTCTGAAGTAGGGTTGTTATATGTATCAATAGGTAGATGTTTACATATCATGGTATATTTATGAATGTGTACATGTGTGTGTTGTATGTATTGGTTTAGTTATAGTTATTGCTAACACAAGTTGTATTGTCTAAAGTGTAGTATAGTAAACTGATAAACAAATAATTTGAAGAAGCATACTATCCAATAACATCAATTCAACATATGCAAATTGTTTAATTTGTATTAAGATAAGAGTAGGATTTCCATGTTCAAGCTTGGTGCATATGTTGTTATGGTGGTTTGACACATATTTGATTAGCAAATATACAAAAGAAAGGATTAATGAAGTTGAACAAAATTAGACTTTTCCATATACACAACTAATAAATAGTACAATTTGCTAAATCGAAATGGAGCAATTATGACTTCGTCATTGATTGTTTTGTTGCTGGTCCAAAATTTGTCACCTTTATTTTATGAGAAACTTGAAATATAGATAAGTTAGTAACACGTGTTAGGTAATATGTAGCCAAAAATCGTAGATAAATTTTGTGGTTGCAAATTTTTAGTACAAGTCTAGTTATGGTTACCTTTGTAGATGATTTTTTTTTTGCAGATTGCAAACTACATTGCATTTGACAGTTTATGAAGCAAATGAGTAGGGGAGTATCCATATATTACATAATAATAATACAAAAATTCATTTCATATATTTTACCACAAGTAGAAGAGAAATGTTCTTTCACAAGAATCAAGAGCACTACCGATTCCCAAGATACCAATATTAAATGTCTAGGTGGAAAGATAATGACATTTCTAATTTTTTTAAGAATAAAAAAAATGAGTGTCAAGGATAATACAAGGAATTGAAACCAAGAAAATAAAAAATGCTCAAAATATGAGAACTATACAATTCTTTAGGGTTAAGTCAAAATATAACAAAATGATAACATGGGTTTCCTTCAAAGTAAAAGACTTTGAATTTGGTGTATGTTCGATATATGTTCCTAACAATCCCTATGATAGGGTCAAGCTCTGGCAATAGCTCCCTTCTCTTCCTAACCTTCCATGGATTATGGCTAGAGATTTTAACATGATAGAACATGTCCATGACAAGTGTGGAGGATCAAAATTTGATTGGAAAATAAATGAAGATTATATTTGGAACAAACTGATTAATAAGATTAATCTCATTGACCCCTTGCTGGTTTGAAAACTCACTCAAAAGGCATATGGTTTACTTGGTCAAATTTTTAGAAAGGAGACAAAAGGATTTACTCTAGACTCAATAGGGTCTATTTTAACAAAGACAACTTTAGTTGCTCTAAACCTCAAGGTGATAATCTGGTTCAAGTTGTTCCTTTTTCACTCTTTGATCACCATCCTATAATGATGGAATTTTTTAGGATTATTCAACGTATTCCCCAATATAATAAGCATAATTATTTTGCTTTGAATGCTTCCCTACTTGAGGATGAGGATGTTTAGGCCACAATCAAAATTATTAGTTGACACAACTCCTATATTTAGCAACATAAGTACCCTTTTAGAAAATTTGGAGTCAGAATCCTCATTCTTGGTAGAATCTATTTAAGACAATGGGCATGAAAAAATCTAAGGATGCTAGGGCTCAGGAATTTAAATTTATTTTCTTCCTCCATGAGGCAAAAGAATCTACTCAAACCCAACCTCTCAATGGAAATGTGGTGGAATCAACTAGACATAATCTTAGGAGACTTCAAGCAAACAAAACTCAAGGAGCTAGAACTAGATCAAGGTTTAATTGGTTAAAATTTGGTGATAAGGGTTTGAATCTATTCTTCTAGATCTTGAAATATAAAGAAGATAAATATAAGATTGATTGTTTTTGTAAGGGTGGGAATATTATTACAGAGTTAGAAGCTATCCTTGATTCTTTCACTAACTTCTACAAAACACTTTTATGAACTAAAGATGTTGATAATGACATGAAAGGATCTAAAGAAAATATCTGCTCTATTATTCCAAAAAAAAATTCTAAATTAGACTCTCTACTTCTAGAAGTCCCTATCAGTATGAAGGAAATTAGGAAAGCTATATAGAGTATGGCTAAAGAGAGAGCCCCAGACCGGATGACCTACCAATGGAATTCTTCAAAACCAATATGGAGTGGATCAGTATTGAGCTCAAGCAATTATGTGACTTTGCCATGATATGAGGAACATTAGGACTAGAGATCAATGCTGGTCTTATTAAACTTATTCCCAAAAGTGGGGATAAAACCCTTATAAAAAATTGGAGACCAATCACATTACTCAATGTGACATATAAGATCTTGGCCAAAATCCTAGTAGAAAGGGTGGAGAATAGTCTTCCCAAGATTATTAATCCTACTCAAAATAGCTTCATCAAAGGCTGATATATATTGAAAATTCTAATCACTTGTTGGGAAACCATGGATTGGGCTAAATCCTCTTGTCAGTAGATTGGTATTCTCCCCATTGACTATGAAAAAGCACATGACAAAGTAGAATTGGAATTTATCTTGATGATGCTTGATGCCCTAGGATTTCTGAAGCTATTTTTCCATATGGTTTCAACCTTAATGAAAGATGCTACAACACCTGTTGAAGTTAATGAGGTAAGCTCATAAGCATTTAGTCTATCCTGATCAATCAAGCAAGGGTGTCCATTGGATCCTTCCCCTTTTGTTATTGTTGCAATTCTTTGCATTATTTGTTAAGAGATCATGTTCTCTCCCCAAAAATTAGAGGTCTTGTTCTACCCAATCAAGAAGAAATTTCAAATGTCCAATTCCCTGACGATGTTGCAATCCTATTTGTTCTTGAAGAAGAAAATATGAATCATCTCATGACTAAGTTGGATATTTTTGAAAAGCGTCAGGTAGCAAAGTCTCCATCAATAAGTCTATCCTATTATGTTGGGAGGATCACCCACCAATATGTTGATAGAAGTTTAATATTGGTTGGGGAGGTCTTAACCACATAGTAAGAGATCTTGGTATTCCATTTGTAGTTAACCCTAATATTAATCACATGTGGTGGTAGATAAAGGAAAGGTGACTGAGAAACTTAATAAATGGAACACCATCTATCTAACCATAGCTAGGAGGATTCAAATCTACTAGAAGATACTCTCTTCATATACAATATAATTTTCATCTTCTTGGCTATTCAATGTGGGTCAATTCTATTTTCTTTAAAAAATCATTAGAAACTTCCTATGGTCAGATGGGAGAGGGGGAAAAAATGGGCATGCAGTTTGATGGGACTAGTGCATTATGAGTAAGGAGAATGGAGGATTAGGTCTAAAAGATCTTAGGCTTCAGAGTATTGCATTAGCATTCAAATGGATTGTGAAAGCCATTGAGGGTGATGAACCATGGAAGATCCTTATCAAAATAATATTTTCAATGGTTATCCTACGCATGCAAAATTTTGGAGTGGTTTAGATATACTAGATATCATGGCTCTTAATGTTAAATTTTTTGCTAAAGGATCCAATGTTTTTAAATCTTTATGGAAGGGTTGGATTACCATCAGACCCTTTCTAGGTCCTGTGTAGAGAATGGAATTAGGAAAAGTGTGGTGTGGGAGAGGGTCCATATGGTGGAATTTAAAAAACAATGGCAAACCTTTGGCTCTTATTCAGGGTTGTTCTGTAAAGAAATGGGCTCAAGCTAGCATTTTTAGGTTCCAAGATATCTTTATAGATGGCAAGCTTATTCAATGGGATGCTCTTCAAAATAGGTTTAGCCTTCCTAATTATCATTGGAGAGCCTATTGTTATGTTAAAATTACACTTGAGAAGACCTTGTGTTCCTTCAATTTTTGTTCTCCTTCCTCATGTTCCTTTCAGTTGAGATGGATTGACTCCACCTTGTTAAATCCAAACAAATTTACTTTGCTCTTTTTGCCAACTAGTACATCCTCAATCATCTCAATTCCTATTGGAATCTAACCCTTTACCCCTTGAATTGGAAAAATTACTTGCTAAAGCTTTGGTCCAATCCAATACAACCTAAAATTTCTTGCTTCCTTTGGAAAATGTGGTTGCACAAATTGCCTTTCAAAAAGCCTGGGGGGTGCATAACATCTCTCTTGTTTGTTAGCATGATGAATCAGTTTTGCATGTATTTTTCCTCTACCCATTTGCTAGAGGTGTTTGGGATTTGTTTGGTTTCTCCTTTAATGGTAATTTTAGTATTCATAATATCCTTTCTGGGAAGATTTGCAATAATAAATTGTCCAATTTATTATGGTCTATTTTATCTTCTCATATTCTCTGGCTAATTTGGAAACTTATAAATAATGATGTCTTTTAAGGAAAAGATAGATTTCTTACCGATTCTCAAAAGAGGCTCATTATTTTTGATGTTTTTCTACAGGTAACAACAACACTAAAACTAAAAGAAGTTGAATTCCTCAAGATCCTGAAAGGAGGCAAAGGGATTGTATATTTAAGGGACTTGGCTCATGACTATGCCTCCTTGACAAAGATTGAAGATATTAAAATACCCCTGGATCAAGTAGTGAAAAATCTGAAAGATGAAGGTAATTGGAAGCCAAACAATCTAGTTTCCTCATTTCATGGTTCACCCCTCATTTTGTGACTAGTCAGATATGCTACTACTGACTATAGCAACAAGGAGGAAGACTGATTTCCACCACTTTCTTACAATTTTTTTGATATTTTATAGATGTATTAACTGATACTCTCCATTGTCAGGGTGTCAGTTATCTTTTTTTATTTCTCTTTTTTGGAAAATGGGGAATGGATCAGGCCTTCTAACATATCTCAGGCTAATAGCAGGCCAAAACTTGTTTCACAATGTTATATTGTACTCTCGTGCTATTTTCCTTATATGCAATAGAAAAAATAAAATAACAAACTATGAATATTCAAATTGCATTTCAATTGTTTACAATCATAAATATTAATCTTATAAAAAACAACAAAATATATATAGATAAACAAAATTTCTCTCTATGAACATAATTAAACAAATGACAATAAGTTTAATCTATCATTTGTGAACTAGAAACTTAATGTTGTACCCAACAATATAATCTTTGCATGGTCTTTGACCATTTTATTTTTTGAATTATGACTTTAACTACATTGAATTTTACTTTTCAATCTATATAGTTCTAAGTGACATGTAATTTAATGTGTTTATACTCTATTATAATTAGATGATCTAGTGGTAGAAAGGCTTGCATACTATTATATTTCTATGAACATTTCCTCATATGTAATAACTGTTAAGTTTTAGGATTTGCACCCAGTACTGAACTGAAAGAGTTCAGTAATCCTTACTTAACGTGGGAATCACTTCACTTTGTGGGGCATGCAAATGAAATGAGACCTCTAGATTCTAGGTTGGCTCTTATTGGAAATTTAGTAATATTTCCAAGATCCTAACTTAAACTTGAAGGGAAAAGGGAAGAAGTTGCTAAAAATGAACCTAAATCTATAGCCTGAACTAGGAAATGGTGATACACCAAAAAGACATGGAAAACTCAAACACAGTTAATAGAGAAAGATTATACATCTACTTGACATACAACAAAACACATCTTTCTGTAAAGATCTGCATAAGTGATTTGCAATAAGGTTTGAGGGATAAAATAACAAAAGGAGGAAAATATATGCCTCTCATTTACTAATTTCACCTTTAAAACACATATTACAACCTACAAATAAACTTACTTTCCTACAACCATATGCTAAAATGAGACAAACTAACTAGGAACAATAATAGCTCACAAATTACTTCATCAAATTATTCTGGTATGCACATAGAACTGCAGGAAGAATCAAGGCTTAAATTTGACACCAAATAGCATAATCACAATCCTGTCACCTGTATTGAATTTCCCAAGATGAATTACAAATTTTGCAAAAAAGAACAAGGACTCAAAATCGAAGTCACATCTACTTCTCTGCATAATTTGAACTCTCTAAATGAGTTCAAAGAGCTCCCTAAAATACAAACCGAACACTTGGGTCAAATTCAAGAAATAAGGCGACTCACTACCTAACAACTGTGCTAAGTCATAAGGAAACCCATGACTCATATCAAAATTCCCCAAAAATGCTCTAACTGGCCATAAAGACCTCCAAAATACTTGGTCAAAGTTTAAATTCAACCCAGATTGAAATCCCTATAATCCCTCCTCATGATTCAAAAGATTTGAAGTGCTAAGTCTTTAGCTAATCTTTCTCCTCTTTCTCCTCCTTTAAACATAGGTCACACTTTTCCACTTATCCTCAATATTAAAGATAGTAAATATAGGGAACATGTTTATAAAGGTTTGCAATTTAAATACAAATATAAAATAGTTTATAAAGTCACTATTATATATTTTTATTTTCATATGATTTGCAAAAAGAAATAAGTGTTTAAAAACACTTATAACTCGTGGCATATACAAACATTGTGAAAAAATGAAAATGGGAAATAAACCCACTTAAATTCCCGCAGACTTCAAATTTCATGCAATGGAGAAAGGGAAACATATTAGTTTGAATACCCTAAAACAGATTTCATTTTGCATTTTAGCATTGCATGGAGAAATGTAAGAGGGAGTCGGCTAGGTTTTTTGGAACCATTTTGTTGTTTCATCTGTAGTCACCACTGCTGAAGGTTACATATTCTGTGTTTTCTCTCCTGTTGGGCACGTCTTGTTGCATGAAGCCACCATTGTTGAGCTTTTTTATTTACACGCAGACACTGATGCTTGCTAGAGCATTTGAATCAAGGGTTTTTTGTGGCATGCCACCATGAGATTTGTTTTGTTCATCTTAGCCATGAAGCACATTTTTCCATTATTATTTTCATTGGAAATGTGACTAGAAGCCACCATTGAAGGTAACATTCCGCTCTAATTTGAAAGGCACATTTTTGCCCATTTTGTGGAAGTAGTAATAAATTATAGCATTCCTTCTTCTACTACTTGGGTCACCATCTTGTGCTAAGCTGGAAGCATGATTTTTCCACTTTGCATATGAAATACATTGCTGCTGGAAGGGATTTGTTGTCCTATTGTAGGAAAATTTCATGCTTTTCAGTAATGATTTCCATTAAATCATTTGCTGGTTGTATTTGCTATTTTCAAATATCTCCATCACTGTGCATATTATGAAGATCATTTTCATGTTGTACTTGCTTTCAGAACTAAAAGCCTCCATGACTAAGGTTTGACACATCTTTTAATCTTGTGCAATAAGAGAATACTTCTTAAAATTCCTCAGATCATGGGCAAGACTGCTAAGTTATATATGACCCTCAGAAACCTCAAACACTGGAATTTCTTTGCCTTTTTGATTTACTAGAAAGTTACAACAATAGTCCATGTAAATTTCATAATATAAGATCTCAATTGCATTGCCTATACACTCTGCCATAAAAATTATGCTTCTCATTGAAAGAAATGTAAACCTAAGTCTTTCTCCATTTCAGTATTCTCACTGATAAAGATGACTGTCTTCTTTGAAGATTCAACAAATATATGAATTGTATTCCTTCTCTACTAAACTAGTGTTTTAGTAGCAATGAATTACTCAAAGAAATAGATATACTTCATGACATAAATATCCAATCTAGATGTATCACGACAGGTAGTGGTATGGCACCGTACCCACAATGTATCACACCCATACAGCTGGCTGCTAGAACTTTCCAGGTTGATACTAATTGTTGCTATTAAACATTAGCTGTTAGAATATTTCTTAGTGATTTCCAACTCTATACATCACCTTCCAATGCAGATTTTAACCCCAAAAAATCCCACATAGAGCTTCAGATATGGTGCAACCAAGCTTTATGAAAATAGGCCAACAAACTTCAAATGCAACCTTCATATATGGTCAATGGTATGGCCTAGATATCAAATGGAGAGCAAGATATCTCCTTATCACAATTACTCATTGAAACCAAGAACTTCCATTCCAATACCAAATTTAACCCTTGCCTGTCAAATGCAATAGAAATGACTGTAAAAGTAATCTTTTGATGGCGACCTTGAGATTTGATTCAAATCCTCCTAACTCTGTCCTTCAACAGCAAGAAGAATGAATTATTTGAAGAGAATGAATGCTTGTCTTTCCAGAATAATACTACTTAGGTGAATCTGAAACTCTCACATAGATAACATATGGTTTTCTTTGTTTCTTTTGAATGCATTGTGAGTTACAACAGTGATAATGATGATTGTTTCATAAAGTTTGAGCACGGGCTCGTGATACTCATAAAAGTACTCTCCTGTGATTGTATCTAATCTTGATTATAATGAAAGGTTTCATACCAGAGTTAATATGTCCCTTTAACATTATTATTTTTTCTTTTGCATTAAAGCACTTAGAATTCATTCTGCTATTTTTTGTATGTATTCAAAACAAGAGAAATATGACATGTGCAAGTATTGAACTATAGATAGCCAATCATTTCTTAGATTGTAACGATCTAACCCCACCATTTTATCTTGTAGGGGAATGAAGAATCAGGGGCTTGCCAAATCAAGAGCTGGACCAGGAGCGACAAGGCGATAATAGAGAACACCTAACTAGTCAAAGTGTGAAAGGCAATGACTGGTTATCTTTGACTTTCTCCCATATGTTTTATTTCTCTTGTTCTTAGTACATATGAAAGACAGTAGCACTCACAACTTGTGTAGGACATTTCAGCATTGTTCCATTCATTTCATATTTTGAAAAAATGAAAATTGTACATATCGGTGATGATTTATACAATGAACATTATATCTCTTTTGCTCAAGATTTTATATATGATTGCAAAATGATGATATGTGAATAAATAGAAAATGAATGTTTTCTTCTTCAATTCTTTCTGTGATGTTACTTGAAGTAAAATTTTTAGCATGTGCAAAATTTTAGTAACAATAACAAAATGGACGAGGCTCAAATTGTCGCATTGAATACAATAATTGTAGGTTAATTTTAGGAAGGTGCAAGATAATGAATGTTTGGTTTACTCTTTCTAGTGCGTTGAGTGCTTGTGCTAGCCTTGCATATATTTAAGAGGGTTCTAGGTGCATTGTTTTCTATGATTCTTTCCATCATCTCACTGCCTAAACCTAAAAATCTTTGAAGGATTTTGATTTTTTTGGAGGCAAATGGAATCATAAATGTGAGGCTACAATCCACACCTCTATGATAAATTTCTTTAGTATGCATATTCATATAGAAACATTTGATTCATATGTATATGTATATAGAGAATAATAAAAATAGTTCATAAATAAAATTTCTTTCTTTTCTAGATGCTAAACATGGATACAAAAGATGTTGAGACACAACCCTTTGAAGCACAAAAAATACAAGCACAATCTCACAAGAGAAGTCACTTCTATCATGCTTGACATTAAGAGGAAATAATTGTACATTGTTCCATACAAAGAACATAACACTCCAAAGAAAAATTCAGGCCTATAATACCTATCCATGGTCAAACACCAACAAATATTGTAAATCAACAAACAAGTAGTCCTTAAGAAACAAGTGCACGAACACAAAAAGTTGAAAATGACAACACAATTCACAACTATGAATATTCAAATTGCATTGCAATTGTTTACAACCATAAATAACAATCTTAGAAAAATCAACCAAATGCACATAATTAAATATTTCTCTCTATGCACATAATTAAACAAATGACAATAAGTTTAATCTTTCTTTTGTGAACTAGGAGCTTAATACTGTACCCAACAACATAATCTTTACATAGTCTTTAAATTTTTTAATTTCTGAAATATGATTTTAACTACTTTGAACTTGTGTTGTCAATCTATATAGTTCTAAGTTGACTTGTACTTTAATGTGTTCCTCCTCTGTTATAATTAGATGATTTGGTGGTAGAAAGGCCTGCATACTATTATATTTCTATGAACATATTCTCATATGTAATAACATAATGGACGAGGCTCAAATTGTCTCATGGAATACAATAATTATAGGTTAATTTTAGGAAGGTGTAAGATAATGAAAGTTTGGTTTACTCATAGTACATCAAGCACTTGTGCCAACCTTGAATATATATAAGAGGGTATCTAGGTGTATTCTTTTCTAGCCCATAGAGTTAGGATGACCAACCGAGGGTGAAGAAGTGAGTTAAGCCCTCTGGATAACTAGTTAGGATGGCTACTATCCAATCTACATCCTCATGCCATAGAATAGATAGGGCCCAAAAAGAATTAGCTAGGATCAATAGAGAATTTCCATGGGTATTATAGCCCATAGAATTTCAGGCATCACTTATACATTGAAATAGATAGAATTTATTCGCATATTGGGTAGATAGAATCCTAGGTGATCGAGGTCTTCGCTTGCTTCTTTAGTAACGCGACTGGATCAATTTTTTGAAAGAGGAAATAGAGGAACAAATTGTCAAAGAAATATTGGAATTGATAGAAAATATTGGAATTGATTCACCAGGAAATCTAGTTTAGACTTATAATAGTTCTATTTTTTCTCCCCATTCATGACCCCTTTTTCTAAGTTCTTTTAGAAAATAAAATGAGAATAATTTTTGACCATTTTGTAATTAAAATAATAGTGGTAATAATATTAAAAATGAAAGAATTTTAAAAAACATATATCTAGGGAGAGACCATTTATCTTATAGAAACTACTCCCTAGATATATAAACAAAAGATTTTCCTCCTCCCCTATATTAAGATATTCTAATTTCTATCAAATTGGACCCCTAGCACATGAAAAATGTAATATAGGAAATGCAAATAGTGGGAAATAGTTAGAGGAAACCAAAAGTGCACACTCGTAGCCCTGTTAATGATGGTTCTCTGATGTATCAATTAGAAGACTCAACATCTCGAGTTAGTAGATCCAACATAAGCAACATAGATAGAGACATAGTAATAGCCAATTCTTTCCATCATCTCATTGCCTAAACCAAATGGTATTTGAAGGGTTTTAAATTATTTGGAGGCAAATGGAATAATAGATGTGAGGCTACAATCAACACCTCTATGATCATTTTCTTTAGTATGCATATGTATATAGAAACATTGGGTGCATGTGTCTATGCATATAGAGAACAATAATAATGATTCATAAATAAAGTTTATTTATTTTCTAGATTTAAATATGGATACAAAAGATGCCGTGACACATCCCTTCTAAGTACAAAAAATACAAGCACAATCTTGTAGGAGAAGTTTCTTTTATTATGCTTGACATAAAGAGGAAATAATTGCAAGTCATGTCATACAACAAACAAATGCTCAAAAGAAATATTTAGGCCTACAATACCTATCCATGGTCAACCACCAATAATTATTCGTAAATTAACAAATGAATAGTCCTGAAGAAAAAAGTGCATGGACACACATAGTTGAAAAATGACAACACAATTCACAACATGACAATCAATAAGTCAAATACCATTTTAAAGACAACAAATGTTTTTAGAATTTTTTTTGATGCACTATCAATGTTAGAAACATGTAACATATGTAATGAATGCTACTTAGGTATGCATTCGTGTTCAACAAATAATACTACTTCTTGTAGGAGATGCATTTCTTAAAAATGAATACATCAATTCTCCACAACTAAAAATATGAACCGATTTAAACAACCATTAGTGTTACAAAACCTCACTCAAGTAGAAGAGATGCCCATTGCTTGTGTCAATCCAATATTGCAAGTTACGCATATTTATGGAAGTCAATACAAATATAGTGGCCACACAATTAGTTTCTCCCTTGATATCAAGACAATAGAAACAAATCTTCCACAAAGAGTTGAAGATCTTGATGTAGTAATAGTTTGAAGGATAAAAAATGCATCCTTCAAAGTTGTACAACATAAAATAACAAAACCCATTCTATTCAAAGATAAAAATACTCTAACACAGACTTTGATCAACGAATCAATGTATCATTGTATAAAGTCTATGTTTGACTATTTTATCATTAATTAAGACCCATTTTTGAATTTTTTTTATTGTACACATTAGAAGGAAGCATTATTTTATAACAAGAATGAGATTTTCTATTACAATGAGAGTGTTTAGTAAAATTTTGAAAAATAAGTATCAGTTGTGAATATGATATTTATTTTGCATACATGTCAAATTAGTAAATATCAATTTAATATCAATGCATTTTTCATATTCATTTTTTATAGTCATCGGAATGAAATTTTAAAATTATACTATTTCAATATAACATTGTTTGTTATTGTCCAATATATAGCCAAATATATTATTTCTAGGTACAAGATTATGCATTATCCTAAATGTGAGAGTAATAGTTTGAAATAGTTTGTATTTAATACATACAATATTTGTCATTATGGAATTAGAACTTTGTGAAGCATTGTATTACAATGGGTTGTTGTAGCCAATGTTTGAAGAATGTAGCTATAAATAGTATCTTTTTTAGATTTCTAGATCTCTTTTTTCGTACATATTTTTGCATCCTTGAGGCTTTGATGGAGAAATATAAGGTGTGAAAGGGTGTCAAAAGGATGAGAAGAAAAAAATAACACATCCTTGAAAAACCAAGAAAGGTCAATGATTCATGGCAAGAATGAAAAGCTAAATGGTTGTGTAAATCAGAGGAAGAGTGTGGCGGTAACTACAATACATAATCATTTTTGTTAATTGTTAACCATTCCCCCCCTATATTTTCCAAATGTTGACCAACTCATGAAAACTAGGGTGGCAACCATGTCCACATTCATTTGACCATCTATTTTGTTTATATGCAAACTTAATAGGGATACGTAAAAACCTTAGTCTTTTCTTTTTATCCCTAAGTCTTCAACCTTTTATGTTTGCTTGTTATGACCAAGAGATTTAAAGTCATGACCATGTGACTACCTTTTATCGCCATGTCACTATGGTTTATGCTTTAATCATCAGTTGGATCGTGATGGTGCAAAATGGTCAATTTCTTGGTTTGCACAACTTCGCAAGATAAAAGATTAACATTTAGATGCAAGTTGCAAGGTTACAAAATGCATGGTGGTCACATCATTACAGAGGATTAAGGTTAATCTTGGGTTAGACCACTGAAGTGACACCCCTCTTTATTTGCAATGTCACATGGAATTGAATGCAAACTAGGGTTAGGGCTATGAAGCAGTGAGGTGCTTTGGTGGTGGATTCATAAGGTAAATGAAGATAACCATTTATAGTTGCAACTAGTTGATCACTGTTAAGGATGATCTTCGCACAGTTGTAGGTATCAAGAATGCAATCAAATATTAAGTCATGACAGTGTGAATAGAAAGGGATAGAATTTGAGTTTTCAATGGTTGCATCATCACAAGGTATAAAGACAACTAGTTTAATATGTTTCAAAGGAATGGTTCATCAGATAAAGCAGTAAATTTGGATTGATTCAACTCAATCTATGAGTTTTGAAATTTTAAGTTGTGACCATGCAATAGTCAACAAGCCATTCAAATCTAATGCTTTCACATGGTTGCAAATAGTTAAGAGCTAAACCATGGTTAAAGTTGTGAAGTGGTGATCCCTTTTGTTCACACAATCGCACAAAGTTAAGGGCAAACCCTAGTTAAGGCTATGACATAGTGATTGCTTTGATTGCTTGTTTGTAAGGTTAGACATCAAGGTTAATGTTTGAGTTGTGATAGCACAATGATAGTTAGTCAGATGGTTTTCTTGGTCATAGTGGTTAATGAAGTAGAGCAGATGGAAGCCACGACACTGCGAAGCCTTGAATAGGTTATGAAGGCCCTTTGATCTCTTAGTCGTGCAAGTATTTTACATCAGCCAGGAAATGAGACTATGAAGTAATGATCAATAGAAAATGAGGTAGTTGCTGGGTCACTACAATTAAGAGGTCAAGGTGAAAGCAGGCTGTAATGAGACGACACATGAAAGTCTAATGGTTTGCACAACATCACATGGTCAGTGAGTGGTTAAGCATTTCAAGTTTCAAGGTTGTGCTATAGTAAGAGTTCAAGTTGTGAACATGCAATGAGTCCATTTGCATAAGGCCTATGTTGTCACATATTCACAAAGGCTTAAAAGATGACTTTGGTCAAGTTAACAATGATGTGAATGCTTTGTTTGCACATTCGTGAGGTCAGTTGATGAGTTAATGAAATAGACTGTGAGGTTGTGATCAATGTCAAGTAGTTAGGTTCACAAGATTTTGCAACATCGCAAGAATAAAGATGTTATGGTCCCTAACCATGATGATGGTACAAGAGCAGTCAATTTTAATTGTTCGTAGGTTCACAAAAATTAAAGAGCCAAGATGAAGACAAGCTGTGAAGCAATGATCAAATAGAAAGACATGACAGTCACAATTTCACAGGGGCATGCAGGTAGTGAAGAAAATTAGTCATGAAGCTATGAATCACATAGGTAGTCCATAGGTCAAACATAGATAGATGTTGTATGAGATGGTAGGATACTTCAAGGGCATTGGTCCACATGGTGAGTTTGATGGTCAATCTAGTTGACTTGATGATTTGACTTACTTGGCATAGTCACGAACATGAAATAATAGTTCAGTGATGGAAATTGGATCCTTTGATCAGTTGCAACCACCTATTGATGTTCTCTATGCTTGGTAAATGCAAAAGGACACTCCATCCCTACCTGGTTACCCATCTACCCATTCAGAGCACTAATGGCTGCCACTTCCGTCTACTGAAAACTAGATCTACAAATAAAGGTCAAATCTTCTAGCATATAAACATGCATCTAATCATGTTTTCCTTTTCTCATTAGTTATTGATTCTTTGCAACCTCAACTCTACCTGGTTCAAGTTTGAACTCATTGTAATATCAAATTTATTCTTGAACTCTATAAAATTTAGTTGTAAATGTTTGTAAAGGGTTCTTCCCTATCTATATTTTATAATAGCATTATGCTCTATAACTTTTCCTTTCATTAATGAAATTTATGTTCCTTTGTAGTGCCTCTCCCATTTGACTTTTGTAAGTCATCCTGATGGATGCACCCTTGCTGATCTTTTGTTGTGATGGATCGTGATTGTGACCCTGAGTGGTCTACACCATTGAGGTGTTTGGATTTATGTTTCTTTATCAGTTGCATTGATTATGCTTTTGACTGATCTTTGAGATTATGATGTGATTTTTGGTTCACTGAGGTTTGTGCCAGTGGTTACCAGGATCGATGTGGTATCATGAGGTTGTTCCGTGATTACCCTGAGATGTGTGCAGAGATTGCACTATGTTCTTTTACCATGCTACACTAGACTAGGTTCCTGTAGCAGTGGTTAGTCATGTTATGACTGTGTTTGCTTATGTGTTGTAAATGCCTTTTTAATGCAGAGTAATCAATCATTATTAAATGCATTAATGATTAGAAATGGATTATTCTTGTTGGATTCTTTGGCTATGTGATGCGGACATTTACCTTGTTATATTTCTGATTAGAGAGATATTTGTTACTCATGTTATGTTTACATTTGAGAGGACCCGAGGGTCAGATGCTACACTTTGATTCCAGTATCATAGATTTTAGACTACTATGCTGTTCAGTTAATCATATTGCATGATGATGCTATTTTGAGATGACAATGTGTTTTATGATGATATCTGGTTATCTAGTATTTAGACATACCTCTGATTTTGTTATGTGATGGATTTAATGCTATGGTTATTTACTTCATTCCTGCGTTGCTATGCCTTTTGCGAACGTGAGTGATGTAAATAGATTATTTTAATATAATTAAATAGATGGTTAAATTAGGTGATTTAATACATTTATTGCTTCGGCTATGTTATTATATGCAATTGCACTTGATCGTGTTGTTTAGTGTGCAGGATGTATATCCCTGGTAGTGGCACATGGAGTTAGTGATTCAGCCTTTCATATTTTACCAATGTCGTCCTTGTGTGGTCGACGTATCCTTTATTAAATATTTAAATTTAAACCTTTCGGTGATTATTAAATCCAAACTCATTTGCATTATGTGATTAGACCAGTAAGCGTGTCTGTGCATTTAGAGGTTCACATTGTCGCGAAAAGTTATTAAGGAGGTTTTTGTGTTTTTGGGTTTTCGGGCTTTTTAATTGATTTATTTTAATTTCTGGCAGCTTTTCCATAAATGAATTCCTATTTATAGGAATAGCTTGTTTTCGTTTGGGTCGATTCGGGGTTTAACTAGATTGGCTGGTTAAATGCCCTAATCGATTATTCACCCGAAAAGTGAATAAGTATCCAAAGAGGAATTTAATTCCTCACTTCTCACTTTCAAATTGGAAAGTTGGAGAGTAAAACCCAAAATCCTCTTCATGAGGATTTACTGTTTTGTTCGTTGTGGGAGCTACGGGCGTGGGATCACTGCGAGGTTGAGCTCATTGGATCCAGCTCGGGGAAACCTTGGATTGTTGCAATTTTCAGCCACTTCTGCGAGCGTTTTATTTTATGGTTCAGATTCCCGTTTTGCCCTTTTGGTTGTGAGGTAGGGCTTTCCTGTTTTATTGTTTCTGCTCTGTTTCTACTTCTATTTTTTGTAGCCGTTTGTTTGGAGGCTGAGAACTAGTGTTCCCCTCCGTTTCTGTATCCTAGTTCTACCTGGTTGGGTGGGTATGAACATTTCCCTGTTTTTTGGGATGAGGGTTTGGGATTTTGCACCGTTATGCTGGCCGTTTTTGCATACATTGTCCGATTCCATTTATTTTTGGATTTTTGGGGGTTTTGAACCCAAAGGCCAAATGGGTTTTAATTTTGAAGTTTTTCCAAAATTTGGAATTTTTACCTCGTTTTGCGTGCCACCCTATTTTCTTGAATTTTCTTGGCACAATGTGGGTTGTGGACCTTGATAATTCATTTGGATATCAGTCAGACCACTTTTACACTTTTATGTTGCATTGGGATGCGTGTTACATCCGTACTCCCGACGTTGTGTTCGGTTGAGTGATTTTGTACTTGTTATTGTTTCTTTTAGACCTTTGCTTTTGTTCGTGAATGTTAGGATTCGTGTAGAATCCATACTCTCGGATTGAGGCCGGTTGAGTGAGTTCATGATGTTTGGTCTTGTTGCATCATTGGGATTCGTGTGGAATCCATACTCTCGGATTGAGGCCGATTAAGTGATTTAATGATGTATGGTTTTATTGGCTTTGGAGATTCGTGTAGAATCCGTCCTTCCTGTGTTGCTTTTAGTTGGGTGTTTTATTTGCATTGTGTTCTCATTCCTGTCCTTGTGTTATGATCTTTGTGATGGTGGTGCGCCACACACGAGTACGTGCGTGTACATTGTCGGGTGACCTGCGGGGCCCGATCTTCCGTGGTACTTCCAAAAGTTATGATCATTGGGGTTGGGATGGGAGCATGCATGCCCACAGGCACTTGTCGTAGGATGAGCATGGGTAGGGTAGGGTAGCATATGGAGGGGGCTTCTATCTCGTAGCCCGACAATCATGGCGTCATGGGTTGGCAGAGGAAGCTTTATATAAGTGATAATTAAATAAAATGTGTGACTGGTAATAAAACTTAAGATAATAAAATGGTACTTTTGTGTATTGGCCTTCTGTTGAGGGAGTTGAGCTACACGGTGTATTGGCCTTTCGTTGAGGGAGTTGAGCTACACAGATCCGAGCTTGGGCTTTTCGATGCCAAGCGACTCTCCATGATGTTAGTCCCTACTTAGTAGCCTATTGAGTGTCTGACCAGGACCTGTACTCCTTGCATTGTCTTAGGTTCTTGGTTGCAACCATCATATTGTCTGGCATGAGTGTTAGCCTTGGATGTTATGCTTTTGTGTGTTTTTGGTTGGATCATTATCTCCATCAGCATGGCAGGTGTGGACCTATGGGTACCACATGGTTGGGAGGCGTAGCTACCTTCACCACTGCTAGGGATCCATGTACAGAGATGATCTTTTGTCCTAGTGTGACTGTTGCTAGATGTTTTCACTTGGTACTTCGGGTTTTGGAGTATGCTTTCTTGTGATTTATGCTTTCATTGGAATGCTTGGATATCATGTTTAGATGATGTTAGTTTACTTGACGCATTCCCTTATCATGATGTTTAGCATATGATTAGATGATGTTATTTGATTTAGTAGTATATCTGTTGCTTACTGTTGTTTATCATGTGATAGGTGATGTTATCTACTGTAGGATTATCTTATGCGTTATCACTAGCATGTTAGATTTCCTTATGCTTATATTGTTGCATGTTTTTAGTAGTGACGTCCCTATTACGACAGTACTGACGATCTGGTCGGTGGCTTGGGATGTTACGCGCGGGGGATGGCTAGGACCCATGATGGTCTTATGATGCTATTGACGGTTGGGAGGAACCACGTACTTAGTTTGGTTGTTTTGTTCTTGAGATGTATTTCTGTACATTGCGATGTTGCTTTTGTTCTTTGCGATGTTTAATTCTATGCGTTCTTTGCTTCTATAGTTTAGATGGTTTGATGTTCTTCTTTCTATATTGTTCTTGCACTCAAGTGTTCATTCCTTGAGCCTTTGTGGATTCGGTACTCCCTGGTGTGGAGGTTCTTTTCTCTATTTTGGTCCTTTTTGCTTCTGGGAGTGTTTTCGTGTTTCTATGGGCGACATTTGTTCAGCATGGTGCGACACTTTAAAAAGTATTGCACGCCCATGCAAACTATGTCGTACGACACTGTAAAGTATCGCACAGCTTCTTGAGAAATGTCGTACAACACTAGAAGAGTGTCGCACGCCTTCTTGAGAAATGTCGTACGATGTTGAAAAGTGTCACATGCCTTCTTGAGAAATGTCGTACGACACTAGAAGGGTGTCGCACACCTTAAGGAGAAGTATTGCCCTCCCTTAGTAAAAAGTGTCGCATGATTTTTGTGAAAAACCTGCGCGTGCCATCAGTGGACACTTTTCTTCATGATCCGATCTTTTTTAGAGTGGTTTTGGATACTCTTTTGGGCGTTCTTCGACCCTATGCTGTTGCATTTTGAATTCTATCAATTTCTCTTGAAATCGAGTTTTCGTGTTTCTGTTTTAGTCTCTTGGGGTTTAAAATATATCGTTTAAGTATAAGTTGACGTATATTTAATAAGTATGTCAACTTATTAAATATACGTCAACTTATACTTAAGATATATTTTAATATATGCGAAAAATCATTTGAGATAGGTTTCAGACCTCTCGGAGATAAGTTATGGATTCTAGGAAATTTCAGGGCTTCAAAAATCCAGACTTAGCCAATTTTTCAGGGCTTCGGGATTTTAGGCTTAGCCAAATTTTGGAATTCTGCATTTTACCCTAGCTTGGTGTTTTGTTGATGAGTGGTCATTTCTTGTGCCCTCATCTTGTTGTGGTGGTTGTTGGCTTTTGTTTGGGTTTGTCAGTTTGGGTAGTGGCGTTCAGAGATTCGTTCGTTGCCGGGATTGTGTTGAAGTCTTTCGTTGTGATCATTGTGATCCCTGTATGATGTTGACTTGTGCATTCATACTTTTAAAAAAAAATTCTTGGCTTGATTTGAATCCTTGTTTCCAAGGATCTCCGGGCGGGGCATTACATCCTTACCTTCTCTTTCCATTTTACTATCTAGTGCATGAATATGCCTTGTAGTAAATATTTTCTTTCTATTTTCCTATGTTTACATGTTGTGTTCAATCTATTTTGATTATGTAGAAATAGGTTTTAAAGGACCTAAAACCTTTAACAAAGTATCAAAGAGTAACTAATTAAAGAGTTTAGAAAATAAAAGGCCTCAATGAACGGAAAAACTAACACACAAACACGAGGCCAAGTACAACTATGCATAAATAGACAACAAAAAGAAAGAAAAAGGACAACACCTGGACAACTACAAATTTTTTAATAGGTCCATTTCTTGATCTGCTAGAATGTTCCTACTTTTTGTAGTGGCTTTGATTTCCTCCAGCTTTTTCACTCCCTTACCTGCATTCTTCTTGGAGTTGGACCTGGTGTGCTTGCTCAGCCCCTAATCCTCATTCACAATAGAGAAGTCAAGTCCTCTAGCCTGATCCATCTTATTCAATGATTTATTGAAGTTTTCAGCCATAGTTTTTAGAATGTTACAATTTTTTTCACCCAAATTCTTGATCATTTTTTCCATATTGCTCACTCTAGCTTCTAGGCTCTCCATCATTTTTGGGATATCTTTATTAACTTTTTCCAAGTTCCTATTTTTGGTTTCAATTGGAGGCACCCTTTTCATTAAGTTTTTAGCCTCCTCTGCATTACCAATGACTTTTGAAAGCCTATCAATATGCTAGCCCAACATGCACTCCCCCCTTGTTGTCTTATTGAGTTGCTCAAAATCCTTTGAAATCACTTGCATTTTCTATTTAAGGGTCCCAATCTCCCTCAAAATTGACCCTAGGTTACCCATGATTCCCTTTAGAAATCCCTTCTTGACCTCCTCCTTGTTATGGTCCAAATGGTATTCCTGCTCCCCTTGTTTGTTGATGCGTAAATCCACCTCTTTTGTGACATTGTCCTCACTCTCATTCTGAGCTGACACCAGTTTTCTTTTTCTTTCCATCCTTTGAATTAACAGTTCATCATCTAAGGGAACCAAGACTCTATCCACATTCAAACCCTTATTACCTGAGCCCTTCCCTACAATTCCTCTCTTCTGAGAACCCTTTCTCATTTCCTCCTTGTAGTCACTGTCCTGATTTGACTCACTCCCCTTTCCTTTCTTTTTCTTCTTGGAGCTACTACCAAAATCCCTTTCATACTCTGCTTAACATCCACCTCATCCCGTTCATCCTTAGCATCCTTATGCAAGTCCTCTTCTGAATCACTAGTCTCCGTCTCATAATCAATTTCTTTCTTACTATACCTGGGCCTATCCACCTTTTTAGATTTTAGAAGGTTCATAATGAGAACCATTAACCCTTCATGGCAGACATGATCGCCATCTGGGTCATTTTAGAAGGACATAGCGGAGTTACCTAGAGATTGTCTAAGATAAAAAGGTAGATTTATCCTAATCCCATGCCTAAAATGATTGACTAACATGAAATGGTGATCATAATTTTTTGTGAACTAACCATCCAAAGTTAGATATTTAATAATCAAAAACACCACAAAGTTCCATGAGCATGAAATGGAACTTTGGTTAAAGTAGAAATTACCTAGTTAAACCAATTTTTTGTGTTCAATCTGTTGGAAATAATTGCATAAGTGAATATTGTCTTTCCTTTCAATGTTTCAATAGTTTCAGACCTACATGTTACTTTGGGAGATAGACTAAAGTTAAGACTAGTGTATTTCAAGTTTTCATTGATGTTTTGTGTAGTTGTAGAAAAAGTTGTGACCATTCAATCTAGGTGCATCACCCCCTTTAGATTAGACTAGGTAGTTTGCTTTCTTGCATCTCCTTCTCCCTTTTCCTTCAAAGAGTAGTTAGGTGCATCCTAATTGTAAGGAAGCTGACCTTCTCCAAAGATTTGACCTCAAGGTGCAAGTCCCACCCTTGGAGGCCATTTCCATTTTACACGAGGTCACTTGAGGGTCATACCTCAAGCAAGGATGATGACTTTTGTGTCAACAGTTTTTGGCACACCCAGTGGGACATACATTTTTAGCTACTCAAGTCTGCTAGAAGCCATTTTAAATTCCATTCATTGAGAATTTGGGTATTATTCTTAGTGAAATCATCCTTTGGAGGCATTCATCTAACACCATGGTGACTCTATGCATCTATCTAGTTTCATATAGACCAAGTGCTAGTATGTTTAAAGAACATCTTTGATCTTTTATGTTTTCAAGATTTTCAATGAGATTATTTAATTGAATGATTTACTATGGATTCCTTTTATAGAGATCCCTCCCACTTTCCACCATATCATGAAGAGGCTATTCCTTAGCCCTCCCACCCCCTATATTGGCCACAACCTGATTACTCATACCTCAAATCAAAGCTTTTATAACTTCATGATTGCTCAATTGGTTTAGAATTTGGGTTTGCTAAATTCTTCAAGTTTTTTTAACTATGTGGAAAATCCATACCTAGAGAAAGATTATGGGAACTTTTCCTATGTTAAACTCTTTATGACTTCTTGGCTTAAGGAGTTGAATGATGACATGATGATGTGGGAGAATGATCCTGGTGTTTGTACCTTGGTGTCTAAAGCATTTGGTATTTTTAATGAGGCTCAAGAGGTTATTCTCTATTTGCAGTAGGAGCAAGAGGAAGAATTAAGACAATAGAAGAAACATGAAGAGGCAAGACTTAGGCTTGTCCAAATACAGAGAGCTATGACGATGAAGGTTGTTGCATCCCAAGAGCCTCCAAAGAGAAAGTTTGCTCACTTCTTGTAGAGAATCCCTCCTATTCCATAGAATGATAAGATAGCACCATATTTTTTGACTCTCCTTCACACTCTAGAGTGGGAGATGAGAAAGGCCTAGTTTGAGGAGGATCTTGCAATAAGGTTGGCTACAGATCAGGAGGAGACAAGGCTCAAGCTTTCCTAGTTGTATGTCATTGAAGCATGAGAGCCCTCAAGAAGAAAATATGCCATTCCTAGCTTCAAAACGCCCCTCAAAATTTGTTCCTTGCTACAAAGATCAAGAGCCCACAACTCCTCAATTTGATGTTGAGTTGATGTTAGGGGTGGAGGAAAAATAGACATGCAAATAAAGTTGTTCCTACTCTTGAGGAACAAAATTTGGCTTTTGAGCCTAGTGTGGATCCTAAGGACCTGCTGCCAAAGGAAAAGAAGCTAGACCATGTGTTATAGTAGGATGTCTCCCATGATATGGAGCAAGAAGCATTTTCTTTATTGGCCCAAGTTCAAGAGGTGTCAGTTGTTGCTCATGAACCATCATACAATCCAGAGGGAGAGATGAGGTTGCAACAATTAGAGGAAGAGCTTTCAAAGAAATTATAGGGAGAATGCACAATGAGGATAGAGGCCCAACAATGAGAGCATGAAGCAATTTTTGTGAGGGAGTTGGTTGCACAAAAGGAATAATGTGAGAAGGAACTACAAGAGAAGTTGATGAGCATGTTTTCTGCTACAATAGAGACATCAAAGAAGGTACATCAAGTTCTTTCTTCCACACCATAAGAGCCTGCAAAAGTGCAAGAAGTGTAACCCTTGGTTTGCAAGTAGTCACATGAGCCAGTGGAGAACATAATTCCAACCATACCATTAGAGCTAGCTCCTGCTAGCCAAGAGGATTAAAAGGTTGTAGAGCACAACCAAGTGGTCAAGGATGATTCCTTTGACCTTGTACCATCAATAAGATGCCCCATCAGGTATCTAGCTCTATAACAATGCATGTTTCCCCTAGTCACACTCATTCTAGAGTATGAGGAATACTTTTACAAGGAGGAGAAAGTAATTATTGCTCAAGAAGATAACATCCTAGTGTTGGAGAGCTTGTTTTTTCTTAGCATTGGGAAAGAGGTGCTCCATGCAACAACATGTTTGTTATGCTTGTTGTCATTTTTAGCTACCCATATGTATGGGAGAAGAAATTAGCTGGTGAGGAAGGGAAACTACTTCAGCAAATGAGTCAATGGGTTTATTTAATGTCTCATCTCTATAAATCCATGTAAATAGTAGAGTAGATTTTTTTCCATTTTTTTTCTAGTTTTCCAAGAAGTGCACGAGCACAAGCTATTTCCATGTGAAATAGCAGACTTTCAAATTTTTTGTAGTTGCAGAGGTTGTAGTTTTGGTTGTTTGTAGAGTAAGTTCATTTTTGTGACTTTATAGCCCAATGGATTGCTTAAGGTCACTGGTCCATGCTTAGTAGGTGAGCACCCCCTCTAAGTTGCTAGAAATGTTAACCATTTTTCCCCCCCCCCAATATTTACCAAATGTTGACCAACTCATGAAAACTAGGGTGGTAGCCATGTCCATGTTCATTTGACCATCTACTTTATTGCCATGCAAACTTAGTAGGGATACATAAAAACCTTAGTCTTTTCTTTTTATCCCTAAGTCTTCAACCTTTTATATTTGCATGTTATGACAAAGAGATTTCAAGTTGCAACCATGTGATTTCCTTTCATCACCATGTCCCCACGGTTTATGCCTTAACCATTAGTTGGATCATGATGGTGTGAAATGGTCAAGTTCTTGGTTTGCACAACTTCATAGATAAAAGATTAACATTTAGATGTAGGTTGTGAGATTGTAAAATGCATGGTGGTTACATCATCACAGAGGATTAAGGTTAACCATTGGTTAGAGCAGCGAAGTGGTGACCCTCTTGATTTGCAACATCACATGGAATTGAATGCAAATCAAGGTTAGGGATGTGAAGTAGCAAGGTGCTTTGGTCGCAGCTTTGCAGGGTTAAATGAAGATAACCATTTATGGTTGTGACTGGGCAATCATAGTTAAGGATGATCTTCACACGATCATAGGTATCAAGGATGTAGTCAAATATTAACTCGTGACAATGCGAATAGGAAGTGCTAGTTTTGAATAGTTGCACTATCACAAGGTATAAAGACAACTAGTTTTATCTCTTTCGAAGGAATGGTTCATCAGATGATGCAGGTAAAGTTGGATCGATTCAACTCCATTGATGAGTTTCAAAAGTTTAAGTTGCAACCATGTAAAAGTCAATAACCTAGTCAAATCTAATGCTTTCGCATGGTCACACATAGTTAAGAGCTAAACCATGGTTAGAGTTGCAAAGTAGTGATCCCTTTTGTTCACACAATCACATGGAGTTAAGGGAAAAACTTGGTCAAGATTGTGATGCAATGATTGCTTTGATTGCTTATTTGTAGGGTTAGACATCACAGTTAATGTTTGAGTTGCAACAATGTAATGTTAGTCAGTTTGATGGTTCACATGGTTACAATAGTTAATAAAGAAGGAAAAATGGAAGCCGTGACATTGCAAAGCCTTAAATAGGTTATGAAGGCCCTTTGATCACTTGGTCGCAAGCATTTTATGCTAGCCTAGAAATGAGACTGCAAAGTAGCGATTAATAGAAAATGAGGCAGTCAGTGGGTCGCTATAGTTAAGAGGTCAAGGTCAAAGCAGGCTACGATTAGGTGATACAGGAAAGTCTAATGGTTTGTGCAACATCACATGGTCAGTGAGCGATTAAACTTTTCAAGTTGTGAGGCTGCGCTACAGTCAAAGTTCAAGTTGCAGACATGCAAGGAGTCCATCTATAGTTAAGGCCAATATTTTTGCATCTTTGTGGAGGGTTAATGGATAGCTCTGGTCAAGGAAGCGATGATGCAAATGCTTTGTTTGCACATTCATGGGGTCAGTTGATGAGTTAATGAAATAAATTTTGAGGTTGTGATCAACATCAAGCAGTTAGCTTCACAAGATTTGACGACATCGCAAGGATAGAGATGCTAAGGTCCCTAACTATGATGATGGTGCAAGAGCAGTCAATTTTACTTGTTCATAGGTTTGCAAAAATCAAAGAGCCAAGATGAAGACAAGTTGTGAAGGAGTGATCAAATAGAAAGACATGGTAGTCATGGTTTCATAGAGGCATGCAGTTAGTGAAGAAAATTAGCTACAAAGCTACAAATCACATAGGTAGTCCACAAGTCAAACACAAATGGACATTGGATGAGATGAAGGGATACTTCAATGGAATTGGTCCATGTGGCAAGTTTGATGATCGATCCGGTTGATTTGATGATTTGGCTTACTTGACATAGTTGGGAACATGAAATAATAGTTCAATGATGCCAATCAGATCCTTTGATCAATCACAACCACCTATTGATGTTCTCCATGCCTAGTAAATGCAAAAGGAAACTCCATCACTACCTGGTTATCCATCTACCCATTCAGAGCACCAATGGCCACCACTTCTATTTGCTCAATACTAGATTTGTATGTAAAGATCAAATCTTCTAGCATAGGGACATGCATCTGATCATGTTTTCCTCTACTGAACAGTTATTGCTTCTTTGCAACCTCAACCCTACTTGGTTAGAGTTTGAACTCATTGTAATATTAGACTTATCCCTGAACTCTATAAAAGGTAGTTGTAAATATTTATAAAGGCTTCTTTCCTGTCTATATTTTGTAGTAGCATTATGCTCTGCAGCTTTTCCTTTCATTAATGAAATTTTTTTCCCTTACCTTCGCTTGCCAATTTTCTTTCTAGTGCATGTATATGCCATGTAGTAAATATTTTCTTTCTATTTTCCTAAGTTTACATGTTTTGTTCAATCTATTGGCAATCATTGCATAAGTGAATACTATCTTTCCTTTCAACATTTCATCAGTTTTAGACATACATGTTGCTTTGGGAGATAGATTGAAGTTAATTCTAGTGTATTTTGGGTTTTCATTGATGTTTTGTGCAACTATAGATAGAGTTGTGACCATTTAATCTAGGTGCATCACCCCCTTTAGATTAGACTAAGTAGTTTGATTTCTTGCATCTCCTTCTCCCTTTTCATTGAAAGAGTAGTTAGGTGCATCTTGATTGTAAGGAAGCCAACCTTCTCTGGAGATTCAACCTCAGAGTGCAAGTCCCACACTTGGATGTCGTTTCCATGTTACATGAGGTTGCCTGAGGGTTATACCTCAAGAAAGTGTGCATAATTTTGTGTCAACATTAATATTTATGTAGATTTTTTAATTAATTAAATGCATGATATTTTTTTTAGGAAAATAAAAAATATTAAGAAAATACTTATTGAATTTTTAATATAAAAATTAATCTTAAAATTAGTATATAAAGTTTTTAAAAATTATTTAATTAGACAATATTGATTTTTTCATTAACAAAAACATGAGAAAATATTTATTTAATTTTTAATATAAAAACTAATCTTAAATTTAGTAAATAAAGTTTTGAATATATTATTATAACTTATTTTTTTAAATGTGAAGAGATTATCATTTTATTTATATGTTTACTATTGCATATCATTAATCAAAAAGAAAAAAGGAAACCATACAATCGACAAACAATATCAGTTGAAGAACAAGATTTTAACCCAACAAGGCTAAACTGACCAAATAAACTAGTTACATTAGATATCTCATGAAGAATCTAAGTTACCCCAAAATACAAAAAGACAAGATATCATATAACGCTATTCCCATTATGAAAGTTCATCACTAGACTCTGAAGTAGTATTAGGAATGGGAGAATCTAGGGGAGGCCAAAGGCTATCAATGGAGGCATCAGGATTGCCCATCCCACACTCAACCTATATATTTTGAAGCATCTCTGCTAACGTAGTGTCAAAATTGTCTTTAGGTTGGATTGAAGTGAAGCCATAAGCAATTTCTTTCTTGTCCATTGTGGCTTTTCCATCCTTCAATAGATGGAGGAATTTTTTTTCTTTGAGCTTGGATATGGCTGTAACCTATAAGATAACATCATATCTTATGAGTCTCAAATGATACTCAGTGAGAAATTTTCTCCTCCCCTAAAAGATATCATTATTCCTAGCTTTCCAAATGTTCCAAAGAATATATGAAGATAAAATAGATCAGAAAGTATTGAGTTCTCTATTGTGCTTTATAATGAAATTAGATAATATATTGCTACAAGTAAAATTACCATCAAGAACCAGACCAAAAGAATTCAAACATGCATATCAAAGTTACATTTTAAAAAAAAGTGAAGGATTGATTTTGACATATTGCAAACTAAGAAACAATTGGGCATATGATCACCAGGTTTAATAAATGGGACCTTGTGCAAGAAGACCCTCCATAGAAAACAACAAACTTTGGACTCAATTGGTTTGTGCTAGAACTAGGAGAATTTTTTTTTCCAAGCCATAAGTCCAGACAAAGGTTCCAAATAGTTTGAACATGATTGAAAATGTCAAAACTAGTAGAGATGAGGGAGTAGATATACTTGACCTTTACTAGATGCAAGGGAGTGGAATCTAACCATCTTAGTTAGGTAGAGTAGGAGGGAATTGTGAAACAAATAGGATTAATAGGAAGGTTGTTGAGAGCATTATTGATCAGTCAATAGGTTCTCCAGTGAGAGGAAGGCAGAAGATACTTCTTAGCAAGATCACCCAAAGAGATAAGAGCCCCAGTTGAGATAATATCTTAGAAATTAGAAATTCCCAATGCATTCCATCTTTTAGATGATTAGCTTGGACAAGGACAAGGGGCTTGTTTCCATCCTTAATGTTTCATCAGATGGAATCTAGTCTACAAAGAATGTTTCCTTGTTCTATTTTAACACCTCTAATAAATAGTTGTTTGACATATATCCATCCTTTCTAGATAGCTTATAAGACATTTAATCCACCCACTCTTATGTTCAAGTCGATAAATAGGTGGTTTAGGAGGCTCAGGTTATTCCATCCTTTGGTCTCAATTAGATGGTCATCCTTCAGATTATTTCTTACCAAGAACTTCCAAGGCTCTTCACCTACAACCACCTTAACTATCTATTTAACTGTAAGTGAAATTCCTTGGTGTCTCAAATTTTTGATTCCAAGGCCTCCCTCTTCCTTTCTCAAGGTGCACCATTTCCAATTAACAACATGAGTTTTGTAATTATCTTTATCATAAGACCAAAGCTAATTTCTAATGATTTTTTGAATAAAGTCAATCTAATTCATATTGAAGAGCCAAGATGAGGAGAAATAAATGGAGTAGAAGGATAAAATCTTTTGATAGACTTGAATTCTACCAGCCATTGAAAGGTACCAAGAGTTCCATTTATTGATTTTAGTAACAATTTTTTCCTTAATCCAATTCTACATGTCACTAATACAAGGATCAATAGAGAAATGGATTCCAAGGTATCTAATGATCTGTTTAGGACCATGCCAGTTGAATCCAAATCTATGACACCAATTGGGGGGGCTACTCCTCCTAGCCAAGGAGCATAGATTTAACCACAAAGATCTTACTGCCATAAGCATCATAGGATAACTCCAATTTTTTCATCAAGGATGACATATTATCCTTATACAGATGAAAGATCAGTGCAATATCATTAGCAAATTAGACATTGATAAGATCATCATTGTTAGGAAGGGATAGACTTCTCACCCTCTGAGACATAGAGTTTTCTCTCAACAAATAGTGGAGGAAATATGTTACAATGAAAAGAAGAATAGGGGAAAGAAGACATCCTTGTCTAATGGATCTAGAAAGGTTAAAGAACTTAAAACATTTTCCATTGACCAAAACAATAGCTTTGGCATCAGCCAAAAGAGTGAAGACTGTAAGGAAAAAATTATTAGGAAGGCCCAAGGATTCCATCATCATCTTGATAAACCCCCATTCAACCCGATCATAGGATTTTTCATAATCTAATAGGAACATTCTTGTGCTTTTCCTAGAGACTTTGGCCCAATCAAGAGACTCCCAATAGGTGATTAAATTTTCCAAGATATATCTACCTTTAACAAAGCTAGTATGAGTGGGAAAGATGATGCTAGGAAGAACCTTAACTAGCCTCATGGCCAAAATTCTAGCCAAAATCTTGTAAGACACATTGACAAGGCTTATGGGCTGCCAATTCTTAATGAGGGGCTAATGTCCACTTTTAGGGATCAACTTAATTATGCCAACATTAATATCTTCTCCCAAGGAGCCACTATGAAAAGTCAATTGGTAGAACTCTCCGAGTTCATCATAGATCCAATTGATGTTCTTCTTGTAGAATTCAATAGGAAGCCCGTCAAGACCAGGGGCCTTCTCATTTTTTAGACTCAAAATAGAGGACTTAATTTCCTAAGAAGTAATAAGCTTACCCAAGAGTTCAACCTCCTCAACAAACACCCTTGCCTCTTCCATTTATCCCAAACACCTTCAGAGGTAAAAATATTATTGTAGAACTTAGTGAATGAGGAAAGGATGTCTTCAAGAGACTCTAAAATTGTGCCTCCCTCTTTAATGAAATCAATATTATCTTTAGATTCTTTGTCTTTACACAATTGGAAGAAGAAGGTCCAACCAATTAAGTCTTTCCATTACTTTAGCACCCTATGCTTTCTTGGTTTGAGAAGCTCTCAAAGAATGCCTCATAGTAGTAAGCTCATCAAGAATTTACAAATTTGTAGGGTCATCCTTTAGCTTGAACTCCGTTGCGATAAGAGAGGTAGTGAGAGAAATTTCAGAGCTCTAGCATCTTTTTCTCTCTTCTTTCTTACAACCTTAAACACTTCTTGTTGGGATTGGATGTTTTGAACCCATATACTAATGGGGTTGGGATGATTTCCCATATAATTACTAAACCACTAAATAATCTTGATGGAAGCCAATATATCCTCATCATGGAGTAGAGAGTTATTCGGGGAGAAGCCTTCAGGTTTTCTCCTGGGGATGTTTAGAGCTTCAACTTTGGTAATACCAACTATCACAAGGTGAGGATTAGATAGGGTAAAGGGTATTACATGCACCTGTTACATTAAGGTCAATTTTTTTATTAGTGAATTAACACTTAGTTAGTTGGTTTCACTTGCTACCAAGCCAGTCAAACAAATTACAGTTTATGAAGAGCTTCATAGTATCTACCAAGCATCTAAGATAGTTTACAGTATTGCCCAAGCATAGTAGATTCTACCAAGCTTTCCAGTGCAAGTGATGAAGATCTTAGTGTTAACCGAGCTCTATAGTGTTAATCAAGTATATTAGTTTCTACCGAAATCATAGTGTTAACAAAATGAATCCAATGTTGAACGAGCCATGTAATGTCAACCAAGTAAATCAGTATCTATCGAGTTTTTGAGTGTTCACTAAGTCATACAGTGCTAATTGAGTTCCTACTACTCAAAGTGATCAATGTGAACTGAGCTTTAATGTCAACTGAGTGTTAGTGTCTATCAAGTGTTGATAGTGTTTTCCAAGTGTCAGAACATTATTGAGCTATTTTCATAACTTGAGTTACAATAGTGGGCTGACTTTGTGAATTATGATGAATTTGGTGTTGTAGCCGACTCTAGAAGGTAATTAAGTGGATTGACATATATGTAATACATTGTATCATATCCAAATGCAAAATGTATGTGAACAAGTAAGAAGCATATGAGTGTGAATTGAAGAAGCATACAAGTAGTATAAGGAATAACAAAGACTTGTCTATCAGCCAGGCGATCATTGTAATTCAAGGAATCTCATTTAGTAAATCAAAGTTGCAAATCAGAGATCAATCACTGGTTCATCCTAATAGATGCATCAGTTAAATCCTTTCATAAGGTGGACTTAACAGTCTCATTCCAAATCTCCTAACAGAGTACATACTTCATTGTATGTTTGTAAATCCTTTAACAAGGTGGACATAATAGTCCTTATTGCTCCTAATAGGGCATATCACCAAAAGTGGTCAATTGTAAGCCTTAAAAGGCCAACTTTATACTACAATAAAGCTTGTGGGTATCATCCCCACCCCAATTTTAATTTCTATTTTGGAAGTTTTCTAGGTTACCATATCTTGTGTCGTGTTATGAATGTTTTATTACAATCATTCTTTCATGCATGCAACTAGATTAGATTATGTAGTGATGGTTTAATTGGTGAATTAAGTTTAAAGTTATATTGGTTCTTGATTCAACCCTCTGCTCTTAGTCACCTAGTCTATATTACATTTCCATCAATTGGTATTAGAGCTTCTAGTTCTCATATCAGAAGTTTAGCAGCTTGAGAAAAGATCACAAGTAATGGAAGTCTATATACTAGAGAAAGCCATTGAAAATGAAAATTTGGATCTGCAATTGGCCATGGATCAACTCAAGAAAGCATAGGAGCAACTCTATCAATACCTTAAAAGAAGAAAAGATCTTGTAATACAGATGAATGATAATCTCAACACTGAAGAAAGAATTGAAGACATTTGCCAAGAAAGAAGTTCAAATGAAGTTGATGTAGAAATCAAAGATCTACTTGACAATAATCTTACTCTTCATAAAGAAGTCAAAAAGTTGAAAAGAGAAAAATAAATTCAATCAATCAGATTATGTGAAGTCATGGAACAAAAGGACAAAGCTAATGAAGAAATATAAGAAAAGGACAATGAAATTAATCAACCATCTCTTTAACAATTAGATCTGATTAATCAACTCAATGATTGAAATAAAGAGCTTATCAACTTAAGGATAGAAAATGAAAGGTTGAAGAATGATATCAACATAGAAAAATAAACCAAAGAGAAGATAATTAATTCACAAGAAAGCATGAATCAACTAGATAAGAAAACTCAATTTAGACACAAAGCCAAAGCTGGATTAGGATATATAGAAGAAGGTGAATTTTCTTAGCAAGGATCTCAAAAGAACAAAAGAACTACATGTAGTCATTGTTGAAAAATAGGTCATACATCAAACAAGTGTTGGAGAAATGGTATTTCAAAGTTTAATGGAAAGTGTTACAGTTGCAACAAACTAGGACATAAAGCAAGTGAATGCATAGAGAAACCTAAGTTTGAAGAAAAGTGTCACAATTGCAACAAATGAGGACACAAATATTTAGAGTGCAAGACCAAGAAATGGAACCCAGTAGAACAAATTTTCAAAGCTATATTTGGTTGGGATTACAATACATAGCGTAGATGTCACTACTGTGGTGAATTTGGGCACATTGCAACAAATTGCATAAAACATCACACAAGTAAGAGAGATACTACAAAGAGATGTTTTGTATGTATAGAAATTGGACATCTTTCCAAAAACTGTATGAAGAGAGGAAGAATTGAAGATGCAAAGAAATCAAAGGCTAACAATATCAAAAAAGAAATAAGATAGTAATGGGTGCAGAAATCTCTAGAGAATGCAATCCAAAGTCATGAATCTGTTGACACCCAAGTCAATGAGTTGGGTGACTCAACCATTTCAACTTAGACATCTATGAATATTATAAGAACTAAGATTTATAAGAAGACACCCCATACCAGTTCTAGTTAGCAAGTAGAAGATCTATATCAACATTCAGGATGCACAAGGATCACCAAGTGATGATGATAGCTAAAGACCTTACTGAGCAAGATCGAGTTGCATATCCTTACCAAGTTTCAAATGTAGATGCTGAGTTGGTGACTCTACCAAGTACCAAGTTTAGAATGAGTGGTGGTAGTTCCTACAGAGTCAAGAGAGTTTACCAAGTTGAAGGTGTCTTCTGAGAAATAAAGATCAAACTGAGTGGAGGACAACCTGTCACCAAGTGAACATTTGTATGAAGCATTAATGAAGATGGTAAAGACTAAAATTTGTTAAAAGGAGGAAATTGATCGAATCATTTTATTGTGAATTTTTGGAGCTTAGAGTGAAGAGAAATTTTAGAGCCCCTGAGCTATTCAAGAAATTATTGTTGAAGATTTCTCCCATGTTCAAAAGTTTAACCAAGCAGAGTGACATCTTCCAAAAGTAAGGTGAAAAATGATTTGAAGATATTGGTTTGTGGAGTTGATTACAAGGCTTCCACATTCAAGTTGAGTCCAACAGTTGTAGAGGCACTTGACCCTACTAGAGCTCAATCTCAGATTCCACCAAAGGTACTTCTCATTCATGACATTGGGTCATTTTATCACTGCTCAATTCAAGAACAAGGAACCCTAGGGATGAACTAGGTGTACAATGAATTATATGTGGATGGTGTTTTGAAACCTAACCATAAACATTTGGAGATGAAGGGTTTGATGTATATTCTACATATGCTAAGGGATTTCCAAGGAAAATGGATCAGATTCATCCTGAGCTGAGTTCATGAAAAGCAATTATGGTTGGATCACCCTATCTATATTACAAAGAAGATGATCCATAGGATAACCGGGTTGCTAGTGTTGAATAAAGAAAAGGCTACAAAAACCTTAGGCCAGGTTGAACTACCTAAGAGAACTCTTGTCGAGTAGGATGGAAGAGGCATGGAGCTAAGTGGAGTTACAAACATGGAATTGAAGTTTGGCATTCATGTGATAACAAATAAGATATACAACTCAAGTCATCTAAACAATGTATCATGCAAAGCTGTTGACCTAGCACTAAAGATGGTGAAGAATACCCTATCTTTCGAAATTGTCAAGCTGATGTTGAACCAATTCAACAAGAACATGGAGAGAATCCGAGTCTCAAAGAATAACCCATGTAAATTTTTTTCTTTTTTGACTTGTTTATTCTTTTATGTAAAAATTTGTTTTCCTTCAAAAGGTATTCTGGTGTGGAAAAAGGATACACTTGTGTTATATCAAATCAATGAGTTTATAGCAGAGATGGGTGAGAATTTTAGAAGTATAATGGATAACTACTTTGAGACCTTCAAAGATAAAATGCAAAATAGATTTAGAATACCAAAGAAGTTGATAGAAGACTATGAACAAGACATCTATTTTTTGGTTGATTGTGACAAGGTCTATATCCAGGTAGTAAGGCCTAGAGTAGCATGGGTTAAACCTATGGGATATGAGTTAACATAGATGAAACCATGAACATCATTAAGGCTCTCCTGAATGAGCTAGTAGACCCTAAGGCACCTTAATTTGGCTCCTATGAGGAGGCTAATGTTGACATTATGGTCAATCTGTCTATCAATGACTCAAAACTTAGTCAAATGGTTACATTACAACTAAATTCTATAGTTGTTACTAAGATTATCATTCATCTAATAGTGTTAAACAAGTGTCTTAGTTGCTACCAAGCTAAACAAATAATTTTCAATTTATGCCAAGCTACACGGTATCTACTGAGCATCAGAGATAGTTTTTAGTATAGCCCAAGTGTAGCAGTCTCTATCGAGATATTTAGTGGAAGTGATGGAGACTCCAGTGTTAATTAAGCTCTATAGTGTTAACTAATCTCTACAATATCTGCCAAGGTCACAAGGTTAGCAAAGTGAATCTAGAGTTAATCAAGTCATGCAGTGTCAACCAAGTGATTCAATTGTTACCGAGTTTCTCAGTGTTCACCGAGTCATACAGTGCTTACTAATTTTGAGCTACTTGAAAGTGATCAGTTTGGACTGAGCTTCAACTTCAACCAAGTGCCAGAGTTTTCTGAGTGTTGATAGTATTTTCCATGTATTAGAACATCACAGAGTTTGTCTTCAAAACCCAAGCTATAGAAGTTGGGCTGACTTTGTGAATTATGATGAATTTGGTATTGTAGTTGACTCTAGAAGATAATGAATTAGATTAGTATATATGTAATGCATTATATCATATCCAAATACATGAGTGTGTATCAATGAGAAGTGAATAAGTGTGAATTAAAGAAGGCTACAAGAAGTATAAGGGACAATAGAGATTTATCTATCAAAGTCAGGTGATTGTTGTAATACAAGGAATTTTACTTAGAAAATTAGAGTTGCAGATTAGAGATCAACCATTGATTCATCCTAATAGGTGCATCAATCAAATCCTTTGACAAGGTGGGCTTAATAGTCTTTTTCTAAATCTCTTAACCAAGTGCATACTTCATTGTATGTTTGTAAATCCTTTAACAAGGTTGACCTCATAGTCCTTATTGCTCCTAATAGAGAAGATCACCAAAAGTGATCAATTGTAAGCCTTAATAGGTTAATTTTATACTACAGTACTAAAGCTTGTGGCTATCATCCCCACCCTAGTTTTAATTTCTAATTGGAGGGTTTCTGGGTTACCATATCTTGTGTCAAAGTGTTATGAATGTTTTATTGCTTTCATTCTTTCATGCATGCAATTAGATCCGAATAATATATGGAGGATTAATTGGTGAAGTAAGATAAAGTTTTTTTAGTTTTGGATTCACCCCTTCCCTCTTAGTAACCTATCCTACATTATATTCCAACAATTCATATTAGAGCTACTAGTTCTCACAAAATAAGTTTGACAACTTGAGATAAGATCAGAGGCAATGGAGGTATACAGGCTAGATAAGGCTATTGAGAATGGAAAGTTGGATTTGGAATTGGCCATTAGAAAAATTAAGAAAGAAAAGGAGAAACTCTCTTAATCATTGAAAAGAAGGAAATATATTGTAGTACAAATGAATGCCAATCTCTACATTGAAAATACAATTCAAGACTTATTTCTAGAAAGAAATTCAAATGAAGCTGATGCAATAATCAAAGACCTATTGGAGAAGAATTCCAATCTTCAAGAATAAATTAGAAAGCTGAAAAGAGAGCAAGAAATTCAATTAGTCAGATTATGTGAAGTTATGGAAGAAAAAGACAAAGCCAAAGAAGTGATAGAAGAAATGGAAAATGAAACTAAACAACTATCTCGTTAGCAAGAAGACTTTATTGATCAACTCAATGATGCAAATCAAGAGCTTATCAATCTAAGGACAGAGATTGAAAGACTATAGAATGATCTCAACATTTGAAAAAAAACTAATGAAAGAATGATAAAATCTTAGGAAAGCATGAATTAATTGAATGAGCAAAGTCAATATAGACACAAAGGCAAATCTAGATTAGGATATATAGAACAAGGTGAATCATCTCAACAAGGAGCTCAAAAGAACAAAAGATCTACTTGCAATCATTATGGTAAGATAGGTCATTAATCAAACTAATGATGGACCAATGGTAAAGGAAAATTTAATGAAAAGTGTTACAGTTGCAACAAGCATGGTCATAGAGCAAGTGAATGCACAAAAAAACTTAAGTCTGAAGGAAAGTGTCACAATTGCAAGAAACAAGGACACCAATCTTCAGAGTGAAAAACTAAGAAGTGGAACCTAAAAGAACAAATTGTGAAAGAAATATTTGGATGGGATTACAACACATGATATAGATGTCACTACTGTGGTGAGTTTGGGCACATAGGAGTAAAATGTGTGAAACATCACATGAGGAAAATAAATACTAAAAAGAGATGTTTTATTTGTATAGAACTTGGACATCTTTCCAAGAACTGCATGAACACATGAAGAATTGAAGATAAAAAGAAAGACAAAGCTAAAAATATCAAAAAACAAATGAGGTAGCAATGGGTGCCAAAATCTCCAGAGAATGCAAGCCAAAATCAAGAAGTGGATGACACCCAATTCAATGAGTTGGGTGGTACAATCATTTCAACTTAGTTCCCTATGGACATCATTGGAACTATGATTCAAAAGAAGTCATCTAACATCAATTCTAGCTAACAAGAAGAAATATCCATATCAACATTCAAGATGCACAAAGATCACCGATAAAGGTTAGGTCGCAAGACCTTAACAAGCACGATTAGGCTACACATAATTTCATGATGTAGATGCTGAGTTGGTAGTTCTTTGAGTTTTTGAAGCTCTCTAAGTTGGTAGTTCCTACCAAGTCAGGAGATCTTATCTAGCTATGAATGTCTCTTGAGCATTAAAAGCCAAACCAAGTGGAGGACAATCTATCATCGAGCATGTATGAGTATGATGCATTAATGGTGATTGAAAAGAGGAAATTTGTTAAAAGGGAAGAAAATGAATGCATTATTTAACTATGAATTTTCAGAGCATAGAGTGAAGAGTGAATTCATAGCCCTCGAGCGATTTGATTATTTTTTGTTGAAGATTTCTTGCATTTTCAGAAACCCTACTGAGCATGGCATCATCAAGTAGAAAAGTGAAGAAAGGTTCTAAAATGTTAGTCTAAGGAGTTGATTGCAAGGATCCTACATTCAACTTGAGTTTGATGATTGTAGAGGCACTTGACCTAGCTAGTGCTCAATCTCAAATTCCTCCCAAGCTATTACTCATGCATGCCATCTCCACTATTTTATTCAAGAACTAAGTACTCTAGAAATGAATGAGGCATTCAATGAACTATGTGTGGATGGTGTATTAAAACCCAAACATTAACATTTGGAAACCAAGGGTTTGATGCATAATTCAAATATACCAAGGGATTTTTAATTCAAATGGATTAGACTTATTCTAATCCATGTTCATAATGTTAAATTATGGTTAGATCAACCCATTTAGTTAATAAAGAAAATGATTCAGTGAACCACTAAACTGCTAATGTTAAATAAAGCAAAGGCCACCGAAACCCTAGGTTGGATTGAATTGGCTAAGTGAATTCTCACCAAGTGGGATGGAAGAGGCATGAAGCTGAGTGGCATAATAGACATGGAGCTGAATTTTGGAATCCATGTGATTGCTCACAAAATATATAGATCAAGTTAGTTGAACAACATGTGTGAAGCTATTGATCTTGCATATAAGGTGGTAAAGAATAATTTGTCTTTCAACCTTGCCAAGCTGATGTTGAACCAATTTAACAAAAACATGGAGAGCATCTAAGTGTCAAAGAACAATCCATGTAAGTTCAGTTCTCTTTTGACATGTCTATTCTTTTACATTCAAAAGTTTTTCCCTTCAAAATAAACTATTATATGGAGAAAAGATGTTATAGTATTATATCAAATTAATGAATACATAACAGAAATGGGTGAGAATTTTGACAACATCATGGACAATTATTTTGAAACATTCAAAGAAAATATGAAAAATAGGTTTAGGATACCCAAGAAGCTTGTAGAAGACTATGAGTTGTTGGATAATGTTGTCCTTTATGTCACACAAATGTCATATTAGTCATTAGTCTCAAGTTCACTGAGCTCAGACAATTTGCAATGCAATTTATAGTACCAACCGAGCTCACTTAGTCATCAAAGGAAATGTGGAGGACAGTGTTAACCGAGCTAACTCAGTCAATGAAGGAAATGTGAAAAGCCAGTATTAACCGAGATTCACTCGGTCTCCAAAGCTTAGTTTCCACTGAGCTCACTCGGTCATCACATGAATTATGGAAAATTCAGTGTTAACCAAGCTTCACTCGGTCTCCAAAGGTTAGTTTCCACTGAGCTCACTCGGTCATCAAATGAATTATGGAAAAGTCAGTGTTAATCGAGCTTCACTTGGTCTCCAAAGGTTAGTTTCCACCGAGTTCACTTGGTTATCTTAGGAAACTAAGTATTTATCGAGTTCTCTCGGCGATTGATGGTTTGTCACAAAGTTTTCTGTATCAACTGAGCTCAGTCGGTTAACACAGGAATTATTTTCTAAACAAAGTTCACCGTGCAGGGTTGGCCAGTATATGGATTTACTAATTAATTACTTTTAGCCGACTATTGTAATTATTTTTTTTAGTCAGTGATTTGAGCTGACTAAGATAATCTGAAAGGTATATATGGTCATTCAAGTTATGAATTAAAGAGTGTGATTATGAAAAAGTTATGAATGCGAATTATAGTATGAAGAGGAAAATGTTGAGAAAAGTCTGATGGAGGATCAGATGTGTTAAAGGAGCTACAAAGTTGTATTTGATCAGTAAGGATCTAGTCAAGCATAACAGAGATCTGCAATCAACAAAGATAAGTTGCACATTATATCAGGTCATTTCATTGTTGCTTTCTAACCATTGTAATAGTGTATTCAAAATCTCTTAACAGAGTTGGTTTAACAACCATTCAATAAATCCTCTAACAAGGTGACAGTTTAGTTGAATTGTTCTAAAGACCTCTAGCAAGGCCACTCCTAATAGGGTGATTAAATCCTTTAACAGGGTCACACTTAACAGTGTGTTTTTGTAACCTTTAACAGGGTTGGTTCCTAACAGGGCTCACTTCAGAAGAGTGAAAAAGTTACATTGGTGGCTTTTCCCATATTGGGTTTCCACGTTAAAATTGGTGTCTCTTATGTTCTTAATTGCTAAATTACTTTGTGCATGATATCATATCAGTTCTTAATATTTATCATTTGCTGCATTATCAAGTTTCAACATTTTATTAATCAGATCAAAGGTATATTCAAACATCTTAGGGACTGTGGAAAGTTTTTGTAGTAACTGATTCACCCCCTCCCCCTCTTAGTTACTCTATTCTCATTTCCAACAATTGGTATCAGAGCTTTTGGTGCTTACAAGAAAAGATTTCAAGGATCTAAGCCTAAGATCAAGATGTCTTACAAAAAAGAAATTCCAAAACTCAACAAAGATAACTTCTCCGCATGGCAAGGATTGATGAGACTTCATCTAGCTACTGTTGGTGATACTGGACTAAAATACCTTGAAGAAAAATATGAAGAACCTCCTGGCACATTGTCTGTCAATGACATTGCTAAAAAGAAGACTCACAACAATATGATGATAGACATAGCATCCGCTCTTAGTTATGAAGAATTTGATGACATTAAGGACTGCACAACTTCCTTTGAGATGTGGAACAAGCTAAAAGAAATCTATGGAGGAGATGATAATGTAAGAAGAGAAAAAGCAGAAAGTCTAAGAGGACAATTTGATCAAATGAGGATGAAAGAGGATGAAAAAATTGCAAAATATGTTGAAAGAGTTAAAGCATGTGTGAGTGCAATCAGAGCATCTAGAGGTGATATCAAAGGAGAAATAGTTATAAGCAAAGTTCTCAGAACCTTGCTTCCTATTTATGCAATCAGAGTTTTTGCAATTCAGGAAAGAAGGTGTGAAGCAAATCATCAGATAAATCTTGAGGCTATAGTTGGAAGACTAACTGCATTTGAACTAGATAACTTTGACAACTATGTTCCAGCCTCCAAAAACATTGAATCAGCATTTCAAGCCAAGCTCTCACTTAAAGGGAAAAATAAAAAGGAGAAGGAATCTCAATCAAAAAGTGAAGATGAATCAAGCCAAAGTTTAGATAGTGATCTCGAAGTGATTGAAGCTCTACTAGCAAGAAAATACTCTAGAAGCAGAGGAAAATACAAAGGTAAAGTTCCTCTAATCTATTTTCTTGTGAAGAAATTGGTCATATTGTAGCAAGGTGTCCAAACAAGCAAAACAATGATGAAAAGAAAGATTACAAATGGAATGGCAAGAAAGACTTCAAAACATCCAAGAACAAAGGTAAGAAATCATGCTTCATGGCTGAAAATTCTAAAGATTCTGATAATAGTGAGGATGAAATTATTTATATTTCCGTTAAAGATGATTCTGACAGTGATGAGGAAGATAAAATGGCACATGTCTCTCATGTAAGTAAGAATGATACATGGATTATAGACAGTGGTTACTCACATCATATGACTGGTGATAAAACTAAGTTTGATCAGTTTGAAGACTATGATGGTCGCAGTGTAAGGTTTGGTAATAATGAACCTTGTTTCATAAAAGGAAGAGGAAGAATCTGTCTAACCAAAGAACTTATATGTAATAATGCCTATTGGGTTGAAGGTCTTAAACATAATTTGCTAAGTGTGGCACAGTTACTCAATACTGGATTCAAGGTGGAATTCATGCATGGAAAAGCAAGACTGTTGAATGAACAAGGAAAGCTGATAGGATCTGGCACCCAAACTAAAGGTAACTTGTTCTATCTAGAACTTGGTGAATGCTCATGTTTTATTACTCAAATTGAAGAAAGTTGGTTATGGCATAAAAGGTTGTGTCATGTCAATTTTGATAACTTGGTAAAAATAAGAAAATTCAAAAAAGTAAGAGGCATTCCTAACATTAAGAAACCTGAGGTTGGACTATGCAAGAATTGTCAGATTGGTAAAATGGGAAAGACTAGTTTTAAAAGTAAGAACTATCAGTCTGAAGATATATTGGAAATTGTGCATACTGATTTATGTGGACCCATTGGAATAGAAATCTATACTGGAGAAAAAATTTTCATTCTTTTTGTTGATGACTACTCAAGAATGATGACTGTCATGTATCTAAGGAACAAATCAGAAGCATTTGAGAAATTCAAATGGTATTTAGCCAGAGTAGAAAAAGAAATAGGAAAAAGACTAAAATGCTTAAGGTTAGAAAGAGGTGGTGAATTCATCTCACATGAATTCAACAACTTTTGCATTGAAAAAGGTATTAAAAGACAGGTCTCAGCACCAGGAACTCCTGAACAAAATGGAATAGCTGAAAGAAGGAACAGATCCATTATGGATTGTGCAAGAACCTTGATGATAGAAAAGAAGGTTGCTATCAAATACTGGAAAGAAGCCATCAGCACTGTAGTTCATACCTTAAACTGAGTACAGTTGAAGAAGGACTCATTCAAAACTCCCTATGAATTATGGTATGGCTACAAACCCAATGTAAGTTATCTAAAAGTATTTGGAAGCAAATGTTATATTTTGAAAGAATCAAGAAAAGGAAAATTTGATGTAAAAGGTGATGAAGGAATTTTTTAGGATATTCTTGCCAAAGCAAAGCATATAGATGTTTAAATCTATCCACTCACAAAGTTATAGAAAGTGCACATGTGAAAGTTGATGAGTTTGCAGACAAATCTGAAAAAGAAAACAAAAGGGTACCTAAAGATTACAGAAGATTTGTTTACATTGAACCAGATACTATACCAAGCATATCGTTTACTCAAGAATCCTCAACTCCTGAGTCATCAATAATCGAGCTGCAAAAAGTTCAAACCGAGCCACAACAACATTCAGACACTACCGAGCAAGTATCTACCGAGTCTGAAGCACTTGAGCCAATTCTTACCGAACCAGAACAACCTGAACATGAAATTGAAGCATAAGGAGATAGCAATGAAACTCATTTAAGAGGCAAAGAACCTATATTAGCTAAATATGTCAGAAAGCATCATGCACCAGATCAGATCATTGGAGACAAGTCTGAAGGAACTTTGACAAGAAACAAACTGAAAAATACTTGTTTACTTGCTGATTTTGAACCTAGAAGCATTAAAGATGCATTAACAAATGATAGTTGGATTGAGGCAATGAACGAGGAAATAGAATAGATAGAGAAGAACAAGACATGGACTCTAGTACCCAGGCCTAAAAATAAGAATGTAATTAGAACCGAGTGGGTATTCATAAACAAGTTGACTGAAGATGGTAAAGTGTCTAGAAACAAAACCAGATTGGTATGCAAAGGATACTCTCAAGAAGAAGGCATAGATTATGGAGAAACCTTTGCTCCTATTGCAAGATTGGAAGGAGTCAGAACCTTACTTGCATATGCTACTCACAAAGGATTCAGAGTTTATCAGATGGATGTCAAGTCAGCATTCCTCAATGGAATATTGGAGGAAGAGGTTTACATTGAACAACCTGAAGGCTTTGTTGATCCAAATAAAAGGGACATGGTCTGCAAATTACACAAGGCACTGTATGGTCTGAAACAAGCCCCTAGAGCATGGTATGAAAGATTGCATAACTATCTTATTTAGATTGGTTTTCAAAGAACTAATGATAATAGTAGCTTGTATATAAAGGAAGGACCAGATAATAAGATTGTATTGGCAAAAATATTTGTAGATGATACTGTTTTCATAGGGCGTGATGATCTTTGCAAAGAATTTTCAGAACAAATGAACAAGGAATTTGAAATGTCTATGTTTGGTGAAATAAAATTCTTTGTTGGTCTTCAAATTCAACAAAATAAGAATGACATCTACATCACTCAATCAAAATACATCAAGGAGATATTGAAAAAGTTTGGTATGGAGGACTGTAAACCTATTGGAACTCCAATGTGTACTGGATTGAAACTTACCAAAGATGATGAATCCAAAGAGGTAGATCAAACATTGTATAGATCTATGATTGGAAAATTGCAATATGTAGTTCATACCAGGCCAGATATTGCCCTTACAGTTGGTATTGTTGCAAGATTTTCAGCAAAGCCAAGAGAAACTCACTTGATGGCAATCAAAAGAATAATGAGATATTTGAAAAGAACTGAAGATTATGGCTTATGGTACAAATTTGGAGGTAATTTGGATTTGAAAGTGTTTACTGATGCTGATTGGGCAGGAAACCTTGATGATAGAAAAAGCACAAGTGGAGGAGCATTCTTTCTTGGAAAAAGATTGGTTTCCTAGATAAGCAAAAAGCAGAATTGTACATCCCAATCTACAATAGAGGCAGAGTATGTTGCTACAGCAGTAAACTATTCAAATATTGTTTGGTTTAAGCAGTTATTGCAAGGAATGAAGATGGAAATCAAAGAACCAATTGTCATGTTCTGTGACAATACTAGTGCAATCAACATATCTAAGAATCTAGTGATGCATTCCAAGACCAAGCATATTGCAATAAAATATCATTTTGTCAGAGAGTTGGTACAAGACAAGGAGATCAGATTGGAATATGTCCATACAAAAGAACAAATTGCTGGCATATTCACAAAGCCTTTACCTAAGGATGCATTTTTGTATCTCAGAGGTAAGTTAGGGGTCATTCCCCTATCTGAAATCCACTAGAAATAAGTTCTAGTAATGCATCAACGTATACAGGATTGAAGATCTATCTGTTGATGCAGTTTCATCAGAAATCATTACATATGAATCAATACTAAAGGTACATTATAAATCACTTAACTTCTATTATCTTTGGCATGTGTTGTCAAAGAGGGAGAGATTTTACTGTCATATCCTTCTGAAATTTGTGAAGTTTTGAAAAATTTTCCATGAAGTCCCTTAACAGAGGGAGACTATTGAAAGAGGGAGAAGTCTATTATCTTGTTGAAAAAAGAGGGAGAAGTCTGTTATCTTGTTGAACTTGTTTTCAAAATTTCATTTTTGTTATGACATGTTGTGTTGCCATCAATGCCAAAGAGGGAGATTGTTGGATAATGTTGTCCTTGATGTCACACAAATGTCATATCATTCATTAGTCTCAAGTTCACCAAGCTCAGATAGTCTGCAATGCAATTTACAGTACCAACCGAGCTCACTCGGTCATTAAAGGAAATGTGGAAGACAGTGTTAACCGAGCTAACTCGGTCAACGAAGGAAATGTGAAAATCCAGTATTAACCGAGATTCACTCAGTCTCCAAAGCTTAGTTTCCACTAAGCTCACTCGATCATCAAATGAATTATGGAAAAGTCAGTGTTAACCAAGCTTCACTCGATCTCCAAAGGTTAGTTTCCACCGAGCTCGGTCATCAAATGAATTATGGAAAAGTCAGTGTTAACCAAGCTTCACTCGGTCTCCAAAGGTTAGTTTCCACCGAGCTCACTCGGCTATCTCAGGAAACTTAGTAATTACCAAGTTCTCCCGATGATTGATGGTTTGTCACAAAGTTCATTGTATTAACCGAGCTCAGTCGGTTAACACAGGAATTATTTTCTAAACAAAGTTCACTGTGCAGGGTCGGCCAGTATACGGATTTACTAATTAATTACTTTTAGCCGACTATTGTAATTGTTTGTTTTAGTTAGTGGTTTGAGCCAACTAAGATAATCTGAAAGGTATATATGGTCATTCAAGTTATGAATTAAAGAGTGTGATTATGAAAAAGTTATGAATGCAAATTATAGTATGAAGAGGCAAATGTTGAGAAAAGTTTGATGGAGGATCAAATGTGTTAAAGGAGCTGCAAAGTTGTATTTATCAGTAAGGATCCAGTCAAGCATAACAGAGATTTGCAATCAGCAAAGATAAGTTGCACATTATATCAGGTCATTTCATTGTTGCTTTCTAACCATTGTAATAGTGTATTCAAAATCTCTTAACAGAGTTGGTTTAATAGCCATTCAATAAATCCTCTAACAAGGTGACAGTTCAATTGAATTGTTCTAAAGACCTCTAGCAAGGCCACTCCTAACAAGGTGATTAAATCCTTTAACAGGTTCACACCTAACAGTGTGTTTTTGTAACCTTTAACAGGGTTGGCTCCTAACAGGGCTCACTTCAGAAGAGTGAAAAAGTTACATTGGTGGTTTTTCCCATATTGGGTTTCCATGTTAAAACTAGTGTCTCTTGTGTTCTTAATTGCTGAATTACTTTGTGCATGATATCATATCAGTTTTTAATATTTATCATTTGCTGCATTATCAAGTTTCAACATTTTATTAATTAGATCAAAGGTATATTCAGACATCTTAGGGACTGTGGAAAGTTTTTGTAGTAACTGATTCACCCCCTCCCCCTCTCAGTTACTCTATTCTCATTTCCAACATGAGCAAGATATCTATTTCATGGTTGATTGTGAAAAAGTATACATTCAGGCAGTTAGACCTAGAGTGGTATGGGTTAAGCCTCTGGATTATGAGGTTAACATTGATGACACTAAGGATATCATTGAAGCTCTATTGAATGAGCCTATATATCCTAAAGCCACATATTTTGGAACCTATGATGAAGTCAAGACAAGAATTAAGCTTGATATCAAGCTGCCTCAAGTAGTAAGTAGAGGAAGAAAGAGGATAGAAAAGATAATCAAAAATTCAAAATCATCAAGTTCTCCTCTTATGATTACCAAGGGAAAATGAGATGATGTAGATGGCGAAGATGAAGAGGATGAAGTAGAGGAATCAAAATTTGAAAAGGAAGAGCCTCCCAAGAAGAAGGGGAAGGTTATTATAACCAGACCTGCTAAATCCTACCAATATTTACAAGAAGAGAAACCAAATCATAAAAGAAGTTGAAGTTAGGTGAAGATGAAGTAGAATAGATCATCTTAAAAAGGTTTGCTCCTACACTTCAAGAAAATTGAAGAAGATGGAAGAAGTATCCGGCATGGCATGTTTTAAGTCTCTTAAGTATGAGACTAGGAATGATGAAGATAAATAGTAGATAGAAGATACTCTTTTAAAAAAATTGGGCAAATAGAAGTACTCACATTAAAAGTCTCAAAGTATGCATCTATTACACCTTCAAAATTCTCTCCCATTTTTGCTATGAACTCATTGACATGATATACAATGGCTGTATCCTTCTTCCATGCCACATTGCCTTTGGAAGGGAAAATTTTTTGAACATAAAAGAATAAATAGGTCGAAAGAGATCCAAACTTACAAGGATTATTCTTTGATGACCAGATTCTCTCCATATTTTTGCTAAGTTTATTGAGTTGCAATTCAGAAAGGTTGAAAGACAAGTTGTTCTTCATAGCTTTGTAAGCTAAGCCAACAACTTTGCATAGAACATTATTTAGATAGCTCGAGCTATAGATCTTGTGAGAAATCACATGTATGCCAAATTTGATCTCCATATCTATAACTTTGTTCAATTTCATGCCTCTATCATCCCATTCGACAAGATTTTTCTTCGCAAGTTCAACCCAACCTAAGGTTTTGGTAGTTTTCACTTTGTTTAGCATAGGTAACCCTATGATTCTATGAATCATCATCTTAGTGATCTAAATGGGTTGATCCAACCATAAATACATGTCGTGAACTCAAATTAGAATGAATTTGATCCACTTCCCTTGAAAATCTCTCAGCATGTACATGATATGCATCAAACCCTTCATTACCAAATGCTTGTGTTTGGATTTCAAACTCCCATCCACACACAGTGCATTATATGCCTAGTTCAACTCTAAGGTTCCTAATTCTTGGATAGAACAATGATAGAATGACCAAATATCATGAATTAGAAGTACCTTAGGAGGAATTTGTGATTAAGCTCCAACTGGGTCAAGTTCCTCCGTAATTGTTGGACTCCATTTGAATGTTGGGGCTTTGCAATTGACACCTTAGACCAACATTTTTAAACCTTTCTTCAACTTTCTGCTAAAAGATACCATTACACTTGGTGATGCTTCAAATGTAGGAATAGACTTAAAAAAATCTACTCTAAATCGCTTGGGGGCTCAAAGAGACTCTTCACTCTTTGCTCTAAAAATTTGTGGTAAACAATAACCTTCAATTTCTCCCTTTTAATCAAATTATGTCTTTAGGTCATCATTAATGCATCATACAATAGTTAGCTAGGTGTGAGGCTGTCCAACTTGCTAGATACCTTCAACTCGATAGAGTCTTCAACTTGGCAATAATTTTGATCTTGCCATCTACATCCAAGCTCGATTAGGTCTTGCAACCCAACCTTGCTCGATAAGGTCTAAGACATTACTTCAACTATCATCTAACTCGGTGATCCTAGTGTATCTGAAATATTGATTTGGATCTTCTTGCATGTTAACTAGAACTGATATGAGATATCTTCTTTTGAATCATAGTTCTAGTGGTCTCTATGGGTAACTAGTTTGAAATGGTTGAGTTACGCAACTCATTGACTTGGGTATCAACACTTTTAGGACTCTAACTTGCATTCTCTAGAGATTTCTTTACCCATTGCTACCTCATTTGAATTCTAATATTGTCATCCTTTGATTTCTTTTCATCTTCAACTCTTCATTGGTTCATACAATTCTTGGCAAGATGTCCAAGTTATGTACATACAAAACATCTCTTTGTAGTGTCTCTCTTCCTCATGTGATGTTTTATGAAATTTTCTCCAATGTGCCCATACTCACCACAATAGTGACATCTGCACCATGTGTTGTGATCCCAACCAAATATATCTTTGCCAATTTGTTCTGCTGGGTTCCATTTCTTGGTCTTGCATTCTGAAGATTTATGTCCTTGTTTGTTGCAATTGAAACACTTTCCTTCAAACTTAGATTTCTCTGTGCATTCACCTGCTCTATGTCTTGGCTTGTTACAACTTTAATACTTTCCATTGAATCTTGATTTTCCATTTCTCCAACACTTGTTTGATGTATGCCCTATCTTTCTACAATGATTACAAGTAAGCCTTTTGTTCTTTTGACCTCCTTGCTGAGATGATTCACCTTCTTCTGTGTATACTAACCTAGCTTTTCCTTTGTGTCTACATTGAGTTTTCTTGTCCAACTAATTTATGATTTCTTGAGATTTCATCATCCTCTCATTGGTTTGCTTCTCTATGTCGAGATTATTCTGCAATCTTTCATTCTTTGTCTTCAAGTTGATAAGCTATTGATTTGCATCATTGAGTTGATCAATCAGATCTATTTGCTAAAGAGATAGTTGATGAATCTCATTGTCCTTTTCTTCCATTTCTTCTTTGGCTCTGTCCTTTTTTTCCATGACTTCACACATTCTAACTAATTGAATTTCTTGTTCTCTTTTAAGATTTTTGACTTCTTCATGAATAGTAAAATCCTTTTCAAGTAGATCTTTGATTGCTGCATCAGCTTCATTTGAACTTCTATCTTGACAAATGTCTTCAATTCTTTCTTTAATGTAGAGATTTCCATTCATCTGTGTTGCAAAGTATTTTCTTCTTTTTATGGATTGAGAGAGTCACTCCTTCATTTTCTTTAATTATTACATGGCCAATTGCAGATCCAACTTTTCATTTTCAATAGCTTTCTCTGGTCTATATACTTCCATTGGCTTTGATCTTTTCTCAAGCTACTAAAATTCTGACATGAGAACCAATGCTCTGATACCAATTATTGGAAATTTAGTATAGAATAGGTGACTAAGAGGGGGAGGGGGTGAATTTAGAACCAATGAAACTTGTACTTTAATTCATGAATTCAACCTTTACAATATAATATATTCTAATTGCATGCATGAAAGGCTAAAAGCAATAAAACATTCATAAAACTTGACACAATATTTGGTAACCGAGAAACCTTCCAAATAGAAAGAAAAATTGGGGTGGGGATGATACCCACAAGCTTTATTACTATACAATAAAGTTAGCCTATTAAAGCTTACAATTGATCTCTTTCTGGTGATTTTCCCCGTTAAGAGCAATAAGGACTATTAGGTCCACCTTGTGAAAGGATTTACAACATACAATCAAGTATGCACTCGGTTAGGAGATTTGGAAAATACTGTTAAGTCTACGTTGTTAGAGGATTTGATTGATGCACTTGTTAGGATGAATCAATGGTTGATCTCTGATCTACAACTCAGTTTTCTAAATGATATTTCTTTGAAATATGATGATCACCTTGTCGTGATAGATAAGACTCTGCTTTTCCTTATACTACTTTTAGCCTTCTTAATTCACACTCATATTGCTTCTTTCTTGATTCACTTTGATGTTTTTGGATATGTAAGATGTATTACATATCTACCAATCCAATAAGTTACATTCTAGAGTTGGCTACAACACCTAATTAAAATAATCTTCAGTAAGTTGTCTTACAGTTGTAGCTCAAGTTTTAAAGACCACTTGAGTGATATTCTAACACTTTGCAATACTATCAACTTGACAAACTTTGGCATTCATTTGACACTAGTGCTCGGTCCACATTGATCACTCTAGAGTAGCAAGAAATTGGTTAGTATTGGGTGACTTGGTTAATACTAAAGAACTTGACAGACACTAAAATGCTCGATGGACACCATAGCTTGGTCAACACTATCTTCCTTTAGCTTGGTTAACACATTGAAGCATGGTAGACATTGATAAACTTGGAAGACACTACATATCTTAGTTAATACTAAAATCTTCATCGATTACACTAATGAGCTTGGTAGTAAATGATATCTGCTTCTAGATCTTGGTAAACTCTACTACACTCAGGAGACTCTTCTTTCTACATATAGGGCTTAGTAGCAACTATGAATAACTGACTAAGTGTTAAGTCATTAATTAACAAATGATTTGACCTTAATGTCAACATGACTTCTTCCTTGACACTAGGGAAAATTATTTACATCGATAATAACAGAGAAAATAATTGTTAAAGTCAATTAGTAGAAATAAATATTAAGTTCCAATGGAAGAACAAAATGACAGTTATACTAGGAATTAAAGAAAATGACAATGATATGAACTAGAAGATATTCATGACATACTATGATGTAATTGATGTTACGCACTTAAGGTTTTTAATTCTGTGAATATAATTTGATAACCCTGAGTGTAATTGGGACTCATTGTAAAAATTACCAAATGTAAATTGAACCTATGTTACTTTGTGAATGAGAAATTCTGGACGGTTGGATGCCCGATGAAGTTGTAGTGTACTAATTTAGTCAGAGCAATAACTATGTATTGAAGTTCTTCAATAATGTCATTAATCCATATGATTGTGTACAAAGTTTCTAATGAGTTCATGAGTTCACCGTAACCCAAATCCTCCTATATAGTCTTCATTTGAGGATTTGAGGATCAGGGTTTGGAAGGCATTGATAGCTCATTGTCACTTGATGTTTTTTTGAAATGGAAATGATGGAGAAATTTAAATAACAAGAAATATAAATAATCTAAATAACCAAAAATCAAATGTGGAAGGGGGAAGGACATAAGTCCACCATGATGGGAGCGTGTGCTTCATGAAAAGGCACAGTGAGGAGAAGAGTGTGAAATAACATGAGACTATAGCATTAGTAATATGGTTGGATTCCAAAGATGGACTTGAATGAAACATATTTTGGATCAAGGCCATTGAGAGTTAGAGTTTCATAACTATTGAATCGAGAAAAGGAGTGAAGTTTATCAATATTAAAATAAATTAACATCATTTACCAAGACCCTAAGCATCCAAGCTTAGAGGGGCAAGTCACATGGTTAGAGTATATTAAAAATTATAAATCAAATACAAAGCAGTCCACACAACACTACATCAATATCATACCATTGAGAGGGAATAAGAGGAGGTTGTTTCATAATAATAATGTTATGATTTCCAAATACATTGTATAAACTTGGAAAAGTGTTATGAATTAGCAGAGAAAAGTATTATTATATGGAAATAACATGAAATACAATAGACTGGGATACACATCAAAATAACACTATTCAAGGGTGAGAAAAATCAATTTTTTTGAATTTAGAAGTCATAATCACTTTGGTAAAAGTAGGTAATACATTGTCTTCAAGTATCAAGCATTGCCACTGAACAAAAATGAAGGGGTGAAAACCTTATTCAACATACCCACCATTTTATATTGTAAAGGCATCAATAAATCAAGGAGGGGTACATAAATCACAACCCTAACAATGACTATGTGACCACTGGTTATACGTGGGTCCCTTCAATAGTAAATGGATATTAAGATCATTATGTGAATGCCATCAAAGGTAGACAATCAAATTTTTGAGCAATGGAACACATCAAGTAAGTATAGTTATCATTAGTTATTTGTTACATATCTTAATTTATAAATGAGAATTTAGTTATATCTAGTTTATAAATGAGAACTTATAAGGAGAATATCTTAATTTAAGAATGATACTTAATAACTTAATAATATGTTTTCTTACATATAAATATTTTAATCAATACAATTTATTAGTACTATTGTGAATTTTTAACATTTTCATTGAAACATAAATGAAATGAAATTTAAATATTTTTATAAATATTGAACTTCTTGGAGAATATGTCACCTTCGGGGAAGTCATATAGAAATTAAGTATTATGTTATCTTTATTCTATTATTGAAAATAAAGAGAGATGTTATAATGTTATTGTTAGTAAAAGACATGAGTTAAATTACTAACATTCTTATTTATATTTCTATATGCACTATAAGAGCTATGTACCTTGATCTTTTCCTCTGAGAATGTTCTTGCAAGAAGAAGAGGGAAAAACATTTAAGGCAACTTTGAAAGAGAGGGAGCAAATAGATGATATGATTTAGTCCACCTTCGGTGATCTTGATCATATTGATTAAGAGGGAGTAAACCATTTTGAGATGGATTCCTTAGTGATCAACAAATTGTATCAGACAAGAGGATTGTGAATAAGGAATATTCCTCATGACTATGTGATTTTAATGGGTCTACCCCCTATGTATATCATGAAGAAGTGAAAAATTCCAAATGATGTCACTTGTATTTGTAGAAGTTACTATAAGGTGAAAATCTTACAATAACTTGTATTATGTGATATCAAACCTTAATTTGTGTACTAGATGAATATCATTGATTTTCTGGGAGGTCAATACTCTTGATATCAGATGTGATATCATACATTTGAGTAATTAGTGAATATATTATATACTTGGAGGCCAATACTAATGATATCAAATATGATATCATAATGATGGATATCTTCTAATCAAAGAGATTCTTAAAACTTGTCATTCATAATATTGATAGGTAAGAGATAATTTCCATAGCAAGTCAACACTTGGTGAAGGTTTTGCAAATGGGGTGGCAATCTTTGGGTTTAACTATGGAGGAAAATCCATAGTTAAGCATGCTCAAGCTGGAGTAGGAATGGGATGGGTGACCTCTCAAGAAGTCCCGTTGCTTCACCCCTGTGAGCATCACCTAGATCCAATGAGTGGTAAGTGTTCCATTTATTCTCATGAGAGATGGATTCATGTTGAATCACTACTCATGAAATATAGGTCAATGATTTTGACTCAAAATCACACCATTAAATTCTGATAGCAATATGATAATTCATAATATTACCACTATTGTAAAACATGTCTTGTAGTTATCCTCCCTGGCTAAGAGGGAGTGTTGATCTATGGCAGCTTTAATTGATTATTTTTTTTTTCTATACATTCCGAGTAAGTGTTGTAATAAATCATGTGAATATGTATTTTGTGAGACCTACAACTATGTCCTTAGATGTCATTGAATTGACTATCTTTGAGTTGTTTTTATGAATACATATTAGTGATATTGGTAAGTATACATTTTTGTGAGACTTATGACTAAGAGATTAGACATTAATTATAATGTCTTTAATTTATTTGTATAAATGCATACTATGTGTTTTACCAACTAAGAGCTTAGATTTCATTGAATGTCTATTGGTTGAGTAAAATAGTGATAGATCATTATCCTTGATTATCAAATTGTATAATTTATCCTTCTTGACTAAGAGGGAGTGTTGAAGTTCATATGTCTTTATCTTATATATCATGAAGTATAATTATATATGTGTGTTTATTATGAGAGATAAATTAATATAATAATAATATAACTATGGTTATATTATTTATATAATAATAACATTATAAATATGTTATTATATTAATTATTAAATTAACAAATAGACATGTTCCTTAAAGGGACACACCTATTCATGGCTTATGCATATTAATATAAGGAAAGCTCCCTTTGGAACACACATACCAAATTCATGGTAGTGTTATTATATTTGCAAGTGATCCATGAAACTCAAAACTTTTTATTAAATAGCTAAGCTTCAAGTCCAAGTTATAGTTTTTTATGAACATTATCACATATTTAATCAATTGCAGTTATAGATGTAGGTGGAGTTGACTTGATAAAGTGAGAACAAGAAAAAGGAACTATCACACAAACAACACAAGAAAATAGTCAAACAAGACAACCATATATTGATCCCATAGGTATTCATGTCTCTTATTTTCCTAGGTCTTCTATTTTTCAAATAGTGCATTCATTCAAAATTAAAGAAAATTTTGATAATAAAACCCAAACCTCATTATTAATTTAAGTACTTAATTTGACTAAATGATGTATTCATACATTTTTCTATTAATGCTTACGCCCTTTAGTAAGGATAGGGGATAAATTATGTTGAATGATGGAGGTATAAATAATATAACCAAGATACTGAGGGGTGGGGGGGTGAATCTGAATCTTAAGCACTTTTACTTTTCACCAATTATCCTATGCATGTAAAACTTCTAATAATAAATTTTTTGTATCATGTAAATCTGATCTATCACATGCATGAAAATAAACACATAACTCAATATTTGTTACCCAGAAACCCTCCAAGGTGAAGGTAAAATTGGGGTGGCGGTGACACCCACAAATCTTCACTATTTCAGTAATAAAGTTAACCTATTATGATTACAATGTTTGATCATAAAATATGATCTACCTTGTGAGGGGTTTTCCCTATTAAAAGCTTAATAGACTACTAGGTCTCACCTTGTTAGAGGATTTAACTCTTACAACAAAGTAAGGACTCTGTTAGGAGATTTACAAAGATATGTTAAGACCACTTTGTTAAGAGACTCACCTTGATTCAAGTAAGTTAGAAATGATTCAATATATGACTCTTAGTATGCTCTATAAGCTGATTTTGAGTCTTCTCCTTGCTAATTGATTCTCTCCTCTAATCTGATAAACTTGTCTTCCCTTTCTCTTCACTATTATGAATAGGTCACTTGCTTTGTTAAGTGATAACCAAACCCTTTCACTGACTTCTAATTTGATATCAATCCTTCACTTACATATTACTCCTTGTTCACATGCATATACTTCTCTTTCTCATGCTCTAGCTTGATCTCACACACACAGATCTAGATTAAGATGTTCTCTATTTAAAGCATTTCATAAAGGGTTCTCTAGATGGTTCCACAATAGCCTCTCCATCTGAATCATTGAACACAAAACATAGGGATATGTAATCCACATCATTCACGCATAAAAATCTCTACAAATATTATATGTTCCTTCTATGTCATCTTGAACATGTTTACCTCAAAATCTATTCCATTTCTAACTTTTATGTAAACTCTGCATTGCTCATCCTTTATTATTTTTTGATGCTCAACAATGTTGTTTCTTGGTCTATATTATCCTCAACATACACTATGTAACTCAACATTTGTATTCTTGAATTTTTCTCGGTTGCTAATTATCTCGGCTCATATAGAAAATACTCGATGACCATAAACTTACTTGACTCTTATAGAGCTTGATACATACTTTCTTATGTACATGACTTGGCCTATGTAGAGTAGCTCAATCACAATGATGACCGTCTAACTCTGCCTTGTAAATGACTAAGTGGTTGACACTAATAGACAACAATGGTTAAAGATACCAAAAAAATTCTATAGATGGAAGGAATACATAAAATTTTTGGTACAAGGAAATGATTCTAATAGCACAAAGAATATTGATCAAAAGAGACACTATTATAAAATAATAAAGATCAAGCCACTACTTTTAACATAGAGATACAAACAAATATGGAAAATAAGGGTCTAACTATCATCAAATGTCTACAATGAAATGAAGTATCTAAACCATATATTAGATACATGCAAAATAAGGTAAGTATTGTTATGAGTATCGTATAAATAACTACTCAAAGGTAGTCACAAGGATGTGGAATTGTTTTAAATAGAAACTCCTAACCAAAAATGGCACTCTATAGGGCTTCAAGTCAAACCAGCAATACAATTAGCTACTTCATCTTCTCACTCAAATCATTGTTTCATTAAATATTCTCTTCAAGTGTGTTGGTGGAATTACCTAGAAATCATTGAAGCCAATAGAACCAAATTTATCAGGTAGATCATTTATCAGTTTCAAAGAGTAGTATCACTGTTAATAGTGATAATTAGAGAAGACATTTATTATTAATTATTTTGCCTCTTTTAAAGTTCTTGTTCCTTCAATTTTTGAGAAGAAGAAAATATAATAAATGCAAAAATAGTATTGGCTTTTGGAAGAGTTACAGGAAGAAGAGAAAGTGATAAATTTCAGTACCAACTTTAGGAAACAACAACACTAGTACAAAATTTATGATCAAGATATGGAAAGAAGAGGAAGTGGTAGATAGAGCAGTGATCTAGATTTTCTTGTGTTATCTGACCATGGAGTAGGTTTCAATCATGGCCCAATTATTGGTCCTTTGGTAGCTAGTGAGAATAGTTAGGATCACAACTTTTCTCTTGGGGAATTAGGAAGTCTTTTGGAATCTTATGGGCACTTGGTGAGGGTCTACTATAAAAGGGTGGTTTTCTTGGCAAATATTTCTCTCAATCTTTTGTCTATGGGCTAGATCTCTAAAAATCATGAAGTGGGGTGCCCTCACATGGGTTTGCAGAGATTCTTAGAGGAAGGCATCGATCAAACTATTTCTTTAGGCCTACTATCTGGAAGAGATTACTCAAAGGTCCTTAGAACGATGTGGCCTTAGTGAACCCAAAGCTTAATCAAGGTAGAACTAAGTGGAGCTCACTATTTCATGTTAAAACCTTTGGAAAATCTTTCTTTCTTGAGGTTAACAATATCTCTGATTCTTCTAAAGGTATTTATGCTATAAGAATCTAAAATTCTCTAATAGATCATTTGGTGAAAATAATGGCTCTAACCCTAGTAGGAAAATTTGTTGAGTCAAAGAAAAATATTGATGTGGTCAAAAGTTTCACTGAGGACAAATGGTCTCTTAAGGGTCAAGTAAAAATAGAGGTTATGGAAAAGGTTTTCTTCTCATTTGAATTCATATATGAGGAAAATCTGTCTAATGTTCAATGTGGAGGACCCTGGATGATGGGAAAAGTTTATATGACCCATAAAAAATGGTTAGCCAATATGGTTTTGAATGAAACTTTATTTTATTCTATCCCAATGTGGGTAAGACTTCCTAGTATTCCACTAGAATATTAGATTGAGGATATCTTTAATGGGGTTGCTAGCTCTTTTACTGAACTCCTATTAATAGATCCAATGCTAACTTCAAGATCTAGAAGGGTTTTTGCAAGGATCTACATCAATATAGATGAAGAATTTGAACTGCCTCATGTTATTCCAAGCTTGGAAAATAGGCTCAAGAGGTGGATTATGAGACCCTTCCATTTTCTTGTTTCTATTGTAAGAAAGTTGGACATTGGGCAAAGTATTTCCCTAAAAATTTGGCTAAGGAAACACTAAAAAATAAGGGGAAGGATCATGAAAAAAATTGGTAGAAAAAGCAACCCAAAGAGGATCCTAAAGTGGGGGAATTGAAGACAGATGAAGAGATATCCCCATAGACATTGAAATTCTCATAGAAGGAGTGTCAAGTGATTGTATCCCACCTAGAGGAAGGGGAAATCAAGGAAGATAATCACAAAAGTAATGGTACAAAGGAGATTTTAGTCATTAAAGATCCAAAGGAGATAAATTATCCTAATAGACTAAATGTTAGTTTAATTTAGCAAAAGAAAGATTCTCAAAATCAAGGAACAACTAGTCCCACAAGTGAGGAAAGGAAGAAATCCCAACCTGTGATAGAAATGAATGACTCATAGGTTGTGGTTTGGTTTGAGAAGATTCTAAATATGGAATAAGAAATGTTAAATGATTGGAATCCATCATACTCAAAGAAGAATGGAGGAAAAAAAAGGAGGAACAAGAATAAAGAAAACCCTAATAAAGACCCCTTAAAAGTAGGTATTACTACTAGACAATAGGTGAAATTTTAAGTAGGTATAATGTTTATGTCGGATTGAGTAAAACATCTTATGGAATACATTCAAGAAAAAAAAAAGGGATGAGGAGTGTCAACAATAAATTATGGGTAGAAGGCAAAAAACCATCCATGAGGTCTGTCAATCACTCAAACTATGAAGATTATATCTTGGAATATAAGAGAACTAAATGGACCTCACAAGAAAGATATATTAATAAATATGGTTTGTGATCATAAACCTAATATTTTCATGATACAAGAAAAAAAAATGTCTAAAGAAAAAGTTGAGAAAATTAAGATCTTCAACAGTGGTGGAGTGGAAGGCAGTGATTTTGAAGGAGCTTTTGGAGGGAAAACTTTCTTTTGGTACCTAAATCATGTGGTAAATTTTTTTTTGTATTGCAACTAATATTTATGCTCCCAAATCTAAGACTAGTAGGAATTTTTTCTATAAAATACTTGAAAGTCTCAGAGCTTAGTACCCTATGGAAAATTGGATGATAATGGGGGATTTCAATACCTCGGTTACAAAACATGAAAAAGTAGGGGGGATGGTCCCAGATTTGGAAAGAAGATTGGACTTGACTAAATTTATTAATAATAATGCCCTGTTGGGTTTGGATCTCATGGGATCTCAATTTACTTGGAGAATTAGAAGTGTTGGAAAGGACTGATATAGGTTAGACTTGATAGATCTTTAATTTCTTTAGATTGGTTACATGTCTATTCTTGCTAGCTATCCTTATTACCCCATGTTGGGTTTGGTCATTCACCTTTGTATCTTAATGTTGACCCTCTTTTAGGGAAATTTAATCACCCCTTTAGGTTTGAAAGCATATGACTTCTTCATAGTAATCTTCAAGCCAACATATGGGAATGGTGGAACATTTAGGTTAAAGGAACAAAAAATGTTTAGGGCTTCAAAAAAACTCAACAACATTAAAAACAAAGTCAAAATATGGAATAAAGAGGTCATTGGTGATATCTTTAAAGAAAAGGAGGAATTTTTTTATTAAACTTACTTCTATTTAGGATGACATTCAAAAGTCTATATTTACAGATCAACTAAAGGAAGAGAAAGGGAAAAATTTTACTAAATTCCACAACATAATCTCTAAAGAGGAAACTTATTGGAGGCAGAGATCAAGGGTCTTGTATCTTAGAGTTGGTGATAAAAATACTAAATTTTTCCATATGAATACTTTGAAGAATAAGGATTCTTCAAGAATCAACTCCATTAAAATAGAGGAAGGAGCTTGGAATAAGGATGGACAAATCAAAAAGGTAATGGTGGACTACTATTCTAGACTTTTGTAGCAACAAGTTCTAAATGATCAATTGCAGGATACTCTTCTTCAAATGAATCCCAAAGGGATAGATGATCAAAATAATAGGAGGATCATGGCTATCCCTTCTCACAAGGAAATAAACGAGGCTTTTTTTTTTTTCTTCTGTTGAGGGGATAATTTTCCTTAACTGGATGAATCTTTGATGTTCTTCTTTAAAAAAATATGACATATTGTGGAAGGAGATGTGTCTAATTTTGTTAAATATTTTTTTTGGTTCCCAATCATTACTGTATGAAACTAACTCCACTTTATTGCTCTTATTCCTAAATCCCTTGGAGATGACTTGGTGAATGGATTTAGGCCTATAAGTCTGTGCAATTCCCTTTACAAAATCATTTCAAGGTTCTCACCTCAAGATTATTATCTATCTTACCTTCCATTATCTCTAATGAAAAAAATGGTTTTGTCCCAGGTTAGAAGATTTTGGTTTCTATTAACACTGTGCATGAAAATATCCACTCCCTTTAGATGTCACATAAGGAAGGTTTTCTAATGAAGCTTGACCTGTCTAAAGCCTATCATAGGGTGGACTAGAACTTCTTTTTTTGGATTCTTCATTTGATGGGTTTTAATGACAAAGTGATTAACCTAATCAGATAATTAATCACGTCTTCCTCTCTATCTATCTTGGTGAATGAGGATTATTCAAAAAAATTCAAACTGTCCAGAGGTCTCAAACAAGGTGACCTCATTTCTCCAATCCTCTTTTCTATGATTGAAGATTCCCTTGGAATCTTAATAGAATACTATGTTGAAACTAATAAAATCAAGGGCTTCAATCCTTCCTTAGGTCCTAAAGTGTACTCTCATGAGAAGTTTGTGGATGATACTATTTTGATGGGGAGGTCAACTATTAAAGAAACTAAAATATTTAAGGAAGTTATTTCTTTTGACACTAAAGCCTAAGGGTAACTCATCAACTAGACTAAGAGCTTTATTTTCTTTCTAGATGCCCCAATCCAAATGTAGACTAGGATGGTTTTCATCCTGGATTGTAAGATTGGCCTCTTCCTTGATACTTATCTTAGTATGCCATTGGGGTTAAAGGTGGAGGAGTCCTTTTGGAACAAACTAATTGATAGATTCAATTCCAAACTAACTAGATGGAAAGGTTCTCTCCTAAGTCAAGAAGGTAAGATTCAACTTCTTAAAGCTACTTTGCAAAATCTTCCTATCTATGCTCGCAATCTCTTCTTCATCCATGAAAAAATTGTTGAGCCCATTGAAAAAAAATTCAAAAAAAATTCCTTTGGTTGGGGGTTGAGAAGAAAAATAGACTTCATTTGGTTAAGTGGGAAGATAATTGTAAACCTAAGAAAAATGGAGGGCTTCGTTTAAGATCAATTAGGATGACTAACAAAGCTCTCCTAGCTAAGAAAATCTGGGTAGAGTGTTTGATATTGATAAAAAATAGAGTATTATTCTAAAAGATAAATATCTTTCAAATTTTAGTGACTTGCATTCTTTTCTTGATTCTGAAGAGTGAATTAAAGGCTCGGTCATCTGGAATAGTATTCAAAGATCTAGAAATATAGCTAAAATGGGCAGTGGATAGATGTTGGGAAATGGATCAAAGATGGACTTTTGGGAAGACCAATGGATATTTGAGAAACCTATGAAGGACTATCCTAATTTATCTATTTTTAAAAATAGATGTATTGACAAGTTTGGTAGGAAAGTGATGCACTACTGGAGAAATGACTCTTGGGTTAATTTCAAAATCATTAGTCAAGATCAGATTTTGATTTAGAAACAACCATAATTAGTGGTTCCCAAGAGGGGATGTTGAACATAGATTAATTTGAAAACTTAACCCTAGTGGGAAGTACTTTGTGGCTTTTTCTTGCAAAGAAATTGTTAAGGAGGATAGTAAACATTTCTTGGCGAAGGCTTGGATCAAAGGCTTAACTCCTAAGATCAATGCTTTCTATTGGCTACTCCTTCAAAACAAGATTCTAACCACTAATAATTTGGAAAAAAAGGGAATGATAATCCCTTGTAGATGATACATGTGTCATCAAGAGGTAGAAAGTACCAATCATCTTTTGTTGAAATGCCATTATATGGAGGAAATCTAGAACTCTATACTTGTAAGGATGAAATTATCTTGGATCTTTCCTAATACTATTAAGATTTCTTTGAGCAATGGTAAAATCCTATTAATAACTCAAGAGTTCAAAAGATTAGGAATTTCATAGTTCCCCACACCATTTGGTATGTTTGGAAAGAGAGAAATAATAGAATATTTAGAGATTAGTATAGAAATGCTAAAGAAAGTGTGGAAAGAATTATCTTTTTTTATTAATGAAAAATTTCAAAGTTTAGATGATAAAAACATAAATCATGATGTGATTGAAAATGAAAGCCTTGAGATGTGGGAGATTTCCAAATGTAAAAAAGATTAAAAAATAAACAGAGAGGATGTATTCTGGACTTTCCCTCCTCAAGGTTGGGTCAAAGCCAACTTTGATGATGCAACCAAAGGGAATCTAGGAACATCACATTGTGGAGGATTATTAAGAAATGAACATGGGAACTGTATAAGTGTGGTTTCTATCCCCTTGGGCTTTCAAACTAGTCATAGTGTGGAAGCTATGGTAACTTTTTCTATTGTCAGGTTGGCTAAGGAAGTTGTGTGTCACCGTATCTAGTCAGTCAAAGATTCTAAAAAATTTATAAATTCTATTAATGGTCAACAATAGACTAGCTTTACTATAAGTCATATAATGGAAAAAAATCAATACTAAAATCTAGACTTTTGAAAATTTTTAAATATATCCCATGAATTTAGAGAAGCCAACAAAGCAATGAACTTACTTTCTAACATGGAAATGAGAAGTAATGATATCATAAATTGGAAAGGCACAAAAATATGGAGGATGAGGTCATAAACATCATAAATTATGATAAAATAAACTCTTGAGTAGGGGTCATAATTAACCAAAATGAAGGAAAAAGATTATCATGATCTTAACATATGTACTATCAACATGAGGAAAATACTAGCTTTAATTTACTTAGTCATTATCACCAATTTGAGTTGGGGTAACATCGATATTAAGATATATTTACTGAAGCAAGTGCTTTGTGAGAGTAGAGTCTTGTGTTTATAGAGCCTAATGTTGCAAAGGCATTGTATTTGTGGAGCTAAGAGAACTATGGGAATGAATTTGAAATTTGTTGAGCCTGACTCTTGTCAATGGAAAGATTATAAGAAAATGTGGAGAATTCTGAAGAAATGGGTCTCAGTGAATTTCCTAGAGTAGTTTACTGGTGCTTACAAGGACATTACTCAATAACTCATGGAAACCTGGAAGGAAGGTAAGATCATCTTGTATAGTCATAGGGTTAATGTTAATATTGACTTGATTTCTAAAGTTAATGGGATGTCAAAATCTGGTAAAACATTTTTCAAAGGCATTAAAATTGCTAAGGAAGTCATTAGTAAATTCCCTATGAAGAAACATGAGAAGATTAAGTTGGTTAAGAAGTAGGTTAGTTTCTTTGAAATTCATCAAATTAAGAAGAAATGGTTAAATGTGTTAAGGGATATCATGAAGTATGCTACTTTAGATGGTAGGTTCACAAGAGTCTAAAACTATCACTTTGTTTTCCTTAATCACTTTAGGCATGGGGAAAAAGTTTCCTTCTTGTTCTATCTTTATAACTCCCTAGTTAAGGGTCTTGAAAAGAATAGTAAGAATATGATTAACCATGTTCTCTATGAGGTTTTAATGAACATGATTGTGAATTATTGTGGAAAGTACATAAGTGGGGAGTCACTGGTGGTCAAAGACTAGGAAAATCTTAAAGGGGAGATTCATAGGAAAAGGAGGAGGGAGTACAAAAAGACTAAAGACAACAAGAAAAGAAAATCGGTCAAGTCAGATTCATAAGATTCCTTTGATGACCCCTTCAACTCTGACAAGGAAAAAAAGAAAAAGAAAAACTTTAAGGTGTCTGACTTGGAAGGGAGTGCTTCATATACTTTTATAGGAAGTTTAAAGGAGAAATCCATCCACTCAGAGTTTGATACAAAGTAGAATTCAGAGAAAGGTGAAAGTGTTGAAGGGGAGGAGGAAAGTGTTCAGGATGAGGAATAGCAAGTTGACTCTAAGAGGGAGGAGGAATAAATAAATAAAGAGGATAGAGGGTTTCATAGTGAAGACCTTGAAGATGATGATAAAAGGGTTACTGAGGAGGCTACTGAAGAAAATATGGAGGACAAAGAAGAACGTTCTCTAGAGCGCATCTTAAATGATATCAAGAAAGAGATACAAGAGGATAAATAAGAGCATTCTAAGGTCAAAATGTTTGTGGGAGAAGAGAAAGAGGAGGACTATTATGAAGAATTTAATGTGATTTCTTCTAGATCTCAAGATAGGGAGAGGGTTAGCTAGGATTTTAACCTAGAAGAAATTGTAGTGACATCCCTAAATGATATTAGTGATAATAGGGGAGAACGGGAAAATGGTTCTGATAAGTGTGGTAAGAGATTTTCCTTGGAAAGAAAAGGGACATGGAGGATAAAGAGGACAAATATGTCTATAGAACATCTATGTTGGATTTTTCCTAGATCAGAAATATTGAAAATGATAAGGCTAGTCTAAACATTTTGGACATTTCTAAAGCAAGGTATTCCAACTCCCTTCAATTTGACAACTGGATTGTCAATGAAATTTAGGTTATAAAAAATGATATGCATGATCTTAGGAAGGATTTGGGTGGAGAGTGGAATGGTGATAAAACTAGTAACATGAGCAGTTAGATTAAGGAAATAGAGGGAAAATTAAAGGATCTGGCAGAGAGAATTCAGAAGAATGAAACCATGTTAGTTACCATCCTAATCCACATTCGTGAACAACTTAAGGCTTCTAGGTTGAATTACAAAAAACTTTATGAGATGCTAGAGAACCAGAATATCATTAATTTGGACAAGGAGGGTATGGAAGATGAAACCATGGGTCTTAGTGAAAGAATGAGAGCTAACATGATGTAGCTCAAACCCTTCAAAACAATAACTCAGAAAAATTAGACAACACAAAGTTTTAGAATGCCAAATTCTTCACTAAAATTTTCCAAGTCTACTCTACCTTACAATGAAAGAAAAATAACTACTTAGTGCAATTTAAAAAATTATCATATTTGGCAAATTTTTGGGAAAAATAGATTTTTCCATTTTTTGTAATTTTCAAAACCCATCTCGTGAATCCCAAATTTTCCCAATAAAATCCCCAACTAAAGAAAGATGAATTTCCAACTAATCTATGAAATCAAGAATAAGATTTCAAATTTATTACATAAATAACTTTTTAAATTTTTTTGAAAAAAACCACAAAAATCCAATTTTAGAGGCCAAGATAATATTTCAGGTTCCCAAAAAAATGTTGAAACAACCTCCAATTGAGGTGAGCTCTAGTGGAAATCCAAATAACTCCTCACACAAGCAGTTATAATTTTTTTGACAAAATCCACATCTGAGTCAAAAGTTATGACCCTCAGAAGTAAATCTTGACCAAAACCCACATCTAAGTCAACATCCTTGATCCTCGAATGCTCCTACATCATAACATGAAGAAGAAGATAGAGAACATAAAAGTGGAGAAGTTCAAGGAGGACTCAACTCTTCAAACAAAGCAAAAAATGGAGCACTTGGAAAATGAAACAAAGCCCTTGCTCCTAGACTTAGTCTAGGGTCCTAGTCTTCTCTATTATGGTCTTTCTCGGTCTTCGTGTTGGGATGTCTCTTTTGTAGTTTGTTATGTTATTTCATTTTTTGTTGTTGACTAATGTTACCTTTTCTATTGGTAACTATTTTTGAAATGATACTTTATAGTTTATCTATCTTTAAGAGGCTTCTATTATAAAGGGTTTCAAGTTTCTTCAAAACCTATTTTTGCCTTTAATCCAAAAATCTAAGAAATATCAATGGTTTGAATAGAGTTTTTGGTAAAATGATGTTCAACTATTTCACAAGATGATTCATTTAGTGAAAAAAGAATACTAAGAAATTAGGAATCACCTAGTAGCAAACAATGAATACACAAAAAATATTTTACACAATTTGTAAAGGTTATGTAAACTGCACACAAAACTCATAGTTGAATGTATGGAAACCCTTTAGATACAACCTACAACAAGTAGAAAATTTAGAACATTAAAAATAAATATGAGACTTAAGGTATTGACTTTGAGAAAATCCAGAAGTCATGATGATATATAAAAGGTGTAATCTATGTTCAAGCATGAGTACATGTCACAATAATGAAAGGTTTAATTTTTTTTACAAAAAACCCTAATTTAATGATGATGCCACATGGGTTTTAGAATTAAAAATATTAGAAGAACAAATCCTTTCAACCAACAACTTCACATTCAAATAAATTCTCAAGGTCATTAATGATCATGATGAAGGAAAATATAAACATGTAAAATAAATGTGTAACACGAGTTAGGGTTTAGAAAATAACAAAGCTTGAGGTTCTTTCAGTGCTAAGAAATTGGTGATAAAATCCACATTTTATTACAAGTCAAATGGGATTACATGAATCCACATTTGTAGAAGGCAAATAATTTATAATTTTAGCTACATAATCAAAACCCTCAATTATAAAGGAAGATACAAGAGGATAAACACTCAGGTCAGAAGCAATATTTGAGCTTCATAGCATATTCCATGACAAAAAGGAGGACAATAAACAAATAAAGGTAATGACAATACATATTTAATGTTATCTGAAAGCATAATAAAGATCTCATGTGGTTAATGAGTATACATAGTAGTAATCAAAAATTACCACATAATTGTGCACACACAACCCTAATTGATGACATAGAGGGTCTATGATGTGCATAGGAAATAAAATTTAGGAGCCTTATAGGAAGCTCCAATTTTTAAAAGTTAGAACATCCATATATTCCTTGAGAAACCATAATGTATTATTCAGACCCTCAACCATAAGAGAATGGAGGAATTTTATGAAAGAGTTTGTGTGTAATATTTTGTTTCAAGATTATTTGATGTATTAGTTGAATAAAAATATATTATTCTTGCATAAAATGCAATGTTTGTAGATAAGTCATACAAAACCAAAATCGCAATGCCTATAGTATTGTTTCAATTTTGGTCACTAGGGGAAAAGACCCCATTATTAATATAAGGGTCTAATAAGTATTACTGAATTATTATTACTTTTCTTTAAGATATTCTATTATTCTTTTAAAGAGTTTTGTTCTTCTTCAGTGATATGCTTTAAAATAATGAATAACCCTAGTGTTTTACATGGATTCTTTCCATGTTTTCTTCTTAAAGTTGTCATTCTGACCTTGTATACTATTTCTTATGTTTAGATCTCCACATTTTACCATTTGAGTTGACATTGATGATAAAGAAAAAAAAGTTATATATTAGAACCATTATTCTTATTTGTACACACTATAGTTATAGAAAGAAACATCATCATTTTTTCATGGGTAAAGACTTAAGAGTAAAACATGGGTAAGTAATACCTAGTTTTGTCCTTGACTATGATCATCCTCACCAATAGACTCAAGAGAGATATAAGCCTAATTAGGCTTTAAAAGTGCATTGAAGGAGGAAACATATAACCCCCTTGAAAATATAATCCCTCCAAACATATGCACAATATTTTATCTTTCATAATTAATAAAAAATTGTAAGCTTATAAGTTTATTTTTCCTTGAAACATAAGATAATAAAGGCACTTGAAATGTTTTTTTAACTCTCACTTCAATAATTCAAGCTATCTAAACTTTTCATGAAACCAAGTTAAGCATCTTAGGCTATTTTATCTAAAAATAGAAAATAATTACATTTAGATATATTTATTTCATTATTACATTAATTAGGCTCGTCAAATTTATTTTTCACTTCATATTAGGTGCATTCCATCTCCATTGAACATTTTCATCATATGCATTAATTTATATACATTATCCACTTTCCTTATATATTAATTTAGTCCTACTCATGATATCACCATATACTATCATTTATTGCAACATATTCATTTTATTATCTTATTAATTCATTTCTTATGTGTAGCATTTTTTGCATTATACAACCTATTTTTTATATCACATTTACACCATGCATTTTGTTTCATTTTCATACTTCATATATTTGTAGAAACATTAAAATCTTCTTACATTTCATAATCTTATACATCACATACATGTTGGAATACTTAATAATAACAGAGGTGAGGGGGGGTGGGTGAATCAATTATCCAAGGTCCAAATGTATAACTAAAACTTTTCACAGCTTAGTGAACCCATAAAACATTATTCATCATGCATGCATCCATAAGATTATGCTATCACTTAAAACTTGTAGGTTACTATCAAATCAACTTGCATAAATGTAAACATGAAACATAATAGATTCATCAACACACTTGATACAATGATTTATGTGGAAACCCAATTTGGGAAAAACCATCAGTAACATGCTACTCTTGTTCACTCTTCTGAAGTGATGCCATGTGAAAGGCCAACCCTGTTAAAGGTTACAATGTACATTGTTAAATGTGACCCTGATAAAGGATTTCAATCACCCTACTAGGAATGAGCCTTGTTAGATGACTTTGGACCATTCTCTTGGAATGTCACCTGGTCAAAGGATTTATAAATGACTATTAGGTCAACCTTAATCCAAAGGATTTACCCTAGACTGATACAATTGTTAGAGAGTATTAGTAAGGCTTTGATATGATAATAAATTACAACTTCATTTACAAATTACAGACCACTATTCAATCCTCCATTCTACTTGGCCATCATACATTGTAGGTTTGATAGCTTGTTCACCCTTCAAGCATTCATACCCTTAAGCCTTCTTTCTTAACATGCTTGTAGACTCTTCTATTAGGTTACTTGATGAAGCAAAACCCTTGACTCCTTGTCATCGTTAGGTTCTTGTACATGACAACCTTGCTTCATGACCAACCATTCCCATAAATAGGAAATTAAGATCTGTTGCCACTCATTCTCCATCATCCAATTTAGGGTTAGTATGGGTTAGGTAGGATACAATGAATCTACCCCACATTTCATATCTCTTCTAGAAACTTCTCCTAGCACCCTCTTTGAGTTTGCCTAAAAATGGTTCACCTTGAATTTTACACCTCCAACTCATCAATCTTATTTTCCATCTGGTTCACATAATCCAAGAAAAAAAACTTGTTAGCTCAAATCCATCAAATTCATGATCTTTCAAATAATGTAGCATCTTGGCATTATCTTACTTTTGATGCTTGACACAAACTATATTTCTTGACATCCTCTGTGAAACTACTCAACATGAACTAAAGTTTACTAGTGCTCAATATCAACTAAACTTTACTCACCATCCACTGTTCTGCTTGACATACACTAGAATAAGCATTTACTCAGCTCCAACTAATTTTTTGCTGAGCTTGCACTAACTTTTCTTGGCACCTACTATCCACTTGGTCAAGCTTGGTAGACAAACATTGTGTAACTTGTTCTTCTAAACATTCTTAATGTAACCAACCTTTGTAACCTTAAGTAGATTGTCAATACATCATGTTATCACTGTCTTAATTGATTCTTGTACTTCTTTACATCAACATAACTCAACATTTCCTCTAGGTACTATTGTTACATCTTTTGATCAAATCCTCTTCATCAATCAAATAAGTGATAGTACTTAAATCATATAAGTAGTTGTCTTACCATCAAATAGTAGGTTTGACATCAATGAAAAACAATTATTTAAACATACAATATCCCTCTTTAACAATCTCCTTCTTCAATAATCTCTTTTCAATCAATTATCAACAATACATACATGTATACACCATACATAATTCATACATCCATAACCCATCTATATTGCAAATTCATTAGACCACATATATCTATCATCATATATCACTCTACATCATAAGATAGTCAATACATACATCACATGCATAAAGGAGTAATTATTATTCATTCTATGATATTATTAAATGTTATTATAAAGGAGTAACAATCATTCATTTAGTCTTTTTTTTTGTGTGACTAATTATTCAGTCATTTTTTTGGTCATTTTTTATTTTTCCAACCTTGCGATTTTACCTAATGACTAAATTAGTCATTATTTAGTCACTTATACTTGTGATCTGCCAAAAATTAGTAGATTTGAGTCATTTTTAGTCATGTGACTAATTTTTTTAGTCATGTGGTCATTTATTTTCCAAAATTCTACTAGTGGAAATTTAAGAATAAAGAAGTTAGGAAGCTTTGAAATATATTCAATATTAAACAACATTGGTCATCTATTTTCTATCCTCAAGGGAATGGTCAAGTTGAAGCTTCAAATAAAATACTACTAAAAAAGCTTTCATAGAATTGGAAATAAATCTAGGAGAGATTGGCATCTACAGATTAATCATGGACTATGGGCTTATAGGACTAACATATGCATGCCTACTAGGGCTAAACCTTGTTCTCAAGTTTATGGTTCTATGACTATTCTACTATTTAAAATTTGAGATTCCTTCCTTGTGAGTCTCCTTGAAAGGGTTGATTACTGATGAGGACTATAGAGGTATGAGAATACAAGAGCTTGAACTCCTAGATGAACGCTACAAGGATTCTTTTGATCACATAAGAGCATATTACAAAAGGATGTTTGCTAACTACAATAAGAAGGTTGATCCTAGGGATTTTCAAGTTGGTGACCTTTTCCTTAGAGAGAATCTAAAAAATCAACAGAATAAAGAACAAAAGAGAAAGTTTGAACCTAATTGGTTGGGTCCCTACATTGATACTGCTTCTTTTTGATCTAGTGCTTATCTTCTCTCTACACCTAAGGGAAAACAACTCCTCAAGCCCATTAACATACTACATCTAAAAAAGATCTATGCATAGTGCTCTTGCTGCTCAGATCTAATTTGTACTTTATGATCTTGAAAAAATACAAAAAAATGAAATATGATGCTAAAAAAATCCTTAAACGCTGAAAAAATGTCCTAAAAAATGATCATCTTAATGAAAACCTAGCAATAGGTGCTCTGCTGCATTACAAAAAAAATACTCTTAAGTGGTGAAAACCTGGAAACAAACACTACTTGAGACCCTTGCGCTTATGTTTATCAACATCTCACTTTGCACTCTAAACCATTCATCTCACATTCCTTTTCCTTTCCTATCTTAGAATTAACTCTTATCTAGGTCTAGGGGATGTGAACTACAAAGCTTATAAGGGTCTCCTTGTTGCATTGATGTCTTTCTCTGGAAGCTTTCTAAACAGTATTTTTCAACACTTCCCCTTGCCATCAAGTGTTTCTCAACACTTATCTAATATATTGGCTAGAGTTTAGGATGTTATAATGCTTCTTACAAGAAGACTTAAATCTTAGGAAGGCATTTATGTGACTTTCACACACACTTAAATTGAAAATCAATTGAGACTTGTTAATTTTTTTCTTTGTGTGTTGTCTATTCTAATTTTATTATTGAGTGTTCTTTCCCTAATAGTATCTTGAGGATTTCATGAACTAGAAGAAAAGGGGCATGGGGCATGTTTTCCTTTGATTTCTATCTACATTTTTATGTTGTTGATCTTAGGTGTCTTGAGAATCTTGTTTGACCCACTTTACACTTAGGATCTTCAAAGTACATCCTTTTTTATTTTTCACAAGATCATGATTTTTTCCATCTTGACATTGTATGTCTCAATGTGAGCATAATATTGCTATATTAAACGTAGGGAATCTAATTGCATATTCATCTTGACCTTTATGTCATTGATGTATAGGTTGGGTTCCCATATTTCTATCTAATATATACCATATTCACATCCTCATAGTTAATACTAGTGATGATTGTATGATCTTGTGATGTCCCTAATAATGCTTGATGATAAGAACTGTGACCTACTTATATTACCCTTGAAATTGCACCTTTGCATGTTGCCTTTCATTTTAGGGTTCCATTCTAGCTTAGCTTTGTATTTGAATGTCAAGAGAGTCTTCTTTATCTTTCATGGATTTTTTAGTCAATTGTGTTCATCTTCTCAATTCTTCTTGATTATGTCTTCATCTCTTTTGATCTTGTCATCTTATCATTCTCTTCTTTTCCTATCATCACAAGGGGTTAATCTTATCATCAAATCTATCTATCCTTTTGCGCCCGTTATATGCCTTTTTGACCTAATTTTTGAGCTTCTTGAATTTCTATGAAAATTGCACCCTTACCTAATTTTGGCATCCTAGATCCATTTTTAGGATCAAAATTGAAATCTAGGTTCATCTTTCTAGTCAAAATTGTGTTTTAAAACTTTACTTTCTTCTACACAATTGGTTGACCTTCTTCAGGCTTCATCTTTGAATATTTTTGAGGCATTCATCATTTCTTCATTTCTTCATCATTGCTACTTTCTTTCACTCTTTTTATTCACTTCATTTCATTATTTCTTCTTGTTTTGACCTAATTATTGTACTTTCTCTTTCTAGTCAAACTTAGCAAATAGCCAAACTAGAGCATATCTTCACTACTTGGTGATCATCCTTTGTTTTACAGTCTCTTATCCATCATCATGGATATTGTTTTATATTTATTTGATCAAATTTAACTCACTTTTGCATCTCCTTTATCTCACCTCAATTTCAATCTTGAGGGGGTAGGAATACTTTATCATTGTTTTTCACCTTTGAAAATTGATTCTTCTATGGCTATCTATTTCTTAGGGGAATATTCTTGACCTTTCAATTTTCTCTTGATCTATCTACTTTCTTTGGCTATTAATCTTGACATTTTAGTCTCACCTTAGGCATTAATATTATCTTATCTCTCTCTCCTAATGTTCAGTCTCATTGCTAATTGATTGTGCATTCAAGATCAACTATCTCTCTATGCTTTGCTTGAGGCTAGATCTATCTTCTATCTCACTATCTTCATTATTTGATGTAATCTATTCCCAGCTCAATCATACATTAGTCAAAGAAGGACAAGAATAATCACCCAAAAATGGTCATCTATACTATGAACCCCCTTTCTAGCTAATTTTACATATTTATCTATTGCTTATCTTTGATTAAATCATCTCTTTTCTATTTATTTGATTACAACTTGCGGTTTGACCACATTAGAAAATGGATGACTTGTATTGCTTCTAGATTAGCATCATCCATAATCTTTCCTAAACCTTGACCTCTTACTAATTTTATAATTTGAATATTTATCTTAAATTTTTGAATTTAATTGATCCATTTGCATCTCCTCCTAGTAGTTTATGTTTGTCTAAAAATGTCTTTAACAACAACATTTGGTACATATGCAATCACTTCAACACTGACCAGATAAGGCCTAAAGGATTTCATAGCCTTAATTAATGTATAAGCTTGTTTCTCATTTATGTCATAATTTAACTCAAAACTTTGTAAACTTTTACTAAAGAATGCCATAGGTTGCTCGTATCCTTCCTCATTCTTTTGCAACATGACAGTGGCTATTGTATGATATGAAGAAAAGGAGAATATTTGAAAAGGTTTCTTAAAATTAGGAGCCTTTAACAATGATGCTTCCTTAATTATTTTCTTTATATCAAAAAATTCTTGTAATACTTCATCATCCTAGATCATCTTAGCTCCTTTCTTTAACATTATGGAAATAGGTTTGACTATCTCTACAAATTTTGAAACAATTCTTCTTGGAAAATTAATTTAACCAAAAAATGCTTGAATAACCTTGACAGGTTGAGGGATATTTATATTTTAAATTTTTGTTTCACTTTTAGGATCTATCGTAACTCTTTCCTTAGACACAATATGTTGAAGAAGTTTTCCTTCTATGACTCTAAATTGATACTTCTTTAAAATTGAGGACACACCATACTCAAGGGATCTTTTGAAAATCCTCTCTAAATGATTACAATGATCTTCTACCCTCTTTGAATAAGCAGTGAGATCATCTTAATACACCATAAGAATGATATTAATTAGAACTTCAAAAGAAACATCCATAGCTCTTTGTAAGGTGGCCCATGTATTGGTTAAACCAAAGCATATTCTTGCATATACATATGTTGCCCATGGAAAAGTAAAATTTGTCATGTATTGCTCAAATTCCATTTCTTTGACATGGATTTAACAAGAGAAGTCACCCATCAAAGAAAGGAGTTCATTCCCTACTACCTTAAATAAAAGATGCCTCATTGTTGGTGAGAGCGTAATCCTTGAGTGATGAAATGTTTAGATTTCTTAAATCAATGCACAATCTGATATCCCCATTCTTTTTCTTACATGAACAAGGTTGGAAACCCATGTAGAGTGTCTAATAGATTTAATGATCCCTGCATCTCTCATCTTGATCAATTTTTTCTTCATCTTCAGTGCCAACATTGGGTTTATAGGTCTTTTCTTCTATTTAAAGGGCTTAGCATTTGACTTCAAAGGTATTTCATATTGGAAAAGTCATCCCTATAAGCTTTCAATCCATCATAATATCATGCAAATACATGAATTTACTTTCCCAACAAAGAGATGAGGTATGATTTGATTTTAGGAGTCAATCTCTTACCAACAAATATTTCCTTTAGGGAAATTTCATTCCAAAGGTTTACCTTCTCATTTTCCTCAGGAATAGTAGCAGGCTTATATGTTTTGAGATTCTCATGTTCATCAAAATTTCTTTCCAGTGTCACTAATCCTTTAGGTATTTTATTAGATTTGAGTTGAACAATTTCTTTTCCAAACAATGTTTCTTTATCCTCTTGATTCTCCACAAAACTATTCCAATCAATGCTTTGATCCTAGTAATATCCTTCACATGTCAAAAAGTTAAGGAAGTCCTTGGCATCATCAAAACCTTGTCAATTGTACACATTGTATAGTACAAATGGCTTATTTTTCATTTCAACTTACACAATCTCTTCTAGTGGGATATCAATTTTTTAATGGCTAGGTTGGCCATCATATTAGCTAAAAGAATTTTACTCCTATGAATCCATTTTATTTAAAATGCATCAAATAATTCTATTAAGTCGACGACATAGTTTTTTTATTGTTCTAATCTTGAATTCTTAGTGATAAACTAATTTCTAACTTGAGACACTGTTAGTTTTAAATCTCCCAAGACTAACAACATTTTTATCTTATGCATTTTAGCCATATTTAACTCCAATATTAGTGCTTAATATTTGGAAATGTTATTGGTGCATTCAAAATTCAACAAGAAAGAGTATCTAAAGATCCTTTTAGAAAGAGATATAATAATTACTCATGCACCATTGTCTTTTTTATTATAAACTCCATGAGAATGCATTTTCCATAACTGACTTTTTTCTTCCTGCAAAATTGTTTAATTGGATTCATGAATGCATTGAACTAGTTTACTCTAGTTTACCTTGAAATTGTCTATATCAGTTTGAAAGAAGTTAACTCCATCATCAAGACTGAAGCTTTCCACTAGATATCTAAATCTTGACTCCCTATAAATTCTAGCATGTCTTCCATTTAAAGGATTGGTTTCATAAGATAGGTCTAACTGGATGTGTCCTCTAACCAAGTTGGACCATTGCTTTGAAAGTAGCAGACCATAATAAGCTCGTATGTCCACTATAGTGACATCCATCTTGTATGATATATCAAGACATGAGGGAAACCTGCACTCAATGCCTTTCGTGATTCCTACCACTGGTATCAACATTTTTTCCATTTCATATCATTTCCCATAAGGCCACTTTTAAACCAAATTCTTTCATGACATCAACATGCATAATATTCACTGCAATGCTTGAGTCTATCATACAATTTCTCAATAATTTATTATTGATTAATAAAGTTAGATAAAAGGGTTCTACAAATGGAAAATTCTCATTTATATTGGTACCCAGATAAATAACCAATGCATCATTATCCTTTTGTTCTATTTAATTATCTTCTTTTTTCTCTTTAGATAGAAGATCTAAGACATATTTTCCATATTCTAGGAGTGTAACAATTTCAAAGAATGGAACTAGAATCTTTATTTGAGACAAAGCATTTTAAATAAATGAGCTAGCATTTACTATATGCTTACTCACTAGCTTCTTATTAAGAGGATGAGCTTCCTCTTTTTTTTTTCCTAATTTGGTGTTGCCTTCTCATTATGCAATAAAATTTGTAGCTTTTTAGTATTTTCTCCTAGTGATTTTCTATTTTCAAGGTTTATAGTCTTGTTTCTCATCGTATAACTAATTTTGGCTTGTTCCACTATTATGATGGTGTAAGTTTTTCTTTTTCTTTTTCTTTAGTTGACCTCCTCACCCTCAATTTCACATCCTCATCAGAGAAAACTTAATGTGAGCATTTTTGTCTTTCCATCATCATGTTGATATCAGGAATGCACTCATCTTCTAAAGTATTATCATCTCCCCAAAGTGGTTTTGATGATAGAGTGTTGATAGTTGGTTGTTCTTCTTTTTGCCCTTCTTCTTCCAAGACACTATTAGAAATCAAGAACTTATTACCTAGAGCATGTGACAACTTACAAATTTCACACCAAAGACCATTCTCAACATAGTTATTATTTCTCTTTAGAAGATTAGGAGTTTCATTGTTCCTTATAGATTTTCCATTTTCCTAATTAGTATTGCATGACATGTCTTGCAACCTAAATTTGTAGCACCTATCATTTCTATTATGTCTAAAAGATTCTCTTTTATTTTTCTTAACTTGTAAATCCTTAATCATATTCAGAAAATTATCAATTTTATCCTCATTCTTATTTCATTTTGGGGCTTTAGGATTTAACAATCTAGCATCTTGTCTCTTTCCAATCTTACCCATGACTTTTCTATCATTTTCAATTGTTGCTACAAATTTGAAGGCTTATTGCAATGTGTTGGGCCTATGCAACCTTATCTTATAGTTAATTTTTCTATCAAATGCACTCAAGTAGAAATTTATCAGGAAAGAGGCTATTGGTAAGATATCTCTTAGTATCCTACTCAAAACCTTATTAAACCTCTTATTTAATTCATCTATTTATTCATTGGAGTTCCTTTTTTATGCTAGCTAGCTCATGGTATGAAAAATATGTAGCATTGTGATCCCCAAATTGTTGAATAAATAAATAACAAATTCATGCCAACTTGAAATAGCCCCATCAGGAAGTCCTATGTACCATTTAACAACATAATTAGTAAGGGATTGCACAAATAGCTTTGTAAACACATCTTCATGATTTTCCTCTAACTGTTCAATGACATATTTCAAATTGATAACATATGCTTCAATAGACTAGCTCTCTTTTCCAGAGAAACTTTGGGATTGCGATTCTTAGTTAATTTGTTATAAGATTTGGATATCCCACAATTCCTTTTAAATCAAGCTTCATGTATCTTTGAATTACCATAGGAGCTTTGGCCCCATGTCCTACATTCAATTAATGTTGGTTCTGCCCCCTCTAATTATTTTATATGCTTTGGTGGTTTTTTCTAATTTTTTTTTCTATTATTGTTCATATTTCTTTTCATTCCAATGTAATTTATATTTTGATGGTATTCATTTCCTTTATTTTGATCCTGTCTCCAATGTCCATTGGTTTCCTCGCTTCTACTTTTTTCATACAAGGAGTTTTATGCAAGTTATTGTAGATGTAGTCTTTATTTCTATGAGGTGGATTACATTAAACAAATTTACCAACTTCCTAGTATTTTTTATCATCAATCTTTTTTAGGCGTAATAATTTCATCTCATTTTATGCCAATCCTATCAATCATCTCACTAAGAACGTACCTTAAAAACTTAGCTACCTTTTTGGGTGAAATCATACATATTATTTGAAAGATTGTATCCAGTTTGTGAGCATCTTCTTCACTTCTTCTTCATCATCAACTTGGTAAGTTTTCACATGATTCTCATTATCGAGTGTACTTATGTTATAAAAAGTATTTTTTGCCCTTTCTGAAGTTATAATGTCAGGTGATTGGTTATTTTTATTCCTAGTTCTTTTCTTTGGTGTTCACTCTTGTGTCATCTTTAAATGGAAGCACTTCCATGTTAAGAGTGTTTAGCCCTCTGAGAAAGTGGTCTAGGGTCATGTCAAGCACCTTAAATGGGTCTTTGCATGGATATTATTATTTCCCCTTGTTTTGATTTTCTCTCTCTATTTCCAGCCTGTTTCTGACAAACTACTTTGTGAAACTAAGGACTTTGGCCTTTGGTCAAGGTCTAACTCAATCTTGACCTAGGTCAAGGATGACCTCAACCTTGACCTAGGGTAGGGTCGAACTCATCCCTAATCCCAAGTCCCATTCTCAATTTTTGGGAGTTTTAGGATCTCGAGCTTCGAAAAGTTTCTTTTCTCGCTTCTAGGTTGGCTATTTTGGGTTTCAAAATGGTAGACTCTTAGATTACATTTAATCTAGGTCTATTCCTAGGGGTTAAGGTTAAATGGGATTTAATGCTCCTATGTCACCCTTTTATAGGATTTAGTGCCCTAGATCTCTATATAAGGAAGCCTTCTCCTCTCATTTTTTTCTAAATAGGAAGATGCATTGTGATATCAAGCAAATTATTACCTTTCTACATCGATTGTTCCATGAAGTTAAGTTCTATCAAGCATTCAAGTGTTCAAGCATCTAATTCATCAAGGAGATCCATTGTTAGCCATTGAAGGATTCAATCTCTATGGAGCCCTCTTGTTGAAGATTTCTCTATCTACATTTATCCAAGCCTTCTTCTATGCAAAGATACATTCAAGATTGGTGTTGAAGACCTAATGAAATTGATTTGAGACATCCTACATACATTCTACATACATTTGGAGCATTTGTACTTGTGGATTCAAGGATTCAAATCCTCTAGAAGGATTTCCATATAAGCAAGGTGAATAGTTCCATTTACTTTGTTTATGCATACATATTGTTTTAATTATATTTCAAGGTTAATTTCAAATTTTGGTTTGACTGAGGCAAACCCCCCATCCAAAAAACAAACCATTTTTTTTTGTAGATACAGGTGTGGAACAAAGAATCAAAGAGCATATTTGAATACCATTTTCGTTGAACTTGCGAGATCCACAAACATAAATTTCATCATAGCAGTGTAGGTCAAGGTCAACTTTTTGGGGTAAGATTGTGCCCTGCTAACAGGTTCAAGGTTGAACTCCCTTAAAAAAGACAAACCATTTATGGGTTTTCTCCATCTCAACATTTTTAGTGCATAATTGGTTGTAGATTTTCTAGAAACTACATACAAACATTAGAAATCAACATTTTCTAGATTCAAGGTTAGTATTTGTCTTTTATTTATTTCAGGATTTAAGCAAATGCTCCCCCACAATACAAAGATCATATAGCCTCCTTTCTCCCTATTTTCCATCACTTGATCCATTTCTGTATTGAACACTTTCTTGTGCTTAATCAATTTGGATCATTCCTTTTGGAAATTAGGGTTGTAAAGAGGGTTTCCATTTTCTTTCTATTCAACTCTAAAAATGTTTTTCCTTCGTGGCCAAATCTCTTGCCCCATATACACTTTATAGACCAATGTATATAACTTTCCTTTTTTTCAAAATCATAATTCTGATCATTCATAAAATTCTACATAGAGTTGCCACTTGTGTCTTAAGGACATTTTAGTATATATTCTGGGTTTCTTCTAGTATAGTACTACAAGAACTTTCACTTCTTCTAGTCTATGAAACTATAAATCTTGGGTAAATTCACAATTTTAATTGTAAGAAACTCTCCTTAGTAGAGTTTTCAATCTTTTAGTTCCTCAAATTGTTGGTTGAAAAACCTATGAGCCTTTCTTGCCCAATGTTGGGTAATTCAACACAATTTGGCCAACAACTAGGATTAAAACTTAATGATCAAATCATCTTCTCTTTATTCCCTAAATACCTAGGTGAGTTCACCTTTAGAATAATTATTAATAATGATTTAATTCTTCTAAATGCATTCTTTCTAAATAACTCTCTTTAGATGGAAAGTGATTCTCAAGGAGAAATCATGAGTGTAAAACTGAATATTTTTTAATGCTTTGATGAGTGTTTTAGAATTTTGGAAAATATAGGGCATTTGAGTATGACAAAGAACTCCGCCAAATTCAATTAATAAAAAGATTTATTGTAATTAAATAAGAGTAGTTCCTTCTTTGAGATGGGAAAAATAGATTTATATTGTATTAACTAGCTCAAGATAACCAAAACCCTTTAGAGATAGTGCACGTTTACCATCGATCAACATATAGGGAACTTTAACAAAAACCATACTCCAATTATTTTTAACTTTAATCTTGGAAGACCAAATGAATAAAAGGAACAATGCTTGTGAATTTTAATTATCAAAGGATTGTACTAGATTTCAATCCATCAATGGCAATGTGAATATGAGATGACAATCCATTAAAGATAGACAGAGAATATTGTGATAATCTTTTAAAAAAGGAAATAAAGTATTTTATTAACTTCAAAAAGAGTACAACTATGTCATGGTTGGTTGAAGTATGTACTCAAAATCTACACAGATTATTCATTTCTATGCTATGCCCTAATTTGTACATGTATTTTTTGGGCTATATTATTCTATATATGTCCCTCTTTCTTGGCCTAATAGATGTTCTTGCACTAGTAACCCCATTTTTGCACCTAAAATATAAATTCTACAACTTGAAGAATTTACAAGAGGATGTACACAAAAAATTTTCTTGCACAGTCACCTTGTGATAAGGGCTTAATAAAATAGTAGCATTAAATGACCCATTAATTCAAGAATCATGTCAATCATATTCCACACATGTTTGTCTTGTGTATGTAAATTATTTATGTCTTTTCTAATTAAAAATTGTAAGATTCACTTTGTTCTTTCCAAGATATCCCGACAACGATAATTTCACCTTTTTGCATGCTTATCTCGCCACCCCATCCAAAATTGTGATGGCCATTAATGCAATAAAAAATCATTTTCACCATTTCAATGCACATCCTAGACTCCTACAATTTGGAAAAAAATTGGAATTTTGGACAACATCGTCATCATGTTCCCTGAAACCTCAAAAATCACCAATTCACTTGAGCTCCTAATAACACCACTTGTGAAATTCTGATAATTCTCCATTTTGCAAGACTTGTTATGATCTTTATGCAATTTTTCCACTTTGCATTGCTCATATGTAATTCTTTCCAAAATAGAGAAGATCATGTTTTTGGACTCTATTTCTCCTGTATCTTATGATCTAGCAAACATTTTCTACTTCATACCATCCTTCACAACATTCTTGTGAAATCTCAATATTTTGTTGTTCCATAGAACTCTTACACTTGTCCGTTTAAAGTATCAAAAATCAACTCTCAATGTCAAATTTAGCATAAATTTGAACTTTCCACAAGTTTGAATGGGTTGAAAGGGGTTGTAGGGTTCCCTATGACCCATTTAGAGCTATTAGATCCCTTCACAACATTCTTGTGAAATCTCAATATTTTGTTGTTCCATAGACCTCTTACACTTGTCCCTTTAAAGTATCAAAAATCAACTCTCAATGTCAAATTTAGCATAAATTTGAACTTTCCACAAGTTTGAATGGGTTGAAAGGGGTCGTAGGGTTCCCTATGACCCATTTAGAGCTATTAGATGACACCATGTATTTCTAAGGCTCCTAAGACCCCTAAAAACATATCTTATATGTTTTTGATAAGATAAACGAGTTTTAAGGGATCCTAAAACCCATAAGTTTTACAAAAACAAGGCTGATAATAAGAAAAAGAAGCCTAGCCAAAACAAAGGTCAAACAGCTGAAATAAAAACCCGAAGGCCTAGCCCAAAAAAAAGGCCCACAGAAAGGCCAGAAAACAAACAAATTAAAATAGACAACATAAAGCCTGTCCAAAAGCCAAAAGCCAGGAAGACGAAAAGACAAAAAACAAGAAAACTAGTCTTCAGTTATCTTCTCCATTTCCTGCATAGTCTGAGCTGCCTTGACTATCTTTTGTTGCTCCTTTTCCATTTGATCCTAGACCTTCTCCATGCCCTGATCCATACTGGTGAACGTACTGATTGTGGCCTTGTCATCATCCAGCCTAGCCTTATCCCTGTTCTATCCTCTCTCCTCCACCAGCAAGCCCCTGTCCTTAATTTACTAGCAAGGGATTGGATGTTGTCATTCATCAAACTCAGGAGAGAAATCATCTGACTTGCCAAGTTGTGGTTGTGGTTTTCAAGATTTCTAAGTCTCCTTTCATTTAAGCTTTGTTTGTTATCCTGGTCCTCCTGGCTGTCATTACCTGTCTTATTCTTAGTACTTTCCATCTGGGATACCCTTTCTCTAACTTCCTCTAGCTCATGGAAGAGCCATTTGATTGATCTAAAGTTGTCAATCATACTACTTCGAGCATTATTCAGAAGGTTCATTCCAGTCTCCTTTGCATTGTCTGAAATGGCCAAGATAGCAGGGCCTATGAGCTCATTGAGCCTAGGCTGCTCCAGGTTGTCCACCAGGATCTAAGGGTTCATAACTTCCCTATAAATCCCCATAGTAGCAGTTCTCACATTGAAATTTTTCCAGGCCTTTCTTATATTTTTGAGCTGCACTTCCCCCTCGTTCTCACCAGTGATGACATTCATTTTTTCCTTTGAAGGAGGCTGAGACTGGACAGGGGAGAGGGGAAGAGGAATGACATCCATCCTCTGGTTTCTAGTCTCCTCAACTCTCCCTACCTCCCTCTTCCATTTTTCCCTGGTTTCTCTTCTTCCAACTCCTCCTCTGACACTTTGTCAAAATCTTCTGTATCCATTTCCTCCTCCTCCTCAGCATAACCCTCTTTTTCTTGATCATGGCCATGATCCCTAGGGCTTTTCCTACTGGGAGTTGTAGCTGTGGACTATTTCCTATCTTGACCTTTTTTCTTCTTTCCTGAGGAAACATTCTCCTCCTCTGAGCTAATGCTCTCGATGTCATCAGAGTCAGAAGAAAAGCTGGAGCTGCCTTTGTCAACATCCTCAACTTGAGGAGGGTTATTGCATATAGAATGAGCTTTGAAATGCTCATGGATGAGGAGCAATAATCCCTCATGCAAAGCAGGGTTAGCTATGGCTTTCTTCTTGAAACTAGAGATTGCCTTGTTCATAGAAGTGAGAAGGTAAAAGGGAATGGAAATTCTACTCTTATGGAAAAAATTATTTAAAATCATAGAATGGCGAGTTCTGACCTGATCAGACCTAGGGTCCAGGGTAACATAATCAATGAGGGCATACAAAACATACCTCCAGAACTTCTTTATAGTCTCCGTCACATAGAAAGACTCTTTCTTTTCCAGCATGTTCATCTTTGTAGAATTTTTTACGAACTCCTTGACTGCATTGGACGAAAGTTTCTTGTCCTTGTAGAATTTGAAACCCTCCATGGGGATACCAGTGACCTCTGCAACCACCTCCTCTATGATTTGGAAAGAAACCTCATTCACCTTGACCTTGCCATTATTCCATGAGTTCACCATGCTGTTGGTGACCTCAGGGTCAAAACCATGAAGTTTCTCAAAAAAATTTGCAACCCTGCCCTTTTTCAGTTTTTTCCAGACTTTGCCCATTTTCTTCCACTTCTCCACTTCACCTGACGACTCCTTTTTGCTCCTTTCTCCAGTCATGACATCCATTTTTTCTTCAACTATTCTCATGAGCCCCAATCTCTGCAAATTTTTTCTAGCCAAGATTTTGGCTCTGTTTCTATTATTGGGTTCATGATCATTTGCCACTTTGATACAATAGCAAGTGAAAATGATAACGATCCTTCAAATGTGTCTAAATGATGGAAAAAATCCCTTGATATTACGAAAACCAAGAAACTTATTATTGCTCATGCCATCATCCACTCTTTCTTTATTAAACATGATAACAATTAGATTGACCCATACTTCTATGGATTTTCTCTAGCTCGACAAGTGACTTAGCCTCCATCGAAAAATATATTCTAGAGTGCCAGATCATCTCTTTGTCTGCTCCCACCCCTTTGTTAGCGAACTAGTCAACAAGAGCAGCACGTGTCTCATAAATTATATTTGCAATCAACCATGAGGGGGGGGGAGATTCCATTAATATTGTTAATTATGTTTTTGGAGTCCCCTTCAAGCCAAAGTTTGGAAATGCTAGCTTCAAAAGCCAATTTTACCACACTGCACGCGGCTCTGGCTTCGGCCAAATGCTTGGTCTGGGTTCCAAGCGGGAGAGAAAAGGGCACAATCCCCTCCCTAAAACTTTTTCTTATAATTCCACCACTTCTGGAGAGGCCAGGGTTATGCTTAGAAGTGCCATCGAAGTTAGCTTTTGACCATCCTTCCGGGGGTAGAATCCATTTGGCATCCTGTCTTTTTCTTTAACCGTCTTCCTACCCCCTATATCAACTTCCCCCTCCTTCATCACTTGAAGGCTTTCTTTTATGTTATTTAATATCTTCCTTCCCATAATTATTGCTGGCTCCTCTCTGTCCCTGAAAATTTTGTTGTTCCTTTCCTTCCAGATGCTCCAGCAGAAGTGAGGCAAAATCCAGGCATAATTATCCTGCCGGCCTGCAATTTTACAAAGGCTTTTCCAATGACTAAAAAAGTTGATAAGGTTATCTGGCCAGCACCAGAGAATCTCCATTTCTTGATTAAGAGAACTCCACACCTCCCTTGCAAAGTCACATTGAATGAAGATATGATTTCTTGACTCAGACTAGTTTTTACAGAGCGAGCATCTACTGGGCATAACATGGCCTCTCTTCATGAGATTATCTTGCGTTAGGATTTTGTTCTAAAGGGCCAACCAATAAAATATGTTGATCTTTGGAGTGAGGCCCATGAGCCAGGCATCCGCCCAAGGGGGTTTCTCCTGTAGACCCCAGAGAGAGTTGTAGCCAGAAGCAACAAAATAACATCCATTGGGATTATCCCTCCAGACCAGCTCATCCTTATTATTACAAGGGATCAAAGAATTAAGCATAGTCATTATTGGTTTAGAATCCTAAAAAATGAGGGAAAGGTCTCTCCATTCCTGACCAACCCTATAATTGCTTACTTTAAACCCATATAGCTCCGTGCATTCTTGCACCCATCTCTCAAAAACTAGGTTGTTAGAAAGTGAGCCTTGACATAACCACCCGTTAGACCAAAACTGAATATCCTCCCCATTGCCTAGTTTCCAAGAGACCCTCGCCTTAGCTAGGTCCTTGGCCTTTAGGATACCATTCCAAATAGTCAACCCTTTAGGGATGTTCTCATTGAATAAAATAAAATGAAGAGAGGGTCTTCTGAGGTATTTATTTTCTAGAATGTCTCTCCATTCACCAGTGTTATTGAAGATTCACCAGATTTGTTTTGCAAGAAGCACCTTATTGAGATGGGTAAGCTTTTTGATGCCCAGACCATCATACCTCTTGGGGAGGCAGATCTTCTCCCAGGCAACAAGAGGGTACCTTTTCTTTCCTTCAAGTTCGATCCATAGAAATTCTCTTTGGATTTTCTCCATTTTCTCTACAAATTTCACAGGAATTCCAAACAGGCTCAGAGCATAAATGGGAAGGTTTTGAAGAGTGGATCTAACCAGTAAACATTTCCCAGCCTGGCTGAGAGAGGCACCTTTCCATCCAACCATCTTCTTGTTGAATCTGTCTAGAATACCATTCTAGAAAGAGTTAGGGGGAGAGGAGCCCAAGGGGAGCCCAAGATAGGATGAAGAGAGAGAGCCCACCCCACAACCAAGGATTCTGGCAATTTTCCTTTGTCTGACTTCAGGGGTGTTAACAAAGAAGGTCAAACTTTTGTTCCAGTTAATCAATTGTCCGGTCCCTCTGGAGTAAGTATCAAGAACCTCTTTCAAAGTCTTAGCTTCTTTCATAGAAGCTTCCCCCCCCATTATAGTGTCGTCCACAAATTGCTAGTGAGTGAAGGGGACATTTCTTGAAGAAGGCTTAATCCCTTTAAGAATTCCTTCAGACTTTTTACATTCAATAAGCCTCCCAATGCATTCAGCTAAAATAATGAAGAGGATAGGAGAGAGGGGGTCTCCCTGCCTGAGACCTCTAGAAGGTTTAAAGAAATCAGAGGGGGCTCCATTAATCAGAACAGCAAGAGAGAAGGTAGAAACCAATTGAGAAATGAGTTTACACACTTTATAGTCAAAACTAAAGGCCTGAAGGACATTCCCAAGAAATGACCAGTCCACCCAATCATAGGCTTTTGAAAGATCTAGTTTGAGAAACATACCTTCCTGCTTGGAAGCTTCTAAAGAATGAATAACCTCATCAACCATCAACACCGAGTCTAAGATTTGTCTCCCAGGAACAAAGCCAGATTGTTGCTACGATATGATCAAATGTAAGATTTTAAGCATTCTAGAAGTGAGAACTTTAGAGATGATCTTGTAGAAAGAGTTACCCAAACTGATAGGCCTGAACTCGTCGAAAGAGTCAGCCCCTGGGGATTTAGGGATAAGAACCAAGAAGGTAGAATTTATCTCCTTAAGAATACTTATAGCTCTAAAGAACTCCTGAACTGCCTTAACCACATCCCCCATGACCACTAGCCAATACATTTGGAAGAAAAAGGTGGGAAACCCGTTCAAACCAGGTGATTTGTCACCAGGTAGGGAGAAAAGGGCCTCTATAACTTCCAAAGCATTAGGAATAGCATAGAGAAGTTTATTTTGGTGGGGTTGAATAATCTGAGGAATACAAGAGATGATATCCTCTTGGTCCACCTTGGAAAGTAGGGGGTCCTCGAAGAGAAGAGAAGAAGGAGGCCACTTTAGTCGAGATATCTGGATCTTCAGACAACAACACCTACCCCTTCCTGATTCCAGAGATCCTATTGTTAGCCCTATGTTTTAGGGTGGAGAGATGAAAGAACTTCGTGCTCTGATCTCCATCCTTAAGCCATTTGATTCGAGATTTTTGCCTCCAGAACTTTTCCTGCCTATTGATGATGTTATGAAGATCTAACAGGATCAATAGCTCAGCCTCCCTGTTACTCTCATCATATCCTTCCTTCTGAATACTATCTTGGATAATAGATAGATTGTCTGACAACTCCTCCTTGTCATGGAAAATATGGCCAAAATTAGACTTGTTCCAAATTTTCACCATCCTCTTTACATTGCTGAGCTTTCTGGTGACTTTGAACATGGCTGAGCCATCAACACCAATCCCCCACCATCTTTTGACATTTTCCAATAGGTCGGGGTGAGTAGTCCACATTTTCTCAAACCTAAAAGGGAAATTTCTCCTAGGCTCAAGAGGGGACACCGAAAGAGAAATGGGGGAGTGGTCAGAACAAACTCTAGGAAGCAAAGATAATCTACAGCTAAAAGAGTGCAACCAGTCTGGGGAGATTAAAGCTCTGTCCAATCTGACCTAAATGCAGTCCTGACCAGCTCTCTTGTTAGACCAGGTAAAGGTACCCCCCCAGAGCTCCAAATCCATTAGGGCCAGGTCATTGATGAAATTGGAAAGATCCTGCTTACTTTCCCAATCTGGGGGCAAACCTCCCATCTTCTCCTTGTCCTCTAGTGGAGAGTTGAAGTCTCCCAGGATTATGCCTTTCTTAATGTCACTAGCTTTCACCAACTTTCCAACTTTGACCTAGTAATTTTTTCTATCTCTCTTGTTGTTGGGAGCATAAATGTTCACTAAAAACAAGCAATCATTAGTTGCAAATGATGAACTCTACAGAAGAGGATGTTATCCTCATAAAACTCAGGCATAATATTGAAATGTCTATTATTGAATAATAGCAGCAGCCCTCCAGATGCTCCTTCTAAGTTTGAGGAAATTCCATTCATGTTGCTATTGAATCTAATATTTTCTAGATTTTCTTTCTTCATCTTCATTTCCTGAATAAGAAATATATCAGGCCTATGATCCCTTATCATATTCCTTACAACTTCTTGCTTGTGGATTCCATTAAGTCCATGAATATTCCATGAGAGGATCTTCATGCTTTAATTGATGATCAGGCTTCCTGGATGGTGCGCTGCATTCCATCCATGATGCTTCTTCTTGTTTCCTCCTTCTTGATTTCATTCTTGTTTTTCCTTCCCACCGGGTTGGTTTTATGACCAAGATCTGCCTTGGCCTTACTTCTAGTTGAAGTAGGAGAGGCAGGAGAGGGGTCCCAACTATTCTTCTTCTTTCTTATTCTGACTTCTGTCTAGGGTGGCTCTTCTTCTTCTTTACATAAATCAAACAAAGCATCAAGCCTAGCCAATTGTTCTGATGTTGAAGCAGACAACCGTGCTAAGATTCTATTCACTATAACAGGGGGCTCCCTACTAACCGGGTTTGTGGAGTTTTGAGACATTGGTTCCCCTTCCATTTGTTCCTCCATAGAGTTCGAGGTAGAGGATAGGTTCAGATCAACCTCCTCAGAACTCTCAGGGATTTGAGACTCCATAATACTTGCCTCTTCGAGATTATCCTTGGTTTCATTCATTTGGGAGGGGTTGGTTTTGTCCTCAGATGTCTCTTTCCCTTCTCTTTCTAGTGCTTCCACTACAACCTGGAGGTCCCAGGGTTTAGCTTGGAGATCAGGAACAGAATCATTAGCTTTTCCTTCAGCCTCTCCATTTTTCTTGACTTACATTTCTTTCTTCTTCCAAATCTTTTTGGGGACATGAGTAGCTTTCTTCCCACCTTGAGGGTGGGCCTCTCCCCCCATTCCCTTTCCTTTGAATAGTGGGCAGAATCTAGCCTTGTGGTCTGCGTTCTTATAATGGAAGCATGCAAAAGGCACACTTTCATAGTCAATCTTTTGGATTCTGCTTCCCAATCGAGATTGAAATTCTATAACTTGAGGCATATCCTGTCCTTTGGTCACTCCTACACATATCCTTGCATAGGTAAGTCTCTTCTTAGCTACCGTTACAAGATCAATGGAAAGAAGCTCTCCAAAAGACCTGGCAATGCCATCAAAGACGTCCTCATGCCAGTATTCCATGGGCAGTTCTAGGAGTCTAATCCAAACTAGAGCCTGGGATAGGAAATCATTATTCAAGTCTACATTGGAAGACCATTTCTACAAGATTAAAGTAGATCTCCCCAGAGACCAGTTCCCTGCGCACAGGATTCTGGAAAAGTCTTTCGAGCAAGAAAATTCAAAAGTCATGAAACCTTTAGCCATTGCTGTCACCTCTACATACCCCTTTAAATCCCATTTTTTTTTGGTAAAAACCCTCACAACATCAATATTGGGCCTTGGCCCTATGCATTTTCCCACCAGAGTATTCACCATACTAAGGATATTGTGGTCTATTATTTCTTGAGGAACTTCCAGAGCAAAGAAACCCTTCTCCTTGTCTAATTTATCAATGACTTTTGGGAATGTTGACTTACTTGATGGTTTGACTCCAAAAAGGTTTGACCAGTGCCCCTAGGCCCCAAGCGGCCCACCACCCCAGTGAAAGGGAGGAATCTTCTCACCTGGGTGATGCAACAACTTCCATGGGACCCCATTCTTTGAGACGTTTGCATCACTCACCTCTGATTCCTGCCCTGCAGCTACAGATTGCCCCCAATGCCTGTGTTCTCCCGATTCTTGGCTAGCTGTTGATTCAAAATCCCATTCCTGCCTAGTTGCTGATTCAAACTCCCATTCCCACTCACTCCACTTGCTTCACTCCCCATCGCTGGTTAAATTGTATTAGCTTAGCTTCCTAGATAACATATCTTATATGTTGGAATGGGTCAAAATTGGTCATAGGGTATCCTATGACTCCTTTTATCCCATTAGATAACAATATATATTTCTAGGGGTCCTAGAACCCCTACGAACATATCTCATATATTTGAATGGGTAAAATAAGGTCATAGGGTACCCTATGACCCCTTTCAACCCATTATATGATAATATATATTCCTAGGGGTCCTAGGACCCCTTGGAACATATCTTATTTAATAGGTTGAAAGGGATGATAGGGTACCCTATGAACTCTTTTAATTATTTTAATTACAACATTTTTCCATAAGGGTCTTAGGACCCCTAGGAACATATCTCAAGTGTTTAAATGGGTTGAAAGGGATCATAGTTGACCCTATGACCCATTTCGACCCATTAGCTAACAACATATGTTTCTACGAGTTCTAGAACCCCTAGGAACATATCTCATATATTTGAATCGGTCGAAAGGGGTCATAGGGTACCCCATGAACCCTTCAACCCATTAGATGAAAACATATTTTCCTAGGGGTCTTAGGACCCCTAGAGAAATACATCATGTTATCAAATGGGTTAAATGGGGTTACAGGTTGCCTTGTTACCCCTTTTGACCCATTAGATGACAAAATATGTTCCCAGGGGTTGTAAAACTCCTATGAATATATCTCATATGTTTAAATGGGTTGAAAGGGGTCATAGGTGGCCCTATAAACTCTTTTAACCTTTTTATGATAATATATGTTCCTAGGGGTAATAGGACCCCTTACTAGATATCTCATATATTTGAATGGGTTGAAAGGGGTCATACGATACCCTATAACCCCTTTCAACCCATCAAATGAAAACATATGTTTCTTGGAGTCCTAGAAACCCTATTGACATAAATCATGTCTTAAATTGGGTCAAATGGCATTATAAGGTATCCTATGTCACCTTATAACCCATTAGATGAAAACATATGTTCAAATGGGCCAAAAGGGGTCATAGGGTACCCTATGACACCTTTTGACTCATTAGATAACAACATATGTTCCTAGGGATCTTAGGGCCCCTAGGGGCGTACGTCATGTCATAAAATGGGTCAAATAGGGTCATATAGTATCTTATGACCCCTTTGGAACTTTTAGATGAGAACTTATGTTTCTAGGGGTCTTAGGACCACTAAGAACATATCTCTTATGTTTGAAAAGATCAAAAGGGGTCATAGGGTACCCTATGACCTCTTTCAACCCATTAGATGACAACATATATTTGTAGGGGTTCTAGAGCTCCTAGGAACATAACTTATATGTTCAAATGGGTTGACCTAACCCCCTTTGACCCATTAGATGAAACCATATGTTTATAGGGGTCATAGGGCCCCTAAGAACATATCTTATATGTTTAAAAGGGTTGAAAGGGATCATAGCATACCATATGACCTCTTTTGACCCATTATATGATAATATATGTTTCTAGGGCTCGTAGACCCCCTAATAACATATCTCATATGTTTGAATGGGTCACACAGTATGCTATAACCACTTCCAACCCATTAGATGATCATATTTGTTCTTAGGGGTCTTAGGACCCTTATAGATATAAATCTCATCAAATGGGTCATATGGGGTCATAGGATACTCATTAGATGACAACAAATGTTTGTAAGGGTCCTGGGACCCATAAGATCATATTACATATGTTTGAATGGGTCAAAAGGGGTCATAGAGTCCCTCATGAACCCTTTCGAACCCTTTTATGAAAACATATGTTCCTAGCTATCCTAGGACCCCTAAAAAAAATATCATATGTTTGAATAGGTCGAAAGGGTTCATAGGGTATCTTATGATCCCTTTTGACCCATTAGATGACAACATATGTTTGAATGTGTCAAAAGGGGTCATAGGGTACCTTATGACCCCTTTCAACCCATCAAATGACAAATATATTTCTAGGGGTCCTATGACCCATAGGGACATACATCATATCATCAAATGAGTTAAATCGGGTCATATGGTACCCTATGAAACATTTAAACCCATTAGATGACAACATATGTTCCTAAGCATCCTAGGACCCCAAGGAACATATCTCATATGTTTGAATGGGTTGAAAGGGGTCGCTATGACCCCTTTCAATTCCTTAGATGAAAACATGTATTTTGAGGGGTCTTAAGACCCCTAGGGACTTACATCATGTCATTAAATGGATCAAATGGGGTCATAGGATATCTTATGACCCCTTTTGACCCATAAAATGATGACATATGTTTCTAGTGGTCGTTGGACCCCTAGGAACATATCTACTATGTTTGAATAGGTCAAAAGAGGTCATAGGGTACCTATGACCCCTTTTGACCCATCAGATGACAACATATATTTCTAGGTTTCTAAAACCCCTAAGAACAAATCTTATATGTTCAAATGGTCCAGAAGGGGTCATAGGGTACCCTATTACACCTTTTGACCCATCAGATGATAGCATGTGTTTCTAGGGGTCATAGGACTCCTAGGAACATATCTTATATGTTTGAATAGGTCAACCCTTGTTGACCTATTAGACAATAACATATTTTTATAGGGGTCTTAGAACCCCTAGGAGCATACCTCATATGTTTGAATAGGTTGAAATGCTTCATAGGGTACCCTATGATCCCTTTTTCCCCGTTAGATGATAACATTTGTTTCTAGGGGTCTTAGGACCCCTCAAGACATACATCATCTCATTAAATGGATCATATTATGTCATAGAGTACCTTATGTCCCCTTTCAACCCATTAGATGACAACATATGTTCCTAGTGATCCTAGGACCCTAACAACATATCTCATATGTTTGAATGGGTTGAAAGGTGTCATAGGGTACCCTATGACCACTTTCAACCTATTAGATGATAAAATATGTTTGAATGTTTTGAAAGGGGTCATAGGCTACAATATGACCTCTTTAAGCCCATCAAATGAAAAAATATGTTTTTAGGGGTCCTAAGAACTCTAGGGACATACATCATGTAATCAATTGAGTCAAATGGGAAAATATTGCACACTCAAGCAAATGACTCAGATAAAAGATTTAATAAATGAATGCAAAATATAACTATTAATAAAATACACCTAAAAATGAATCTAGTACTCTTATGATAATTATGATTGCTAGAGACTTGATTTACAAACTAATAAGGTTAAATGCATAAATTCATGATGAAAATGTAAGAGATGAGTGTTTCTTATATAGAAAAATCAAGTTGAAATCAATGATCAAGATCAATAATAGAAAATTATGATTAGTGGATGCAAATAGATGAGAATTATAATGTTCTCAAGATGATCTTGGTCATAGGCAATCTTATTCCAAAAGCAATCTTGACCTGGAGAGAATTGTGTTGGAAGGAGAAGTTAGTCTGAAGGATAATTTAGTCTGAAGGAGAAACTAGTCTGAAGGAGAACTCCGTCTGAAGGAGAAACTAGTCCAAATGAGAACTCCATTCAAAGGAGAAATCCATCCAAAGGAGAACTCCATCTAAATGAGAACTCGATCTAAGGGAGAACTTTGTCTTTCTAGTCTGAAGGAGAACTCAACCTGAAGGAGAGTATCGAAGGGAAGGTATTTGAGGGAGAAAACCTAAGGGAAAGTTCCTAAGGGAAATTTCCCTAGGGAAATACTCAAGGGAAAGTTCCTAAGGGAAATTTCCCTAGGGAAATACTCAAGGGAAAGTTCTAATTCCACAATAATATTTGAGGAATTTACCATTGAGAGTGAGCTAGAGATGTCAAGGGGAAGATATAATTCACTAATGCACCAAATAATATTCAAAAATGGAAATGTACGCCAACATAGAGAGATGTAACAATTTATTTCAGAAATTCAAATATTCTATTTTCAAAACAAAGATGGAACTCCAATGTGCCAAAACTAAAGCAATGAAATACAATAGATGAAATAGGGTGAGGGTTGATACCCCCCAAAATTGCAAGAGCCAAGTAGGGAAAATCTCTCACTTCTGAAATGGCAAACAACATAGAACTCCAATAGGAATTTCCATACACTAAAATAATCCAAATCACATACCTAAAAAAACCTAGAAGATGGCCTTATAAAGGGCTTTAGGGAAGTTTCCCAAAGGATTACAAAAATGTCGATAGAACAACAAGTTATGATAAAATAAAATAAAGAGTAGGCCCCTTTATTAATTAAATTAATTAACTAAAAAAGTTCTTGTGATATCATTTGATTTTTAGGACCATTTAGTTAATTAACCTAGTTAAATATTTTAATAAAAATTGGGGACATTAAAAATCCTTTCTGCCCAAAAATTGCTTGTCCTCAAGTAATTTCCTATCCAATCCACACCATCAATTCCTAGATCCCAAATCAAATGCATAAGTAGAGCATGTGAGTTGACATCAAACCTTTGTTGCAACACATAATCATCAAACTTCCACTATGCCACTCTAATATAAACATTTTTGTACTCTTCACTATAATGCCAATGACACTAGTAAATAAAATCCTTTACATTGTCATGCTCAAAAATCACTTTGGGTATGGTCATATGCACTGAAACTAATGATGGCACAAACTTAGCCACTAACAGAACCATAGTGACCACTACTAGACACTTGACTGGAAAATGCCCTTTTGATAAACCTTGTAGAATATTCCCAATGGATAAAGCCTTGATGAAGAGTACCTCAAGGAAGGAAACCTTAGTTGAGAGTATGTCATTGAAGGAGTCCTCATTTGTGAGTGCCTCTGCAATAGGAGTAATGAAGGATGCCTTGTCAAAGAGAGCCTCAACAAAGAGTAACTTAGAAAAGGGAATCTTGGCCATGAGTACCTTGGAAGATATAGCCTTGATAATGAATGTATCCTTAGTGATGTACATTGGAAAAAAGGTATCCACTATGATGAATGTAGCCATAATGATAGACACACAATTATGAGAAAGATGAGCACGATGATGACAGGCACAACTATAACTACAATAATAATGACAGGCATAACTACGATGATGATAATGAACACAATAACAATAATGGACACAAATTTGATGATGACAATGGACACAACTCTGGTGATGAATACTAAATCAACAACAAACATAGTGATGACAATGGACACAATGATAGTGATAGACACTAACTTATTGATGGATGTGTCAGGGGACATTACTATAACAATAGACATAGATTTGACAATAGACACAAACTCTGTGATGATGACCAACACAATGATAGTGAAAAAATAGCTATAGTGAAAGACATAGTGATGGTGATGGAAACAATGATGGTGACACACACAAATGATGGTGACACATGCAAACTCGGTGAAAGACACAATGATGGACATGAAAATGAACATATTGTTGGTGATAGACACAACCAAAGTGACAGACATACAACTAGGACAATGGACATAGCTTCTATGATAGACACATAGCCTTGACAAAAAACACAACCTTTGCACCTTATAGTGCCTCAAAAATAGGTACAAGTGAAGGATAAACTCCATATTGGACCAATTATGGATGCTCTTGCAAGTAATCATTTGTATCATCTCCATGATGTTTAACAATTGTTGGTAGAGCTTGCTCCTTTTGAGGAGCATCAATAGGACCTAAATTTTAATTGAGTTGATTCACAAGCGTTGGTTTGATAAAATTAGCATAGGTATCTTCTTCATTATTTTTGTCATCTTGAAGTTTCAAGTGCTTTCCACTTGTAGGCATAGCAACAAATTCTTGTACATACTTATGTGGCTCTTCATTTTCCTCTTGTACTTGTATGACTTCCTCTTGTAGCCACTTACCAATCTCCCACTTTGGACCATTTTTGAAAAGTTTATTGCACTGAGATGATAGATACTTCATTCATAATTATATATAATCCTTCAAAGATATGTCTCTCTCCCATCCACCAATCACTCAATATTGTTTGATTTTCTTCAACATCTTAACAAATGAATCACTTAATGCCATGATTTAAACTCAATACCCAATAGGCTAGAAAAATCACTTGCTATGATACTATTGTAATGTTCCCAAGATTATTTTGGTTATAGGCAATCTTAGTCCAAAAGAAATATTTTCCTAAATGAGAACTCTATCCAAAGGAGAAGCTAGTTTGAACGAGAATTTTGTTCGAAGGAAAAATAGGTCTAAAGGAGAACTATATCTAAAAGAGAACTCCATTCAAAGGAGAACTTGGTTTGAGGGAGAACTTTGTCCACCCAGTTTGAAGGAGAACTCGGATAGAAGGAGAGTACCCGAGGGAAGGTATCTGAGGGAGAGCACCTAGGGGAAAGTTTTTGAAGGAAATAGTCCTAAGGGAAGTGCCCTAGGGAAACACCCAAGGAAAATTTCTAATGCCACAATACTATTTGAGGAATGTACCAAAGGGAGTGAGTAGGTGAGTGCACCAAGATGGTGTACAAAAAGAGGGGTGTAAGTGGACACCTTCTTTTTAAAATTAGGTAAACCTGAACTTGGAAAGGACATTAGAGGGTCATCCACTAAAAATGACAAGATGCATAAAACTTATAAATTGTTTTAATTTGAATCTACTATCTAAACTGCTAGATTTTTTATAAAATGGATAAGATTAGGTGGGTCAAACCCTATGCACATGAAAAATAGTTTCTAATTTTATAAGAAAACATAACATAGTTGTTTTCATGTGCAACACAAAAGACATAGTTATATTTAGAATTTTTCATATTACTTTGGTAGTATGATAGTTGAGAGTAATATGCAGAAGTTGTGTATTTTTTTTAAATTTTTATGATGAGTATTTTTTTTTTGTTATGAATTATCAAATAGACTGCATCATAAAATTTTGGTACCTATTTGTGTGTTGAGCATAACTTGCATCAAAATAATTGAAAATGGAAACAAATTTTTAAAAATGTGTATATAAGTGTAGAACAATAATATGTAATTTATTTTGAATTTGATTAAGTATATCAAAATTTATTAAAAAAATGTAGACATATTTTTGTGACAAATGCCAAGGCATTGGTATGGGCCAACCTCCTGCTGTGACAACTTTTTTGCAGGAAGGTTGGTTTGTGGGTCCTATTTTCCTATTGTGGCAGATTTGGCTAGAACGTAACCGAAGGATTTTTTAAGGAGAACAAAGACTAGTGTAGAAAATTTGGTAGAGGTTATTAGGTATGGTTCAAGAGACTATGGGAGCTAGATCTGAAGTGGAACTCCCTTTAGGGAAAAGGGACACAGAGTTGGTGGAGAGATTGGGGATTATGGGCTCTTCCTTGGCCTTGTCTAGTGCTAAGCAAAGGGGTCAGGAGAAAAAAAAAATTGATAGGAATGGTAAATGGAAACTTCCTCCCTATGGAATTTTGAAGATAAATATTGATGGTTCTTCTAAGGGCAATCCGGGTTCGGCTGGTATTGGTGGGGTAGGTAGGGATTCCCTGGGCTCAGTGATCTTCCTCTTTTCAATATATGAAGGAATACATACCAGCAACCTGGTGGAAGGGTTGGCTATCTTGGTCGCTCTTGAGAGAGCTCATGCTTTGGGGTGGTGGAGAGTTGTTTATGAATCTAATTCATAGGTTTTGATCAATTTGCTTATTGAGCACAAAGTTGCTGATGTGAGCTGCCAGTTGGCTAGTGTGGTGCAAAAAATTTTACAAGTTAGTTCTTTGATGGAAATGGTGACATTTGTCCATATCCCCAGAGAATGGAACAGGGCAGCTAATTGTTTGGCAGAATGGGCTTCAGAGCATGCTAAGGGGTGGAGAGTTGAGGAGTGGGAATTGATTCTCCAGGAGATCCACCTAGATTTAGTGAATATTCTTGATGAAGATAAGGCTGAGAATGGCAATAATTGATGTTGTTGGTCTTTTTCTTTTACTTGGGACCTATGTCCCCTGCTATTTTTGTAATGTTTTTCTCTAATCTTCAATAAAGTTTTTACCCCCCTTGTTTCAAAAAATAAAATAAAATGTCAAGGCATTGGTAAAAGTAATTAAAGTTTACAATGTTAATGTTGTCCAAAAAAAGAAAAAATTACATGGTTAGAAAGCTAAGAAGACTTGTAAGATTATGGTGGTGATTTTAGAGATACCCACCATTAGCATACTTGATGAAGACAAAGACAATAATTCATCTTAGAAGATGAAAAAACATCTAAAGGGAAAAAAATGGAGGGAAAATATTCTCCCATGCCTTTGGGTCATTTTCCTAGGCTATCACCAAGCCATAACCCAATCAGCTTTTTTGGATTCAAATAACCTAATTTGGTTATGAAAATAAAAAATGAATTCAAAACCTAATCAATTTTTATAAAACTTGACCAAGTTCTATAAAACCAGATGGAGTTCTACAAAACCCAATCAGGTTTTGTATTACTACTTCACAAGGTTAGATTTAGGGAGGAAGTGAGAGAGAGAGAGTAGGTTATGTATTATACTAAACAAGTGTCTATCATATCCCCCAATCTTTTTCTCCATCGCATCCTCTCTCTCTTTCTCTCTCTCCGTCTCTCTCATTTTCTCTCTTTATCCTATCCTTATCTCTCTTTCTCCTATTCCCTTCTCTCTCTCTCTCACTCTATATATCATATCCACTAATCTCTCTCTCCATCCTCTCTCTCTCTCCCCTATCGCTCCTCCCTCTTTCTCCTATCCCCTTCTATCTCTCTCTCTCTCTCTCTCTCTCTCTCTCTCTCTCTCTCTCTCTCCCTCCCTCCCTCCCTCCCTCTCCCTCTCTCCTATCCACTTATCTCTCTCACTCTTTCTATAATATCCTCTAATTCTTCTCTCCATCATTCTCACTTTGTCATATCCCCTCCCTCTCTCTCATTCTCTCCATCTCTCTCTCTCTCTCAATATTTCTATCATATCCCCTAATCTCTCTCTCTCTCTCTCTCTCTCTCTCTCTCTCTCTCTCTCTCTCTCTCTCTCTCTCTCTCCTAACCATTCTCTATGACCCTTTCTATCATATCCCCTAATCTCCCATAATCTCTATCTCTCTGTCTCTCTATCTCTCTTTGTTTCTCTATCTCTTTGTCTTTGTCTGTCTCTGTCTGTCTGTCTCTCTCTCCTATCCCCCTCTCTCTTTCTCCTATCCCCTTCTCTCTCTCACTCTTTCTATCATATCCTCTAATTCTTCTTTCCATCCCATTCTCTCTCTCAAGCTCTCTCTCATTCTCTCTTTGTCCTATTCCCTCCCTCTCTTTGTCCAATCCCCTGCTCTCTCTCTCTCTCATTCTCTCCATCTCTCTCTCTCTCTCACTCTTTCTATCATATCCCCTAATCTCCCCTAATATATATCTCTCTCATCCCTCTCTCTCTTTCACCTATTCCATAATCTCTCTCTCTCTCCCTCTCTCTCCCTCTCTCTCTCTCTCTCTCTCTCTCTCTCTCTCTCTCTATCTTTCTCCTATCCCCCCTCTCTCTTTTTCCTATCCCCTAATCTTTTCTCCATCCTAAATCTCTCTCTCTCTCTCTAATTATTTCTCTTTATCCTATCCCTAATCTCTCTCTCTCTCTCTCTCTCTCATATCCCTCTCTCTCTCTCTCTCTCTCTCTCTCTCTCTCTCTCTCTCTCTCTCTCTCTCTCTCTCTCTCTCTCTCTCTCTCACATTCCATCTCCCTCTTCATATCCACTTATATCTCTTTATCCTACCCTCACCCTCTCTCTCTCATTCTCTCCATCACTCCCTCCCTCCTTCAATCTACCTTTTTGTACTAGTAATATAGAACTTGAATGGGTTATACAAAACTTGATCAAGTTATTTGTCCATATGGATAATGAACTCAGAACTCAGTAACCCAATTGGGTTATACAAAACTCCATCGGGTTATTGAAAATTATAAATAAAACAACATGTCAATAGCTATTGTGTTGTTTCTGTAATGTCCGCTAGATTCTACTATTGTTTCACATGTATTTCTATACTAGGTATGCAAGTGTAAGGTTTTTTGTGCTTGGAAATGCTAATTTTATATTTTTCATGTGTCAAAATATTATTTTATGTTAGTATCTTATGATTGAGCATAAAATAATCATGCAAATTTGTTTAGTTTTTTTATTTTATTGTTTATTTTATTCATGTTATTATTTGTAGGGTAATTTTCATCTACAATCATGGGAAAAAACAAGAGAGGAATTATTGAAAAATGAGAGGCAACAAAGGCAAAAACAAGGGAGCATATGAGGAGATTACATGAATGTACATCATAAAATGCCTCCAATGTAAGTGATGAGGTTATACCTATTGATAATGATGTCACAAACACACCTAATTTGACAAATGAAAATGTTCAACATACCCCAATTGAAATGATTATGACAAATATACTTACACCACCTGATGCCCCTAATGTGACATCCCAAGTTGAGATGATGAATACACATGATGTAAGTAATGATAATATAGAGCATGCACATACATAAACATCTCCTAGAATAATTCATAGAAACCAAAATTTCTAAATGACATTGATGAAAATATTTTGAAGCCAATCCATGATAAAATGTCAAAAAGAAATTGTAGGATTTTTTTTCAAAAGATTTAGAATAACTATTTTGAAAATTTAAATCAAAGTGAAAGATGCCAACTTGTAGTTGAAATGGTTAAAAATCGAAAATTTAGAGAGACAATGAGAATTTTGAGGTTAAGAACATCTGAAAATAGTAGTGAAAGAAGCATTGTTAGAAATCTCTTTGATGCATACCAATCCATTGGTTCAAAAGAACCTACTAAAGATGCTAATACAAGTTGATGGGTGTTCACATCAACTATAATGGGAAAGGAAATGAAGAAAAAATGTATGGTAAGAAAAACAAGTAAATCATTAAGGATAAGTAGAAAAATGTTACTCAAAGCCATAGTGAGGTGAGAGAAAATTGAGAATTCAAATGAGAATTCTTTTTGGTTATTCCAAGATAGACTCCTACATAAGGATAAAGTTATTGTAGATGCACTAAGAACATTTATAGAATTTTTTTGGCATGACAACACAAGGGCTTCACCAAACCAAAAAAATGTTGTCAAAAGACTAATTGGAAGAACATTAATAGAAAAATTTTGGCGTGACAATACAAGGGCTTCACCAAACCAAAAAGATGTTGTCAAAAGATGAATTGGAAAAACAAACCATGAGACACATGCAAAATTTTTTTGGATATGACTCGAACACAATTTTATGAAATTTTTATTCAAATATTTCCTCAAATTAAAATCAGCCAAATGTTTTTTGAGATGAAAAAACCATTCTATGTTAAGATAAATCATACACATACTACATGTTATTGTAGGGTTCATGTTGAGTTTTTTATGCATTATGATGTTTATCATTATATATGTTTTACTTTTTATACTAACAAAATATTGTAGGAATGTGGTCTACAATTACCTCCTAAGTCACCGAAAGAATATATTGCAAGTGTACTCTGTAAATGAGATGATGGGTGCATTTATTATAAGACCACGTGTTTGAAAGGTTTTTGCCCTCAATGTGGTGGTTTGAAAAAGTTGCATAGATGCCTACATCTATATAGCACACATGAAATTAGTAAGACACTAGTTTTTCTTGGAAAGTACAAGTTAGTTGTATATGGTGTTAAAGATGGAAAATAATTAAAGAGGTGTGAATAAGTGAAAACTGATGTATGTGTAGCTGATTTTATGAAATTATTTCAAGAGAAAATAGTTTATGACTATATAGGTCATACAAATAGAGCTAGATGATTAGATGAGCAATTCAAGTTGTGTAAGGACACTTTTCCCTTGGGTACAATTGTGTCAGTTGTTGACTTCACTAAAAAATATACACTAAAATCTCAAAATGAAGTGCAACCAATGTATTACAACTCTATACAAGTGCCAATTTTTGTACACATAGCATTTATTCATGCACATGATAGCACAGAGGATGACAAAAAAGTATTAAGAGAGTATCACTTCTATATCAGCAATGATCAAACTCAATTATCAGAGTTTGTGCAAGGATGTTATAGAGTTTTGTATGACAATTTGAAGAAAAGAGATGAAAAATACAATCAACACATTATATGGTCAGACAATTGCACCACACAATTCAAGAATGCAAGGATGTTCTATTGGTTGAGTAGGATTCATGTGACAAGTGGAGTGCAACATTTTTGGAATGTCATTAAGGAAAGACATGGAAAGGGAGAGCATGATGGTGCTAGAGCATGTGTGAAAAGAGCCCTTAGTAGAGAGGAATTAAAGTATGAAGGTGGCACAATATTACAAAATGTTGAAACAATTGTCAAATGGTGCAGTTCTATGTTGGGACCAGGTAATATAGGTAAGTCTATGGTTTCTAGATATTTTTGGTTGATACATGAACCTAACATTGAAAATTTACAAGATTCTTATACACTTACAAGATCAAGTGAGATGCATTCATTTCGAAGTTCAAATGCAATGTCACTAGCTATTCATACTCGAAAGCTTGTACGTTTTTTCTCTTCATGTATGAATCATTTATGGGATGAATATTAATCAAAAGAGTGCCTTTGAATCCAATTGATTCATATCAAATTCCTACAACACTACAACTCAACCAGGTTGAAGCATTAATAGAGTTTGAGCATGTATCTAACCTAGTTGAGCCAGGTACTAAGTTATCAATTTAATACTTGGTTAAAATAGATTACTTTCATTTTTTCCATTAACTTATCCTTCTATATAATCTAGGTCATGTATATGTAGTTATTGAATATGATAATAATGATGAAGAAATATATTACTTTCTATGTTGGTGTATTGATCCCAAAAAGAAGCTGATAGCTATAATTATTAATGGTGAGGATATTGAGTACCCAATAGAATCTGTCGTTGTGATAGGCACATGGCTTAGAAGGTAGTATATTTTTGTCCTCTACCATGAAGATATCTTTAAGTCAAATTTTCATGTATAATGTATCAATTTTGACTTAAAATTGTCTTTACAATTAAATGTAGGTACCCTATCAAGAATTCTACCACATGGTTATTTGAGGATTTTGAGTCACAGACATATTCTTCAATACTCTACCCTTATTGTTGTGACAAATATTCAATTGATACCATATTGTGGTAGGCCTCTTAACAATAACTTGTGGAAAGTACGTGAACTTGACCATCAGTCAATACTTGATACAATAAGGGTTAGAGCTGATTCAGAAGGTTTCCTTGATTGATTGTGTGCTATATAGCTAAATCATTCTACATATGGTAGAATAATTTTGAATTTTTTGTATATATGTTATGTGAAATGTTGTAACTTCATAATGAAGTGCATTTTTAGATGCCAAATTTTGCATATAATTTTGATAAGAGATGTCACATGTGCATATTTAGATGCCAAATTTTGTATATAAAACTGACAAGACATGTAACATGTGCATAATTTTGTATAAAAATCTAATAAGAGATGTCACATGTGCATATTTAGATGCTAAATTCTGTATATAAAAAAGAGAAGACATGTAACATGTGCATATTTAGATGCCATATTTTGTATAAAAAATTGATAAGAGATGTCAAACATGTACATATTTAGATGCTAGATTTTGTATATAAAACTGATAAGAGATATAATATTGTGCAAAAATCTTATAAATTTGATAAAAAAATTTCACTTGAACTCTTTTTTGTGGATTTGATGATATCCTTAAAAAAGTATTCAATTATCATCAACTTATATGGTTTTAGATGGTTGTCCTCTTTCATTTTTCTCCCAAATTTCCCAAAAAATTAGGAAAATAAATCATATTTTTGGATACCCATTTGGCTTCTCTACAACATAGTAAAGTTTAGATAGGGTTGTTTTGGACTGTGTCCTTGTTGTCACACTATGTCACCCCTTTTTAGGCTTAAAATAGTCCTCTAATTGGCACAAGGCATGATGATGACATTGTTATGAGGTCAATAGGGTATACAAAGAGTTAGGGCTATTTTTTTACCATAGGTAAGGCTTGTGTTTAAGTTTGAGATGATAGGAAGGTCATTTGACCAAATTGGTGAAAAGTTGCAAAAAAATATAAAAGTTGCATTGTGTATCTTTGCAACTTACAAAAATTGCATGAGCAACTTTTGGCAAGAATATTGCAAAGCATTAAAGAGGAGTTACAAAATATGTTCCCCATGCTCATATACCCGAGCATGGGTAGTTGCAACTTCCCAAAGCAAAAATTGTGAAAGTTGCTCAAACAACTTTTTGAGCAACTTTGCAACTTTTCAGAAATTTTTTCTCTTGACATTGTAATCAACTAAAAATGGTCATCTAGACTATGAGCCCCCTTTCTAGCATTTTTCTATAATTTATCTAATGGTTATTTTTGATGAAATCCTCAAAAATCTATTTATTTGATTATAACCTATGGTATGACCACTTTATCTCAAGTACATATTTAATTAAAAGAACGTCTCCCCCATCTAATTAAATAAAATCCCCATTTCCCACTTATCCTAAGTGTGCACACATAAAGCATATTTCCTATTTTAGAAATAAAAGAAAAGGCATGTCTACACATTGATGCACATTTTTCTATGTGAGAGGAATCTTCTACTTTTAAAATAACTTTAATTCTCCTCCACACATTTCAAACCCTCTCAAAAGTCAACTATTAATTGTGATTGGTTCAGATTCTTGTGCACATGGATCACTCCCAATTTCAAACTCCACCCTTGATTACATTCATCTTGCCTCTTAATCTCTACCATCTATTTTCTTTAAAAGGGAGGGTTCTGTTCTCATTCAAAAAATTTTAGTCTCTCATGTTATTGTTATGTTGCAGGTTTTCTTGGTGATTTTGGAGACTTGGAGTATTCTTGCAATTTTGCATTTTACCTTAGCTCTCATTCTACTTACATTATGACATACTTTTTAGCTTAGTTTCATTTATGCTTTAGCTCAGTTCTCTTTTTTAGCTTGCACTTCATTTAGAATAGTTTGCATTTGCATTGCATTTTATTCTAGATTCTTGGATATTGGCACTCTCGCCTCTACTCTTTGAATCTCTCGTTCTATGGTGCACCTTGCAAGGGTTGCATAGTTTGGTTCATTTGAGAACCACCATCACATAGCCTTTACATGTCATAGATAGAGAGCTATAAGCTGGCTCTTGAGACTCCCTCTTCCATGGGCTCTGTCAAGAATAATGGTTTATAGAAGTGTGAGACTTTTATGCACACATTTTTGGCGCCCACTGTGGGGCTTGAATCAAGTTTCTAGCTCCATTTACTTTCATTTCTCATTTCTAATTTTTTACAATAGCATTTTAGATCTAATCAAGTGGTTTTCTAGAAGTTCTCACTTTGATTTTAAGGCTAACCCATATGTAGATTGGTTTGAAGGCCAACGATCTAGGTTTTTGAAGATTTGATCATATCTCCTAAACCACTTTGAGTTTGGTTCTAAAATTTGTTTTAAAAGTTTACTATTGTCCAAGATGTCTCAATCCAAGTTTTAGATCATTTTGACTTGATTTGAATTAGTTATGAGTTTTTCTTTATTTTTTAAAATAAAAAGTCATTTAAAGTCGCAAATCACCAACCTTTCTAGAAAAAAATACATTTTCAAAAAGGTTTTTGAATTCCAGAAGGGGTAATTTCTTTTTGTTTTGAATTTTGAGGTCATATTAAGGATCAAAAACTCGATTTGATAAAACTAGTATATTTTGATAAAATGGGTCCCTAGGGCACAAATGACGAGATTTTTTTGAATTTCTTAAATTTTTGAAAATCTCTCTAATTTTTAGTAGGGGTCTCTTCTTTTCATTTCTCTTTTTGGATCCAAAATCATAGGAAAAAATATTCCAATCTTGTTGACTAGGTCAAAATCAAAGAGTGAAAATGAGAGCATTTGTGATTAACTTGCACTTTCTTTGCATGCACTTGGTTCGAAGATGACTTGAATTTTTGAGGCAACTAAAAATTTTTTTTAAAGGTTTTTCTTAGTTGTTATGTCCTAACCTTGATTTCTTTGTAGGGAATTTCTCATTTTCATTGCTAAAAAAGAATGCATGTCAAAGTTTCAAATGCACAAGGGCTACTAACGATTGTTTGTAGGGCTGCCCAAAGCATAAAAGCCAACGTTTCTTGTATTTATTTTATTCCATGTGTGGAATTCTATTAGTTTTTTTCATTTATTAGGCACATTAAACTTGTAACTGGGATTCCTTGGTGATAGGAGAGTATGCTCTTCACCCTTGCGGTGAATCAAAAATTTTGACTCACCTTTGGATTTTGAAAGAAAGTGGGTAATTGAATCTCCTTGGCATGTTTGGGGGAAACAATTGAGGTAGGAGAGTATGCTCTTCACCCTTGTGGTGAATCAAAAATCTTGACCCTTGAGAGTGGATCCATTTTGTGGTAGTTAGGATCCTTTAGAGGGCCTACTCTCAGACAACCTGAGAGGAATGACCCAAGTGGGGACAAAAAAATTACGTAGCTCTTCCAACCCACTATAAACTCAAGGCTATCAAGGACATAAAATCTTGGTAGATGTAGTGTCTATCTTTACTTAGTGTGATCACTTATGAGATTTTGACCATAGGGAGATGACTAAGCAAGGTTTGTTACCCACATCAAGGTAGGGTGTCCCTTAATTGGGTACAAGAGGAACATTATGAATGGAAGCCCTTTCTAAACACCCTAAGTTTGTAGCTACTCTATTTTTTCGCTCAACTTCTTGGTGCAAGGATCAATCCTAGTGGACTACCTGAATCACCTCAAGATTTACACTCACCATAGGTGTTCCCTTAGTTGTGTTTATAACACCTTTATGAAAAAGTTAATATCTCTTGTGGGTAACCACTTGGTGTGAGGTGAAGGAGCATCAAGCATGGGCCAAGTTGTTGAGTAATGAACCATGACTTTTAAGTAGATATTGCTTGATTTATTCTTGAATGTGCTAGACCTGTGGAAATCTTTGGAATATAAACATGACAATATTTCTAGGGCTTTTTTTTAAGACCTCACATATGATTGTATCATGAAAGGTTGCTTTTTCCCTTGCTTGATTGTTTGAAGACTACTCCATGTGTCACTATCTTTCTTGGAAAAAAATTACTTTTGAACATCAAACTTGCTATGCTATCAACTATTGTCAAACTTTGTCAACCAAGTCAAAGCATCAAGTCTTAACATTTTTCTTGTGTTGCTTGCTAAGGGGAGTCTCATCATTTGATTTTTCTTTTCTATGTCTTTGGTGCTTGAACATGCTTAAAGTGACTCTTTGATCTTAGTGCTCTTGGTTTTTATCTTCATGGTCTATGTCGGCTTGCTAGTTATCTTTTTTTCTAAAATGGTTACCTTGATTTCTTGACTACACTCTTATGTTGGGAAAGTTGTTCACTTGTCACCCTGCTTGGTCTATCTACTTGGGTATTTGGATTCTTTCCTAGATCTTGACTTGAGTCACTAGTGTTGTAAGTTTCTTGGACATTTTCTTGACAAGTCACTTTACTCTATCTTTACTATTTTGTCAAGTAAACACAATACCTCTTTAGTTTGGACATCAATTTATCTTGTGTCACCTTATTAGCTTCCTCTAGTCTCCTTTATGCTTGATTATCTATCTACCACTATGGAATTCAAACCTTGTGCTACCTGTAATCACCTAAAAATGGTCATCTAGACTATTAGCCCCCTTCTCAGCATTTTGGCTAAATTAATTTAATCATTTACCTAGACCAAATTGCTAATAATCAATTTATTTGATTATAACCTATAGTTTGACTATGCTATCATAAGTTCATTATTTGATTAAAAGAACATGTCCCCTTTTAATTAAATAAAACACCCCATTCTTCTAAACCACTTAAAGTGCACACATAAAGTCCTTTTTCTATTTTGCAATTAAAAGAAAAGGCTTTGTGACTTTTGTCTTATATGACAGGTCAACTTATATTCTATTAGTTGACTTGTGTGTGCACATGGATCACTCCTCTTTTTGAATTCCACCGTTGATCATCCACCATCTTCATCTTGATCTCTACCGTCCATACATCTTTAAAAGGGAGAGAGCTTTCCCCCTCAATCCATCCTCATTTTTGAATATTGTTATGCTGTAGGTTTTCTAATAGATTTCTTTGGAGCTTTGTGGAGAACTTCTATTTCTTGTCTACATTCTCTCATCCATGGCATTCTAGCTTAGCTTAGCTTTCATTTTTACATGTAGCTTAATCTCACATAGCTTAATATTTGGATTGTAACACTCATTCATATTCTAGCATAGCTGCATTTTGCATTCTCATTCTAGCTTAATCTTCATTTGCATTGCATTCTTGAGGAACTCCTTGGGACATTTGCATTCTTGCATCTTGTCTTTGGAACCTACCATTGCATGGTTTACTAGCAAGAAGAGTATCTCTAAGGCTCATCTGAGAGCCTTCTTATTCTTGAAATATACTCTCTTGCACTCCATGGATAGGGAGCTCTAAGCTGGCATCCAAGCATTCCAACTCATGAAATTATTTGGATAGAATGGTTTAGAGTGTGACACAAATCAAGTGTACATTTTTGGCGCCCACTGTGGGGCTTGAATCAAGTTTCTAGCTCCATTTTCTTTTATTTTTCATCTCTGGTTTTTTACAGTGGCATATTGGATCTAATCAAATGCTTTTGTAGAATTATCACTTTGGTTTTAAGGCCAACCCATAAGTAAATTGGTTTGAAGGCCAAAAACTTAGTTGGTTTAAAGATTTGATCATATCTTTTAAACCGCTTAGAGTTTGATTCTGAATTTTTTTTTACAAGTTGGGTATATGCTCAAAATGTCTCAGTCCGATTTGCAGAGCATTTTGACATGATTTTCGAGAGTTATGAGTTTTTCTTTATTTTTCATAAAAAGCCATTTCTGATCGCAAATCAGCGAATTTTTTTTAAAAAACTTACATTTTTAGAAAGGTTTTTGAATTCTAATGGGGGTTATTTCTAGCTCCATTTTCTTTTATTTTTCATCTCTGGTTTTTTACAGCAGCATATTGGATCTAATCAAATGCTTTTGTAGAATTATCACTTTGGTTTTAAGGCCAACCCATAAGTAAATTGGTTTGAAGGCCAAAAACTTAGTTGGTTTAAAGATTTGATCATATCTTTTAAACCGCTTAGAGTTTGATTCTGAATTTTTTTTTACAAGTTGGGTATATGCTCAAAATGTCTCAGTCCGATTTGCAGAGCATTTTGACTACCCAGATCACCCCAAGATTTTATACTCACCATATGTGTTCCCTTGGTTATGCTTATGACATTTCCATGACAAAGCCAATATCTCTTGTGGGCAACCACTTGGTGTGAGGCGAAGGAGCATCAAGCGTGGGCCAAGTTGTTGAGTAATGAACCATGTTCTTTAGGTAGATATTGCTTGATGTGTTCTCGAATGTGGTATACCAGTTTAAATATTTGGTTTTGTAACAATCTCATACATGCTTAGTATAGTTGCATTTTGCATTATCATCTTAGCTTAGTTTCCATACTTGCATTGCATTCTTGAGGGATTCCTTGAAGATATTTGCACTCTTTTTCTTGTCTCAAAGAACCTCCCGTTGCATGGTTTACTAGCAAGAAGTACATTTCTAAGGCTTGGCTGAGAGCCTTCATGCTGAAATACTAACTCCTTGCACTCCGTGGATAGGGAGCTCTAAGCCGGCATCCAAGCATTCCAACTCATGGAATTGTTTGGATAGAATGGTTTAGAGTGTGACACTTTCGAGTGTACATTTTTGGCGCCCACCGTGGGGCTTGAATCAAGTTTCTAGCTTTATTTTATTTTATTTTTCATCTCTGGTTTTTTTACAGCAACATATTGGATCTAATCAAATGCTTTTGTAGAATTATCACTTTGGTTTTAAGGCCAACCCATAAGTAAATTGGTTTGAAGGTTAAAAACTTAGTTGGTTTAAAGATTTGATCATATCTTTTAAACCGCTTAGAGTTTGATTCTGAATTTTTTTTTAAAAGTTGGGTATATGCTCAAAATGTCTCAGTCTAATTTTCAGAGCATTTTGACGTGATTTTTGAGAGTTATGAGTTTTTCTTTATTTTTCATAAAAAGCCATTTCTGATCGCAAATCAGCAAATTTTTTTTTAAAAACTTACATTTTTAGAAAGGTTTTTGAATTCTAATGGGAGTTATTTCTTTGTGTTTTTACTTTTGAGGTCGTATAAGGGATCAAAAACTCGATTTGAGAAATTTGGCCTGTTTTGACAAAATCAATCTCTAGAGCACAAATGAAGAGATTTTTTTAAATTTTTTGCATTTTTGGAAACCTCTTTGATTTTTAATAGGGGTCTCTTCTTTTCATTTTTATTTTTGGATACGAAATCATAGCAAACAAGTCCAATCTTGTTGACTAGGTCAAAATCAAAGAGTAAAAACGAGAGCATTTGTGATTAACTTGCACTTTCTTTGCATGTACTTGGTTGGAAGATAAATTGAATTTTTGAGGACACTCACCACTTTTTATAGCAGATTTTCATGTTATTTCACACTAACTTTTGGTGCTAACAAGTTGTGATTACAGGTTGTCATTCTTATGAAAAAAAAAAAAATTGAAACATTGCATAAAAAGAACGCATGTCAAAGCTTCAAATGCGCAAGGGCTACTAACATTGTTTGCAGGGCTGCCCAAAGCATAAAAATCCAAAATTTCTTGCTTTCATGTGTGGCATTGAATAAATTGTTCATCTTTTATAGGCACATAAAACTTGTGATTGGAATCTTTTGGTAATAGGAGAGTATGCTCTTCACCCTTATGGTGAATCAGAAATCTTGACTTGCCATTTGGTTTCAAAAACAAGGGGTAACTGAATCTTCCTGGTGTGTTTGGGAGAAAACAATTGGAATAGGAGAGTATGCTCTTCACCCTTGCGGTGAATCAGAAATCTTGACTTCCGAAAGTTGATCTACTTTGTATAGTTAAGATCCTTTAGAGGGCCTGCTCTCGGAAAACCTGAGAGGGACGACCCAAGTGGGGACAAGCCGATTACCTGGCTCTTCCAACCCACTATAAACTCAAGGCTATCAAGGATACAAAACTTTGGTAGATGTAGTGTTTTTCTTTGCCTAGTGTGATCGCTTATGAGATTTCAACCATAAGGAGATCACTAGGCAAGAATGCTTAAGGTACTCTTGTGATCGTGAAATCGGTTACTCATCGCAAGGTGAGGTGTCCTGTAATTGGGAGCAAGAGGAACACTATGAACAGAAGCCGTATCTAAACACCCTAAGTTAGTAACTACCTTTTTTAGCCGCTCAACTTCTTGGTTCAAGGATCGATCCTAGTGGACTACCCGGATCACCCCAAGATTTTATACTCACCATATGTGTTCCCTTGGTTATGCTTATGGCATTTCCATGACAAAGCCAATATCTCTTGTGGGCAACCACTTGGTGTGAGGCGAAGGAGCATCAAGCGCGGGCCAAGTTGTTGAGTAATGAACCATGTTCTTTAGGTAGATATTGCTTGATGTGTTCTCGAATGTGGTATACCAGTGAAAATCTTTTGAACATACACATGACGATAATTCTAGAGAATTCTTTTGAGATATCACATATGCTTGTATCATGCAAGGTTGCTTTGTCCCTTGCTTGATTGTTTGAAGACTACTCCATGTGTCACTATCTTGCTTGGAAATAAATTGCTTTTGAACATCAAACTTGCTATGCTATCAACTATTGTCAAACTTTATCAACCAAGTCAAAAAATCAAATGCAAACATTTTCTTGTGTTGCTTGCTAAGGGGAGTCTCATCATTTGATTTTTATTTTCTATGTCTCTAGTGCTTAAACATGCTTAAAGGGGCTCTTTGTTCTTAGTGCTCTTGGTCTTTTTGTCTTCATGGTCTATGTGTGCTTGCTAGTTATCCTTTTGCTGAAATGGTTGCCTTGATTTCTTGACTACACTCTTGGGTTGGAAAGTTGTTCACTTGTCACCCTGCTTGCTCTATTTATTTGGCTATTTGGGCATCTTCCCTAGCTATTGACTTGAGCCATTCATGTTGTAAGTTTCTTGGACATATTGTTTGACAAGTCACTTTAATCTCTCTCTACTATATTGGCAAGTGAATAATCTACCTCTCTAGTTTGGACATCAAGTTATCTTGTGTCACCCTATTAGCTTCCTCCAGTCTCCTTCATGCTTGATTATCTATCTACCACTATGGAATTCAAAGCTTGTGCTACCAAACTTCAACCGAATCTAGATGATCATGATATCCTCCATGTCACTAAAGAGTTTCAAGATCTATATGCACAATACAAAGAACTAGAAGAGACAAATGATCTTTCTTACCTTCATCTATCTAAGCGCATGACAGAAATGAAGTCTAAACTTGAGAAAAGGTTAGAGGAGAAGATTGCATCATTACATGAATCTTCCTTAAGGTCTTTACATGCATGTAAGTCACCTTTTTTGAGGTCATCCTCTTCTTCTAGGTCTACATGCTCTACTTCAAGACATCAAATGTCTTCATCTTCTAGATCTAAAGACCTCTTTAGAGGACAAGCAAGTGATACCTACTTTGAGCCTATTCCAAAATTTCATGATGGACCTATCTTTGACCAAGATAATGATGAAGACATGAATGCATTCTATTCACTTGAGAAACAACAAGAAGATCCTAGACATACTTCTAATAGAACTTTTGCTCCCTTGGAAGATTCTTATGATGACACTTTGCAAAAACTTCTTAGCAATAAGATCATCATGTTACCAAAGTCTAGCTCATATGGAAACCCATTCTTGGATATCTATTGTGCTTATCATCAACATAATGAGCATAGTAATTCAGATTGCATTGAGCTAAAACACAAAATCCAAGATCTTATTGATAATGGAATTATTGATACCTCTAATGATTCATGCGGTGAGGATACTTTTCTTGAGCAAGATTACATTAATGAACCTATGTCTAGTAGCAGCTCTCTTACATCTTCCACTTCTTCCAACACTCATGCATCTCCCAACACTTCAAATCTTTCCAACATGCCTCCATCAAATAAAGAACCTAATGCTTTCCCCATTGACTAAATGTATCCTCAAGGGCTACCTCTAAAAGAAACTCAAGCTAACCTTTAGTTGGCTGCAAACCTTTTCCATGCTACTAATCCTAAACATCCTCAACCTTCATGCACTACTATGCCTAATCCAAACACTACTCCATTCACTCTTCATTCTCCCTTGTCCTTAGAAGTGGCTCCATGTCAAGAGGACTCTCAAAAAGAAAAAGCTATAAATGTCAAGAAAGATCAAGATCAAGCACCCTTTCATCTCTTTCAAGATTTTTCCCCTCCATATTCTATATCTTATCCACCTCTTAAGTATGATGAAGACACAACTTCCATTATCTCCCTTGAGCTTACTGAAAATTATGAGAAAAGTTCTCTTCCTATGCTATCCAAAGCTACTTGTCAATATCAAAGCATCCCCTTGTGTTCTACTTCTCCATATCCACTTCAAAATTTTACTCAAGCTTCAAGTGCTCCTATTAAAAATGTTGCTCCTGTCAAAGCTACTCATGAGTCTATTGATGGCTTTGACTACGTTGCTCACTCTAAAGATGTTGATGTCCCTTTTCACTATCCATTTGCATCTCCTAAGTCTATCCTTGGTCCTTATCCATCAAAGCTAAAGCCTTCAAACCTTCCATCTATATTGGGACCTTATATTCCATCATATCCTACATTTTCCACTCGTAGCTCTCTCATCATACCTCAAGATCAACAAAGATGCTCATCCTTGATGACTTTTCACCCATCTATACATCTAAACCAGTCATATCATCCTTATTCACCCACAAATGCCAAGTCCTTTGGAAGTGAGAATAAACATAAGAATCCATTGAAAAAGAAAGATCATTGTGTCCCATCTAACCGACATGTGAATGCTAAGAAGGAGAATGCACAAAAGAGACCGCAAAGGTCCACTATTAAAAAAGCTAAATCAAAGAAAATATGGGTTCCTAAACCCATTATTGAAGAAATGTGTTTTGAAGTATCCAAAGAAAAATCTAAAGCTATATGGATTCCCAAGTCTCTTTTAAAAGACTTGAATATTGAAAATACTTCAAAGTTGACATTCAAGCTTCCAAAGGCTTCCATTCCATCTTCTTCCAAAAATCTTCCTAAAATTATTCCAAAGCCTTCCACTCCACTTTTTTCCAAATCTCTTCTACCACCTCATACATCTAAACCTCAAGCTACTTCATCCATGATTCCTCCATCATTCCAATACCCTTCAAGGTGTGTGTGAATGTTGATCTTGTCTAATATTTCAACTACCCTCATGAAATCCTCTAAAGCTTACACTTACTTTCTATACATGAACTCTTATCCTCAATATATTCTTCCTACTACCATTTCTCTTTCATCAACCTATCAACATCTTTGAGCATACCTTTCTATGGTCTTGGCTTATCATGACTTATCTTTCCTATAGGAGCACTATCTACATTCAAAAAGCTTGAGCTCTTTCTAAAAATTCAAAAAATTCAAAAAAAATAGAAAAAAAAAAGGTGCCTTGGTGAAAACCACTTCTTGTGGCACCTTGGTAGCAAAAGTAAAGAGAAATAAATCCATCCTATGGTGAAAACTACTTCTTGTGGCACCTTGGATAAGTACCATGATGAAAACCTAGCAAACAGGCATCATGCATAATTCTTCCATCATCCATCTATCCCCTCTTCTCTCTTTGATCTTGACAATGTTGAGCTATCTTTGCATATTGGCTATCTTATCCACAATATTTTCTATTGTTCTTTCTCATTCACTCATAGCCTCCATCTTGAGCTTTATCCTTATTGCTCTATCCCATCGTTATCCTATTTAGTTGACCCCTTGGTCTTGATCACAATAAATAAAAAATGGTTCTCATAGGTGTCTTGACATGGCTACTCTTTTGGACTACACGCTTCATGCTATCTCACTTGTTGGCTTCATTGCTTATCCTACATGCTATCTTTCTCATCACTTCCATTTCTTATCCAAAGCATACTTCATATGACTATTTCACCTCTTTCCCTAGCTTGGGTACTCTTAAGGAGTTGGTCCTTTAGGATCACTTTCACTTGCTTCATAGTCCTTTCTTATATGTCTTTTCTTATCTACCATCTCGTTGCTCCATCATGTCCTATACCTTGCTAGACATTGGGAGAAAATGACATGATCTTGCTTGAAATCTCTAAAATATTCTAAAAAATCTAAAAAATAATATATGATGCTGAAAAAATCCTAAAAATCAGAAAATGTCTTGAAAAAATGATCATCTTAGTGAAAACCTAGCAATAGGCACTTTGATGTATCACCAAAAAAATAAAAAAAATAAAAAATATTAAAAAATTGAAAAAAGTCATAAAAAAAAAAATTTCCAAGTGTTGAAGACCTAGAAATAGGTGCTCCTTGAGACCCTTGCACCTATGTCTATCAGTCTCAATCACACACTCTGCAACGCATTTCCTAGCTTGGAATTGTTTCTTGTCCTTGTCTTGGGGGCACAACTACTTAGCCTATTTGAGGTCTCCTTGTGCATTAGGGTTTGCGTGGCAACTCACAAAATAGTGTTTCTCAAAACTACCCCCAACTTGACATCAAGTGTTTCTTAACACTTTTCACATAGTTTACCTACAGTATTTGATGTTGCGATATTTCTCACTATCAAATTCAAGTCTTGAAGAAATTGCCAAGTGACTTACACACATACACTTAAATACTTAAACTACTGAGCTATGATGAATTTTATCTTCTTTGTGTGTTGTCTATGATGATTTGTTTGCTATGTATTCCCTCTCTAATAAGCCTTTCAAGGATGTCATGGACTAGAAGACTGGGGGCATGGGGCATGTTTTACTTGCTTTCTGCTTGTGGGTATACTTTGTTAGTCTAAGGTGTTTAGAGCATTTATGCTTGTCCTATGTGACACCTTGGACCTACAATGTATCATCCTTGTCTATTTTTTGCAAGATCGCACTCAAGGGTTATCCCAATGCTTATGCCTTGATACACGTGTAGTCTTGTTATACTAAACTTATGAAATCTAATTGTATTAGTCATCTTGACTTGAATGTCTTTGATGCTTAGGTTGGATTCCCACATTTCTATCTGACATAGATCATATTCATATCCTCATAATTTTACTAGTGATGATTGTATGATCTTATGATGTCCATAATAAGGCTCGATGATAAAAACTAGGACCTACTTAGGCAACCCTTGCAATTGAACCTTTTCATACTAGCTTGCATTCTAGGGACCATTCTAGCTTAGCTTTTCATTTTGCATGTTGAGAGAGCTCTCTTCTTTATCTTTCATGGACATGTCAGCTAGCTATGTTCATCCTTTTCTTACCTCTTCACAATCTTATTGTATTTCTTCTTTTGTATCTTACCATCTTGTCTATGCTTTGACCTATCTTTGCTAATCTCGACATCCTGGATCCATTTTTAGGATTGAAATCCAAATTTGGGTTCATCTTGCTACTCAAAATTTCTTCCTTCTTCTATGTAGTTGGCTGACCTATTGAGGCTTAATCTTTGAATCTTGTTGGCGAAATCATCATTTCTTCATTTTTTCATCATTTCTACTCTCTTCCACTCTTTTCTTTCATTTCTATTTCATCTCATTTCATCTTTCTTCTTTCTTTGAGCTAATTCTTATGCTTTATCTTTCTTGGTCAAAGTTAGTCAAACTGGGGCATATCTTCATTGCTTGGTGGTCACTCTTTGGTTCTAATTGTCTATTTGTCATCTTGGACATTGCTATATCTTGATTTTCTCATGTCTTGCTCATTTTTGCATCCCCTTATCTCATTTTGATTTTGATCCCAAGGGGGCATGAATATTCTATCATTGTTACAAATTGCTTTTTGCTAAAACTATCTATTTTCTCTTGATCTATCTACTTCTCTTGGTGTTAGTACTCTTCTTGAATTCTTATATCATCTCTATCCTAGTGTTCAGTACTATCACTATCAGATTGAACATTCAAGACTTGCTATCTCTTTTTGCATTTCATTCTTCATAATCAGATCTCTCTATCATTTTAGCTTCTTCATTATTTGACATAATGTGTTCCCAGACTAATCACACATTAATTAGTCAAAGAGGGGAAAATCTAATCAACTAAAAATGGTCATCTAGACTATGAGCCCCCTTTCTAGCATTTTCACATAATTTATCTAATGGTTATTTTTGATCAAATCCTCAAAAATCTATTTATTCGATTATAACCTATGGTATGACCACTTTATCTCAAGTGCATATTTAATTAAAAGAACATGTCCCCCTTTTAATTAAATAAAATCCCCACTTCCCACTTATACTAAGTGTGCACACATAAAGCATTATTCCTATTTTAGAAATAAATTAAAAGGCATTTTTGTCTACACATTGATGCACATTTTTCTATGTGAGAGGAATCTTCTACTTTTAAAATAACTTTAATTCTCATCCACACATTTCAAACCCTCTCAAAGTTAACCATTAATTGTGATTTGTTGAGATTCTTGTGCACATAGATCACTCCCACTTTCAAACTCCACCCTTGATTACATTCATCTTGCCTCTTAATCTCTACCATCTATTTTTCTTTAAAAGGGAGGGATCTCTTCTCATTCAAAAAATCTTAGTCTCTCATGCTATTGTTATGCTGTAGGTTTTCTTGGTGATTTTGGAGACTTGGAGTGTTCTTGAATTTTTGCATTTTACCTTAGCTCTCATTCTACTTACATTATGGCATACTTTTCAGCTTAGTTTCATTTATGCTTTAGCCTAGTTCTCTTTTTTAGCTTGCACTTCATTTAGAATAGTTTGCATTTGCATTGCATTTTATTCTAGATTCTTGGATATTGACACTCTTGCCTCTACTCTTTGAATCTCTCATTCTATGGTGCACCTTACAAGGGTTGCATAGTTTGGTTCATTTGAGAGCCACCATATCATAGCCTTTTCACATCATAGATAGAGAGCTATAAGCTAGCTCTTGAGACTCCCTCTTCCATGGGTTCTGTCAAGAATAATGGTTTATAGAAGTGTGACACTTTTATGCACACAGACATCTTTTGGTCAAATGGGTCCATATAGGACTATTATAGGACCTTAGTTAAGATTCCTAGGACCTATTAAGTAACCTAATACCTTAGTTGCCTATCCCTAACAACTTTTAACATATTGAGCAACTTTTGACCAACTTAAGACCTAATGAGAATTTTGGTTTTTCCTAACAATCCATGGCTTCTCCATTAGCTCTAGTTGGTTGAGTTTAGGCTAGAACCAAGCTAATTTCAGCCACAAATTACCTCCCACAATATTGACTACACTGAATGAAAGCATCCCTAAGGGTCTATAAGCACCATCGGGCTACGATCTTTGATTGAACATTTCTCTTAGGTCATGTGAGGTATTGATGAACTGTTTGGTGCTATAGGATCGCATTATCTAAGCCTACAATAACTTGATAATTTTTTAGAGGTTCAATTTTGTCTGGATTTGGAATCCATATCTCACCTATTGCTAAAAGTTGCAATGTTGCTTAGTTAAAATGAGCAAGGTTGTGTATATTTCAAACCGTTGGTCCTAGGATCAAATCATCTACCTCATTGAATCTAATTGGTTGGGTTTAGGCTAGGACCAACCTCATTACAACCACAACATCCCTTTGAAAATATCAACCACATTGAATGGAAGCATCCCTAAGGGTCTGTAAGCACCATCGAGCTATGATCTTTGATCAAATATTTCTTTGAGCTTGTGCGAGGTATTGATGAATTATTAGGTGCTACAAGATCACATTATCTAGGCCTACAACAACCTATCCTAGTTTTTAGAGATTCAACATTTTTGTATTTGGCATCTATATCTTACCTATTGCCAAAAGTTGCAATGTTGCTTAGTTAAAATGAGAAAGGTTATGTATATTTCAAACTATTGATCCTAGGATCAAATAGTCTACTCGGTTAGCTTTGACTGGTCAGGTTTAGCCTAGGACCAACCTTGCTTTAGCTACAACATTCCTCCTATAGTATTGAACACATTGAATGAAAGTGTTCCTAAGGGTCTCTAAGCACTATCAAGCTACGATCTTTGACACAAATACAAAATCCATGACATATTTTTACTTTTCATGTCTTATTACATCAAAATAATCGACATATGATTAAATGTTATAATGAATTTGATAAACATATTACATTTTCTATATAAAATAATGAACGTTCATGTGTATTATTAATTGCAAGAAAGTAAGCTGAAATACAAGTTTGTATACACACATTGAACAAGTTGGATAGAAATCCAAGTTTAATGTATATCAAAATGAACAATATATTATGTCATATCAATCATATAGTTACAAAAAGATGTTATGTCTTATCAGTACAATACAAAATTCGAATACTGGACAACTGCCAAATGTGTACAATAGAAATGCCAAATGTACACAATACAAATCTTGAATATATACAATACAAAAGTTGAATACCCAAAAAATGTTGAATGTGTACAATAGAAATGTTGAATGTTCATAATACAAAAGTCAAATATATGTCAATGTCATGTGATGACCACAACTACATATATATATATATCAGTATCAATATCCATGACTGTGCAGGATCATCAAAATTGAGCCTCTTTGATGTACTTTGTGTCTCACCAAGTGTCTATAGAAGAAAAAGTAAAATACACTATCAAATATCTTATCTATAAGTAATATGAAAATAACTAGAAATTGAGTTCTAAATTTTGGATAGTTGAGTTGTTCATTACCTCATCCATTTATCCCATAGTTGGACTGAATGATAATGTAATGGGCTCCTTCGTCAATGGGTGGGACTCCTAACAAAATGATGAGGTAGAGTGACAATGCGAGACACAACTATAGATGAATCAATGTTGGTATGAGGCACAACCTATATGGTAAGTGATAAAATGTTAGCATTAGGGATTCCAAATAGAGGAAAAATTAAAAACATAGTATAGCTTGAGTTAGATCTCTCATTCTTGCAGGAGGTACAACCATTGATGAAGCAGTGTTGGTATGAGGCTCAACCTATATGGTAAGCGATAAAATATTAGCATTAGAGAACGACACTAGGGATTTCAAATAGAGTAAAAAAACATAAAATGTACTATAGCCTAAGCTAGATCTTCCGTGCAAGCAGAAGGTACAACCACTGATGAATTAATGTTGGTATGAGGTACAACCTGTATGGTAAGAAATAAAATATTAGAATTGTAGAGTAGGCATTAGGGATTCCAAATATTGTAAAAAACAAAATTGTATTGTAGCCTAAGCTAGACCTCTTGTGCTAGTAGGAGGTACAACCATTGATGAATCAGTGTTGGTATGAGGCACAACCTGTGTGATAAGTGATAAAATGTTAGTATTATAGAGTGGCATTAGGGATTCCAAATAGAGTTAAAAAACAAAATATATACTGTAACCTGAGCTAGATCTCCCATGCTAGCAGGAGGCACAAAAACTGATGAATTAATGCTGGTCTAAGGCACAACCTATATGGTAAGCCATAAAATGTTAGAATTGTAGAGTAGGCATTAGAGATTTCTATCACACATACACACAATCCAAATTGAGATCACAAGAGGGTTCAACTAAGACTCTACATACACACCTCTGGCCTCTATTGTGTTTGACCCTGTCTTTGATGCTTGAGACTCCAAACAAAATAAAATGGGAAAGGATTTGCATGAAGTCTTAAAGAGTGTTGTAATAGGTAAAAGATAAATAACACATGTTAATAAAACAAATTGTTGATAATTACTATAAAACTATAAAAAAAATCATGTACTCATTTGTAAATACAATTGTTTAATATGTATATAGAACAAATGCATAATATAACCTAAAATTTATGAGAAAGAAAATATGAATTTTTACCTCTTCCATTGCCTCAACATTGACAGTCTTAGGTGCATTTATCAACTCTACAAAAATAAATTGTTTCTATATATATACAACAAACAAGTCAACACGTATTCATCAATATTAAGTACATGTATATACATTCATTCATAATAAATTTGAAAATATAAAATTGACTTGTATTTAATACCTTTTTTTGTTTCGGTGTTCTTGTTGATTTCCTTCCCTTTCCTCCAAACCTCAAGCTATGTGGAGTACCCTAAAGAAGAAACAAATATAACATAAGAGGAATCAATAAGACACATCATGAGTTTAACTCAAATCATAAAATTGATAGGTGTGCAAGCTATGATACCACATAGCTCTCAAGGCCAAAGTTAGTGGCAGAAAGCATGGCATCATCAATTTGAGAAATTTTAGCCCCCGATAAGCTCTATAAAATAGCAAAGAGTATTGTTATAAATATGAGATAATGTTGTAAATGGAAAGAAGGCACAATAAAAATAAGAAGATCATAAGAGGACAAGAAGACACAAGGACTTGAAGGATGATATTCGAAGGATAGTTAAAAGATAGGAAATATTGGTGCTCAAAAAGACTACAAGGCCTAAATTGAAAACAAAGAGATTGAGAAGGAAAAGAGAGATGCAAATGAACTTTTGGCACCTTATCAAGAAATAAAAGTGGAGATTCATGATCTCCAGAATCCTACAAGATACCCTATGTGATATGGAGGTTCTTCAATGTAGATGGGTATATGGAGGATGAACTCATGAGGTTCACTAGATGGAGTTTGGGTATGCTAGGAGCCAGAAATGTGGATGGGAATTGGATGAATTTGATGAATTTGGGAGGGTTTCAATGATGGTAGGAGATGGAAAGGTATTATTGTACTTTTAAGAATACTAATTAAGAAACAATATTTCAAATCCAATGTGTTATTGTACTTTTAAGAATATTTAATTTTTTTTTGCTCAGGTGTTCTTTCTCTTAGCCTCATCCCTCTAGTAGAATGAGTAATATGCCATGTTCTTGTACCACTTGTTGCACCCTTCATTGCATATTGTTTGAACATATCAATCTAAAGTGCTCTATATTTTTTTAAAAAAAATTACTTTTACAATATTTAAAATCATGAGGTTCATTAGATGGTTGGGTTTGGGTAATGCTAGGAGCAAGAGATCTGGATGGGAATTGGATGGATTTGATGAATGGGAGGGTTTTGATAATAGTAGGAGATGGAAGAGGATCTATAAGTGGGTTGTTAGTGTCATACCAATTAAGAAACAATATTTTAAAGCCAATGTATTATTGTACTATTAAGAATATTTAAAAAACTTTACCTTGGGTGTTCTTGCTCCTAGCGTCACATCTTTAACAGAATGAGTACTCTGTGGTGTTCTTGAGCTGCTTGATGCACCCTGAATTGCATATTATTTACATATCAATCTAGAGTGATCTATGCAATATTTTTTTCACTTTTACATTATTTAGGTGATTAAATAATATCATGTCAAAACTCAAACAAACAAACATGTGTATCCTCTCCACCATAGACCATTGCCATCAAATCATCTATGAGTGTGAAATCCCCACCTTTGTACGAATAACTAGTTACAATTTACAAAAAAGGGTCGAGGGATATAGGATCACCCTACGAGAGTTCACATGGCTGAAGCTAGAATCAACAACTACTCATCAAAAAAAATAAAATTAAGCAACCCCTCAGGCTACCAAAGTAGTGCCAACTAAGTGGGGTGGTTCATCACGATCATGAAAACCCTAGTCATCCCTGGGATTAGTAGGCTATCTAGGAATAGTCCAACCATCAGTAGTATCATCAGGGGCCTGGTCTCCATCCTTTTAACTCTAGGTGAAAAGGCCATTTTCCAGAGACCACACAAGGAGCACTAGGAGGGGGAGCCACCATCCTTGGGGACTAATCAAAGCCATGCCAAGGTGGAGAAGCTAATAAAGGATGCTAAATACCATCACCACCACTAGGAGAGTAGTGGCAGGAAGCCTGTGAATGTGGCATATGAGAGTGGTAGGCAGATGAGCTCTACCCCCAGTGGCAACCCTTGGGTGGAGTGTGATCTATCAAAACATCAAGATGTAGTTTGGAAACTTTCCAAGGAGCATTAACCTAATGATTGAGTAGCTCCTAGAGGTAGGCCACCTCCAGAGCCACCTTATTGGCTTGGATTTGAATCTGCATCATTACATTGTTACAAATGCAAGGTTTAGTATACATAGCAACATTTATGACAAGAAAATTGGGAGTGAAAATAATAAAATTCCTATCTTTACACAAAGTTAAAAAAATCTCCATCTTGAAGGTATGTTAGATCTAGGTAAATTGCCTAGGGAACCTAGGGGAGTCACCCAATAGAACCATATGCTAGGAAAAAGGTTCTAGCCAAAACGGCTTAAAGAAATCATGAATCCAATGCCAATAGTTTTGGACACATCTGCAGAACCAAAAATATGGAAAAAAGATTCTAGCTGCCCATAAAAAGGAGAATGAGGATCTTGAAGACTTTGAAACATTAGGCACCAAGAAAAATATGCAATCTTGGGCTTAATAATGTCACTCCATATGTTGCCAAAATGCTTTCTCCACTAAGAAAGGGAAGACTGTAGATGCCAGTGTTGGTTGAGGGTATCCACCATTGGAAAATGGGGAGAAATCCATTGATACCCCAAACTTGGTTTGTATCTAGTGAAAGGAGTGACAAGATACCACTTCCAATCTATCCACCAAGGTCAAACAGATTGAATACCCACCTTGTGAATTAAATGTTCTAGATTTGTAGAAAGCAACTAATCAAAAGCCTATCGATCTAAATGGGCAAGATGAAACTAGACTTGCATATCTTCCCAAGATCTAAGACTCATAAAGACCCTAGAAAAGAGGTCCTTATGTTTATTAATGCCATGTTCAAAAAAATGCAAAGCACTAGCACCTTGAGTCTTGGCCAGAGGAACACGCTGGATGGAAAATATTGGAGACCGCCAAATTAATTATTGATTGAAAGAGATCCCATCACGGAATCCATTACTAGACTAGTGAAGCCAAGGCTTGACAACTTCCCAAGCTTTCCATATGCTCTTGATAACAAAAGATCCCTATATGTGCATAGGTTCTCGGATGATGAGAAGGGTTTGAAAGATAATCCACTTCCATGTAGGCTTATTAACATGAAACTCAAAAGAAATGCAATGCCGAACCAAAACTTTCCAAGCTTCATCTCCAGTAATGGCATGTATAATCCATTTGGCACAAAGAGCAAGGTCTTGCTTCTATGTAGATAGAAGGCCAAAGCATCCAGACTCTTTGGGGAGACAAAAAAATCCCAAGCCATACGGTGAAAGTAATGATGTTTAGAACTAGAAGCCTAAAGAAATTCATGAAGCAATCACTCTAATTTTAGATAAAAGGCTTTGGAAGGAGCCCAATAGGAAGAATAATAAACATGTGTAGCCACTAGGACCTTTGAAAAAATCTAAAATTTCCTTGCAAGAGAAAGGGGTTTAGTAAGCCAATAGTCAAGCCTATTTTCAATCTTGACATGCACAACATTCCACAAATCAACTAGAAAAGCTTGAAAGGAAAAGGGAATTCCTAAAAAGTGAAAGATCTCCCCCTAAGTGACCCATCTCCATTTGAATTGGTCAAGCCATGGCAGAGTCGAAAGAAAATATTACCTATAACAGAGTGTTTTGTACCATTGAATTGTTGGAAATATAAGAGGAGTAACTGAGAGGGGAGGGGTGAATCAGTTACTACTAAAATAAATCCTAGATCACTTGGATGTCAATACAAAAATACAATCTAAAAATTGATTACTGTTGATACTTGGTAAACACACATAAAATGCTATAACTCGGTAAGTACTGATTATACTTGGTAAATGCTTAACATGAAAACTTTAGATGTTATCTATTATTACCATTACTTTAACTTAGTTGCAAACACATAAAAGAAAATAGCATGAACACATTTGACACTAGGATTTAATGTGGAAATCCAATTTGGGAAAAACCACCAATTGCAACTAGTTATTGTTTTCACTCTTATGAAGTGAGCCCTATTAGGAGCCAACCCTACTAAAGGTTAACAAACACACTATTAAGTGTTAGCCTATTAAAGGATTTAATCACCCTATTAGGAGTGGCCTTGTTAGAGGTCTTGAGATAATTCAATAGAATTGCCACCTTGTTAGAGGATTGACAAATAGTTGTTAAGCCAACTCTGTTAGGAGATTTAGATCATTGCTAAAATGGTTAGAGAGTAAAAATGAGATGACCTAATTTGAATGCAACTAAATTGCTGATCACAGATCTTTTTTTTGGCTTGTACTTGATCCTTCCTAATCAAATATAGTTTCTCTGCTCTATAAGGATATTCTACTTATCCTTCAAATTCACTTCCTCTCTTCATCATTAAATATTTAATACATTCATCACATATTTATACTTGGACACTCTTAACTTGACCTTATATTTATATCTTTCATATTGTTAAGTCAGCTCAAATACAACTTAGAATAATTAATATTCATCACCTCAATTAGCTAGCACTAGTTTCAACCAAATTTCCTTCATTAACTAAGTGAGATTGGTTAACACTCATCTTTGGACACTTTACTTTGATGCTCAAGCGACCTTGATAGAGACTTCTTTCTAAACTAGGAAACCATAGGAACACTCGATAGACATAGAAAACTGTCTTCATTGCTCAAATGACCTTGGCATATACTGATTGACAATGATATGACATTTGTGTAACACCAAAGACAACAAAAAATTAATCAATTGTATCCAAAAATATCCCACTTTGGCATTGATGGAAAGACAACATGTCATAACACAATGAAATTTTGGATTTAATTTTGAGAACTTCCTCTTTTAGTATGAGCTCTTCCTTTCACTGGATTCTTCCTCTATCTACAGCAAATTCTGCCAAGTTCATTTACAGAACTTTCTCCCTCTTACAACAAACTTCTCCTTCTTTGGAATGACAAAAATTTCTATGAGATATGACAATAAACTTCTTCCTCTTTGACAACACATGCCAAAGACAATAACTCTATTAATAATAATGTACTTTAAGTATTGATTCATTTACAGTATGCACTTGTCAATTCTACACCAACTAATTGATCTTCAACTTAGCTCTTGTTGATGCTTAACTAAGCTTTATTTAGTGAGATTCAAATAGGAAAATGAACCCTATCTTACCTCTTAGATAGAGAAATGCATCCTTAGGTAATGGATTGGTAAATATGTCTGCAATCTATTCCTTTGTATTCATATATTCCAATTTGACTTCTTTATCCTACACCAACTCTCTTAAGAAGTGATATTTTATAGCAATGTGCTTTGTTTTAGTATGCATCACTAGATTCTTTGATATGTTGATTGGACTAGTGTAATCATAGTATATGACTACTAGATCCTTGATCTCTATCTTCATTCCTTCCAACAATTGTTTGAACCAAACAATGTTAGAACAATTAATTGTCGTTGCCACATATTTTGCCTCTACTGTGGATTGAGAGATGAAATTTTATTTCTTGCTTGTCCAAGACACTAGTCTTTTACCAAGATAGAATGCTCCACCACTAGTTCTTTTTCTGTCATCAAGACTTCCTACCCAATCAACATCCGTAAATACCTTCAAGTCCAAATTGCCTCCAAGTTGTTGGAAATATTCAAGACTAGCTAGGTTACTAAGAGGGGAGGGGTGAATCAGTAACCTCAAATTTTTTAACAATTTCAACACTTAATAGCATAATCCAATTACCATTCATAGATCTAATCTACTGCATGCATGAGAAACTAAAACCATAAAACACTTTGAACACAATATTTGGTAACCCAAAAACCTTCCAAATAGAAAGTAAAACTGGGGTGGGTATGATATTCAAAAAACTTCAATACTGTAGCATAAAGTTGGCTTGTTAAGGCTTACAATGATCACTTTTGATGATCAGCCCTGTTAGGTGCAATTAGGACTATTAGGTTCACCTTGTTAGAGGTTTTACAAACATACAATAAAGTATGCACTTGGTAAAGAGATTTAAAGAAAGACTGTTAAGTCTACCCTGTTAAAGGATTTGAAGCTGATTCACCTATTAGGATGAAACAATAGGTCTCTTACTTACAATTAAATTGCTGATTGAGAGCTTTGAAATACTGATCACCTTTGTGTGATAGATGTAACTTGACTGCTACTAATTTGACCTTGCAATACACTTTAATCTACTACTGATTCATATTCACATGCTTTTCATTTAATTCACATTTAATCTTCTCAAAATCACTCCTCTTGGGTATGATACAATACATTACATATATACCCATCCATTTCACATAATTACAAGGTCAACCAATACACAAATTAACACCAATATTAGAGAGTTGGCCCAAATGTAGAAACTCAGGTTCTAAAAACTGACTTGGTGAATTTCTAATACATGAGATCCATTGTCATTACTCGGCATCATCATGCACTCGGTAGAAGTAGAGGCTTGGTCCATACTAATCACTTCAATGTAGTTTCAAACTCAATGTACATTGGTGACTTGGTAGATACAATATAACTCGATGAAAATTACATTCCATGTTTACCATGCCTGCACTTGATAAACACTAATCATCTCATCACTCGGTTAACACTGGCTTCACTTCACAAGAACTAATGAGTTGGTAGACACTATGAAGCTTGGTAACTACTGAACTACTCGGTAATAACTGTTGGACTTCACACTGCTTGAATCCACTTGGTAACCACTAGAATGCTCAGTTTGAATTGTAGAAGCTTGGTAACCATTGAATTACATGGAAAAAATCAGAGACTGATTAAAGAGATCAATAACCATATAGATTCTAAATAAGTGTTGCCACTAATAAAAAACTTGACTTAATGTCCACAATCTCCCCCTTTGGCATTAGTGACAAAAACACTTATCATCCAAAACTTATATATAGTGTAGTGTGATACTGGCTTGATATGGCATGAGGATTTTTTGATTTTTCAAAATTTGTCTTTGTAACTCTATAAAATATACAATTTTGCATATATCTCCCCCATACAATATACATATTGTTTCATACTAAGTGTATCTCATAGTATGGAATCTTTCTCTCATGATATATACAAATATCTGTTCTCCTTGAATATATACATGTCTCTCTCCCCCTTTTTAACAATAATGCCAAATATTTATACACAATCTATTTATATAGAGACACCAACATGTGGAGAAATTTAGAATGTACCTTAAGAATAAGAGTTAGGTTCTTGTCCTAGTTTTCTTGCAAAATTTGACAGGTTTGAAGAGCAACTTAGACTTCTGCAGAGAGTTCAATCATATGATCTACAATTGAAAAAATATTGTCATGGATCAATGTTTTGGAATAAGAAATGTGCTTCTACATTGTATCCTCAATAGGAAGGATCATGTTCTGGATGTCTACGAGTGTAGACCAAATCCTTGCTTCCTCTCTCAATAATTCTACCTGCATATTTGATAAAAATTTGATCTTCATATGGTGTGCAAAGCTTGAATTGGGGTCAAGTTGCAACTTTTTTCCACTAGACTTTAGATCCTCATCAATCTTATTCAATTTTCTCTTTATTTCCTTTGTATACTCGGTAACATCACATAAGTTTGCAAAAAGAGATGTCACATTTGTGTAAGAAGTTTCAAGATTTGACAAAATTGAAGAAAGTTCTACCTGCTGAATGGCTATTTGCTGAACAATGTGCTCAAGCACTTTATTATCAAACTTCTTCTTTGCTTTCTCCATTAGCTTATCTTGACCATTGGAATATTCATTGAATTTGTTAACTACCTCTTCTAATTGCAACAAAATATGTTGAGAATAATCAACATCGACACCTATAGCCTCTGTCAAAATATTCTTAGCAGTTTCAATGATCCTGAATTCTCTGTCTCTCTCTTCTCTTAATTATTTTTGCTTGGCTTTTGTTCAAGAAACTAACTGAATAATCTCATTTGTTCTATAGTGGAATTGTCAAAATCCAATTTGGGAATTTCAATATCCTTATCCAGATCTATATCTTCCTCTATTTCCTTTCCACTGATCAAAAATATTGGTTTAATCTTTGGTTCAACTTTTGATATTAATGCTTTAGATTTTGGAACATAAACAATAGTAGAAATGGTAGGGCTAGCAGTGAAAACTTGTAGAGTGCCTACTGATGGAATAATGATTGGAGTACTTAAAGAATCCAAAAATTTTGTATTTTCCAAACTTCCAAAAATTCAAGTATTTACAAGTGAAGTACTTACTAAAGCATGTACAATGGAAGTAGCCAAAATTGAAGAATCCAAAATTGTACTTACTACTAAAGAAGTCAAAATTGTGGAGCACTCTATATCCATTGCTGAGATTGACTCAGTGATTGAAGGATTTTACAGCTTAGTGGATGAAGTGGTAGACATTTCTATGTGATGTGCAAAGCTGAGAGGTAGCATAGAGTGATTGAACATTTGATGTATCAATGGTTGTCACAATCAAAGCTACTGAATATGTCTCTGCACTTGATGATGTTGCTATTTTTGCTAGAGAGTGAGGAAGGGATGCTATGACAACTGCTACTATCTTAACTGGATCACTCTATTCTTCTTCTTGCTTGGCTTCCTCTTCAACTTCATCTTCTTTTTCTTCTTCATCATCCTTCATCAATTCTTGATAATCTTCAACATCAATGGTGACAAAAAGAGTATTGTCTTCATCATTTTCTTCATCCTTGTCACTGTCATCATCATCATCTTTGATCTCAAAAGGATTTTCACTTGGGTTGTGTAGATGATAAATATTCTTCCACATAGCTATTGCATCCTTGACTACATGCTCTATGTATTTTACCAAAATTAAACAAGTATGAAATCTAATAGTCATCTTGTCCTCATTTTCCTTCATAGCATCTTTTACCTTAGCATTGGTAATGCTCGGTAACAACTTCCTCAGAGTTTGTTCATATATGTCTTTTTCTATTTGAATGACTAATTCCCATCTTGGCTTTAATCTTTCTAATAGCTCATTAAAAATTTGAGGTGCTATCTAATTAGGGGAATACTTCCATTTTCCCATCTTGGTTAGTACCAACTCCTCAATCTACATCTTCTCAGCCTCTGTTCTAGTTTCATACTTTAATGCTTTGAAATTGGTTATACCTACACCTTCTTCCATTTGTTTCAACCTTTCCTAGAAGGTGAGAGGGGGCTTACTAAACACAACTTCACTGCCACCTTTCTTCTTGGATCTTCTTGAGAATATTGTAGTGGAGGGCTTAGGTGGCTTGGTGATAATCACTTGCCTTTCTTCCTTGTAGGCTCTTCTTCCTTTTTAGATTCCTCTTCATTCTTAGATTCCTCCACATCTTCACCTTTTCCCTTGGTAAGTATAAGAGGGGTACTTGCTGCTTTCAATTTTGCTATCCTCCTCTTTCCTTTGTTCACTGCCTGTGGAAGCTTGATTTCAAGTTCTATTCTTGCTTTAGCTTCATCATAGGTTCCAAAGATAGGTGCCTTTGGATCTATAAGCTCATTAAGCAAGGCATCAATTATTTCTTTTGCCTCATCAATGTTAACCTCATATGGAAGAGCTTTTACCCACACTATTCTAGGCCTTGCTACCTGAATGTATACTCTGTCACTATCAACCATAAAAAAAACATCATCCTTATAGTCTTCAACCAACTTATGTGGTATCCCAAACCTGTTATTCATCTTTTATTTGAAGGATTCAAAATAATTGTCCATGATGCTATCAAAATTTTCACCCATTTCAGCTATAAACTCATTGATTTGATATAAGACTGGTGTGTCTTTTCTCCATACAACTGTGCCTTTAGAGGGGAAAAACTTTTGAACATAGAAAAAAAATATGTCAATAGTGAACCAAACTTGCATGGGTTATTCTTTGGGGTCCTAATGCTTTCCATATTCTTATTCAGCTACTTCAACAACAAATCTTCTAGGTCATATGACAAATTCTTCTTAACAACCTTATAAGCTAAGTCAACTACTTCACACAACACACTATTGAGTCAACTTAAGCTATAAATACTATGAGCTATCACATGAATGCCAAACTTTAATTCTGAATTAGGTACAATACTAATTTTCATTCCTTTGTCATCTCACTCAGCTAGGGTTTGCTTCTGTAACTCATCCTAGCCTAGGGTTTTAGTGAATTTAGCCTTGGTGAGCATAGGGAGACTAGTAATGCAATGAATCATTTTCTTTTTTATTAAAATTGGCTGCTCTAACCACAATTGACCATTATGAACTTGGCTCAAGATATACCTAATCCATTTGATTTGAAAGTTTCATGGCAAGTGAGGTATATGGGTTAAGCCTTTCTCTTCCAAGTGTTTATGCTTAGGTTTGAGAATTCCATCCAGACAAAGTTCACTTAGGGCACTATCCATTTCTAGGGTTCCCATCTCTTGAATTGCACATTTGAAATGAGTTCAAATTTCATTGAGAAGAAGTACCTTAGGTGGTATCTATGACTGAGCTCTATTTGAGTCAAGGGATTCGGCGATCACCGGCACCCATTTGAAATCAGGGGCTTTCCATTCAACACCTCACACAAACATTTTAGATCCTTTCTTCACCTTGATACTACTATTGGATGCCGTGATCACTTAGTAAATTGAGAAAAGTCTTCAAAAACTTTGCTACAAATTTTGCTCAAGATCACTAGGATGCTCAAATTTCTCTGTTTGCAATATACTGAATTCATGGTGAAAATGAAGTCAATTTCCTACCTTTTGATAAAAACTTCCCATTAATGCTTGGTATGATGAGAGCCATAATGACATAGTGTGTGACAACCTATCATCCACTATCTATATAGATCGTACGATAGAATCTTGTAACTTGACAACCAAACATAACCTTGTTACTCCCGACTTCACTTGATAGAGTCCATGACCCAACCTTACTCGATGATTATTGATACTAAACATTTGTGATTCCCTTTTATCTAGAATACTAATTTGGATCTTTTCTTTCTTTCCAATTTTGGAACTATTTTAGATGTGATCATGATAATGTAGTTCCAGTTCTTCCTTAAGAACTTAATTGGAAATGGTGGAATCACCCACTTCTTGAGTGACATGACTATCATCACTTGAACTAGCCTGCTTGGTAGATTTAGGAATCCACTATTGTCTCATCTTATTCTTGATGTTATCAAATTTTTCATTTTTTTCATCTTCAACTCTACCTGTATTCATGTAATTCTTAGCTATATGACCAAGTTCAGTACATGTGTAACATCTTATGGTGGTATCTTTTCTTCTCAAGTGATGTCTAGTACAATTCATACCAATGTGTCCATATTCTCCACAGTAATGACATCTACACCAAGTGTTGTAGTCCCAACCAAATATTACCTTTACAAATTGTTCAGCTAGATTGAATGTCTTAGATCTGCATTTAGATGCCTTGTGACCTTGTTTCTTGCATTTGTGACACTTGCCCTCAAACTTTGGTTTCTCCTTGCATTCATTAGCCTTATGACCGTGTTGACTACAATTATAGCATTTTCCATTGAATTTTGCCTTTCCATTGCTCCAACACTTATTTTATGTATGACCTATCTTACCATAGTAATTGCAAGTAGGTCTTTGATTCCTTTGAGTACCTTGATTGGAGGATTCACCTTTTTTCATGTGTTCAAGTCCTACTTTACCCTTTTGCTTATAAAGATTCTACTCATTTTGCTAATTCAATTGATCCATGTCTGCTTGGGATTTCATTATTCTTTCATTGAGTTGCTTTTCAAAGTTTAGATCAACTTTGATCCTTTCATTGATTTGCTTTTTAGTGTTTAAATCATTCCTTAACCTTTCATTTTCAAATCTTAGAATCATGATTTCTTCATTTGCATTGGAGAGCTGATTGATAAGACTTTCTTGCTGAAGGGATTGATTTTGAATTTCATTGTTCCTTATCTCCAAGTTTTCTTTTTCCTTAATTCTTTGTTCTGAGATTTCACACAATCTTATTGACTGAATTTCTTGTTCTCTTTTCAATTTTCTTACCTCTTCTTGTAGAGATCCATTCTTTTCTAGGAGTTCTTTGACTGCATCATTTGCTTCATCTAAACTGTTTGAGGGGGAAAAGTCTTCAATCTTCTCTTCAACATACTGGTGGTCATTCATCTAATTTGTAAGTTCCTTCCTTCTTTTTAGGGATTGAGAAAGATGCTCTTTTTCTTTCTTGAGTTAAGCTATGGCCATCTCCAGATCTAACTTTTCATTATCAATAGCTTTGTCAAGTTTGAATATCTCCATTGTCCTTGATCTTTGCTCAAGTTGTCAAACTTTATCCTGAGAACCACAAAGCTCTAATACCAATTGTTGGAAACATTCAAGACTAGCTAGGTTACTGAGAGGGGAGGGGTGAATCAGTAATCTCAAAACTTTTAACAATTTCAAAACTTAATAGCATAATCCAATTACCATTCATAGATCTAATCTACTGCATGCATGAGAAACTAAAACCATACAAAAATTTGAACACAATATTTGTTGACCCAAAAACCTTCCAAATAGAAATTAAAATTGGGGTGGGGATGATACACACAAAACTTCAATACTGCAGCATAAAGTTGGCCTATTAAGGCTTGCAATGATCACTTCTGATGATTTTCCCTGATAGGAGCAATTAGGATTGCTAGGTCCACCTTGTTAGAGGTTTTACAAACATACAATGAAGTATGCACTCAGTAAAGTGATTTAAAGAAAGATTGTTAAGTCTACCCTGTTAAAGGATTTGAAGTTGATTCACCTATTAGGATGAAATAGTAGGTCTCTTACTTACAACTAAATTGCTGATTGAGATCTTTGAAATACTTATCACCTTTGTGTGATAGATGTAACTTGACTACTCCTAATTTGACCTTGCAATACACTTTAATCTACTATTGATTTAGATTCACATGCTTTTCATTTTATTCACATTCACTCTTCTCAAAATCACTCCTCTTGGGTATGATACAATAAATTACATATATACCCATCCATTTCACATAATTAGAAGGTTGGAAAATACACAAGTTAACACCAATATTACAAAGTCAGCCCAAATGTAGAAACTTAGGTTCTAAAAATTGACTTGGTGAATTTTTGATACACAACGTTCACTTTCATTACTCGACATTGTCATGCACTCGGTAGAAGTAGAGGCTTGGTCCATTCTAATCACTTCAATGTAGTTTCAAACTTGGTGTACGTTGGTGACTTGATATATACAGTGTAACTCGATGAAAACTACATTTCCTCGTTTACCATACCTATACTCGATAAACACTAATTATCTCATCACTCGGTTAACACTGGCTTTGCTTCACAAGAACTAATGACTTAGTAGACACTATGAAGCTCGATAACCATTGAACTACTTAGTAAGAATTACTAGACTTTACACTTCCTGAATCCACTTGGTAAACACTAGAATGCTTGGTTTGAACTATAGAAGCTTAGTAACCATTGAATTACATGGAAAACACTGGAGACTAATCAAAGAGCTTCGTAACCATATAGAATCTGAATAATTGTTGTCACTAATAGAAAAATTGACTTAATTCCAACACAAGTTTGTACCATAGGCCATAGTTTTCAATACCTTTTAGATATCTCATGATTCTCTTGATGGTCATCATGTGATTTTCTTTAGGATTTGTTGAGAATCTTTCCACTATTCCAATTGCTAGAGCAATGTTAGGCATTGTATGTACTACATACTAAAATTTTCCAATCATTGATTTGTATGTGGTCTAATCAACTTCTTTGGAATCATCATTCTTGGAAAGCTTATGTTTAATAGAAATAGGAGTTCCAACTAGTCTTGAATCTTCCATTCCAAACTTCTTCAGTATCTCCTTGATATACTTAGATTGAATGATGTAGATACTATTTTTGTTTTGGTGTATCTACAATTCAGCAAAGAATTTTATCTCACCAAACATGGACATCTCAAATTCTTTACTCAATTCTTCTGAAAATACTTTGCACAAATCATCATTTCTTGTAAATAGAGTATCATCAACAAATATTTCTACCAACACAATCTTCTTGTTTGTTCCTTCTTTGATATATAGACTATTTTTATCATTTTTTCTTTGAAAGCCAATCTATACCAAGTAATTATGAAGTCTTTCACATGAAGCTCTAGGAGCTTGCTTGAGACCATATAATGCTTTGCGTAACTTACAGACAATGTTTCTTTTGCTAGGATCTACAAAACCTTCTAGTTGTTCAATGTAGACTTCCTCATCAAGAATTCCATTCAAGAATGCAAATTTAACATCCATTTGAAACACTTTAAATCCTTTGTTTGCTACATATACTAGTAAAGTTCTAACACCTTTTAGTCTTGCTACAAGAGAAAAAGTCTCACCATAATCAATACCTTCTTCTTGAGAATACCCTTTGCATACTAGTCTTTCCTTATTTCTTGAAACTTTTCCATATTCATTCAACTTATTTCTCAATACCCATTTTGTACCACAGGAGTATCCCAGAAATATGCCTTCATCACCTTTTACATCAAAATTTCCTTTTCTAGATTCTTTCAAGATATAACATTTGCTACCAAATACTTTCAAGTAACTTACATTAGGTTTGTAGCCATACCATAGTTGATAAAGAGTTTTTTTTGAGTCTCTCTCTAATTGTACTCTGTTCAAGGTGTGAATTGTAGTGCTGATAGCATACTTCCAGTATTTATGACAACATTCTTTTTAATCATCAAGGTTCCAGCACAATCTATGATAGATCTGTTTCTTCTTTTAGCTATACCATTCTGCTATGGTGTACCAGAGGCTAATACTTGTATTTTAATGTGAAAATTATTGAATTCATTGGAGATGAATTCACCACCTCTATCTGATCTTAAACATTTCAACCTCTTTCTAGTTTCCTTTTCTACTCTGTTTAGATACCACTTGAACTTTTGAAAGGCTTCTACTTTCTCTTTTAGATACACTAAAGTCATCATTCTAGAATAGTCATCAACAAAAAGAATGAAAAACTTTTCTCCACTATAACTCTCTATTCCAATAAGTCCACATAAGTCTGTATGAACAATTTCTAAGACTTCTTTTGACTGATAGTTTTTGCTTTTGAAACTAGTCTTTCCCATTTTACCAATTTGGCGATTCTTGCAGAAACCCATATTAGGCTTCTTCAAACTAAGAATACCTCTTACTCTTCTATGTTTTCTTATCTTAACCAGATTATCGAAGTTTACATGACATAGCCTTTTGTGCCATAACTAGCTTTCTTCTACTTGAGAAATAAAACATGAACAATCATTGAGATCAATATAAAATAGATTACCTTTTGTTTGCTTGCTAGATCCAATTGGATTTCCTTTTCCATCTAGTAGTTTGGCTTGTCCATTCATGAATTCTACCTTGAATCCAATTTTATTCAATTGTGTCAGACTTGATAGATTATACTTTAGTCCTTCGACCTAATAAGCATTGTCACATACAAGTTCTTTAGTCACTGAAATACATCCTTTTCTATTTATGTTACAAGGTTCATTATTTCCAAATCTCACACTACCTCCATCATAATATTCCATGTGCTCAATTTTTTTTTGTCTCTAGTCATATGATTTGAACATCCACTATCAATAATCCATATATCATTTTTTTTAACATGAGAGATAAGTGTTATCTTATCTCCTTTGTCATCAGATTCATCTTTTACAACAATATATACCATTTCATTTTCACTGTTATTAGAATCTTTAGCTATAAAACAAGATTTCTTACCTTTGTCCTTATAGTTCTTATAGTTCTTGGAATCCTTCTTGCCTTTGTGCTTATTGATTTTTTTCATCTTTGATTTCTTTATTTGGACACCTTGCAGCAATGTGACTAACTTCTTCACAAGAAAAGAAGATTAGAGGAACTTTACCTTTATACTTTCCTCTGCCTTTGGAATAATTCCTTGCAAGTAGGGCTTCAACAACTTCAAGATCACTGTTTGAACTTTCTTCTAATTCTTCTTCTTCACTTCCTGATTGACTAGACTTTGATTTCTTACCCTTTGAGTGAGAGTTTAGCCTTAAAAGAAGACTCAATAACTTTTGAACTAGGAACATAGTTATCAAAGTTATCTAACTCAAAAGTTTTCAATCTTCCAACTAAAGTATCCAAAGATATTTTATTATTTGGATCACATCTCATTTCTTGAATAGTAGACACTCTAATTGCATAAAGAGGAAGAAGAGTCCTAAGTACCTTGCTTACAACTAGTTTCTCTTCAATGTCTCCTCCAGATGCTTTGATTGCACTTACACTTGCTTTGATTCTTTCCACATATTTTTCAATGTTATCATCTTCTCTCATTTTTATCTGATCAAATGACCTCTAAGGCTTTTAGCCTTAGCTCTTCTTACATTTTCATCTCCTCCATATATGTCTTTTAGTTTGATCTACATCTCATGAGCTATCTTGCAGTCTTTGACTTCATTAAATTTAGTATAACTAAGAGAAGATGCAATATAAATCATCATGATATTGTAATACCCCAAAATTGGCTCATTTCCATGATACCAATTCTAGTCTATCTAAATCAATTCTAAAGTCCTATTTCACTAGGAAAATTCTTATTCAGAGTTTCACTACTTGACTTAATTGTCAGATGCTTAAAACCCTAATCTGCATTAATCATACTCATTGTTTAATCCCTATAGTACACACTCATATTAACCACATTAAACCTATTCGATTTCAATTTAATTTAATCTAAAGTATTCATACTTTATTAAATTAAATTATCTCCTAAGGCTAATGTACTACGGAATTAAATTTATTTAATTTAATAAATATGCCTATTTTAATTAATTAAATGAAATTATTTAATTAAATAGAAAAGCTATTTCTAATTAATTAAGAAAATTTATTTAATTAAATAGGAAGCCATTCCTAATTAATTAAATAAAGTTATTTAATTAAATAAGAAAAGTGTCTCTAATTAATTAAATAAAATTATTTAATTAAATAGAAAAGGTATTTATGAGAGCATATCTCATTTTATTAAATTAAATATTCTTTCTAATTCTTCTCTTTAATTCAAAAATGGAAATTCCCAGTTCACTGCTGATGAAATTAGAAGTGACCCAGATCACTTGCTTTTACACTAAAGTCTATCTGAGCTGACTGACTCTTACACTAAGATCTGAGTTAGTTAACTCCCTTTAATTTGGGAATCTTCCACCTTAACTGAACCTCATCCTCAATTCTGACTGTTGATTGAAATTGATCTCAACTATTGATGGATTCTAGGAAAATCTATTTAAGAGATCCTCATTTCTTCATTTTGAGAGGATGAATTGAATTGCTATCGAAGTGCTGTTGAAATTCATACTCACTTTTCTCATATTTTGTATATATTTGCATCCTTAGTTTAATTTAATTTAGTATAATATGCATATGGTTAATCTATTTTTCTTCACTTATTCTTAGATTAAATGCATATCTCATCATAGATTACTTTACATACTCATATAGACTAATTGCATTCTCAAATCCTTCGTTCTTAGAGGGTCTGGTTGCCTACACCTCAATTCTTAGGATATTAATAGGCCAAATCCCTTTAGATAGAAGGCAACAGGTCAACTTGCAAGGCAAATCTTGGGCAAACAATCTTATGTTCATTCCAAGATGAATCTGCATATAAGGACCATGTTGAAGTGTGTGTGTTAACAGAGGCCACATATTCACACATACATTTTTGGCGCCCACCGTGGGGCCGAAAAAATTAATTTCTCTGACCTTACTATACATTTTTAAAATCATTTTCGTGTTCTCTATATGTATGATTTTGTACAGGTTCTAAATCTTTGCACGAGACTGTTTATTTTTGCGCGAGGATTCTGAATCTTCGTACAAAGATTCTCTACATGTCACACGAGAAAGTGCCCAAGTGCACGAAACTTCACGTTGCACCTATTTTCTTCATGTAGGCCATAAAAGAATTTTGTGTAGGCCTACAAATAATTTCACATGGCTCTGTCAAAGATCTCGTGCGAGATGTTGTATCAGCAACTTTAATTTTTGAGCATTTTTCGATCTTCAAATTATCTAATTTTACTAACATGCTTGTCTTAATCTGTTCTCTAGTTTTTGCTACAGCCTAACTATTGTTTGCAAGATGTTTGCTGAAGATTTCTTCTAAAACCCACTTAAACATGGATTAACAATTTTCTTGCAGGATGATTGTTGAAGATACACTTGTCAAAGATCAAATTTAAAACCCACAAAAAAATTTGTGTCTTATTTTCTTGCTTTCAAAATTAGATTAAATAGGGCTTGTGAACTTCTTAGGGTGCAAGATGGAAGAATAAGGGAATATGCTCTTCACGTCTTGGAGGTCATGACCAAGGGTGAATCAGAAACCTAGACGCTTCCGAAAGATGACATTCTGATGGAGGCAAGCAACTTAGTGGTTCTCCCAAATGAAGCCTTTAATGAAGGGATTATGATTTCCTTTTAAGGAATCAAAGTCTTGGAATAGGCCAAGGTGGGATTGATTAAGATAAGTCAGCAATTAACTTGTTTTGTGTATTTGGGCAAGAAAGTAAGGTAGAGGAGTATGCTCTTTCCCTTTGAGGGAAATCAGAAACTTTGACCCTTATGATCAAACCAACAGTCTAAGTCAATCCTTTAGAGGGCTTGCTAGAGAGATCCAACCTCTAGGAATGACCCAAGTGAGCACACTCCTTTTGTCAAAGATTCTAACTCACTATAATCAAGATGCTTTGTAGAGAAAAAGACTCCAAAGCCAGATTAATTTCTTCCCCTTAATTCTTGATATCACATATCAATGGGAAGCTTTGTTTGTGCACTGGTCGATGCCAGCCCGTAGCTTGCTAAGAAAGTAGTATGTACTTTCAGATGCTGGTGTGGGTTGCTAGCCTCAACTCTGCTTGCAGAGCCACCAAGAATTAATACAAATAGAAGCCAAGTAAAAAACTTTAGTTAGAAGCCACCCGGTTCACCTCCGAAAGGAGGCATAATCTTTGTGCAAGGAGGAGGAAGAATATCTTCTATAGAACTCACCATAAACATGCTACTGGATGTTTGAATGTGGTATATGTGCTCATCTCCTACCATAAGGGCACTTGTTCAATGTATACTATTGAGTCCTTTGAATATACCAAAAACATGGTTACCCTTTAGGGGGTGACATGATTGTGTGAGGTACACACATGTGCATAAGATGTGGGACAAAGGTTTTTCCTTCTCTACCAATTTTGTTTCTAGGGATAAAGTGTATTTTTTATCTAGTCCTAAACATGTCCAAACTTGCTCAAACAAATTGAAAGTCAAGACTTCCCTATCCCTTTGAGTTGCTTTGCCCTCAGTTGGATTGTATTCAACTACTGCTTGCTTCCTGTGTCTTGTTGAAAACACTTGCCTTTTTCAAAACCAAATGTTGTTTAAACACTTGAAAATCAACCTTGCTATCTATCTAAAATTTTCCAAATGAATCAACAATCTATTCAAACAATTTGAAAATCTCTTCAAAATCCAACGCTGTTGTTAATCTGGTCTTGATTTTCTTAGACTTGTACTTTTTTGTGTGAGAATTCATCTTTTCACGCGAGCCCGTTTAGTCTTCACACGAGATCTTGCGTACACCTGTGCAAAATTAAACCACTATAATGAGTCTTTGCATGACCTATAAAACTTTCTTATGTGAAATTAAACCATTTTCATGAGTCTTCGCGCGACCTAGTAAACTTCTTCGCGTGGCTTGCAGAGAATCTTTGCGCAAAATCCTACTCTAAAACTATCAAATCGGTTAGTTTATTTAATATGCAATCTTAGTCTAGTCAATTTCCTGTACTAAGTTGTCCTTTTCTATTTGAAAATAGTCTTGAAATAGCAGAACTTTTCTTAGCTGAATACTTGTGTCTCGTACTTTGATTGGTCTCGTCTCTTGAGTTATCTTTTGTCTTCATCTCTTAAATGCTTGTGATTCTCTGTGTTACAATAGTCATAACCTTTGGCTTTTCTAGCCTTCAAATCAGACTACTCATGCCTTAGTATACAACATTCTTGTCCTACCCTATTGAGACTTAGTCTCAGTGCAATACTTGTCTAGGTTTCTACTCTTTGCCCTCGTCTATGATTGTAGCAACAAGGAGTGGAAACATGTTTTATCCCCATAACCTTCGACATGGTCGTGCTAGGGGTCATAATCACAGTAGAGGTTGCTTACCTTTAATTACACAATCTGTATCTAGATTGGCTAGTGAGACATCTTCACAATCTCCCTCACCTGCCAGGTCACCTTGAATTCGACAAACATTTTCCATAAAATTGCAACAAATTAAGAATCCTTTGTATCAAGAGGACATTGAGATAGGTAGAGGTCCTACATCACCAAACACAATGTTTGATTCCTTTTTTAGAGGACCTTTTGAAACACAACACACTGAAACTAAACACATTCCTAAAAATTATGAACCTGAACATGGTAGTCATAGTAGACATCAAGAACTACCTAGGAATGACAAAGAGAAAGAGAAAGACTATGACACCAATGAGGAACAGGAAGAGGTGGAAATACTCCCTGAACACATAGCAAAATGTCAAAGAGACAAAAACTTTCAAAAAGTAATGGGAATCCTACTCAATGAAGAAAAAGAAAAGTACTTTCTCAAACTTTCTCAAGAGGGAGCTAAGCTACCCTCTCATTTCAATGTGGAAACCATTATCATGCCTGAAGAAGAAACAAAGACTTCTAAACTCCAAAAAAAATTGAAAATTATGCAAGATCAACTGGCTCAGATGATGCATGAGAAGGAGAAACCCATAAAGACATACACATTGGACACTCTTTGTTCATTTTCATTTGACAAAAGCATAAACATTCCGCCTTTCCCATGAGGCGTAGAGCTACCCAAGTATGACAAGTAATTTGGTACTATAGATCCCCAAGATCAGTTATGGGAATTTGGTGCTTTGTCTATGGAGTTTATACACAACCAAACATACCTCATGCATTTATTCCCTAGAAGCCTAGGTGGTTAGGCTTTGGAGTGGTTCTCACATTTACCTCCTGGTATCAAGACGCTTGACAAAATTGTGAATCTATTTGTTTAGCAGTATTCTCATAACATACAACACCCTATCAACATTCAAGATTTATGAAACCTTAAATAGAAAGTTGGAGAACCTTTTCTCACATTCCTCCAATGGTGGAGACAACTGCACACTAAGTATTCCCACAAAATTCTAGAAACAGAAAAGCTTGATATTTTCACTGATAACCTCCTAACTAATTTTGGAAATAAAGTCCAACTTCAAGGTCTACATACCTTTGAAGATATGATCACATAGGTTATCCGTATCGAAGAATTTATGGTCAAGAAAGATGAACTTACTCTTTAGAGGGACATAAAACAAGGTTCCACTTCCAACAGGGATAAAACCAAACATGTCAACAAGAACCAAGAAATTGTACATGATGGAGTCATTGACAATGTCACACCCAAACCTACCAAAGTGGCATTTAATCTCACAGATGGCCTCAAAGTGGCCAAAAATGCTGAGAAGCCTCCCCCTGACAACAAAACATCTGGGAACAAACCAAGAAATCCCTGGGCCACATGCCGTAAGCGAGAGTATACACCCTTGGGAGAACCTTTGGACATAGTTTACAAAACATTGCTACAACATAAGCTTATTTCACCAATGGATAATCCTCATCCCTATGATCCGCAACCACATCCACCATGGTGGAATGAAACCTCATTCTGTGAGTACCACCAAAATAAGGGACACAAAACTAGCAACTGCATAAACTTGCACCATAAAGTCTAGGACATGATTGATGATGGTGATCTCGTGGTAGATGGACATAACAAAAACTTGGATCACAAGGTGTTCAAAGAACCTTTCCCAGCTTATGAAAAAGGAGAGACTTTGAAACCACAACCCTACAACAAGGTCAACTATACATATTCCAATGATGACAATTTCATTCACATGGTTGAACCTATGGATTTTGAATACTATGATGTTATTACCATTAAGGGAAAACAAGATGATTACAAACCCAAGATACCATTTGTCTTAAGGAGCCCTACTCTCAAATCAATGGATAATACACCCTCGCAACACTGTGCTAATGTTGTCATGCATTCTCGTGCCAAGTTGGTGCTCAAAGGCCCTATGCCTCCTACTTCAGATCTTGAACAACACAAAAACAAAGCCCTTTTTGGTCCATCTGGCAAAGGTGTAAAACCCACAACAAACTTGATAGCAAATAGTTATAGTGTTCTTGATCAATTGAAATGAACTAATGCCCAGATTTCCATCTTTGAGCTACTTAAAATCTTGCCTACTCATAGGCAGATTCTAGACAAAGCCCTTGCTGAGGAAAATGTTCTTCAAGGTCTTGATCTTGAGCGATTTCAATCCATGGTAGGTCACCTAACCTCACCTTATCTCATGAATTTCTCCAAGGAGGATGATAACTCACTGAGTCAACCACACAATCAACCCTTACATATCAAGGTTATGATCCATCAGACACATGTTCATCGAGTTCTCATCAGTAACAGTGCTGGCCTAAATATTGTCTCTGCTACTCTCCTTAGACAATTGAATTATTCTAAGGACTTTATTGATCCTCAATGTAAGATCACTATCAAAGAATATGATAAAGTGGAAAGGAAGTCTCCAGGTCTTGTGGTTTTGCCCATTTGCATCGGTCCTATAGAAAGAGATGTTACCTATCAGGTGCTTGACATTCCCTTGCCTTACAACATCTTATTAGGATGACCATAGATACATGAGATGAACACTATGCCATCCATATTACACCAATGCATCAAGTTCCCATTTCATGGTTCTGAAGTTACTATTCCTACCACTACTAGCTATACCTGCAATATGCTCAAGGCTGCTGAAACTTTCGTCCTTGCTAACCACGAGTCCATTGATTATCATGACAATAAGCTGAAACAAATTGGCAAGTCATTCAAATTGAAAGAAACTGGTATGGGAGAGTATCACATTGAACCATTGCTCTCATTAACATCTCTCCTAGAGTCTCCTCGACAATATGGGAGACCCTCAAAGGCAAAAAAGCCATTTGTGCTGATGCCCTAGACCAAGTACAATAACACTTTTGTCAAGGCTACAATTCCCTTAGAAGATGAAAGTGAAAATAGAGCTATTTTTGCATGGCTTTATAGAGAAGAGGCTCCAGTGGATCTAACAGAACAAGCTCAAGAAATAACTCCTAAGAAATATGGGCCTGGTCTTAGGCTTATGAAGCATTTTGGTTACAAGGGAACTGACCCTATTGGGTGCAATAACAATGGCCTAATTGATCCTATCAAAGCAAGAGCTCGAAGCAACTATGATACAAATGGCCTAGGGTTTAAGAAGGGTCCTTTTCATTTGGGACCAAATAAATTCATACCAACACCTGAGAGTTCATCTAAAAATGAGTCACAAGCTGAGTCAGATACTCAAGAGGAAGAATTTGATAATGAGGATTCATATCCTCATCCTATCCCTTATGATCTTGCTAAATTCTTTGCTAAGCCAAATGAATTTGTGCCATGTGTTAGCACTGTGGATGATACTAGTGACTCTTCTAAGGACAATACTGACCAACTCAAATATCATTCGGAAAAGGGAGAATCTAGTCAATCATGCCATGTTGAGTATTTGTGTAAGAACCCAAAGGATGAAGGTGACTATGTCCCTATCATTGTTGGGGAGTTCTATAATCTCTCACCATGTAGCACTGATTCTAAGGAATATGAGTTTGACTCTCTTTTAGAAGTGACTATTGATAAAGACATTGACCAAGTGCATGTCTATGAAAACCAAATCGAAGTGGGTGAAACATCTAGGGTTAGGTCACATTTGTTAGATCCAACTAGTGTCCTAGAGTCCTCAATTACTAACATTCATACTTCAAGGCATTTGAACACACCTATGGATGAGGTCACTGTAGGTTTCAAATTGCTGGTCCAAGAATTTAATGACTATACTATGAATACAATTAAACCAGCCACTACTCTCTCACTCACACATCTCAAGCCTATAGACTGGAACCCCAATGCATCTAGTGAAGTCTCCACATTCTAGAATGACTATGCTCTCACTTGTTACCTAACCACTATCAAACCTGTAATGTCTTCCACCAATGATAAAAGTATGAACATGACTAAAGTTGACATCAAATATCTCTATCTTATAATTAAAAAGAAAAATGCAAAAGGTTCGATGGTGAAAACCACATTGTGGCAGTGTCGAAACCCAAATAAGTCAAAATAAGAGACGTATCCAAGGGTGAAAACCTCTCTGAGGCACCGACGGATGAGATATTTGATGCACTTCCTAGTCACTTTTAGGAGAGATCATTAGTGTTGATAGAGTTAACACATCCAATTAACTTGGGCACAAAAGAACATCCTCATATGATACATATGGCATAGTCACTATCACCTAAAGAAAATGATGAATTCATTGCCTTTTTCAAAGAAAAGAAAATAATTTTTGCTTGGACATACTCTAACATGCCAGGATTGGATCCTGATCTTATCATGCATCACTTGTCTATAACACCAAGCATCAAACTAGTTAAATAGAAGCTTTGAAAAATGCATCCTCATGTTGCATTGCTTGTCAAAGTAGAATTGGAGGAACTTCTAAAAGCTGCTTTCATCTGTGCAATTGATTATGCTAAATGGATATCCAATATTGTTCCAGTTTCCAAACATGATAAGTCTATCAGGGTTTGTATAGACTTTCGTGATCTTAACTTGGCATGTCCTAAAGATGACTTTCTGCTCCCTAATATTGATATGATCATGGAAATAATGGCTAGCTATGAGATGTACTCACTTATGGATATTTTTTCTGGATACAAATAGATAAAAATTCAACCAGAGGACTAGGAGAAAATGGCTTTCACATGTGCATGGGGAACCTTTTGTTGGAATGTGATGCCATTTGGGTTGAAGAATGTTGGTGCTATGTATCAGTGGGTTGTTACTACAATTTTCCATGATATGATGCATAGAACCATAAAGGACTACATTGATGATACCTTGGTCAAAAGTACTAAACGCAATACTCATCTGCAATATTTGGGGCCCATCCTAGATCGTATGGAAAAATTCAGTCTTCGACTCAATCCTAAGAAATGCACATTTGGTGTCACATTAGGAAAGTTTCTAGGATACATTGTTTCTGCAAAAGGAATTGAGGTAGATCCAAAAAAGTACAAGCAATAATGGACATGCCACCACCTTGGAACATCAATCACATGAGAGGACTATAGGGAAGACTTCAATCTAGTCATAGGTTTATTTCACAATTGGTGGATAGATCACAACCCTTCACAAAGACCTTGCATAAGGGTGTGAAATTCAATTGGAGCTAGGATTGTAAGCAAAGCTTAACATAGATCAAATAATATCTTGTCAATCTGCCAATCTTGATGCCTCCCATCTATGGGAAGCATTTTCTTTTATACATCTTAGCAACTGACACATCTCTGGGAATCCTTTTGGCTTAGGAAGATGATGAAAACAAAGAAAGAGCTATTTACTACTTGAGCCAAACATTGATCTCTTATGAGAAGAACTACAACATTATTGAGAAAGCTTGCTTGATAGTTGTCTTTGCTTCTCAAAAGTTGAGACACTACATGCTTGCCCACACTACGAGGCTCATGGTTAAGATAGACCCACTAAAGTACTTGCTTAATAAGGCCACTCTCATAGGAAGATTGGCTAAATGGGTTATGATACTCAGCAAGTTTGACATCCAATATGTTGAATGCAAGGCTATCAAAAGATAGGTAATTTCAGATCAACTAGCTGATGCACCCATACAAAGTCTTCTACCAATGAACATTGATTTCCCAGATGAGTCAATTCTAACACTCACACACCACACATGGGTTATGTTCTTTGATGGGTCCTTCACACAACAAGGATTAGGTGCTGGATTACTATTCATTACACCACAAAGATACTTACTATCCAAAGTGTACAAGATTTTGTTTCCTTGTACAAAAAACATTGCTAAATACAAGGCTTTGATCAATGTCATGAAAATTATAGCTGAATGGAGAGTGGATCAGTTAGATATCTTTGGTGACTCTCAACTTGTCATCAACCAAGTTAATGATGTGTACCAAACAAAAGATGAGAAACTAATTCCTTACAAGTACATGGTTGATGACTTAAAGAAGTATTTTGCACACATCACCTTCCAGCAAGTTCCCATGTAGATAATAAAGTGGCTGATGCCATGGCCACTTTGGCCTCCCTGTTACAAATGCCTAAAAATGATCTTCGACATGAGTTCTTGGTGGAAGCGTTACACTACCTAGCCTATGACACCCCTAATTTTAAGATGATCTATTCTGTTATAGGACAAGAATCATCTTGCTACCATCACATTTATTCCTACCTTCATAATCAAACCATTCCAAAAGGTCTGATCCAGAATGAGAAACGTTACCTAATCCTTAATGCTTCACATTATGTCATTATTGCTGATGATCTATATAGGAGAGGTCTCGACAGAATGTTCCTTAGGTGTTTATAACCCAAAGAGTCTAAATGTGCACTAATTGACTTTCACAAGGGCATTTGAAAATCTCATTCCAATGGCCTGACACTAGCTCGCAAACTCTTTCACGCTGGTTACTACTGGCCCAAAATGGAGCAAGAAGCTATTAAGTATGCTAGATCCTACAAGCAATGTCATCTACATGGGAATCTCATCCATGCTCTAGCTAGAGAGCTAATTCCCTCTACTACAACATGGCCATTCCAACAATGGGCCTTTGACTTGGTGGGACAAATCCACCCAACCTCCTCTAATGGACATAAGTTCATTATCATGGCTATAGATTATTTCACAAAGTGGGTAGAGGTAGTACCTCTCACAGTTGCTAATGAAAAAACTGTAGCACTTTTCATCACAAACTACATCATCTATAGATATGGTGAGCCATCCTCAATCATTACTAACAATGGAGGAAAATTCAAGAATAAAGACCTCAAGGAATTATGTAAAAAATTCAAAATCACACAACATTGGTCTTCCATTTATTACCCCCAAGGTAATGGCCAGGATGAGGCATCCAATAAAGTGATCCTTGAAATTCTTCATCACACAGTTAGCAAATTAGGGAGAGACTGGCATCTCTAGATCAATCTAGCCCTATGGGCGTATAGGACAAGCATTAGAACTCTAACAGACACAACTCCCTTTGCATTGGTGTATGGCGTGGATGCTGTGCTTTCGATAGAGGTTTAGATTCCTACCTTGAGAATCTTTTTGAAGGGCCTTATCATTGATGATGACTACAAGATAGCTCAACTTCAAGAGCTTGTGTTACTAGATGAGCGTCGACACGTGACATGTGATCATTTGCGAGCATATCAATAATCAATGGCAAGAAGCTACAATCAGAGGGTCAAGCCATGTGATTTCCAGCTGGGTGATCTTGTCCTAAGAGAGAACCCTAAGAATCAACAACAATGAGTACAAAAATAAATTTTGAACCAAATTGGCTCGGTCCTTACATCATTACTGTATTATATGGATCTAGCACCTATCAGCTTTCTACAACTGAAGGAGAAATGCTTAAAGAACCTGTCAACACTCTCCACCTAAAGTAGTTTTACAGTTGATCTGATATTAGTAAGCTCTTTGTACATATCTATATGTCCTAAAAAAATCCTAAAAATTAGAAAAAGTGCTAAAAAACATTGTTACCCTGGTGAAAACCTAGAAAATAGGTGCCTTGGTAACACCAAAAAAAGTGAAAAATCACAAAAATACGAAAAAAATCAAAAAGAGAAAAATACAAAAAAAATTGAAAAACAAAAAAAAGTGACATTGGTGAAAAATTGGAAACATGCATCATGGTAGCAAAAAAATTAAAATCTTGCCAAGAAGGTGAAAACTTGGTAAATAGGCACCTCTTGTTTCCACTACTCCATCCTGTAGCACATCTTCTAGCTCTCTGTTGCTTTCATGCTTTCCTTGCTTTCAACTCATGTATCCATGGATTGAGTCTTGTCATAGCTTGAGCGTATTCCCCTTTAGTGTCACTATTTTTGAGATTCTTCTCACATAATCTCCTTTGTGACTATCACCAGTGGTCCTCACTGCGTCTGCCTACTGTTGCTAGTATCACTATTTTTGAGATTCTTCTCATAGAATCTCCTTTGCGATAGTCACCAGTGGTCCTCACTACATCTACCTACTGTCGCTAGTGTCACTATTTTTGAGATTATCCTCATAGAATCTCCTTTGTGATAGTCACCAGTGGTCCTCACTGCGTCTGCCTACTATCGCCATGATACCTAATTTTCAAGATTTTCCTCATAGAATCTCTTTTGCAATAGTCACCAGTTGTTTCAACTATGTCTACCTACTGTTTCTTATGTCACATTTCAGAATCCTTTATGGAAGATCTCTCTTGCATCAATCACCAGTTGTCCTAGTTGTGTCTATCTACTGTTGCTCATTCCTTCTTAGATTCTTCATCATGAAGATTCCCCTTTGACCTCAGTCACCAATTTTTTTGACTGCATCTGCCTACTATTGTCACCCTACTAAAGATATTTCTTTCAAACATGTTCTAGACATTGACACTTGACATCAATCCCAAAAACATTGAACTCAAAAATGATATACTTGTTTGGATATGTTAAGCATTTTCTTTGTTTGCTTTTTGTTTCTTTATCATGTCCTCTTGAGCAACTCGATGATGTCATTTTTGATTAGAGAGGTAATGACTAGGGGCATGATCTTTTCTTTGCTTTCTATTTGTGGTTTAGTTCCAATTAGTTGACATATGCTTATAAGAGGGGTGTCCACTATAAGAGTCTCCATCTCACATTGGATGGTCAGGTGTACCTTGACTCCTTTTATACAAATACATAAATAACATTGGTACTTCTCCTTGTCTATTGGAGTGAACTCTTAATGCTACAGTATATACTGATACTCATCCTACTAAGTGAAGTACGGGTCATTATGAGTATCTCTAGCACACTTTTTTCTTAGGTTACGAACACAAGGGTCGTTATGGATAAAATACTTAATACTGAGCATAAGATAGATCTCTCGTGTCTTTGGTGTGCCTGTCATGCAAGCAATATTTTGGTCATCCTAGCATTTATGCTTTGATGCTTATGTTAACTTGCTACATTAAAAGGGACAAATGTTCTAGTCATTCTAGCTTCTTGTGCCTCAAATGCTTACATTTAATCCCGAAAAACCTATAACGTATGTTCTATTCATATTCCCATGATTGCAATGTCAGTGGGAATTGTATAACATACGAGCTTTGTTCTATATCCAGTGATGATAAATTATCGAGGCTTGGTAATCAGACCTAGCATTGCATTAAGCATGCAATTTGATTGTGATTCCATTTCTCCCCTATGTGATGAAGGATTGGGGGCATCTTCAAACATATCAGGTTTCTCCATATTTGCACAAGCATTTGATTCATCGATTTGCACTCCTCAATGGACTACCTGTCATTGTCAAGCAAAAACATGCAACACTACATGAGATGTCAGTCCATTTCCATATGCATTGCATCGATATACTCATAATATCTACTCTACATGCTCATAATCACATCACATCAAATACATATGCATTCATATCAAAGTACAACATGTATCTCATCATCATCATATTGACATCTCATGTACATCAAAGTAAAGAAAAATGGACAATGACATGAATACAAGAATACTCAACTCAAAATCTCATATATATGTATATCTCAAAAGAATGGGTCAATACAAAAATGGGCACCACTCGAGTGCTATTGATCAAAATGATACAAAATGATACAAAATGGTGCTGGCACACCAACCAATACATAGCCAGAGATCAAAAATCAAGAATCAAATGCACAACATCTAACTTTTCCCTGTGCTCTCATCTCTAGGAGGAGAAGGAGTAAGAGCTGCAGGCAGAGGAAGAGCTCGTGGCATGTCAAGTCTAGAAGGAGGTCATGCACCTCCTGACTCTTGAACATACTGTGAAAATCGCTGCACCTATAGAGCCTCATCAAGCACCACTGTCGAATATGCAACAAAGTAGTAAGCCACCTGAGCTGACTAAAGGAGGATCTTCTCCTGCACAATCTCTAATCTCTGCTCAACAATCTTGATGTGCTCTCTCCACTGATCAATCTCTCACTACCACTCCACCAGCTATGAGTCCCGAATAGCTACTTGTATCTACAGATCCCCCAACCGTTAGGAGGCTTGATGAATTTTCTCTTGGTAGCATCGTATTATGTCCTGCACCCTAGCAATAGGCTGATCTAGAATATCCTCATCAAGCATCTCAGGTGCCTACCGCTATGGTGGTGCATGTTGCTATGGTGGTGCCTGTTGCTGTGGTGGCACTTGCTGCTATAGAGCCTCCTACTGTGGGGCTTGCTCCTCTATCCTCTGCCTTTGTTGCTGACCATGTCCTATCCCACTACCCTTGGCACCTGTATCTGATCCCATATGACATGGAGGAATCTACATCTACTGCACTCGATGTCAGACCTGTGGCTATGGCTGAGTCTCCTACTACTGCTGAGGCACCTGTCTCTGTGCCTGTCCTGCCATCCCTAGTGGATTAGTAAAACATGGGAATGGATGGCTGATCAAATGAGCTTTATAGGAAGGCATCATCCCTGCGTCTACTACCTTCAAAAGGTAGTCCCACTAAATCGTAGCTAGGCTGCGCACATCTATCATGGATTGGCTTGGATCCATATGTGGAGGTCATCCTTGCCCTACATCTCTCACTAGTCTGGCATATGCACAGTACTCCTGGGAAATATCTTGTGGATGGCCATACTACTGCCACACCTGTGAAATTGCAAACCACTCTATGATCTACATCATCCCCCCCAATAGTGGCAGCGAGTTGAACACCTAGGGCAGCTCTCTAGGGGCATCATCCCAATCCTTAGTCTCTTGCCAGGGCTGCCATATGATGGAGAAAAGGTCATCAAGATGCATCCTCCAATGCTCTATCTTACCCAAGAAGACCTAGGTAATGTGCCCTTGATATTGAAAAATGTAAGGCTCCATCAATTCTCTAGCATCCTCAAAAATTGGCCTACATATGGGAAGATGCTCCTAGACCCAGATCTAAAGCATATATACTTCGGCGCCATAGTCTTCTTCTCATGGAAGACTATCTCATGCATCTCATGGTTCAGGTGGGCCAGCATGCACTGACCCCATCCAAAAATCTCAGGTGCCTCTACCATCTGGTGCAACATCACTCCCCACCCACACTCCAAATCATGCTGTCCTTTATCAGGACCCAAGAAATAGCTCGAGAATATAGTAGGCACAGATGCTAGCCTATGTGTTGGCCCATATGTGTGCATTAGCTAATCCTAGCTGATGGCTTGACCTCTCTACAACTCCCTCTCATATACAATAGATAGTGCCTCTGTACCTACTTGGGGCACTATATCATACACCACTCAGGCTCCATGGAAAGGAATCTACAAGATCCTCCAGATGTCCTCTAGGGTGATCATCATCTCCCCCACTAGAAAATGAAAGGTGTTAATCTTCGAATGGAAATGCTCCACCAAAGCTGTGAGTAAGCTATGATTCACCATCATGGCTAGGATCCGACATAGCGAGGACAAACCCAATCAAGCAATGTGTGCCCGATCAACATCATCGAGACTCCATAACAACTCTCCATAGGGTGGATAATGCAATTTGAATGAAACGTCGTCGAAGACCTCCTACACACACACAAACAATAATGACAAGAAAATGATCAGTACCAAAATGAAATGGTAGAACAAAGTTAATAAAAATGCAAATTATATGTACAAAAATGCAAATTTTAATCTTTGCTATCATGGTTTCTCGTGTGAAGATCTCAAAATCTCATGCGAAGTTCTCCAGATCTCGCTCAAAGATTCCCTCTTTCACATGAAGAATCTCCTTATTGCACAAGAAATGAAGTCCTCACGCGAGAAATGAAGTTCCCACACATGAAGAATCTCATTCTTTGTGCGAGAGGTGGGTGTCTCCCATGCGAGAAACCTCATCGATGCACGTGAAGAGCTTATCTTCGCACAAGAAAAGATAGTCTTGAGCGAAGACCATTTGGAAAACCCTAAAACATGCTAAAAAATGTAATAAATGACCTCGTAAAGTGTGAAAATAAAAGTATGAAGGTGGAAAATTGATGACTCACCAATGGTCCATAGTCTGTTGGTTGGCTGTGTTGTCTGGAGCGCTCAAAATGATGATATCTCACATTCACTGCCATGTCTTGCTCAAAGCTCAATTCACTACAAGAAAAAAGCAAAAATGAATTGAAAATGACCCCTTGGGCCCTTATATAGCTGTTGACCAAATTTTTCAAAGTGCTCCAATTTGTGTGAAAATCACCCCTTGGCTAATTTGACCATTCTGAATCCATTTTCAGATCGAATTCAACATCTGACACACCTCAGTGCCTCAAAAATGTGTTTTAAACTTTTGGGGACCAACGCGATCGAACGCTTGTGCAGCCCAAATCTTTCTAATACTTTGCGGTTCTTGGAATTCTTTCAACTCAAACTTCATCATAGTTTCCAAATCCATTTTCAAAATATACAACTCAAGTCAACTGTGGTAAAAAATGGTCAACTTTTGGTTAAACTTGGTGTTCAGGACCTCAAAAACATTGTAAATTAACTCTGAATCTTCTTCTAGTTTTTTCTACATTTTGTTGAATCTCAAAATTCTTCCACTGCTTTATGTCACATTTCTGGTGTGTCATCTTTCAATTTCACTTCTGAGGGGGCAGGATGATTACATCATTGAACTTGAATTTCAAATCAATCTGAATCTTCATCACTTGGGACATCTTATTCCTATCTTATGTCCTCATCACTTGAGGCATCTCATCACTTGGGGCATCTTGCTCCCTCCTATCTGGCATCTTTACTATCTATCTTATCTTTTCATCAACATATCAATCTTATAACAACTTGTCTCAGAGTTTGATGGATAGGTATTGGGACAGTCTAAACCCTCACTCTTGAGGATCAAGCCTGATTCTAGAGATGATTTTATGACTCATGATTTGATCTTGCTATCTTTTATCACTCTCAGGTATCTAGGTGTTCTATCTAGATCCTTAAAGGTTAAGCTCCGTTCTGGAGATGATCTTTTAAATGCTATCACTCTTAGGTATCTAGGTGTTCTATCTAGATCCTTAAAGGTTAAGCTTCGTTCTGGAGATGATCTTTTAAATGCTATCAATCTCAAGTATCTAGGTGTTCTATCTGAATCCTTAAAGGTCAAACTTCATTTTGAAGAAACCTTTTAAATTCTTATCAACTTTAGGTATCTAGGTATTCTACTTGGATTCCTTGGGATTAAGCTTTGTTCTAGAGATAGTCCTTAAAAGCTTATCAATTGGTCCTCGTATCATCAATTTTAGAACCAATCTCATTTCTTGATCCTTGCATCATGCTTTCTGATTTTCTTTGAATTGAACATGCTGCTTGCACATTCATTCAAAGAGGGAAAAAATGTAATACCCCAAAATTGGCTCATTGCCATGATACCAATTCTAGTCTATCTAAGTCAATTCTAAAGTCCTATTTCACTAGGCAAATTCTTATTCTGAGTTTTGCTACTTGACTTAATTGTCAAATGCTTAAAACCCTAATCTGCATTAATCATACTCATTATTTAATCCGTATAGTACGCACTCATATTAGCCACGTTAAACCTATTTGATTTCAATTTAATTTAATCTAAAGTATTCATACTTTATTAAATTAAATTATCTCCTAAGGCTAATGTACTATGGAATTAAATTTATTTAATTTAATAAATATGCCTATTTTAATTAATTAAATGAAATTATTTAATTAAATAGAAAAGCTATTTCTAATTAATTAAGAAAAGTTATTTAATTAAATAGGAAGCCATTCCTAATTAATTAAATGAAGTTATTTAATTAAATAAGAAGAGTGTCTCTAATTAATTAAATAAAATTATTTAATTAAATAGAAAAGGTATTTATGAGAGCATATCTCATTTTATTAAATTAAATATTCTTTCTAATTCTTCTCTTCAGTTCAAAAATGGAAATTTCCAGTTCACTGCTGATGAAATTAGAAGTGACCCAGATCACTTGCTTTTACACTAAAGTCTATCTGGGCTGACTAACTCTTACACTAAGATCTGAGTTAGTTAACTCCCTTTAATTTGGGAATCTTCCACCTTAACTGAACCTCATCTTTAATCCTGACCATTGATTGAAATCGATCTCAATCATTGATGGATCCCAGGAAAATCTATTTAAGAGACCCTCATTTCTTTATTTTGAGAGGATGAATTGAATTGCCATTGAAGTGCTGTTGAAATTCATACTCACATTTTCTCATATTTTGCATATATTTGCATCCTTAGTTTAATTTCATTTAGTATAATATGCATATGATTAATCTAGTTTCCTTCACTTGTTCTTAAGTTAAATACATATCTCATCATAGATTACTTTGCATACTCATATAGACTAATTGCATTCTCAAATTCTTCATTCTCAGAGGGTCTGGTTTCCCGCACCTTGATTCTGAGGACATTAACAAGAAAAATCCCTTTAGATAGAAGGCAATAGGTCGATTTGTAGGGAAAATCTTGGGTGAACAATCTCATGTTCATTTTAGGATGAATCTGCATATAAGGACCGTGTTGAAGTGTGTGTGTTAATAGAGGCCACATATTCACGCATACAGATGTTATGATTCATCTGTTTAGCAATGTCTTCAATTGATAATATTTCAGTAGGAGTCTTGTATTTAGTATCAAGATATTTGCATCTTGAATCACTGATAGTAGCCAAATGTAACCTCATAAGTCCTTGCCATGCTGCAAAATTATCTCTGTTCAGCTTGGGGATCTCTCTTTTGTAAGACATCCTGAACTTTAGCTTAGGTCCTTGAAACTTTCTTTGCAAGCACCAAAAGCTCTGATACCAATTTTTGGAGAAGTAACTAAGAGGGGAGGGGTGAATCAACTACTACTAAAATAAATCCCAAATCCCTTAGATGTCAGTACAAAAATACAATTTGAAAACTGATTACTACTGATACTTGGTAAATACACATAAAATATTATAAGTTGGTAAGTACTGATTATACTTGGTAAATGCTTAACATGCAAACTTTAGATGTTATCTATGATTACCATTACTTTAACTTAGTTGCAAACACATAAAATAAAATAGCATGAACACATTTGACACCAAGATTTAACGTGGACACCCAATTTGGAAAAAACCACCAATTGTAACTAGTTATTGTTTTCACTCTTCTAAAGTGAGCCTTGTTAGGAGCCAACCCTATTAAAGGTTACAAAACACACTATTAGGTGTGACCTTGTTAAAGGATTTAATCACCCTGTTAGGAGTGGCCTTATTAGAGGTGTTGAGACAATTCAATAGATTGCCACCTTGTTAGTGTAATACCCCAAAATTGGCAGATTGCCATATTAACCAACTTTGATTTATTTAATTATTCCTAAGTCCTATTTTACTAGGAATTTCTAATTCTGATAATCGCTACTTGGCCTAGGTGTCAAATGCAGAAAATCCTAATTTGCATTAGTCATATTATTTATTTAATTCTTAAATATCAACTCAAATTAGCTACATAAACCTATTGATTTAATTTAATTTAATTATAAGTGTTCTACTTTAATTAAATTAAAATTAACTCTTTAGCTAATATACAAAGGCATTAAATACATTTAATTTAATAAGATATCTCCTCTTTTTAATCATTGAATTTAATTATTCAATTAGTTAAAGTTATCCATTTATGAGGTCATATTCCATTTTATTAAATTAAATATTCACTCAAAAAGGAGCCAATTAACTCCTTTTATCACTCAAAAATGAACTAGTTAGCTCCTTTTATCACTAAAAAAGGAACCAGTTAACTCCTTTTATCACTCAAATGCAACCAGTTAACTCCTTTTTCATGAGAAAGTTTCCTTGATGATTGGCTCTCCTCTTCAATATTGACCGTCCATTATGATTATTCTCGACCGTCAATCACCTCTTGAATTCTATAAAAGAAGCTCTCCATTCCTCATTATAGAGGATGAATTTTGGAATTTGTGTCAAACTTATGCAAAAATTCTTACTCACTTTGCTCACATTTGCATAGCTTTATTTCTTTCATTGTAATATCATTTAGATTTTAAATATGCATCCATTTAACATACTATGCTTCTTCATTTCTTAGATTAACAATTGTATTTCTCATCTAGATTAATTGCACTTTCATTTAGCTACATAAATCCTTCATTCTAGAGGTCTAGTTGTCCATTTATCATTTTGAGAGAAAAGGCATAATACTTCTAGTTAGAAGGCAATAGGTTCTTGTGCCGAGTTGGTAATCAAAGGCCTTGCGCCTTCTACTCCTAATCTTGAACAACACAAAGATAAAACCCTTGATGGTCCATCTAGCAGAGGTGCAAAACTTGCAAAAAAATCAACAACTACTAGCTATAGTGTTCTAGATCAATTAAAATGATCTAATGCTGAAATCACAATCTTTGAGCTGCTTAAAATCTCGCTTGCTCATAGGCAGATTCTTGACAAAGCCCTCACTAGGGCAAATGTTTCTCAAGATCTTAATCTTGAGTGATTTGAATCTATGGTAGGTCATCTGACCTCACCTTACTCTATTTCCTTCTCTAAGGAGGATGATAATTCATTGAGTCACCCAAACAATCAACCTCTACACATTGAGGTCATGATACATTAGACACATGTTCTTTGGGTACTCATCGATAATGGAGCTAGGCTAAACATTGTCTCCACTACTTTGCTTAGATAATTAGATTATTCTAAGGACTTTATTGATCCTCATCACAAGATCACTACCAAAGCATATGATGAAGTCGAGTGAAATTCTCTAGGTCTTGTGGTGTTGCCCCTTCATGTTGATCTTGTAGAAAGGGATGCCACTTGTTAGGTCCTTGACATTCCATTAGCTTACAATATTCTACTAGGAAGGCCATGGATACATGAGATGCACACTGTTCCATCCACATATCATCAAACCATAAAATTCTTGTTTCATGGCTCCGAAGTCACTATCCCTACAAGTACTAGCTATACGTTCAATATGTTGAAAGCTGCTAAGAATTTTGTACCCGCTAATAGGGAATCTACTGATTATCATGATAACAAGCTAAAGAAAATTGAGTAGTCATTCAAGCTAAAAAACACTAGCATGGGTGAATACCACATCGAACTAGTGCTATCATTAACATCTCTTCCTCGGTCTCCCCATCATTATGGAAGACCATCTGAGGCAAAGAAGCCATTTGTGTTGACACCTCAAACCAAGTATAATGGTACTTTTTTCAAGGCTATAGTCCCCTTAGAGGATGAAAGTGAAAACAGAGCCATTTTTGCATGGCTTTACAAAGAGGAGACTTTGGTTGACCTCACAAAACAAGCTCATGAGATCACTCCTGAGAAATATGGCCCTGGTCTTAGACTCACAAACACTTTGGCTATAAGGGAGCTAGTCCTATTGGATGCAATAATAATGGTTTAGTTGATCCTATCAAAGCAATAGCTCAAAGAAATAGAGATACATTTGGTTTAGGCTTTAAGAAGACTCCCTTCCATTTAGGGGTTAACAAATTCATACCAGAGCCTGAGAGTTCATTCAAAAATGAGTCACAAGATGAGTCTGATACTCAAGAAGATAATACTGATGATGAGGATCCTTATCCTTATCCTATTCCTCACGATCTTGCTAAATTCTTTGCTAAGCCAGATGATTTTGTGCCACATGTTAGCACTATGGATAGTACTTGTGATTCTTCTAAGGACAATACTGATCCACACTGTGCCCATTCAAAACAAGGCAAGTCTAGTCAGGCATTACATGTTGAGTACCTATGTAAAAATCTAGATGATGAAGGAGAGTATGTCCCTATCACTATTGGGGAATTCTACAGTCTCTCACCATGTAGCACTGATTCTAAGGAATATGAATTTGACTCTCTTTCAGAAGAAACTATAGATAAAGAAAATGACCAAGTTCATGTCTATGAAAACCAAATCAAAGTAGGTGAAGTGTCTAGGGTTAGGTCAGAATAGTTTGATCCAACTAGTGTCCTCGAGTCTTCAATTGATGATGTTAGTGCTCAAAGGCATTCAAATACACTTGTGGATGAAGCTGCTCTAGGTCTCAAATTTTTGGTCCAAGCATTTAATAATTATACTGTGAACACAATCGAACCCACCACTACTATTTCACTCACATATCTTGAGCTTATAGACTAAAATTCTAATACATCTAGTGAAGTCCCCACATTCTAGAATGACTATGCTCTTGCCTACTACTTAAACATTGTCAAACTAGTAACGTCTTCCACTAGCGAACAAAAAATCAACATGACTGAAGCTAACATCAAATATCTTTGTCATACAGTAAAAAAGAAAAAAATTAGAAGATTCAATGGTGAAAACCACATTCTTGCAGTGTTAGAACCTAAAAAAGTAAAAATAAAAGACATATCCAAGGGTGAAAACCTCTCTTAGGCACCTGTAGATGAGATATTTGATGCACTTCCTAGTCATTCTCAGGAGAGATCATCAGTGCTAATAGAGCCAACATAGCCAATCAACAGAATCTCCAAAAGAAAAAGAGAAATTCATTGCCTTCTTCTAAGAGAAGAAGATAAACTTTGCGTGGACATATTTTGACATGCTAGGACTAGATCTTGATCTCATTATGCATCATTCGTCCATTGCACCAAGCATTAAACCAATTAAACAAAAAATTTGAAAAATTCATCCTCATGTTGCATTGCTCATCAAAGTTGAACTTGAGAAGCTTCCAAAAGCTGGTTTCATCCGTGCCATTGATTATGTTGAATGGATATCCAAGATTGTTTCAATCTCCAAGCATGACAAATCTATCAAAGTTTGTACTGACTTCCATGATCTCAACTTTGCATGTCCTAAGGATGATTTTCCACTTCCCAACATTGATATGATAGTGGACATGATAGAAGGATATGAGATGTACTCACTCATGGATGGAGTTTCTAGTTATAATCAAATCAAAATTGCACCAAAAGTTCAAGAAAAGACTGATTTTATTTGGGCATGGGGAACCTTTTGTTGGAATGTGATGCCATTTGGCTTGAAAAATGTTGGTGCTACATATCAAAGGATAGTCAGTACAATTTTCCATGACATAATGCATAAGACCATAGAGGACTATGTGGATGATACCTTGGTCAAGATTGCAAAATGCAATACTCATCTTCAAGATTTGGGACCTATCCTAGATCACATGGAAAAATTTAGTCTAAGGCTTAATCCCAATAAATGCATATTTGGTGTCACATCAGGGAAACTACTAGGATATATTGTGTCTGCAAAAGGAATTGAGGTGGATCCAGAGAAAGTTCAAGAAATCATGGATATGCCTCCACCCCGTAATATTAGTTAGATGAGAGGTTTATAAGGAAGACTCCAACCTATTTCCAGGTTCATCTCATAGTTGGCTGATAGATTAAAACCTTTTATAAGGACTCTACATAAGGGTGTGAAATATAACTGGAGTTAGGATTGCAAGCAAAGCTTGACACAGATAAAACAATATCTTGCTAATCTACCAATCTTGATGCCTCATATCTATGGGAAGCCTCTGATTTTGTACATTTTAGCAACTAAAACATCTTTGGGTATCTTATTAGCTCAAGAGGACAATAATAACAAGGAAAGAGCTATTTACTATTTGAGTCACAAGCTGATCTCTTATGAGATGAATTATAGTATCATTGAGAAAGCTTGCTTGGCAATTGTCTTTGCTTCCCAAAAGTTGAGACACTACATGCTTGCTCACACTACACGACTAGTGGCTAAAATTGATCCATTGAAGTACTTTCTTAGTAAGGCAACTCTAACAAGAATATTGGCTAAGTGGGTCATGATACTCAGTGAGTTTGACATTTAGTATGTTGAATGGAAGGCTATCAAGGGACAAGCAATTGCATATTAGCTAGCAGATGCACCGATGCAGAGTCTTCTCCCATTGAACATTGATTTTTTGGATGAGTCAATTTTGATGCTCACACACCAAACATGGGTAATGTTCTTCAATGGGTCCTTCACACAATAGGAATATGGTGTCGAGTTACTCTTCATAACACCACAGTGATATTTACTACCTAAAGCATACAAGATTCTATTTCCTTGTACAAACAACATTGCAAAATACGAGGCTCTGATCAATGGCATGAAGACTGTGGCTAAATGGAGAGTGGATCAGTTAAATATCTTTGGGGACTCTTAGTTCATAATCAACCAGGTTAATGATGTATATCAAATGAAGTATGAGATATTGATCCCTTACAAATGCATGGTTGATGACATGAAGAAATATTTTTCTCACATCACCTTCTAGCAAATTCCTTGGGCAAACAAAAAAGTAGTTGATGCCATGGCTACTCTTGCTTCCTTGTTACAAATGCTCGAAAATGATCTCCGACACAAGTTCCTGGTGGAAATGTTACTTTACCCTACCTATGATACCCCTGATTCTAGGATGATCTATTTTATTGTAGGAAAAGACTCATCTTGCTACCACCACATCTACTCCTATCTACATGACCAAACCATTTTAGATGGTCTAACTCAGAATTAAAAGCATCACCTTATCTATAATGCTTCACGATATGTCATTATTTCTAACAACTTGTTTAGGAGAGGTCTTGATGAAACAGTCCTTAGGTGTCTAGAACCCGAAGAGTCCAAATGTGCATTAATTGATGTTCACAAGGGAATTTGTGGATCTCACTTAGAAGGCTTGACACTAGCTCATAAAATTATTAGAGTTGGTTACTACTAGCCGAATATAGAGCAAGAGGCAATCAAGTATGCCAAGGCCTATAAATAGTGCCAGCTCTATGGGAATCTGATTCATGCTCTAGCCAGGGAGCTAATTCTATCTATCACACTATGGCCCTTCCAACAATGGGCCTTCGATCTTGTGGGTTAGATTCATCCATCTTCTTCAAATGGACATAAGTTTATCATTACCACTATAGACTACTTCACTAAGTGGGTAGAGGTAGTCCCTCTTTCCATAGAAAATGGAAAAAGTGTAGCTTTGTTCGTTATGAATTACATCATATGCAGGTATGGTGTACCTTCCTCCATTATTTCTGACAATGGATGATAGATTAAAAACAAGGATCTTAAGGAGTTGTGTAAAAGGTTTAGAATCATGCAAAATTGGTCTTCTATTTATTACCCCCAAGGTAATGGTCAAGCGAAAGCATCCAACAAGGTGATCCTTAAGATTTTGCATCGCACAGTTAGTAAATCTAGAAGGGACTGACACCTTTAGATTAATCTGACTTTATGGGCTTACAAAACAAGTATCAGAACTCCAACGGGTATAATGCCCTTTGCTTTAGTATATGGAGTAGATGTTGTGCTTCCCATTGAGGTTGAGATTCCTACTTTGAGAATCTCCATGAAAGGCCTCATCACTAATGAAGACTATAGAATATCTCAACTTCAAGAGTTGGAACTATTAGATGAACATCAACAAGTGGCATGTAATCATCTCCAAGTTTATCAACAGCGTATGTCTAGAAGTTACAATAAGAAAGTTAAGCCATGTGACTTCCAACTAGGTGATCTTGTTCTGAGAGAAAACCCTAAGAATCAATAACAATGAGTACAAAAGGGGAAGTTTGAACCTAACTAGCTTAGTCCATACATAGTCACTATAGTGTTTAGATCTAGTGCTTACCAACTTTCTATAGCCGAGGGAGAGGTGCTCAAAGAGCCCATCAACGCTCTCTACCTGAAGTGGTTCTACAGCTGATCTGATCACATAAGCTCTCTGTATATATTTAAATGTCTTGAAAAAAATCTAAAAATTTGCATGAAGTCATGAAAAAAAATCATTATCTTGGTGAAAAACTAGCAATAGGCACCTTGGTAATACCAAAAACATTTGAAAATTTCAAAAATACAAAAAATAAAATAAAAAAGAGAAAAATACAAAAAAATCAAAAAACAAAAAAAAAGTGCCATTGATGGAAACTTGGAAACAGGCATCATGGTAGCAAAAATATAATTTTTGCCAAGAAGGTGAAAACTTGGTAAATAGGCACCTCTTGTTCCCAATGCTATATCTTATAGTGCATCTTCTGGCTCATGTAAAGTTGCTTTCCTACTTTAGTTTGCTGCTTTCACTCATGTATCCATGGATTGAATCTTTTCATAATTTGGGGGCAAAACCATATAGTATTATAGGAATCTCTTGTGACAATCACCAATTGTTATAACTGCATCTGCCTACTATTGCTGGTGTTACTATTGAGATTCCTCTTATGGAATCTCTCTTGTGACTGTCACTAGTTGTTTTCACTGTGTTTTCCTACTGTCACTAATGTCACTTAGAGATTTTGCTCATGAAACATCTCTCTAGCATCAATCACCATTTGTTGCAACTTCATCTACCTACTATTTCTTGTGTCACTTTTGAGATTCCTCTCATGGAAGACCTCTCTCTCACATCAGTCACCAGTTCTTCTAACTGTGTCTATCTATTATCGCTCAGTTCCTATCAAGGTTCTTCATACTAAAGACTCCTCTTTGACTTCAATCACCATCTATTTTGATTGTGTCTGTCAATTATTGTCACCCTACTGAAGAGATTTCTTTCATACATGTTTTGCACATTGACACTTGACATCAATCCTACAACACAAAAAATGAACTAAAAATGCTGAATTTGTTTGAGATATGCCGAGCTTTCTTTGTTTGTTTTTCTTTTTCTTTATCATGTCTCTTCGAGTAACTTGATGATGCCATTTTAAACTAGAGAAGCAAGGACTGTGGGCATGATATTTTCTTTTCTTTCTATTTGTGGTTTAGTTCCAATGATTTGAGGCATACATACAAATGGAGTGTCCACTATAAGAATCTCCATCTAGTATTGGATGGTCGTGTGTACTGCAACTCCTTTTATATGGATAAATAATGAGATTGGTTCTTCTCCTTGCTTGTTGGAATGAACTCTTTATGCTATAGTAAATATTGATACTCGTCCTACTAAGTGAATGTACAGGTCACTGCAAGTATATATGGCAACTTTTGTCTTAGGTTACAGAAACAAGGGTCATTGCGGATAGAATACTTACTGATTACTTAGCATAAGAGGGATCTTCCATGTGTCTGGTGTGTTTGCATGCAAGAAACATTCTAGTCATCCTAGTGTTTATGCTCTAATGCTTATGTTCACTTGCTATATTAAAAGGGAAAAATATTATGGTCATTTTGGCTTCTTGTGCCTCAAATGCTTACATTTAATCCTGACAAAACTAGAACATATGTCCTATTCATATTTCCATGATTGCAATATCAGTGGGAATTGTATGACATATGGGGTTTCTCTATGTGCTTAGTGATGAATATTTTTGAAGCTTGGTAACCAAACCTAGGGTTGCATCTAGTTTAAGGTTGGATCTAGCATAGGGTTGCATTGCATATTCTGCTTGCATAAGTTCGATCATTGATTTACTTGCATCCTTTATGATGTGGGATTTTCGGCCTCTTCAAAGTATCATGTTTCTTCATGACTACACAAATGATTGATTAATCACCCTCTTGGCTGCTTTGACTTCTCTGAATCCATTTTTAGGATCAAATTTGAAATTTGACACACTTAAAACAACTCAAAATCACATTTTAAAATTTTGGGACTAGTCCGGTCGAACGCTTGTGCAGTCCATTTTTTTTTCTGATACTTTGTGCATTTTGAAATCTTTTCAAATCACACTTTCTCCAAATTTTCCAAAATTTTTGAAAAAAGTCAAATTTGGTCAAACTTTGGTCAAAATTGATCTTTTAGACCTTGAAATCACTTCAAATTGGCTTCTATATTTCTTCTAATCGTTCTAATCTCTTCTAAATTCTTTTGATCATTCTGATCTCTTCTATATTTCTTCTGATCATTTTGATCTCTTTTATGTTCTGCTAAACTTTAGATTTCTTCAGTATCTTTTAACATACTGCACTACATCACATTTTTGGTTTGTCCTCTTTCAATTTCACTCTCAAGGGGGTAGGATGATTACATCATTGAATCTAAATTTCAACTAAATCTAAATCTTATGTCCTAATCACTTTGGGCATCTTCTCACTCGGGGCATTTTGTTCCCATCTTATGTCCTCATTACTAGGGGCATTTCATCACTTGGGGTATCTTCTTCCCCCCTATTTGGCATATTTTTCATCTATCTCATCTTTTGATTAGCTGATCAACCTTATAACATTTTTGGTTAGAGTTCGATGGATAGGTATCAAGATAGTTTAAACCTTGACTCCTAAGGATCAAGCCTCATTCTAAGGATGATTCCATGACTCACAATTGGATCTTGTTATTTTTTATGTACCAGTATTCAGATGTTCTATCTGGACTTTGGGGGATTAAGCTCCATCCTGGAGATAATTCCAATTCTAGCTAAGAATTAAGCTTTGTTTTGGAGATGGTCCTAACTTTTGTCAAGAATTAAGCTTCATTCTAGGGATAATTCTAGGCTCTTACTGTCAATCACTATTCAATGGACAGGTATTGGGACAGGCTAAACCCCGACTCCTGAGAATTGAGTCTTGTTTTGGGAACAATTCTATGAAATTTGACAATCTTTGTGTTATCAATCTCAGTATCTAGGTGGTCTATCTAGATCCCTAAAGGTTAAGCTTCGCTCTGGAGAAAACCTTTAAAATACTTATCAATTTAGGTATCTAAGTGTTCTTCTTGGATTCCTTAAGATTAAACTCCGTTCTAGAGATAGCCTTTAAAAGCTAATCAATTGGTCTTTGTATCATCAATTTCAGAACCAATCTCATTTCTTGATCTATACTTTTAATTTCTTTGAATCAAACATGCTGCTCACACATTCATTCAAAGAGGGGCAAATGTAGTACCCCAAAATTGGCACATTTCCATATTAACCAACTTTGGTTTATTCAATTATTTCTAAGTCCTATTTTACTAGGCAATTCTAATTCAAAAAATTCTAATTTGCATTAATCATATTATTTATTTAATTCCTAAATATTGACTCAAATTAGCTACATAAACCTATTGATTTAATTTAATTAAATTATAAGTGTTCTACTTTAATTAAATTAAAATTACCTCTTTAGCTAATATATGAAGGAATTAAATACATTTAATTTAATAAGATATCTCCTCTTTTTAATTATTGAATTTAATTATTCAATTAGTTAAAGTTATCCATTTATGAGGTCATATTCTATTTTATTAAATTAAATATTCACTCAAAGAGGAACTAGTTAACTCCTTTTATCAGTCAAAAAGGAACCAATTAACTCCTTTTATCACTCAAAAAGGAATTAGTTAACTCCTTTTATTACTAAAAAAGGAACCGGTTAACTCATTTTATCACTCAAAAAGGAACCAGTTAACTCCTTTTATCACTCAAATGTAACTGGTTAACTCCCTTTACATGAGGAAGTTTCCTTTATGACTGGCTCTCCTCTTCAATCTTGACCATCCATTCTGATTAATCTCGACCGTCAATTACCTCTTGGATTGTATAAAAGAAGCTCTCCATTCCTTATTACAGAGGATGAATTTTGGAATTTGCATCGAACTTATGCTAAAATTCTTACTCACTTTTCTCACATTTGCATAACTTTATTTCTTTCATTGTAATATCATTTATATTTTAAATATGCATCCATTTAGCATACTATGCTTCTTCATTTCTTAGATTAATAATTGCATCTCTCATCTAGATTAATTACACTTTCATTTAGCTACATAAATCCTTCATTCTAGAGGTCTGTTTGCCTGTTTCTCATTCTGAGAACAAAGGTATAATCCTTCTAGTTAGAAGGCAATAGATCACTCACACATACAATTAGAGGATTTATAAATAGTTGTTAAGTCAAATTTGTTAGGAGATTTAGCTCACTTCTACAATGGTTAGAGAGTAACAATGAGATGACTTGATTTGAATGCAATTGACTTGCTGATTAAAGATCCTTGTTCTAGCTTGTACTTGATCCTTCCTGATTGAATATAACTTTTTTTATCCACAAGGATATCCTACTTATCTTTCAAATTCACTTCCTCTCTTCATCATTAAATCTTCAATACATTCATCACATCTTCATACTTGCACACTCTCAACTTGACCTTATACTTATATCTTTCATATTGTCAAGTCAATTCAAATACAACTTAGAATAATTAATATTCATCACCTCAATCAGCTAGAACCAATAGATAAATCAATTAAGCTTAATATGCTAAAATAAGAAATTCCTTCATTAGCCAACCCAATTTGATAGAAACTAAATCAGAAGTGATTTCTTGTATTAACCAAAAAAAGCTTGGTTAACACTACAAACTTGCTAAGATCCTTTGGCAACCAAGTGAGCTTGGTTAGCATTGGTTTCAACCAAATTTCCTTCATTAACTGAGTGAGATCGATTAACACTCATCTTTTGCACACTTTCCTTTGATGCCCAAGTGAACTCAGTAGACACTACCTTCTAAACTAGGCAACCACAAGAATGCTCGATAGGCACAAAAAATTGTCTTCACTACCTGAGTGAGCTTGACATATACTTACTAATAATGATATGAAATTTGTGTAACATCAAATACAACACAAAATTAATCAATTGTATCCAACATGAATAGCAGAACCAAAGGCTTGACAAAAGTAATATTTTCCTCATCCTCCAAAAGAGTGAGAAAGGAATCATCAACAAAGTGCCCATTGACCAACTGAGAAGAGGAATCTGGTAAGGAGATTCCATGAACCAAACTAGAATAAATTTAGAGGGCTAGCAAGTAACCAAACCCTTCAACAAAAAGAACATATAAAGTTGGAGCTAGAGGGAAACCTTGCCAGATGGAGCAAAAGAGCCCAAAGGCTTCAAATTAAGAGCTATTGATAGTAATACAAGCACTAGTATCTTCAAAAAGAATCTCCATAGATTGAAGAAAATTGGTACCAAAATCAAGAGCTCAAAGCATAGCCAAGATGAAAGGCCATTCAATTCAGTCATAAGCTTTAGCAAAATCAAATTTCAAAAACATAAATGGTTGATTGGATTTGCGAGCCCACTTGATGCCTTCCTAGACAACAATGATGTTGTCAAGAATATACCTGGACTTAATAAAACCAATTTTCTCTGGCTGCATAATTAAAGGTAGGAGATGACAAATTTTAAGAGAAGTTTCCTTAGAAATAATCTTATAAGACACATTAAGCAAAGTAATGGGCCGCCAGTTATAGATATGCTCAGGATTACCATCTTTAGGTATGAATTTGATGTTTCCTTTATTGATAATAGCTCTTAGAATCTTAGAATGATAGGCTTCAAGATAAGCTTTGTGTAGGTTGGGACAATAGAATCCCAAAGGTGTTTGTAAAATTCACAAGAAAACCCATCACACCTAGGGGATTTATCATCAGCCATGGAAAGACCGCCTCCTTGAGGTCTTAGATGGTGAGAAGTTGCTCATAGAAAGCATGTTGCTCAATCACTAGGCAATCTATTTGTCATGACAAATCTTGGCAAGCTAAAAATTTGCAAATCAACATCAAAAGGGTTAAGGATGAGAGCTTCAGAAGCTTTCTTAAGAGTCGTGATAGTGGATTCATAAGATCATCATTTGAAAACTACCAACTTCCACCCATAGATACATAGAAATCTAGTAGTTCTAGTAACAACATCATTCCACCATTGAATCCAACCTATGACGTGGCTCCAAATTCTAGACACGTAGGATATGAGCAATAATGGAAGCATGCATCAACACTAATGTATTGAGGAAAAACTACATCTTAACAACTCGTTGAACAACTGTGTGCTAAGAAATGGAAAAACAAATAGGGTAGTGATCTAATAACATCATGTTTGGTAAAGGAATGATAGGAAAGTCTCAATCCTCAAAAAAGGAGAAAAAAGGTTGAGCAGTAATCATGGCACGATCGAGACATTTTAAAATGCAGTAAGAGCCAGCTCAAAAGTTAGACCAACTGTGCCAGACCCCACTATGTTGGTAGCAATTAGTATTGGGATCAAAAAGGCCCAATTTATTATGCATGTAATACTAGGATTCCCTTTCCCCAACTGTCCAATGAAAAGGAAAAATGTCATCTTTTTCAGAGGCCAACTCAACCATATTGAAATCACCATACATAACCTAAGTAGCTGGAAGCAAGTTGTCAACCATCCAACTCTACAATTGAGATCTTTTCACAGCATCATTGGAAGCATAAATATTAACTACTCCAAAGGAATGATTTTTGATAGAAAGAAAAAGCCAAATTATTCTATGCATGGGTTCATAACCATGTGTAATAATAGAAAAATGAAGACGAGGTGACAGAAGAGTAACTACACCACCTCTACAAGTTTCATGCTGAGAGGAAAACATAATGTCATTTGATCAAATGATGTGACATGCAGAGGAAAGTATGAAACCAAAAATTTTAACCTCTTGCATGCAAAGAAAATCTAAATTACCAAGTCTATAATGGGTGTCCTTGACATAGTACTTTCTAGAGAGGTCTGTAAGACCTTGCACATTCCATGATAAAAAAATTCATGAAAATTCTTCCATATCTTCCTTGTCCTCGAGAGAGGAGTAACTATTTTGCAAGAAAGTTAAAACTTGGTTGAAACCAGAAGGAAACACCTTTGGATTGATAACCCTTCTTTTCTCCTCTGGTTTCTCAACATATTTGGGAGGATTGCAAGAATGCCACACATTCTAAGTCATAATGGAGGATGCAACAAATAAAGTGTGAACCACAATAGAGGTGGTAGCCCTTGTAGATGCCTTGATCCCCTATGAACTACCAGGGTTTGAAACCTATGAAACAACAAGGTTTGATTTTAGAAAAACTATCATTGACCCTACAATGGCTGGGGTTTGTGCTCCTATTGAAATAGGAGGAGCCAAAATGATAGTCGCATATGACTATTTAGGAGTCGAGGGAGTCTTTCCCTTGTGCCCAATAGTAGTCCATTCTTCTTTTTGTTTCCCTTCAGTTGGTTTGGTAGGGGCCTCCTTAGGTGGGGGTTTAATCTTGGGCATAGCCAAAGGGTAATCTCTAATCTTTTTTTCTATTGACTGGCACCTATCACAGGTGTTGGGTAGGTTCAAATAGAGCACATTTTGAGAGAATGTTTGAGAACTAATTTGAATCTCCATAGAATCCTTGAGATCCTTCGAGAGATCAACCTCAATGCACACACATTTTGAAGGATGAGCATTGAAATTTTTTTCATGTTCCTTGGTAATAAATTTGCCAAGAGTATTGGCAATGGACTCAATTAAAGGCCAACATGGCAAGGGTAAACCTGGGAACTTGACCCACACAAGAACCCTAAGCTTTTTGTCATCAGAGATAGTGAAGTCTCTTGACCATCTTTGAAAAACTAATAGGGAGGAACACATTGACTAAGGACCATTGTTAAAAATTGCATCTACTTGAGATAGGTTGGCAAAAAAAAATTAAAAAACCTTTGGCAAGGTTTTACATAGTGTCAAGGTAGACTCCATGAGGAGTCTAGCTCTTTTTTACCCATTCTTAGATCATAGCTTTAGGAGGAGTCCTAGCCACAAAATACCCTATCAAGGTATGTTGTTCTAACCAATCACAATCAACGTCAAATTCTTGCAAAGGAAGGATAATATTAAGATTGCCTCATGAAAGATCTTTGGGATGAATTTGCGAGGATATTTGTTCAATGGAGGTGCCATGACTTTCTGAAGTAGCACCATAAGCACCAGTATCAACAACTGGGTCACTGCTGGCCAAGGCCATTATAAACTATCCTAAGACCTCCTAGACTAATTATGGTTTGACAGGTGGTAAACATAGAAGGAGAGCTTAGATAGAGAGTTGTACACAAGGAAACTCAAAGAACGCACCAAACCCTAGCATAGAAAAAATACTTGAGATATCCCCTTTCACTAATCGAGATTCAATTCATTAATTGAATATTCAATATATCATTCTAACTTAAAATTTGGAGTCTTTTTTTTTAATTTATCAATTTAATAACTCAAATATAAACTTAAAATAAAACAAATTATATCTAATTTTGAATGAAATAAACAAAGTGAGAAAAAATAGTTTTGGTGTGTAACTTATAAATTTTTGTCAAGTGATTCGAATCCATAAACAAATCAATGTAAAATTGACTATTCAAGCAATAAAAATTATTTTTTCACTAAATAAGTGGGTCAACTACAATATCTATATTACATGTAAGTAATATAAAATGATATAATAAGTAATATAAATTGAAATTAAAAAAATAAGAAAGGTAAAAAAAAGTTACCTTAATTTTAAAGTCGCAATTCTCTTTACAAAATAAATCTAATTTAGATTTTTTAATAATAATATATGTGCTTAAATGTTCAATCAGACAAGTAACTATAAAATAATTAATTTACTTTTATTGGTTTCAATAAATTAAAATATGACTATTTAAAAAAAAAAAAGGTTCTATAGTACAAATATATTAAATTAGATTGTAAATATATTAAATCATACATTTTAAAGTAAGAGGCATGCATTGAACTAAAAAGAGTTGTAATTTTTGTACTATATTTAATTTAATAGAACTGTTGAACAATGGAAATCAAAATTTCACCTAAATTCTATAACTTAAAAAATAGTTTTACCATTAATTTTTTTAAAAAAATACTATAACATTTATTTTATAATATCTTATTATTAAATTTAAAAATATTAAAGTATCAATTTTTACATAAGTAATATATAATTTAAAATGTATATAAGAAACTCTAACTATAAAATGTAAATTAAAAAATTATTAAATGGAGGAGCCTATGTGAAATTCTACAATTTTCCAACATAATGTTCCCAAGAGTTGTAAAAAACAAGATTTAATAGATAATGAAATACAACCAACTACAAAATGGGAGAATTGATATAGTTGGAAAATTGGAAGTGACACATTTCTACACAATTGGTTACTGCTTAAATGACTCACCATGCTTGTACGCCACAATTATGAAGACATTGTAGGATGATTTGAGAGGTGATATGACAAGTATGTCATTCCTTTTTTGATTCAAGACTTAAGATAAGGCCACATCACATCACCTCTTGCTAGTCACATACTGTTCACAATTAATTGATACTTATCTACATTCGTAACTTCTGTTATTTTTTGAATTCAAAAAATATTTAAATCTCTAGCAAAATTAGTATTGGGTAATGAGAAAATAGTAATTAGTGAACATAAATTCAATTTAAAAATAAAACTTTACCAACTTTAGAATCTTGAAATTTTTTAGATTGTAAAAAGAATAGGATATGTCTAGTGAACACATTAGTTCCCTACCTAAATATATATAAGCAGAAACTAATAGTTAATTAATAATTAAAGAACTATTATTTAATAAGAATAATGTATGCATAAAATGTGAACTCAAAATGTCCATTTTAAGATCCTACAATGATAATTTCAAAAGAAGAAATTTGTGTGGATTTTTCAGGGTTCATATTCTTATAAAGGTAGAAGAGTGATCAAGTTGTCTCTTACTAATATTAGCAAGGCTTGGTCTTGTCTAGATGCAAGAAAATGATTAGGAATTATACTTACATCATGTGAAGGTTGAAGTGTAGAGACAAAGGAGAAGCCTTCTCTTTAATATTGAGGTCAATAAATATTCTCATGTTAAGATGTAGATGTAAAGGAGAAGTAGGGAAGAGTATTCCTTCTCAATAATAATAAGGTATGATTTCTATTTGGACCTTAATTCGTCCCTCCATACCACTAATACCATGTCCATTATATTTGTGTTTAAAGATTATATTAAATGCAAGATTGAAACATGTGTGCAAATCCAATGTGGAAGTACTTCCATCATAAACCTCATTAAATCTGGTCATGTGAGCTTATTTTTAAACATTAAAAGAATGAATATATTTACAAGGATTGATCCTTATGAGGAAATGTCACCTGTATTAATCTTATTGATGTTCGTTTGGAAGATAAGAGAATCATGTTTCACTAAGTTGTGAATATTAGATGTTCCATATCTAATATTAGGTAGCAGGTCATTAAGGAAGTGAATAAAATCTTCTTTCATTGAAATAATATTTTCTATAGGTATTGAGTGTTGAATGGGAAAATGGGAAAGGATTTTAAAAGATGGGGTTTGGAATATGGATCATCATCCTCTGTACATCCAAAATGGTAGCATAATTTCAGCCCTTTTCTTGCATATCCTTACAACTGCCTAGTCTAGGTGTGACTCTTTAAACAATTGGAGCTTGGAGCTTTGGATTACAAATAGAGCTAGATGGCATGTAAAGAAAAGCACACAATTGATTTCTTAGATTTTAGGCTATGGAATGTATACAGCCCCACCCTATCAAAGGAGAAAACTTTAGCATGGATGGAGATAGAAAATGATGGTAGTGGCTATGGTATAACTTATATGCACCCAAACTAGTTTTAAATAGTCTTAAGTCTTTAATATACAAATGAAATACACTCAAAAAAGGTGCATAGGAGAGCGTGGTTTTTTTCGCTCTGCTAGGGTTTCTTGCTTCATGCAATCTTTCAATTTTTTGTGTATGTCTTTTCATCTAAACTTTCCCTCTATTAGCTCCACTTGTCACATTGCATTTACCGTAGGAGTTTTTTAGGCTAGGATATAATGGCTTCGGCCAGTGTGAACTAGTTGTTTCTGGTGTTCACACTACTACTTCAGTCTACCATGGTGCCTCCACAAAAAAAACATCCTTGCAAGTTCTACCTGAAGGTTTTTCACGAGGTAATCCTGACATTATCCTTCCTTTGCAAGAATTTGATGCTACATGTGATTGGTTAGAACAACACACCTTAATAGTTTATTTTATGGGTAGAACTTCCCCTAAAGCTATGCTCCAAGAATGGGTTAACAAGAGCTGGACTCCTCATGGAGTCTGCCTTGACATTGTGCAAAACCTTATGAAAGGTTTTTTTTATTTCACTTTTCCAACCCCTTGTAGGCAGACACAGTCTTTAACAATGAACCATGGTCTATGCGTTCTTCCTTGCTTGTTTTTCAAAAATGGTCACAAGACTTCACAGTCTCGGATGATAAAAAGCTTAGGGTTCCTATATGGGTTGAGTTCCCAGGTTTACCCCTACCTTGTTGGCCTTTCATTGTGTCCATTGCCAAAGCCCTTGGCAAAGTTGCCACCAAGGAGCCTGAGAAATTCTTCAATGCCCGACCATAATGATGCATTTGCATAGAGGTGGATCTTTGCAAGGATTTGAAGGATTCTATGGAAATTTAGATTGGGACTAAAACCTTCTCTTAGAAGGTTCTTTACTTGAACCTCCCCAACACCTATTATAGGTGCCAGTCCACAAAACACAAGATAAAGGACTACCCTCTAGCTACACCTAGGGTCAAGCCCACACCTAAAGAGGCACCTGCCAAATAGGCCAAAGGGAAAAAAGAAGAATAGGTTACTGTTGGGCATGAGGGCAAGGCTCCTTCAAATACCTTTCCCCCCCCCCCAAGTAGTCCTATGCTACAGTCACCATGGTTCCTCCTATAAATACAGGAGGTCAATTAAAGCCAGCATAGGGATGCAAGCGATGGACAAAGGAACTACTTCCAGAGTTTCGTAGGTTTCAAACCCTTCCGGCTCATAGGGGATTAAGGTAGTCGCCAAGGTTTTTGCCTTGGTTGGGTTGCAAAATCCTCTTGCTGCCTCTTCCATAGCACCACCAACAATGCAACATTCTCATAGTCCTCCTAGATGTGTGAAGATACTAGAGGTGAAATGTCAGGCTGTAAGTCCAAAGGGTTTTCTATTTGAATTCAACCATGTTTCTACCTTCTTGAAGAATAGCTACTCCTCTCTTGAGGATGAAGATCATATGGAAGAGTTCTCATGAACTTCCTATTATGGAATGTTCAAGGTCTCACAGACCTCCCCAGAAAGTACTATGTTCAGGATGTCTGTCATAGACTTAGCAATTTAGATTTCCTCTATTTGCAAGAAGTTAAAATTTTTGGTTTCATTCTTTCTTTGGCATGCCACATAATTTGGCAGGATGGCATGATGTTTTCTTCCTAGCACGAAGCTGGCCGAGGTGGTGTAGTTACTCTCTTGTCACCTCACCTTCATTCTGCTATTATTTTGCATGGTTCTGACCCCACGCATAGAATTATTTGGCTTTCTCTTTCCATTAACAATCATTCTATTGTTGTCATTAATGTTTATACTTCGAATGATGCTGTGGAAAGATCCCAGATGTGGGCCTGGCTGGTTGACAACTTGCCTCTAGCTACTTGGGTTATGTGTGGGGAGTTTAATATGGTTGAAGTGGCCTCTAACAAAGATGACATTCTACCTTTTCGCTGGACAGCTAGGGTAAGACAAGCCTAGTATTACATGCACAATAAATTTGGCCTTTTTGATCCCAATATGACCTGCTGCTAGGATAGTGGGGTTTGGCACACTTGGTCCAAGTTTTGAGCTAGCACTGACTGCATATTAAAATGCCTTGATCGTGCTATGATCACTGCATAATAGTTTTTCTCTTTTTCTGAGGATCAAGATTTGCTTGTCATTTCCCTACCAAATGTGACATTATCTGACCACTACCCCATTTATTTTGTCATTTCTTGGGAAACAGCTGTCCCAAAGGTGGCCAAGTCTCAGTTCTTCCTCGACACGTCTGTGTTGATGCATGCTTCCACCATTTTGCACATCCTATGTGTTTGGAACTTGCATTCTCAAAGGGGATGGATTCAATGGTGGAATGATACCATTACCAAAACTGTCCAATTCTTATGCATTTATGGGCGACAATTGGCTATGTTTTCTAAATAGTCATATGAAGCTAGTATGCTTACCCTCAAAAAATCCTCTGAGGCCCTCACCCTCAATCCCTTTGATGTGGACTTGCAAATTTAGCTTGCCAAGCTTCACCATGAAAAACAAATTGCTGATAATTATGCTACGTGAGGAGCCCAAATCAAAGCCCATCTCCACTAGTTGGAGGTTGGTGACAAAGCCTCGAAGGAGTTTTTTGAGGCTCTTGGTGCTCATCATACCAATGTTGGGATTAAAAAAATCAAACAAGGAAATGTTGTTCTATCAAGTCTCCCACCATCTTGAAAGCATTTGTTCATCACTATGAGAACATGTTTGCTTCGTAGGGAAATTTGATTGCTTAGGAGGAAGCTCTCAAAAAGTGTATTTTTGTTACTCTAAAGCATCTAGCAGCTGAGCAATGCAATTTCTGTGAGGAACTTCTTTCCCTCTGACACCTTAAAGAGGTGGTCTACTCCATGGCAGATGACAGGTCCCCTAGGTGTGATGGGTTCCCTTGTGAATTCTACAAACACCTCTAGGAGCATATAGGTCCTGATCTGCACAAAGTTTATCTTGAAGCCTATCACTCTAAAAGCTTAAGAGCCATTATAAACAAAGGAAATATCAAATTCATACCTAAAGCCAGTGATCCAAAGGATATATGTAATTGGAGACCCATTACCCTTCTGAATGTGTCATACAATATCATTACTAAGGCTCTCTCTCTCAAAATCAGGCACATGTTGCCCTTAATTGTGCAACCAAAGAAAACTAGATTCATCAAGTCCAGATATATTCTTGAAAACATCATTGTTGTCTGGGAGGGAATGGAATGGGCCCGCAAGTCCAATCAGAAGGCCATCTTTTTAAAGATAGATTTTGCTAAAGCCTATGATCACATTGAATGGACCTTCATCTTGGCTATGCTCTAGGCTCTGGGTTTTGGCCCCAACCTCCTCTAGTCCATGGAGATGCTCTTTGGAGATGCTAATGCTTGCATTGCCATCAATAATTTGCAATTGAAGGATTTTGGAATTTTTCATTCCATCAGACAAGGTTGTCTGCTAGCTCTTGCGCTTTATGTCCTTGCTGCGAAAGGTTTTGGATATTTACTTGTGCATTCTATGTCCTCAAGATTGGTTCATGGCATTTCCTTGCCTGAATCATCCTCACAATTTGTCAATGGACACTACTTTGCTAATGATTCTTTTCTCACTCTTTTAGAGGATGAAGAAAAAATCAATAATGCTTTAAGTTGCCTGGACACCTTTTGTCAAGCTTCTAGTTCTACCATTCAATGGCATAAAATGCTTTTCTTCTACTAGTCCTTTCTACTAGCTCCACCTTGGCTCAACTAGTTTGAGTGGAAATGGGTTGATCATGGAGAAAGATCACCAAGCTGCTCTCCCTTGCGAAAAAATTCCAAATTTTCTCTAAGATTCTTGTGGCCACTCATGTGTATTACTCCTCTTGATAGGCTCCATCCAAAGCTTCCTACATGAAGTTGGAAAGATTTCTCAGGGATTTTCTCTAGGCCTCTGGTTCTGACCACCATGGCTTTCATAGAGTGGCCTAGGATATTTTTTGTCTCCCAAAAGAGTTTGGTGGTCTTGGCTTGCTTTCCACTTAGAGACAAGGCCTTGCTCTTTGTGCAAAATGGATTATTAGGGCTCTCTCAAGATATGAAGCTTGGAAGATTATGGTTTGGCACTGCATTTCTTCTTACTTCCTTGTTAACATGCCTACTTGGAAGGGGATTGGTTTCCAAACCCTTCTCATTATGCATGAACCCATGGTCATTCAGGGATCCTTCATCATCAAGAGCATCTAGAAAGCCTAGGAGGCTATTAAGCCCTAGCTTTGATGGGCTAGAGATGAATTCCAAAATGGCCTCTCCTTGAATCAACATAACATATGGTGGTCTCCCCTATTTTCCATTCAGGGTACTCCCCTCACCAAGACTCAAGGGGCCAATGCTCTGCATTTTTTCAAATGTGGCATCAGAACTCCTAAGAACCTCTTTTCATGGGTCACCATGAGTTTCAAGACTTGGGAAGATATGCAAGTACAATACCACCTTGTTCATTCAAACTGGCAGACTTTTGACCTTCTGCTTTCTTTCATCCCTATTCACTTAGTTCATAAAGTGGGGATTTAGTCTATTCGCCCTTGGTGGCTTGATTGGAGGTGGTTTCTTGCCACTCCTTTTTCTAATTACATGCCAAGTTTGGGTTATATATGGATTTCACCTCATCTTCTGATGGTGGATACGCTAAACCACAGATGGCATTGGCAATCTTCTCTTTCTCACTAGAGAAAACACTTTGACACCATATGGAATGCTATAAATGAACCCAAGATTCTACATTTTTCTTGGTGCCCGACCTTCCAAGGTCTTCCCCTCGGGCCTCAACTTAAACACATTGGGGTTCTTGACCCTAGATGCCCCTTTTGTGGGTAATTAGAGTCTTTCTTGCATATTTTTTGGTTTTGCAAGCATGCTCAAAATTGTTGGCACTAGATTCATGATTTTTCAAGCCATTCAGACTTGAGTCTTTCTCTTGGCATATGATTTTACTAGGTGACTCTCCCAGATTTCCTCAAAATTTCACCCAAATTTGGCATACCTTTAGGCTAGATATCCTATTTTCTCTGTGGAAAGATATAAATGCTATTCTTTTCACACACAGTTTTTTGGATATTAACATTGCTATGTATACAAAGGCATGCATTTGTAATAATGTAATTATGTAGATTCAGATGCAGGCTAATAAATTTGCACTCAAAGTTGCTCACCTGTAGGAGTTGCTCAATCACTGGGGTAATGCTCCTTGTATTGTTGTCAAAGTTCCTCCTGATGCCTCAACGGAGACCTCGATGCCTCGTGGCCACCATCCTTGGTGCCACTCCTCTGGCCACCACTCACACACCATTTTCTCCTAGGCTTCTCACTGCCACTCTCCCAGTAGTGGTGATGGTGAATGGAGGTGCCACTCAACTTCCCCACCCCATGGTGGTACTAGTTGGTCCTTAGCTCCTCCTCCTAGTTCTCATTGTGTGCACTTAGGGAAGTGGCCTCGCCTAGACCTGACGATTTCTCCTCTGTAGCCAGAGGTTAAATATGTGGAGGCTACCACTATTGTTGCTACTATTGATGATGGCTAGACTATTCCCAGCCTGCTCCCCAATCTTAAAGATGATTGGGGTTTTCAAGATAAAGATGATCCACCACCCTCATCTGGCACTACTTTGATAGCCCGAGGTTGCCTTATTCTTTTTTTTTGATGAATAGTTTTTGATTTTGGTTGTGGCTGTGTTTTGAGTCTAGCTTTGGCTATGTAAACTCCATCATGGGGTGATCTTGTATCCCCCAACTTCTTTTTTGTGAATTGTAAACTAAGTATATTTTATTAATAGAAAAGGCCACTATTCATCAAAAAAGGTGCATATAAGTTGTACCATAGATAGTGCCAAAAATGACATACAATCTTATAATTCTCAAAAATTTATTCTTGGTGCTGATTTCAATCCTATGGTTGATTTTTTTTGTTTAAAAGGTAGTGGGATCAATCAATTATTAAGGATATGCTTGACTTTGAGGATTTCATCAGTCAGTGGGTGGCTAGTCTAAACATCACATATATTAATTCTTAATTTCTATATTAAAAGTGAAATAGTTATAGTTGATTTATTTTTTCTAACCTTATTATTCCTTAATGTGTGATGTTTAAGAGTGGCCATTAGTAGGTCCTAATTTGAGAGATTCTTAAAGAGTCCATAAGGGATCAAATCTTGGTGAGTGTAAAGCTCCAACATTGAAAAAGGATGAGGCTAGAATAAATTTTGTTGAATGGATACCCCTTAATCCCTGGCTCTTAGCCAAAGAGATTCAGTCTTTCCTTCTACTCTTGTAACAAATAACTAAAAAGATTTTGTATATGGCCTCCATCAAAATACCCCTTGATTGCAATCCAAATTCGTTATGGTTTACTTGGACAAACTGCCAATGAATGTCTGGACCATTTCCTCATTGGTCCCTAATGGTTCTCAGGAAATTGGAATATATGGTCTTCCAAAATACCTAATGCCATCTCTAATCACTTCCCCATCTCCTTGGATAATGATCCCTAAGGGTCTAGTGGTCTAAATGTTATTTCAATAAAGGTACATCAAGATCTATTGTTAAAAAATTACATCATCTCAAAGATAAATTTTAACTTCGGAACAAGGAGATCTTCAAGAATTTTTTTATAGAGAAAGCTCAAGTTGAAACACATCTAGAAATCCTTAGTGAGAAAATAGTAATGAATGGTATGAACAAAGAAGACTATCCTCTAGAAAAGTCACTGAAAGGAAAACTAAATGAGCTCCTTGCTAAAGAAGAAATCTACTAGAGAGACAAGTCTAAGGAATCATGGATTTAGTAGGGTGATGATAACACCAAATTATTTCATCCCACTTTTCAATCACAATGGTCTTATTTAAAAAGAATAAGAATCAATTGGGTTTAATATTTTGAACACATTTTTGTAAATGATTCCCCTCTCCTAGTGTGTCATGCCCAAAATTTACAAGGCAAAACACAACTACAAAATTATTTATTTATTTATCTTTCTATTTTCATTATTATTATTATTTTGTTTAAAAGATAACTTAGGATCCTCACAAGAAGGGGTTAACCATTGCCAATAAGGTTGTTGAATGGTTAGGGGTTTCAGATACCTAAAAAATATGTTTATATAGTTGCAACATACCCTTAACCTTAATCGATAAGTTCTTAACTAGGTTAGTGGAAGGATCTATTGATATCTAGGATAAGTGAATACAACAACATGATATTAGATAGGAAGGACTCAACAATAAATTCCTTGATGTTTGGGTTCATTGAGGATTACTAAATATCATGTTAGAGCATTTAGCTAGGTATGAACTAGAAATTTGCATCTAGGGTATGATATAATCATTGAAAGTGTAAAAGTACCCATATTACTCACTATGTGTGGGTAACATGGTTAATTCACCAAATCCAACTTGAGTATTGGTGCACATGTATTAGATAAATTACTATCACTTCTTTTCCATATCACCAAGTTTATTGGTGTAATTCGAGCAACTTACCTTCCCACAAGATATGATATATTTGATCTATTTACCAAAAATTCAAATTCCAAGATGTTGTGTTCACTTAATTCTAAGATCAAAACCTTTTCTAGCGTTACTCATTCCTAGTTAATGTAGTGTATTGAGTTATGTCTTAGTAACTTACATAATATGTGTTATAGCTAAAGATCACCAATAACTGATGCAGGAGCATCCAAAGGTATAAGGGCAATCCTGTGTCACCCAAAAAAATGTACTTAGACTTAGTTTTTGTTTCATGTATTTTCATTTTTGGATACCCATTTGGGTCAAATAAAAGTTCCAACTCTCACAGTTCCACTATTAGTGTGTTTGAAAATCCCAAAAAAATAGGAGCATGCAATTTGGCCATCATTTTGGTGACCTAGAAGGTGTGAATTTTCCAGATGAATGTAATTGTGATTTAGAGCATTCCAAAAAAAGAATCAAGTCAAAAGGCCCCATGGTTTGAAAGTTATTGCAGTTTTTTAGGTTTTGGAGACCTCCTAAGAATGCTTCAAAGTCAGGTTAGGGGCATTAAATGACCTTGAAAGTTATGCCTCCTGAAAGTTCAGTTACAATTTTTGGATTCTTCTAGATTTGTGCTGACTTCTACCGCAACTTTCAGAACCTTCTATTTGGTCGGTGGGTGCCTACTAGCACTTTCTAGAATGTACTCCTAGTCCTTAACCCTCCTGGGTCTATTTAAGGAGATTTTTGGCATTGTAAAAGGCAGTTCGGAGTGGAGTTTGAGAGGAGGTACTAAAAGGAAAAATTATCTCTAGATTTATGCTATTGTAAGCTCTTAGGGCATGTTTTGAAGTTTATTTTCTCTGTACTATTTGTACTAGCTTATTTTCTCAGTTAATATAATTTCCCTTTTTTGTTGTGTCCATTCTATTCTTGGGTTGTGTCCCCATCAAGTGGTATCAGAGCGGGTTTTCCTGAGTGTGTAGATTGAGCGCCAACTGTGAGGCAATTTGCACCAGGACTGTGTGGTTGTGGGTTCGAGTTAGAAGATGCCTCCATGAAGAGAGTGTGGTGGAAGGGCCAGAGCTATTAATCCTAAGGAGGTTAGAGCCCTCCAAAGGCAGGTGCAAGCATTGCAAGAGGAGCTCCATAGAGGAGCAAATGTTGCCACAAGTGACAATAGTGAGGATGAAAATGAAGAAGAAGTAATGGGACCAGAGGAGGAATTTGATGGGGAAGTTCTGAATCATGTAGAGGAAAGGCTTTTTAGGGCCATTACTAAGTTTGGGAAAAGACCCACAATTGAAGTGGGTGTATTTTCAGGAAATCTAAAACCAGATGAGTTGATCGATTGGATCAATGAACAGGAAGAATACTTTGAGTATGAGGATATAAGGGACCCAGATAGGGTTAAGTTTGCAAAGGCCAAATTGAAAGGCCATGCCAAAATCTGGTGGCAAGAGGTTCAATTGGAAAGAAATAGAAGAGGAAAGGAGAAGATCACAAGATGGGATTGCATGGTGGACAAGTTGAAGAAGCAGTTCATTCCTGTGGACTACGAGCTTGATTTGTTTAAGAAGATGCATGGGTTAAAGCAAGCAGGAAGATCAGTCCAAGAATATACAGAGGAATTTTATCGACTCTTGATTAGAGCGGGGCATGCAGAAGCAAATAAGGAGAAAGTTGCTCGTTATATCAGTGGGTTGTGACCTAGCATCCAGGAGGAATTAAGTCTGGTAAGAATGACCAACGTTGAAGAGGGATACCAGTTTTCCCTACGAGTTGAAGAGAAGCTAAATAAAAGGTTTGAAGGAAGACAAAGAGGGCACGGTCAAGGAGGAAGGGGAAGCGTTAGATAATCTGGAGGCTGAAATGAAACCCAAAAGAAAAATGAAGATGTGGGTACTAGCAGGAACCAGAGGAATGAGGGTTTCAACTGCTCCCATGATCAAGACTTTGGAAATCAAAGAGGAAGAGGTAAAGGATGTGGACAAGGAAGAGGAGGCTTCCATGGTACCTGTTTCCATTGCAATGAAGAAGGTCATCGTGCTTTTGAATGCCCTCAACGACAAGGAAGGATAGATAGGAGAGTTGAGGGCCAAGTTAGGGTTGCTCATGTGGATGAGGATGCACAATCATCACATTTAGAGGATGCAAAAAGAGGAGAGACCTTGGTAAATGAAAGAGTCCTACTAAGTGGTGAGATTGAACCAGGACAATAGAGGAGTTTGTTCCGTACTGGATGCAAGTGTGAGGATAAATGATGTGATGTGATCATTGATGGTGGTAGCACTGATAACTTGGTATCAGAAGAGATGGTCTCTAAGCTAAAGCTCAAGGGGGAGAAACATCCCCAGCCCTATCGGATTCCTTGGGTAAAAGATGATAATAAGGTCCTAGTAAGTGAACAATGTTTAGTGAAATTCAAAATTGGGAGTTACCATGATGAAGTTCTCTGTGATGTTATTTCGATGGATGTTTGCCATCTATTATTGGGTAGACCATGGAAGTTTGATAGACATGCAGTACATGATGGGCATGCAAACACATACTCTCTGACAAAGGATGGAGTTCGCCACAAATTGAATCCCATGAAAAAGGAAGGTGAAAAGGTATGTAGCAGCGCTAGGATTTGTCTTGTTGATGGAAGGAAGTTTTTAGATGGCATGAAACATCATCATATGTGCTATGCTTTGATTCCTAGGAAAGATAAAGAAGGTAGTAGTGAAATACCACTTGAAGTTTCAAATTTACTGGGGAAGTTTGGAGATATTATCTCTGATAATGTTCCAGATGGATTGCCACCAATAAGGAAAATCAGTCATCAGATAGATCTGATTCTAGGAGCTAGTTTGCCTAACAAGGCTGCTCATAGGATGACTCCTACTAAAATAGAGGAGCTAAATAGATAGGTTCAGGAGCTGTTGAGGAAGGGCTTGATTCGAGAGAGCCTAAGTCCATGTGCAGTACCTGCAGTACTTGCACCAAAGAAGGATGGAGAGTGGAGGATGTGTACAGATTCTCGAGCTATAAATAGGATAACCATCAAGTACCGATTTCCTTTGCCAAGGATGGATGATCTTATGGACTACTTGAGTGGAGCTCAGTACTTCACAAAGATAGATATGAAGAGTGGTTATCATTAGATACGAATTCAAGAAGGAGATGAGTGGAAAACAACCTTCAAGACCAAGGAGGGTCTTTATGAGTGGTTAGTCATGCCCTTTGGGTTGACGAACACCCCAAGCACCTTCATGCGACTCATGAATGAGGTACTTAAGAAGTTCTTGGGAAAATTTGTTATTGTCTATTTGGATGATATTTTAATTTTCAGCAAGATTTTGGAAGAACATTTACTGCATATTCGTAGTGTCCTTGAAAGGCTAAGGGAAGAGAAACTATTAATTAATCTAAAGAAGTGTATCTTTGCAAAAAGGGAGTTAGTCTATTTGGGGTTTGTTATATCACCTGAAGGTCTCAAAATGGATCCAGAGAAGGTAAAAGCCATCTTAGAATGGCCTACTCCAAGGTCTACTACTGAGGTAAGATCATTTCATGTCTGGTTAGTTTTTACAGGAAGTTTATTAATAATTTAAGTGGCATATGTGCACCCCTAACTGATACAATAAGAGGGGATAGAAAAGAGTTCAAATGGACTGCAGCAGCTGCGAGAAGTTTTGAATTGCTGAAGAAATAGGTAATAGAACAGCCTGTGTTGGCATTTCCAAATTTTAGAAAGGTTTTCTAGGTAGATTGTGATGCCAGTGGCAATGTTATTGGGGCTATATTAAGCCAAGAAGGTAAGCCTATTACATATTTTAGTGAAAAATTGAATGATGCAAAGAAGAAGTATTCTATTTATGATCAAGAGTTCTATGCAATATTTTAGACCTTAAAGAAATGGAGGCATTATTTATTGCCAAATGAATTTGTTTTGTATACTGATCATTAGGTATTACAGTACCTAAATAGCCAAGGTAAATTGAATCAAAGGCATATGAAATGGGTAGAGTTCTTGCAGAGCTATACATTTGTGTTGAAGCATAGAAGTGGAAAATCTAACAGGGTTGCAGATGCACTAAGTAGGAGATAGTTGTTGCTTACAGTAATGCATGTTGAAGTAGTTGGGTTTGATGAACTCAAGAATTTTTACCCTAAGGATCCTAATTTTACTGAAGCATGGAAAGCTTGTAAAGAGCCTGTTGCTGTAGATAGAACCAAGTGGTTAGACTATTTGATTCAGGATGGCATGTTGTTCAAGGGTAGTCAATTGTGCATTCCAAGGAGTTCCATGAGAGAAAATCTGATTAAGGAGAAACATAGTGGAGGGATGGTAGGACATTTTGGTTGAGATAAGACCATTGGAATTCTTAGATAACATTATTTTTGGCCTCAAATTTCATAGGATGTGAAGAAGTTTGTACAGAGTTGCCAGGTTTGTCAAGTTGCCAAGGGGTTTAGTCACAATACTGGCCTATATCAACCATTGCCTATTCCATCAAGGCCATGGGAGGACATAAGTATGGATTTTGTTCTTGGATTGCCAAGGACACAAAGGGGTAATGACTCAGTATTCATGGTGGTTGATAGGTTCTCCAAAATGGCACATTTCATTCCATGCCACAAAACTCATGATGCTGTCCATATTGCAAACTTGTTTTTCAAAGAGGTGGTAAGACTACATGGTCTTCCATGGAGCATAGTTTCTAATAGAGATACTAAATTTGTGGGGTATTTCTAGAGGACATTATGGAAAAAGTTGAGAATTGACGTGAAATTCAGTTCCATGCATCACCCACAAACTGATGGCCAAATAGAAGTAGTAAACAAAAGTCTGGGCAATTTGTTGAGATGTTTAGTTGGGGATAAGCCCAAGGGATGGGATTTGATTCTACCACATGCAGAGTTTTCTTATAATAACTCTATAAATAGGAGTACTGAAAAATCACCATTCCAAATTGTATATGGGAATAGCCCAAGGACTACACTAGAATTAAGGAAGATAGAGCAAGGGGAGAGGACAAGTGCTAAAGCTGACAAATTTTCTGAACATATCAAGCGTCTACATGAGGAGGTTCAAGCACACATTACCAAGATGAATCAAGAGTATAAAGCTAGGGCTGATCAAAGGAGAAGACATAAGGAATTCCAAGTAGGAGATTTAGTCATGGTGCACTTACGAAAAGAAAGATTTCCAGCCGGTACTTACAACAAGCTGAAAATGAAGAAATTTGGCCCTTGCAAAATTTTGAAGAAACATGATTCAGAAAATGCATATGAGGTGGAGCTGACAGATGGTATTCACATTTCTCCCATTTTCAACATTGTAGATTTAACAAAGTATCATGATGATGGTGCAGATGAGGAGCTGGTGTTAGAGCCATGTCAAATTCCTGCTTCTAAGAAGGAGGAGATAGAAGACATTCTAGATCATCGTGTGGGTAGGAGTACTAGAAACAGGCAGTATGAAGAATATTTGATCAAATGGAAAGGATGACCGATCGAGGACTCAACTTGGATTTCAGCAGTTGAGGTTTCCCATTTGGGATTTCCTCTACCATCCATAAAGTGACAGGGTCACTTTTCAATCTACCCTGGGTGTCTGATGCAGGAGCATCCAGAGGTATGAGGGCAATCCTGTGTCACCCAAAAAAATGTACTTAGACTTAGTTTCTGTTTCATGTCTTTTCATTTTTGGATACCCATTTGGGTCAAATAAAGGTTCCAACTCTCATAGTTCCACTATCAGTGTGTTTGAAAATCCCAAAAAAATAGGAGCATGCAATTTGGCCATCATTTTGGTGACCTAGAAGGTGTGAATTTTCTAGATGAATGTAATTGTGATTTAGAGCATTCTAGAAAAATAATCAGGTCAAAAGGCCCCACGGTTTGAAATTTATTACAGTTTTTTGAGTTTTGGAGACCTCCTAAGAATGCTTCAAAGTTAGGTTAGGGGCATTAAATGACCTCAAAAAGGGCCAAAAAATAGGGGACAAGAAAATCTTGTCCATAGGGCTATAGAGTGCTTTGAGAGCTTTCCGAAAATGTAAACAGTTCGTCAATCAGAGCTACGGTTCAAAAGTTATGCCTCTCAAAAGTTCAGTTACTATTTTTGGATTCTTCTAGATTTGTGCCGACTTCTACCGCAACTTTCGAAACCTTCTATTTGGTCGGTGGGTGCCTACTAGCACTTTCTAGAATGTACTCCTAGTCCTTAACCCTCCAGGTTCTATTTAAGGAGATTTTTGGCATTGTAAAAGGCAGTTCAGAGTGGAGTTTGAGAGGAGGTACTGAAAGGAGAAATTATCTCCAGATTTATGCTATTATAAGCCCTTAGGGCATGTTTTGAATTTTATTTTCTCTGTACTATTTGTACTAGCTTATTTTCTTAGTTAATATAATTTCCCTTTTCTTTTGTGTCCATTTTGTTCTTGGGTTGTGTCCCCATCAATAACAAATCAACCACCAATGTGTATACCTTCATTTACATGATATAGGCATCTTTTCCTTATTACATACTACCAATCCCAACTACAAATTCACTTATTACTAATTGAAATGGATAGTTCTTATGTATAAATGTTTGTAGGTTGATATACTTATCAACTAGTAGATAAATATTTGTATGTCCCTTACAAAAATCATGACTTACATCATTTAGTATATATTTGTATCTTAATAACATTACAATAGAAATACACACACACACACACACACACACAAAATTGAATAACCTATTAATAGCAAACTAAGCTCCTACATAGACTAACCACATTCGTTATTCATCCCAAACTCTAAATGAAGTATTGTTACATCGAACTCCTTCTTACTCTCTCAATAATAAATCAATCCACATATTGCATACCTTAAGCATGCATTAACTTACTTTATTCTCACACTTATTTATATATTTAGTAAATTTCTAAATTATATATATATATATAAGTTACTTGTGCAACTACCTAATATTAATCTTTCTAATACTAACAACACACTCCTCATACCCTTTCCACCCTTACTAAACTTACCACCTTACTTGACCCATACTAATAATTCCTTAATTTCTAACTTCCCTAATACTGCCAACCCCTTCATGCTACACCACATTCTATTCCCCTTTTTTTACTTCCTAAGCTACTCTCTAATCCTATGCACCCTTTCCTATGCTTTTCCTCAAATTCTTCACTCACCTCCCTAGGAGCATGTTGGTATGTGGGGCCCACCCAAGCCAATCCTTCCTAGGAAATCTATGCATTCACCAAGATTGGTGATAAACCCAAAAACCTTCTCCTCTTTCCACTTGCACAGGACATGGGGATGCTTTGGCTTGATGGGTAGGTTGAAATGGATAGAAAAGCATGAGAGGCAATGTGAGATGGGATGTGTGGAGGATGGGGGACTGTTGATCCAAAAAGGTCCCTTCATTAGTATTAAAATACTTTTTTTTCTGAAGATTAACTTTCCATAGGGGTAGGTCAACTTCCTTGGGGGAGGTATAGAGGTTAAGGTACTTATTATCATTTTTTTTGTTGAGTGCCTATATAGGTGGAAAGGTCTTGTATATATATATATATGAACATGAAAAGGTGACACAAGGGTCACGCGAGCTTTATATGGCTGTTTGTTTGGTACTAAGGGATTTCATAGATTATAAGGCTATAAGTTTAAATTATTTATCTAGGTGAGGATATACTAGGGTATATTTTATTTGAATATTTTAATGAATTGTAATAGATAGTGGAATATTTTCCCACTTCTCATACAAAATCTAGAGAATGAAAGTGCATGTATAGGCTTGTTTGTTAACATATTTTCTGCCTATGAGCTATGACGTCTATTAAGTTCACCACCCTTACTATAATTTATTATGCCACAATGCTTGGGTGATAATTGATTTGATATTATTATTAACACTATAATGAATATGTTTGAAATGTTAAATCTCTTGAAACACTAGAAAACATAGAAATATACAACTTGAAACCTATTAATTAGTTCATACTAGTAACTTACTTTAATAATTTTTTTTATATATCTTTCCATTGAACAAGATAAATTATATCATCTATTAATTCAATCTTTATGATGAACCTTTGAAATAAATGGCTTGTTGGAAATAGTTTTGTTATTGAAATACTTTTCATGTACAACATATTTTAATACACCTTCCTTATCTTATTTCCTAATTCATAATGAACATGATTCACTTATGTCTAAATAATACTATGAACATGAAGCACAAGGAACTATCTGATTTAGAGAGGATCTTCTATATTCCAACCATATAATCAAAGACATTCTTCCCTCAATTCCAATACATATGAACACACATCTCTAAGAATGAGTCAATTTAGATCTCCACAACCTTATACTAATAACATAGATCCATACTTCAAAACAATACAAATAAGGTGGGGAATTCCCTATTACAAATGCAATACACCAAATACAAGGTCTCTTTCATGCTTTGTGAACACATGGAATGTCATCACACTTCTTCCTTGAATCCCAAGAGCACAAAAAATATAGAAAGAACACAAAACTAGGAATCATGGAGGCTCACCTTCCATCCTATGCTTTTATGAAGCCACCCACCAAGTAGGGGAAACGAGACTCAAACGGGTTACACTCAAACATCAAAAATGCATACAACTAATCATTACAACATATATAACTCCCTTCAAAGGCTTAACACAATGATTCACCATTTGAATCATAAAACAATGGGTGAAGATGGGATCTCCAAAGAGGAGAATGCCATATCCATATACACACATACATTTGCAATTTCATAATGCTTCTTCAAGGCTATCAAAATAGATCCTCCTCCTCACATCAATACCCTTATATCTCCCATAATAACAACAAGGTATATGGCTTCAATGGAGCCCATACTCCATGAACAAAAAAACCCTCTCCAAGAGGGAAATCTCTCAACTTCAATGTTGAGCCCAACTAACCCCTTCACCTAAGGCATCTCTTTCCTCCCAAGGGTGAGTGAAGCCTTCACACCCATTGTCATTTAGCCACATAAAAACAAGAAACAAAAGAAAATCTACAAGATAAATCCATCACTACAAAGACATATACCAACAATCCCAACAAAAACACATTACATAAATTTAAACCCAAAATGAATAAAAGAAACACCATTGAGAAAGTGCAATGAGAGTTATGATATGGGCACCAAACTTGGTCCAAGCTAAAGGAAAAAATGAAAGTTGTTGTAGATCTCCCTTTTCCTTAGTCCTTCCTCCTTGCCAACCCTAATTGTCTCTAAACTTAGAGAATGGGTGAAAACCCTACTATTTTGTCCAAGACTCCCTAACAAGGCTCTCCCACTATCCATTTTGGTGAAAACTTCAAGCCTCTACCTCTTACAACCTTGTCCCCCTCGCCCAACTTTGTTATTTTTGACTTAGTGGAAACATGGGGAAGAATTCGTGTGACAACTCAATTTTCGAATTGGTGGAAGAATGCATTGGTAAAGGGGCCCCCTAGGCTAGCTAAGCATTGAAATGGTAAAATTTAGGCCCCTAACATGTTATACTAACATATGGGTAGCTTATTTTCACACAAAGGACACTTTGGGACCACCTAATGACCCCTTTAAAACCCTAGTCAGGTTTGAATTCGAATTTTCCTTTGATATTGACTCATCCTATTGTTGACAATTGGCTAATAGTGATATGTAATTATTATAATTTATGGAAACACATGATGTACATGTCTGTAGGAAACCTCAAAAATAAAGATACTTAGTGTTTGGTAATTAGAAAATTGTCTAATTATAGAGTTTGGTTTACAATAGTGTATTGTTTTGTTTATAACTTGTTGTTGATGCCATATTATGACTAAAAAAATTACATGGAGATAGTATAAATGTTGGTGATCATTTTTATAACCTCAGAAGTTAGTGTAGACTATACAGAATAGAGATAATCATGTCTGAAGCGAAACAGGACAATGTAATTAAAGGAAAGAATTGTTTTGTTTACAAAATAATTACTTGTCCAATTAGGGCCAACATCCTAGATGTTTAACCTAAGTTGTAAAAGTGGATTGTGGTCTTAGATGACCCAAAAAAAAATTGTGAAAAGGCATGGTATTTATGCAAAGGACATCTTGCGATAAGAAGTGTGTAAGTGGTGTGTAAGTGCTATATGCAAACTTTTGTGAAAGTGATATATGTGAAGTTTTATATGAGCTATTTGATGAAATGAGATTGAGTTGAAGATCAAAGATTAATCAAGGAAGAATATACAATACCTATTCTAGAAGTCTAATTACATGTTTGGGCAGTGAGCTCTTCTTGTAATTAGACTTGTGCAGGTTTGGGTAGTGGGCTCATCTTGCATCTACTATACCACGACTCCTAACAGGATTGGAATCTCTTAATGGGGATTCAAAGTCTCCTAATAGGTACTCCTTATACTAAAATTTCTCATTGACTCCTAATAGGGTCCATCCTTTAACAAGGAACTTATATATCAATATATTATCAATGGGTATCATCCCCATCGACATTTTCCCTTGGCCAGGGTCTCCCTAGTTAACAAAATATGGTTTTATGAGTTATCTTTGTGCGTTGTGATTGTTACTATTCAACATTACTTTATTGCTTTTTTATGCATGGTTTAAAGTAAGTAATAATATCTAGTTGGTGACTAAAGTTTGTAGATTACTAATTCACACCCCCCCTCTCTTAGTAATCCCTATTTCTAACAATTGGTATCAGAGCATAATTACTTTGAAGAGTCTTAACAGCTTGAGTAAGATCCCTATGGATATGGAATAGTTGATGAAGAACCTTGAAGAATATCTTGAACAAATTGATCTCCTTATTGAAGAAAGAGATAAGCTGAAGGACAAATATGAAGACTCAAAAGTATACATTGGTCAATTAAAGGAAAAGATTGAACCTCTCAAATCCAAGCTTGAATCTACTGAATCTAGAACTAGTGATGATGATGATTTAAAATTGAAGATAGAGTACAAGATCTTGAAGCATGAATTGAAGATTACAAATCTGAAGTTGACTTTGAGAAATGATCCTAGAAAAATTGAGTTTTATTTGAAAATTTAAAATGCAGATTTGAGAGCAAGTCTAGCAAAGAAAACATCTAAGTTTGAAACATTGAAAGAAGATCATGAAGAACTCCAAAAGTAAAATACTATTGTGAAAGGTGAATTAACTTAGTGCAAACAATAGCTTGAGAAGCTTTATTCTCATTGAGAAAAGCTTGATGATTCAATATCAATATAGAGACCTACTTATGATAAGACTAGTCTTGGTTATTTAATTAAGATGTCTATGAAGAAACCTGAGATTAGACCAGATATGAAAGAAAAAGAAAAATCTAATGATAAGATTGAATCTAGTCAATCTTCTAAGAAACCTAAAGAAGTTAGACAAGACAAGGATGTTGAAATTTTGGATGAATCAAAGCAAGTGGAATCTCCTAAAGCAATTAGGTATGAATTTAGAGGTATATGTTTTTTTGTAATGAAATAGGTCATATGAAAAGAGATTATACTAATAAGTCATTTAATCATGTTAAGGACTTTTATTTTCATAATTGTCATGGTATGGGTCATAATGCAATTAATTGTAGGAAACTTAAGTATGATAATGATAGAAGAAATAATAGAATGTTTAGAAATACTAACCATGTAGATAGAAGAAGATCTAATGAAAGAACATCAAGAGAAGGAAGATCTTATGAAGACAAAAGACAAATCATGTGTTATAAGTGTAACAAATTAGGACACATTACTTAGAATTGTCATGGACCTGATGATCAACAAAATCCTAGAAGCAGAGCACCAATATGTCAATTATGCAACAATTTTAGATACACAACAAAGTACTGTAGAATGGACAAAAACTTCAAAGATAGAAGGAACAATGGAACAAGATTTGGGAATAGAAGGAATGATGGAAATAACATTGGAAATGATAGGAGGAATAGGAAAGGAACTCCAGAACTAATAGAGTCAATGAGGAACAAAGAAACATTGTTAGTGAACTTTGAGAAGAACTTAATGAAGCATTTGTGAAAGGAGTAAATATCTGAAAAGAAAAGCTAGATAATGATGGGATGGGAAGATCAAAGTCAGTTGTTGAGTTTGGTTCAAATAAGTTGAGTTAAGCTTGTTCATAGCATCAAAATTTGAGAACTTCATCCAGACACCGAATTAGAGGTAGTGAAGTTGGGAAAAGGTGTATCCAGATATGTTTAGATCGTACCTAAGCTCACTTGTAATTTGGAGCTCATTTAAACAAGTTATGAAGGAATTTAGAGTTACTGGTATTACAATAAAGGTTAATTTTGTAGCAGAAGATGAAAAGTATGTTTTTGCAGAGAATTTTGTGATGCAAAGTCTTGTAGAGATTTGTCATAATGGAAACTAGCTATGGCAAACCTTGGGTGACATCTAAAGATCAAATAGATGATCTTGAGTAGTTATTTAATTACAAAATGTAATTGATACCTTTTTTGTATTCGCTAAGTACGTAATTAATGAAAGTTTAAGTTGATGGAATAAATGGAGTACAAAATTGATTTTCACTTCATTGTGAACACATCCAAAGTGAAGAGCATTTAGAAGTGACTTGTCAGAGCAATTCTGAAGAAAATCCTATTTTTGGAAAGAGGTATTTTATCATTTTTCACAAATTTTTTTGGTAAAAGCTCATAATTGATAGAATCATGGATATTTTAGTAGTACACAATGTTGAGAATGAAGATAGACCTAAGTTAAAGATTTTTTCCATAAAACCTACTGAAGGAAATGCTAACTCAACATTGTCTATCACTCCGAACAACATAATATATCTTGAAGATGTAGGATTTGAATAGAAAGTTTGAATCAATTGGTAGTGAATTCATGAACAAAGATATGGAATTGGTTTTTAATCATGACATGAATATGAAGCCCAGATTTGAACATCTAAAGGAATTAGACTTTTTTAAATATCACTTCTATCGTGAGTTAGACACAGATGAGTGGACACTGATCATATTGAGTAGGATACATGATGGTAAATTATGGATGCAATACATTGTAGTTGATATAGCTACCGACCTTATTCATGAGGAAACTAGTCTTACTAAACAAGGTAGTGTACCTATAGGTGAGAAATTGGTCAAGAAGAAAGTTGAAAGTTATACTAAAGCAATGTATAATAGAAAGGCTATGGTGATCAGCACCATCAAGCAAGATGATGTAAGATTTTTAAGTAGAATTATTGCTTATTCTTTTTGTGCAAGTTCTAATATTGATGAACTTTCAGCGAGATTCATCTATGCAACATATAAGATATGTGTAGAGAAAGAACAAGTGAATCTTAGTGAAATACTGGGAATGCAACTCTTAGAGAACCTAGAAAAGATCAAGAGAACTTTAATGGAAGTTACTGACAGACTGCATAGTACCTTGGTAGTAAAACACATAGAATTAGATCCTAAACAAGCAGTGCTAAAATAATTTGATGAAGAGTTTGCTAATTTATTGAATGTTGCAAAGAAAAAATCACAAATTTCCCATGATGCAAACTTTTTTAGCACCATCTGTCAAAATATCAAGAATGATTTGATTAATCTTGATACTTGTATAAAGGAACTTTGAAAATGTCAATGGGATGGGAAAACATTGTATTTCTAGTGCACCTTATCATACAAACTAACTAAAGACATTGATAGTCAGATAGAAGTAAAAATGAGTAAGCTAGAGGCTTTATCCAGCCAAATCCAACATCCATCTTGCAAAGTAGATGATTTTGAAGGACAAGTGGCTAGTATTCACAGTGACATCAAGAAAAACTAGAACTTTAGAAGGAACATATTTTGAAGAGGATATCAGATTTTAGAGAATCTATTGCTCTGAAATTATCTTTTGTTGAGAAATAATTAGAGGAATTTTTCAAGGCCAAGGACACATATTCCAACTTTTTTTATTCAGATCTTAATGTAGTTGAGATTTCATCATATTCTTTATGTGCAATACTCACCTTAGTTAAGTCTACCAAGGAAACATGGACTAAGGGTATGGATAGTCTAAAGGCTAATTTTGATGATTGCATGAAGATCATATCAGCATAAGAAAGAACAACAATTTTTGGATAGATCTTGACATTTTGACCTTTGTCATTGATGTCAAAGGGGGAGAGATACAAGTTGAAAATTGTAAATCAGGTAAAGAGAAGATAAAAGTGTAAAGTATATTGTAATGGGGAGCATATGTAAAGTTGAACAAGTTGTAATAGATGTTATGTAAGGTGTTATTTATTTTTGTTTTGTCACTTAGCCAATTTTTCCTATTTTATTGACATCATGCCAAAGGGGGAGATTGTTGACAATTGGCTAATAGTGATATGTAATTATTGTCATTTATGGCAACACATGATTTACATGCTTATAGGAAACCTCAAAAATAAAGATACTTAGTGTTTCATAATCAAAAAATTGTCTAAGTATAGAATTTGGTTTATAGCAATGTATTGTTTTGTTTATAACTTGTTGTTGACATCATATTATGACTAGAAAAGTTACATGGAGATAGTATACATGTTGATGATGATGTGTATAACCTTAGAAGTCAGTACAAACTGTACAAAATAGAAATAATCATGTTTGAAGCAAATTAAGACAATGGAACTAAAGGAAAGAATTGTTTTATTTACAAAATAATTACTTGTCCAATTATGTCCAACATCCTAGATGTTTACCCTAAGTTGGAAGAGTGGATTGTGGTGTCAGCCAACCCAACAAAAATTTGTGAAAAGGCATGGTATTTATGCAAAGGACATTTTGCAATAAAAAGTGTGTAAGTGGTGTATAAGTTCTATATGTGAACTTTTGTGAAAGTGATAAATGTGAAGTTTTATATGAGCTATTTGATGATCCAAGATCAAGTTGAAGATTAGAGATTAGTCAAGGAAGAAGGTACAATACCTAGTCTAGAAGTCTAATTACATGTTTTTGCAATGAGCTCTTCTTGTAATTAGAACTACATGTTTGGGCAGTGGGCTCATCTTGCATCTACTATACCACAACTCCTAATAGGGTTGGAATCTCCTAACAGGGACTCCTTATACTAAATTTTTCCATTGACTCCTAACAGGGTCCATCCTCTAACAAGGAACTTATATATCAATATATTATCTAGTGGATATCATTCCCACTAGAGTTTTCCCTTGGCTAGGGTTTTCCTAGTTAACAAAATATGGTGTTATGAGTTATCTTTGTGCATTGTTACTATTAATATTTAGCATTACTTTATTGCTTTATTATGCACCATTTAAAGTAAGTAATAATATCCCACTGGCAACAAAAGTTTGTATATTACTAATTCACCACCACCCCCCCCCCCCCCCCCCCTCAGTAATCCCTATTTCTAACACCTATTCCTTTTCAAGTGGATTTACTTAATCTTTCAAAAAAAAGTAATTAGTTAAAGGGTTAAATGATACCATGACCAAAACCTTAGGTGACATGTCATTGACACACAACAACCTACAAGTGTCAAGTGACATATTAAAGCATATTACACATCATCATGACATGTCCCTAATGCATCTTTGAGATTAAAATTTCCACACACATACAAGTTTACATTCAAAATAAAATACATCACAATGAGGCCTTTGAATCTTCCAAAAATTTGTCTTGGCTAAACTATGTTCACATGATTTTGGACCTTGTTTCCCCCAAATAAATTCCATGGTTCAATTGCCTAAACACTAAACTCGAACACCGGTAGCCCAATGCAAAATCATATAAAATGCATTTAATAGGTGCATATTGACATTACTATCTAGTCAAATGATCCAATTAATCATACTAAACGACATCATAATCCATTTCCTATCATAATGTTGAAATTTTGAATCCATATTGTTAAATCAGCCAACATGAAAATTAGTTTTGAATGCATATCTTAGGTCAAAATCACCAAACTATAAACATCACAACTAATATCCTTGATTAAATTAAATATGGTTTGATTACTAACATTAGCCTATTATCATTATGAGGTAATACATTATAAGGTGTATCAATTATGTCAAGTAAATCAAGATGTTTGCATAGTCACATAGTTTAAAAATCAATCATGGAATAAAAGCATTACATTTTATTGGGCCATAAAATATTTCCTTGTGAATACCCAGCTAATACTACTTTTACAATAATTAACTTATTACATTACATCATATCAAGTTCTACAATTTTAGACCCTTATCCAATTTGATAACAAGTTTCATATATGACTATTAGTAATGTCATAAGGGTGGGTGTTGATTCATCTTTCCATAATAACCATCTAATTTAATTATCCTAATAGGACATAAAATATCATGAACCCATCGACATAATTTCTAAGTTATAACACCTCGAGCCTTTATTCCATAGGGTCTTAGCTTATTAACCTAATGTAATTATGAATAAGATACTTGGCACAATAATAACTAATATATATATATATATATATATATATATATATATATATATATATATATATATATATATATATATATATATATATATATATATATATATATATATATATATGTCTCAATAAGATCTCAAGCTCATTATTGATAAGGAAAATGCCAATTGTGACATACTTAGATCCCAAAACCTTCTTGCCATCACTAAATCTTAAGGTGTATGGTAATAGTATGCTACTCACATTCTATATGCAAGTGAAAAAACATGACATCTCATCTCCTTATGCTTCCTATATTTGACCACATTTGTGTTATTAAGATTCATAATAGGGTACTAGGGAAGAGGCCTTACACAATGGTTGATGGGGACACATTAATCAATGTCAATCCTAAGATAGATAATTTAATGTTATTGTAGCCTTTTACTAAGGAAGAGATCAAGTCTTACTCTCCATCCACACAAGGTGATGGGGACACAACCCAAGCACATAATGGACACAATTGGAAAGGGAAAATTATATTAACTTTAAAAATATTCTAGTATACTTAGTGTAGAGAAATAGACTCCAAAACATGCCCTTAGGGCTTACAATAGCATAAATCTGGAGATACATTCTTCTCCCAGTACCTTCTCTCAAACTCCACTCTGAACTTCCTTTTACAATGCTAGAAATGTTCTTAAATAGACCCCAGAGGGTTAAGGATTAGGAATACATTCTAGAAAGTGCTAGTTGGCATCCATCGACCAAATAGAAGGCTCCAGAAGTCATATTAGAAGTCGGCACAAATTTAGAAGAATCTAGAAATGGTAATCGAACTTTCGGGAGGCATAACTTTTGAACCGTAGCTCTGATTGACAAACTGTTTACATTTTCAAAAACCTCTCAAAGTGCTCTATAGCCCTATGGACAAGCTTCAATTGTTCCACAATTTTTGGTCCTATTTGAGGTCATTTAATTCCCCTAAACTAACTTTGAAGCATTCTTAAGAGGTCTCCAGAAACTAAAAAATTGCGATAACTTTCAAACCATGGGGCCTTTTGACCTTATTCTTTTTCTGGAATGCTCTAAATTACAATTACCATCATTCAACCAATTTACACCTTCTAGTTCACCAAAATGATGGCTCAATTACATACTCCTATTTTTTTGGCATTTACACATATCCCAAGGTGTTCAAATACTCTATCCTAGAACATTGATAGTGGAATAGTGAGAGTTGGAACGTTTATTTGACCCAAATGGATATCCAAAAATGAAAACACATGAAAAAAAAAAACTAATTCTAAGTACATTTTTTTGGGTGACACAGGATTGCCCTTATACCTTTGGATGCTCCTGCATCAGACACGTAGGGTAGATTGAAAAGTGACCTTGTCACTTTATGAATGGTAGAGGAAATTCCAAATGGGAAACCTCAGCTGCTGATATCCAAGTTGAGTCCTCTACCAGTTGTCCTTTCCACTTGACTAGATAATCTTCATACTGCCTATTTTTGGTACTCCTGCCCACACGATGATCTAGAATGTCTTCTATCTCTTCCTTCTTAGAAGCAAGAATTGGACATGGCTCTAACATCAACTCCTCATCTATACCATCATCATGATACTCTGTTAAGTCTGCAATGTTGAAAATAGGAGAAATGTGAATTCCATCTGGAAACTCTACTTTATATGCATTTCCTGAGTCATGTTTCTTCAAAATTTTGCAGGGGCCAAATTTCTTCATTTTTAGCTTGTTGTAAGTACCGGTTGCAAATCTTTCTTTGCGTAAGTGTACCATGACTAGATCCCCTACCCTGAATTCCTTATGTCTTCTCCTTTGATCAGCCCTAGCTTTATACTCTTGATTCATCTTGGTAATGTGTGCTTGGACCTCTTCATGTAGATGCTTGATATGTTTAGTAAATTCTTTAGCTTCAGCACTTGTCCTCTCCCCTTGCTCCATCTTCCTCAATTCTGGTGCAGTCCTTGGGCTACTCCCATATACAATTTGGAATGGTAATTTACCTATACTCCTATTTACAAAGTTATTGTAAGAAAATTCCGCTTGTGGGAGAATCAAATCCCATCCCTTGGGCTTATCCCCAACTAAACATCTTAGTAAATTGGCCAAACTTTTGTTTACCACTTTTGTTTGTTCATCAGTCTGCAAGTGATGTGTAGAACTGAACTTCAAGTCTGTTCTCAACTTCTTCCATAATGTCCTCCAAAAATACCCCACAAATTTAGTATCTCTGTCAGAAACTATACTTCTTGGGAGACCATGTAGTCTCACCACCTCTTTGAAAAACAAGTCTGCAATATGGATACCATCATGAGTTTTGTGGCATGGAATGAAATGTGCCATTTTGGAGAACCTATCAACCACCACAAATACTGAGTCATTACCCCTTTGTGTCCTTAGCAATCTAAGAACAAAATCCATACTTATGTCTTCCCATGGCTTTAATGGAACAGGCAATGGCTGATATAGTCTAGTATTGTGAGTAAATCCCTTGGAAACTTGAAAAATATGACAACTCTATACAAACTTCTTCACATCTTGTGAAATCTAAGGCCAAAAATAATGTTCTCTAAGAATGGTAATGGTCTTATCTCGACCAAAATGTCCTGCCATCCCTCCACTGTGTTTCTCCTTAATAAGATTTTCCCTCATCGAACTCCTTGGAATGTATAATTGACTACCCTTGAATAACATACCATCTTGAATCAGATAGTCTAACCACTTAGTTATGTCTACAGCAACAGTCTCTTTACAAGCTTTCCACACTTCAGCAAAATAGGGTACAGATTCTTGAGTTCATCAAACTCAACTACTTCAATCTACATTATTGTAAGAAACAACTGTCTCCTACTTAGTGCATCTGCAACCCTATTAGATTTTCCACTTCTATGCTTCAACACAAATGTATAGCTCTACAAGAACTCTACCCACTTCATATGCCTCTGATTCAATTTACCTTGGCTATTTAGGTACTGTAATGCCTGATGATCATTATACAAAACAAATTCCTTTGGTAATAAATAATGCCTCCATTTCTTTAAGGCCTGAACTATTGCATAGAACTCTTGATCATAAAAATAATACTTCTTTTTTGCATCATTCAATTTTTCACTAAAATATGCAATAGGCTTACCTTCTTGCCTTAATACAGCCCCAATAGCACTGCTACTAGCATCAAAATCCACCTAGAACACCTTTCTAAAACCTAGAAGTGCCAACATAGGTTGTTTTGTCACCTTCTTCTTTAGCAATTCAAAACTTCTCGCAGCTGTTGCAGTCCATTTGAACTCTTTTCTATCCCCTCTTATTGTGTCAGTCGGGGGTGCACATATGCCACTAAAATTCTTAATGAACAACCTATAAAAACTAACCAGACCATGAAATGATCTTACCTGAGTAGCAGACCTTGGAGTAGACCATTCCAAGATGGCTTTTACCTTCTCTAGATCCATTTTGAGACCTTCAGGTGATATAACAAACCCCAAGTAGACTAATTCCTTTTTAGCAAAGGTACACTTCTTCAGATTAATTAACAATTTCTCTTCCCTCAACCTCTCAAGAACACTACAAATATGCAATAATGTTCTTCCAAAGTCTTGCTGAAAATTAAAATATCATCCAAATAAACAATAACAAATTTTCCCAAGAACTTCTTAAGTACCTCATTCATGAGCCACATGAAGGTGCTTGGGGTGTTCGTCAATCCAAAGGGCATGACTAACCACTCATAAAGACCCTCCTTGGTCTTGAATGTTGTCTTCCACTCATCTCCTTCTCATATCCATATCTGATGATAGCCACTCTTGAGATCTATCTTTGTGAAGTACTGAGCTCCACTCAAGCAGTCCATAAGATCATCCATTCTTGGCAAAGGAAACTAGTACTTGATGGTTATCCTATTTATAGCTCAAGAGTCTGTACACATCCTCCACTCTCCATCCTCCTTTGGTGCTAGTACTGCATGTACTGCACATGGACTTAGGCTCTCTTGAATCAAGCCCTTCCTCAATAGCTCCTAAACTTGTCTATTTAGCTCCTTAGTTTCAGTAGGAGTCATCCTGTGAGCAACCTTGTTAGGCAAACTAGCTCCTAGGATTAAATCGATCTGATGACTAATTTGCATTACTTGTGGCAATCCTTCTGGAACATTATCAGAGATGACATCTCCAAACTCACCTGGTAAATTTGAAACTTCAAGTGGTATTTCACTACTACCTTCTTTATCTTTCCTAGGAATCAAAGCATAGCACATATGTTGATGTTTCATGCCATCTAAAAAATTCCTTCCATCAACAAAAAAAATCTTAGCACTACTACATACCTTTTTGCCTTCCTTTTTCATGGGCTTCATTTTGTGGTGAACTCCATCCTTTGTCAGAGAATATGTGTTTGCATGACCATCATGTACTACATGCCTATCAAACTATCACAGTCTTCCCAACAATAGATGGCAAACATCCATTGGAATAACATCACAGAGAACTTCATCATAGTAACTCCCAATTTTGAATTTCCCTAAACATTGTTCACTTACCAGGACCTTATGATCATCTTTCACCCAAGCAATCCGATAGGGCTGGGGGTGTTTCTCCCTCTTGAGCTTTAGCTTAGAGACCATTTCCTCTGATACCAAGTTATTAGTGCTACCACCATCAATGATCACATCACAACATTTATCCTCACACTTGTACTTGGTACGGAATAAACTCCTCCTTTTTCCTAGTTCAATCTCACCACTTAGTAGGACCCTTTCATTTACTAAAGTCTCTCCTCTTTTTGCATCCTTTGAATGTGATGATTGTGCATCCTCATCCACATGAGCAACCCTAGCTTGACCCTTAACTCTCCTATCTGTCCTTCCTTGTCATTGAGGGCATTCAAAGGCATGATGACCTTCTCCATTGCAATGGAAATAGGTAGCATAGAAGCCTCCTCTTCCTTGTCCACGTCCTCTACCTCTTCCTCTCTAATTTCCAAAGTCTTGATCACGAGAGTGGTTGAAACCCTCATTCCTCTGGTTCCTGCTAGTACCCACATCTTCATTTTTCTTTTGGGTTTCATTTCAGCCTCCAGATGACCTACCACTACCCCTTCCTCCTTGACCACACCCTCTTTATCTCCCTTCAAACCTTTTGTTTAGCTTCTCTTCAACTCGTAGGGAAAACTGGTATGCCTCTTCAATACTGGTCATTCTTACTAGAATTAATTCCTCCTAGATGCTAGGTCACAACCCACTGATATAACAAGCAACCTTCTCCTTATTTTTTTTTGCATGCCCTACTCTAATCGAGAGTTGGTAAAACTCCTCTGTGTATTCCTAGACTGATTTTCCTGTTTGCTTTAACCCATGCGTCTTCTTAAACAAATCAAGCTCATAATCAACATGAATGAATTACTTCTTCAATTTGTCCACCATATGATCCCACTTTGTGATCTTCTCCTTTCCTCTTTTGTTTCTTTCCAATTGAACCTCTTGCCACTAGATTTTGGCATGGCCTTGCAGTTTGGCCTTTTCAAACTTAACCCTATCTAGATCCTTGATATCCTCATACTCGAAGTTCTCTTCCAGTTCATTGATCCAGTCAATCAACTCATCTAGTTTCATATTTCCTTAAAATACACCCACATCAATTGTAGGTCTTTTCCCAAACTTAGTAATGGCCCTAAAAAGCCTTTTCTCTACCTAATTCAGAACTTCCTTGTCAAATTCCCCTTCTGGTCCAATTTCTTCTTCTTCATTGTCATCTTCACTTTTGTCACCTGTAGCAACATTTGTTCCTCTATGGAGCTCCTCTTGCAATGCTTGTACCTGCCTTTGGAGGGCTCTAACCTCCTCAGGATTAATAGGTCTGACCCTTCCACCACGATTTCTTCATGGAGGCATCTTCTTAACTCAAACCCACAACCACACAGTCCTGGTGCAAACTGCCTCATAGTTGGCACTCTGTCTATACACTCAGGAAAACCAGCTTTGATACCACTTGATGGGGACACAACCCAAGCATAGAATGGACACAACAAGAAAGGGAAAATTTTATTAACTGTAAAAATATGCTAGTAAACTTAGTGCATAGAAATAGACTCCAAAACATGCCCTAAGGGCTTACAATAGCATAAATATGGAGATAAATTCTTCTCCCAATACCTTCTCTCAAACTCCACTCTGAACTACCTTTTATAATGCCAAAAATGTTCTTAAATAGACCCTGGAGGGTTAAGGATTAGGAATACATTCTAGAAAGTGCTAGTTGGCATCTACCAACCAAATAGAAGGCTCTAGAAGGCACATTAGAAGTTGGCACAAATTTAGAAGAATCTAAAAATGGTAACCGAACTTCCGAGGCATAACTTTTGAACTGTAGCTCCGATTGACGAATCGTTTACATTTTTAGAAAGCTATCAAAGTGCTCTATAGCCTTATGGAAAAGATTTGATTGTGCCCCATTTTTTGGCCCTATTTGAGGTCATTTAATGCCCCTAACCTAACTTTGAAGCATTCTTAAGAGGTCTCCAAAAATCGAAAAACTGCGATAACTTTCAAACTATTGGGCCTTTTGACCTGATTCTTTTTCTGCAATGCTCTAAATTACAATTACCATCATCTGACTAATTTAAACCTTCTAGTTCACCAAAATTATGGCTCAATTACATACTCCTATTTTTCTAGCATTTACATGTATCCCAAGGTGTTCAAATACTCTGTCCTAGAACACTGATAGTGGAACTGTGAGAGTTGGAACCTTTATTTGACCCAAATGGGTATCCAAAAATGAAAACACATGAAATAGAAAACTAAGTCTAAGTACTTTTTTTGAGTGACATAGGATTGCCCTTATACCTCTCAATGCTCCTACATCACAAGGCCCTGGGTTTAGATGTTTTTTTAGCTCATTTTTTTCAAAATCTTTGGAGTTCTACGAGTAGAAGAAAAGATCTTATTGTTTTCATCATAGATATCTTTTAATTACAGTTCAAAACATAAATACACATGTAGTAATATGATCATTTTTAAAGGTTTTTTTTGTTGATGATCTACCCATTTGTGCACCATTATTAGGATATTTATAAAGACTACTAAGACCTTTTGCCATGAGTACTGGTATTTTTGAGTGAGAAACTATTGGTGTAGAACATAATGGGTATCGGGTGAATGTTTTCAAATGACACTTTTAGACCACTTTTAGCTCAACTTTAAACTCTTCACTCGCTTGAAAAAAATTGCAAAATCAAACTTATGATTTAAGAGATCTAGAAGGATGATTGGACACATGAGAAGTAGTGAAGTATAGAAAGGTGTAAATATTAATGAGGATCTTGACTCGATAATACACTCCCAATTTGTCAATGATGATCTAATCATTGGCAAGGCTACAATTAGTGAAGCCACAGTCATCAAATGAACCCTTGACAAGTATGTGAGGGTTTCTAGACAAAGGATAAACAATAAAAAATTTAAATTTTATTTCTTCAATGTAAAGGTGATTAACAATGCAAAGAGAATTAGTGGCCTCCTTGGGTAGAACATCAGAACCTTGCCCACCAAGTATCTTGGTGGCCCTTTGTTTCCTATTGTGACCAAACCTTCCCTTAGGAAAAATTTAATCACCAACTCAAGAGAAAAAATTGAAGCCTAGAAACATAAATGGTTGTCTCTTTTTTGGAAAAATCTAACTCATAATGGTCATTATAGTAGTTATTTCAATTTCTAGGATCATTCTTAAACATCACATGTTATAAGTATCATGTTTAAGAGATCAAAATGTATAGTATGCCATGGTAGAAGTTATATTCCAGAGCATTGCATGTCCTTAATTATTTCATGAAATATTTTTTATGGGATGGCACTAAGGAAATTGAAAAATCTTCTACTAAGTTGGCATATGTTGTGCCTTTTCAAATCTGTGTTGTAGGGGCATTCAAAGATTGGCTAATTAAAATATTTCCCTTGAAGCAAAATTGGTTTGGAAAATTTTTCGCTTCCCCAAAAAATCTCGGTACAAGATTGTGCAAGGGAAATATCTAGATGATTTAGATCTCTTAGCATCCTTAGTATGGTGTCAAACTAGGATACGCAGTTCAAGCTACAATTAGAGGAAAAGTGATATTGGATTATACAAGCTATGTTGGAATAAATTGGTTGTGCCTAGGGCAGGATCTTTCATTTGAATGGATAAAAATTGAAGAATTTTGATTAGAGAAAGGCTCAAATCATATATTATCTGCTGACCAATGATTTTTGTGATATAAAAGTAGCAAGAAGAATCAAAAAATCACATCACCTTCTATAGGATTGTGAATTTGCAAGGCATTGCTAGACTCATTTGACTTCAGACTTGGAATAGTCCTTAATAGTTGATCATGCATCAATAGCAAATCATTATGATCGATCATTTGGACCATTGCCCCATCCATGCTTGTGTGGCATATATGGAAAGAATGCAAAAAAATAATTTTTGAAGGAAAGGCTTCCAAATTTAAAATATTTTATATGGGAATCATATTTGCAATTTGTGAAGTAATAAATTCCAAGATACACTCCACTAGAATCAAATACATGTGTGATTGGGATAAGATGATCCATCTAAATTGGGTCAAATAGAAATCTTTGAATATAAACATCTAATTGAATGGATATTGTATGGATTTCTTTGACAAGAAGGCTCAAATTGAATTTTGATGATCCTCCTAAAGGAAATTATGGTGGGTGATGGTAGATTGCTCAAATATCATGAAAGAAAAGTCAAATTTGATATTTTTTGTTACATGGGGAAGTGCACAAGCAAATCTATAGAAGCATTTGCATTGGAAAGACCATTGAAACAAAGTATTGAAAATGGTATTAATGCCCTAGATATTGAAGAGGGATCTCAGGTAATGATAAATGCCATAGAAAATGCTTGTTGCCATAATTAGAAAATAAAAAGGAATATTGATAACATTCTCATTTAGCTCAATTCCATTCAATATTTCAGAATTATGCATACTTTTAGAGAGGCAAATATTTCTGCAAATTTATTGGCAAACTTGTTTTCAGCAAAAAAATGAAGGAAATGTTCTTCCTCCCCACCACCTCTCATGGTTGATAATAAAGGAGTTTATTGAATCTCATGTTCTTTTCTAGATGTTTGTTTTGATGTTAACTATATTTTTAGATGCCTCACTTTTGAGGTTTGTGGTTTTGTGACTATTTTTGGAATTACACCAACTCTTGTGTTTTCTCATATGAGGTTGAATTGTATTGGACTACCCCATTTTGGTATAACTTAACTACTAGAAAAAGGAATAGGTCAAAGAAATGAACATCGGTCAACACTCTAGACTTGAAAGTATTGGGGTAGTGTGTTGGGAGCCCTTGTATAGGGATTTTCCATCACCATAAAAAGGATTAGGAACACATTAGGGAGGTTCCATATTCCTATCTTTCAAAAATTGAACCAAAAAAACATAAAATATGTGTTAAGCTCCTTGGTCCAAGGATTTTCACCCATTTGAGATCTTGGAATGTCTTGCATAGCCTTTTTTCACTCTTATAACACTTCCTATTAATTATTGGATTTGAACTTGCACGCATGAAAACATAGAAGGATGGTTGTGTAGTATAGGAACTTGCCTAAGGAAAACCCTTTTTCAATGTTCTCATCACCACAGTAACTATAATTGATGTAAAAGAGATATTATCCTGAGAAGGATAGAGGAAAATAATAATATAACATGATGAAATGATGGGATTATATCCTAGCTATGAAACCCTTTCATGGATTTTCACATAAAGGTAGTGATGTAATTTTCTTTAAACAAGTCCTACAAGTGTTAATGCAATTACATGATACACATAAGTCATAAACATAAAATAGTGCTAAAATATTAAATGGTAGTTTATTTTTCAATATGTTGAAAATTTTGATTTGAGATTTATGTTCATTTAAATAATAATTTCAACTTTGAAATTTATTTAAGTTGTACTTTATATAGGGATGACAAGGTTATTTTCAAGTTTGGATGATATAAAAGAGTCACGTAGAAAAATCAATGCTAGATGTTTAAAATATAAAGGTAAACACTTGAACTTGCTATATGGGTATATGTAGGATCATGGCGTGCAAAGAAGTGGTGATATGAAAAAGTTGTAGTTTTAAAATGTCTAAAAGCATTTCAAAATATGTTCTAATTTTTTCCCACCCATCATGATACCAAAGAAAAAAGTAATACCATACATTTTTAGGTACTTGATCCCATATTGAGTATTTGATATTATGAGGTACATGAAACCTACTACCACAAAATAAAAAATAAAAACTCGAGCATCATTTTTCATTTTTGGTTCATTGTTTGAGTTGTTTGGCCCCCATATCACATATACGATCTAGGATTGAGTATAGGATCTTTTCTCACCTAAATCCATCAAAGGTAAGTGAATTTTTTTGGGTTTTTTTATTATTTTCATTTAATTCTATTTAAAAATGGGTTTTTTAAATAGAAATCATTGGGTTTTTCATTTAATTATAAACTTGTAATACAATTAATAATGTTTGAATTCTTTGTAATTTGATAGTTATTGCTGACCCGAATGATGGTGGTAAGATTGAGCCATGAAATAATGTTCCTTGAAACCCTTTGCCAAATGTTCCATAACCCTGTCAAAATCTTCAGCCTCCACCAAACGATCCACTACCCGCTGCAAACCCTCCTTGAATTGAAGATTTGATACACAAAAATCATTCCAAACTAAGGGGTATTCAAGCCACATATAACAATATACCTACATTGGCTCACATGTCGATAATATTTAGACACTTATCGATTAGCAAAATTTTTCTCTTCAGTGGCATGAGAAAATGCATGCCATATTTTATGATAGGTTGGACTATGATGAGGTTGTTTCCCTAAACATAACCAAAGATGATACCATTAACCTTTTTGAATCCAAAAACTAGTAAAATAGTAGAATGTACAAAACCCAAATTATTAATTAAATGGTGCACAAATGAGGCTATGTAGAAAAACTTGTGGGATCGTTGGTGAATGATTTTTGACAAACCACCACACAATAATTTAGAGGTCCCATTCTATTTCATTAAAAACTCTATGTTGAATTTGTGTTGGGCCTCAAGGTGAACTACTGGAGCATGAGGCACAACATGGGCGTAGGAGGAGCTCCCCTGGATAAACCCTTTTGCCCAGTTGAAGAAAGAATGGAACTTTTGTCCCCCCACAAATGTTTTCCCCCTCCTCCAGTGCAACATCCTGATATCATTATAGAGGCTAGCTCTTAGACTATTAAAGAGTCATCCATAGATTGAGTAGCCTATTATTCTCCTAGACTATGTTAGTGTTGCCTCCCTGTGTTGACGATGCTAGAACAAGTTCATAATCAATGAGCATATCACATGTTTGTGTACCCCGTACTTGTATAATGTGCAAGAATCATTATTTGAGTCCTATTGGTGATAAGTATGAGTATCAATTTCTAATTAGGGAGGAGGATACATCACATCCACCTACTAGGACTATATACCCTAAGGTGAGAGAGGAGGAGGGGAATGAAAAGCCATGGTTTCCTTCTATGTCAGTAAGTGTGTGCATTTTTTTTTTATGGCATATTTTATTTAAAGTTAACATTTATAGTAGAATAATTTTAACCTATACTAGCTTAGAGATGTATGTGATCTTCATTCATGTTCAGTTGATGACTAAGGAAGAGGTCAAACATGTTGATGATTTCATGCACTCAACTATTTCATTGGGCCTTGAGACATCTACGGTAGATTATGTTGTATTCTCATTACTTTTCTATTTGATACTAGAACATACATGGTTTCTAATCTTTATGTTCTCTTCCAGGTATCACTTGTCAATGGGGACCAGAGTATAGGGGATGAGCCACAACACATTGACAAGGGAAAGGTAATTAGATGCTTTTAAAGTGATTAAATATTGATGGATACTTCTAGCTTGTGTGTGCCAATGAAATTTAATTACATTATTTATTATACAGGGTGTGGCCACTAGTGATGAGTCCATTCATAGCGATAGCCCCATCATGTGTGTGTGTGTGTGTGTGTGTGTGTGTGTGTGTGTGTGTGTGTCTATATATATATATATGTATGTATGTATGTATGTATGTATGTATATATGTATGTATGTATGTATGTATGTATGTATGTATGTATGTATATTGCTGGTCTCTCGAACTGTTTTTGTCTATTAGTATGAAACACTTAGTCATGCATTAGGGAGAGTCAGACACTCATCACTGTGACTGAGCTTCTCTATATAGGTTGAGTCATGAGATAGACTTGTATATAAACATGTATATATTGAGCTTTGTAGGAGTTGAGAAAGTCCTTGGTTGCTGAGTATTTTTTATGTAAGTTGAGTCTAATGTTTACCAAGTAGATCAATCATAATGAAGCTGATTTAAACAAAAGGTGTTGAGCATATTAAATATTGAGCATCAACAACCTATATCGTGAGTGTTGAGTATCAGAGATAGTAAGTGCGGAGTAGTGCAAAATTGACATTCAAGTAAGGAATGATACAAAATTAGAGGTAAATCATTAATTGTAGAGGTTGCTACAGAGGTTATTACAATTTTTATGATAGGGATCACATGTCTCTATGTTTTGTGATGAACCAATCAGATGAAGAGGCAAAATTAGGAAGCATCTAGAAAATTCTTTATGAAACATTTAAATAGAGCAGATCTTGACCTATTTTGATATAACATAGAGAGATGAGAAGAAGTATGTTGATGAGAAGAAGTGAACAAGCTATTTGTGTGATTCAAGTATGAATGTGTGAACATTTGTAGAAGGAAAAAGGGATATGTTATTGTAGAACAAAGAAAATGACCCTATCTTAGTAGTGAAGGACAACAAAGCTATATTAGATAAGAGATCATATCATATTGGAGGGAGGAGATCCAAAAATAGCTTATCCAAGCAGACCAAGGATTAGGTACTAAATCAATTTTAATAGATTGAGTCAGGGTAAATCTCTTAACAGAGTGGTCTTAATAGATCTCTATAAATCCAAGAGTCCTTACTTTTTGCAATTATAAAATCTTGTAATAGGGCGAGACCTAATAGTCTTAAAAACTTTTAACAAGGTTTACCCCTCATAGGGTAGATCATTGGAAACAATCAAACATTGTAACCCTAATAAGTTAGCTTTATTACTGTATTAGTGAATATTTGTGGGTGTCATCCGCACCCCAAATTTCCTTGCAAATTAAAGTGCTTTTGGGTAACCAAATCTTTGTGTCATGTGATTACTTTTCATGCATGTAATTGGATATGAGATGGAAAATGTGGTAAATGCATTATATAATTGTGAAAAGGTTAAAAGTGTTACAGATCTTGATGCACCCCCTGCCTCTCAATATCTTGGTTTACAATTAAGACTTCCAACAATTGGTATTAGAGTTGTATTCTCTTGGGAAAGTTTAACAATTTGGAGTTTAGATCTTGGATATGGAGGCTTATAAATTGGACAAAGTTATTGACAATTGGGTGATTGACATCCATCTCATACTACAACAACTTGATACAACAACATAAAAAATGAGGAAATCAATGAAAAGGAGAAAAGAGTTAGCTATTCAGATAAATGAGTTTCATTATGAAGTTAAAACTGAAGGACTCATTGGAAATAGAAGTTCAAATGAGAATAACACAACATCTACAAATCTACTAAAAAAGAACAAAATCCTAAATGAAGAAGTTAGAGGACTAAAAAGGGAACATGATATTCAATCTGTGAGGCTAGGTGAAGTGACCGAGCAAAAGAAGAAAGTTGAGGAAGACAAGGTTGTTGTTGAGGAAGACAAAAGGAAAATGGAAACTAGACTTAAAGAAAGGATATCTAATGTACAAAATCTCACAAACACTCAACTAGACATGATGGATCAACTTATGCTTTCAAATAAGGAATTGAATAGAAAAGATGTGGAAATAGAAAATATGAAATCATAGGACTTATTGAAGAATGAACTATAAACTGAGAAAGAACTTGTGGAAAGATTCAACAAGCCTAATGAATCAAATAAATACATTGAATAACTTATGAGGTCATGTGGTAGCACTATTGGTTCAGGACATTCATCTACCAAGCAAGGAGAATCGTCTAGGAATGGAGAACAGAGAAATGAAAAAATCATTGTGGAAAACTTGGTCATGCTACAAACATCTGCAGAAGAAAAAATGGTATGCAAAATCCTAGACCTAAGTTTACTGGTTATTGTTTTTATTGCAAGAAGCAAAGACACCAAATACATGAGTGTAGATCAAGAATGAAGAATGCACCTACTATACCTAGATTTCAGGGCTATTTTTATAATTGTCAAAAGTATGGGCATAGAGAATATGAATATAGATCATAGACAAAACCCTATTGGACTAATCAAAGGAATAATCATACACCTAACCATGTATGTTCCAAATGTCAAAAGTTTGGAAATTTAAGAAAAAAATCTAGGACTCAAGTACCACCAATAAATTACAATAACACCAAGGGTAAAGGCAAAGTGGACATTAATCAAACAAGCAAGGAGATGAATCAAACATGGAAGAAAAATGTAGAAGATGGAAACAATGGAACAAAAGGAGTTGAGGTCACCCAATCCAATAGAGAAGGTGATCTTATCACTTCAAACTAAGAAATAAAGGTATGTAAGGAATTGTATATTTAAATGATATATCATACGTCAGTTCCTAACATAAAATGTGCTAAAGTTTATATTTTCATAAGTAAATATGCATAAGAATAGATCTATGAAAGGAATAGTAAAAAAAAATCTTGTACATGGTTAGTGTCGAACATCAGTAAAAATTTTCTATATTGACTAAGCATTGTAATATGGACCAAGTACTTCAAAAGCTAAACTGGTGTATAGGCCAAGTTAGATGGCAGAGATTGAGCTATATTGACCTAGTTTAAAGGCACAATATTAACTGAAACAGGTGGCTTCAACCTACCTCAGTACACAACATTCATGGAGACCCTAAATCAAGGAAAAGGAAGTATATATCAAATTTTAAAGACATTATTTCATACCTTGCGTACAAAATTTGAGAGCATTGAGTGATTTGAGTGAAAAGAGATTCGAATGTGATTAAGAGAAAATATGAGACAAAAGCATAATCAAAGTGAATATATGACTGGTGTTGAGTTATCCAAAGTAAAGAAGTTTTCAAACCTTATCAAAGAAAAAAAAATGGTAGCTTCATCATTTGCAAGAAAGAATCAAGGAGTAGAGGTTAGTAACATTCAATTGGTGAGGAGTGGCACTTGTCCTCCACCTAATTTCATGTTATTCCTAAGATCACAATGAAAGGTGACTCAACAAGTGCTTTATCCTCGATATGACCCAAGGTAATCATGGTACACAAGTTTCTACATTTGTAATATTAGATAAGTTGTTGATTGCAAGATTTGAGAGGTGTATGAGAAATTATGTGACGAAGGAGTTCTGAAGGAGGAATTCAAAATTGTTTAGAGGAAAGGATTTGTTAGGATAAACCACAGACAGAAATAAAAAAAACTACATGCAAATATAACCAATAACAAAAAATAATAGAACACACAGAAATGAACACAAGGCACCAACATTTAATGTGGTTCACCCAATCCCTAGGCTACGTCCACCAAACAGCAAGTTCGATCTTATTACAATCCAGTGATTACAACCTGATTACAATCCGTAATCCCTTACAGTTCAATACCGCCGCAAGAACCAATTTTGTATCACCACACATAAAAAATACCCAACCCTAAGCCCTTTTTATACAAGTATTAAATCACTTTAGGGTTATAACATGTCGGCCATATGTCGGCCATAATATGTCGGCTACCATGTACAGTACTTTCCTGATCAGTCACCACAATCTAACAATCTCCCACTTGGGGACTGATCAGGCTCCACACTAAACAACAATCTCCCACTTGGAGACTGATCATGTAGCAATACAACTACCGCACGGGGCTCCCACTGGATCAAACCACCCTGGACGCTGCTGTTCTTTTATTCACATTTAGTCTAAAAGACCAACTGAAGCTGAAGAGGAGTTCAACTTCTCCCTTGTTACAACCTTTGTCAACATATCTGCTGGATTTTCATTGGTATGTATCTTCTCCAGCTTTAACTGTCCATCCTCCAAAACTGACCGAATGAAATGGTACCGCAACTGTATGTGTTTGGTCTTAGAATGCAGAGCTGAATTCTTAGCAAGATGAATGGCACTCTGACTATCTGTGAACAAATAATTATCCTTCTGAGGAATTCCCAATTCTTCCAAGAAGAACTAAAGCCATATCATCTCTTTGGCTGCCTCTGTAGCAGCAACATACTCTGCCTCTGTAGTGGAGAGAGCATTAATCTTCTGTAGTCTAGAAACCCAGCTCACGGCTGCCCCACCAACAGTAAAGACATAACTTGTAGTACTCCGCCTGGTATCAATATCCCCAGCCAAATCTGAGTCAACATAGCCTTGTAAATCATTAGTAGAGCCCCCAAAGTGTAAACACTTATTGGATGTTCCTCTCAAATATCTGAGAATCCACTTGACAGCATTCCAATGCTCAAAACCTGGATGACTCATATACCTGCTAACGACTCCCACTGCATGTGCAATATCTGGCCTAGTGCATACCATAGCATACATCAAACTTCCTACAGCTAAAGCATAGGGTACCTTGGACATCTTATCCTCCTCTTCCTGTGTCTTGGGACACATCTCCTTAGTCAATTTCAAATGACCAGGTAAAATTGTGCTGACAGCTTTAGCATTCTCCATAGAGAAATGTTGCAGCACCTTCTCAACATAATCAGCTTGAGATAGCGCCAATGTTTTGTTCTTCCTATCTCTGCAAATCTTCATACCAAGGATTTGTTTTGCTGCCCCCAAATCCTTCATAGCAAATGCATGTGCTAATTGGCATTTCAGCCCCTTAATATGATCCATGTTAGACCCAGCTACAAGCATATCATCAACATATAAACATAAAATAATGTAGCTATCATCATCCAACCTCTTAAAATAAACACAGTAATCTGAATGACACCTATTATATCCATGCTCATGCATAAAACTGTCAAACTTCAGATACCATTGCCGAGGTGCTTGCTTCAAGCCATATAAACTTTTCTTCAATTTGCACACTAAGTTCTCCTTACCTTTGACCTCAAAACCCTGTGGCTGAGCCATATATATTTCTTCATCCAAATCACCATGAAGAAAGGTTGTTTTAACATCCATCTGCTCTAAATGCAAATCTTCAGTAGCCACAAGACTTAAAACAGTACGAATAGAAGTCATTTTAACAACAGGAGAAAATATCTCATCAAAATCAATTCCCTTTTTCTGTGCAAATCCTTTTACAACTAACCTGGCCTTAAATCTTTTCTTACCTCCTTCCTCTTCTTTCAACCTATAAACCCATTTATTCTGTAAAGCCTTTTTACCTGCAGGCAACTTGCACAAATCCCATGTCTTATTTTTCAGCAAAGAGTCCATTTCATCTTTCATTGCAGACTCCCACTGAATCTTAGTATCCACCTGCACAGCTTCATCATAACTTTCAGGTTCACCAGCATCAGTAAGTAAAATAGAATACAAAGAGGGAGAAAACCTTTGTGGAGGTCTAATTGGCCTTGTTGACCGTCTAACATTCACTGGTGTGTGTGGTATTTGTTGTTGCAGTTGTTGCACATCATGAGGAATGGATGGAACATCAGCTTTTGGAGTATCATCCAGCACTACATAATCATCTTCTTTCTTCTCATGTTGCTGCAACAGATCTTTGTACAACACTTTTTCATTGAATATGACATCCCGACTTCTTATAATTTTATGATTTTCAAAATCCCAAAGCCTATAGCCAAATTCATTAATGCCATATCCAACAAAGACACATTTCTTTGATTTAGCTTCTAGCTTGGTTCTATTTTCAGAGTCTATATGAGCAAAAGCTTCACAACCGAAGGTCTTGAGAAAAGAATAACTCACCTTCTTACCAGTCCATGCTTCCTTTGGAATACCACAGCCCAAAGGAGTAGAGGGGCCTCTATTAATCAAATATACTGCAGTATTGATAGCCTCCGCCCACATGTGTAAGGGCAACCCAGCATGCAACCTCATGCTCCTTGCGCGCTCCATTATAGTCCTGTTCATGCATTTAGCCACTCCATTTTCCTGTGGAGTCCTTGGAATAGTTTTTTGTCTACGAATACCATTAGTGGAGCAATAATCTTCAAATTCATGACTGCAATACTCACCACCATTATCAGATCTGAGACATTTTAATTTCTTACCAGTCTCATTTTCAACCAAGCATTTCCATTTCTTAAAAGTTTGAAATACATCAGATTTCTGTCTAAGGAAATAAACCAAGGGAAGATACCTGAGCCGGTCCCCATACATCTGTATGCACAAGCTCTAATTTCTCCTTTTTTTTTTCCTTCCCCGTCTTTACAAAACTCACTCTCTTTTGTTTTCCATACACACAACTTTCACAAAAATCCATATTCACACATTTTAGACCTTGTAAGACTTTCCTTGAATGAAGTACTTTCATACCTTTCTCACTCATGTGCCCAAGTCTATTGTGCCACAACGCTGTATCAGAATCTACAGCAGCTATTTGTTCTCCCTGCTCAACTGCAGTAATTGTTCCTGAATATTCATTTTTCTCTGAAACAATCAAAGTAGAAGGAACAATATGACCTGTACAAAGATATAAGGTGCCTACTTTCACACCTTTTTCTACTACAAGGGAACCTTTTGAAACCTTCCAATTTTTATCATTAAAAGTAATTACACAACCCTCATCACCGAGTTGCCCTGCTGAAATTAAATTCCTACTCAGCTTTGGAACATGTCTTACCTCATGTAGTAGCCAATGATTCCCATTCTGCAACTTAATCTTAATTTTTCCCTTTCCAACAATCTGACAGGGTTCATTATCCCCCAAATAAACAAGCCCAAAATCCCCTTGGACATAATCAATGAAATAACCTCTATGAGGTGTAGCATGAAAAGAAGCACTAGAATCTAAAACCCATGAATCATCAACACTCTCTAAAGACAGAAGCAAAGCATCCTCTTCGGATTTATTACTTACCACATTTGCCTCTTTGTCTCCATCTGATTTATCTCCTTCATTTTTCTTTCGAGTCCAGCAATCTTTCTTTTTGTGCCCTGGTTTCCCACAGTACCAGCAATCATTTGGTCCTCTCGATTGACACCTCCTCCCCTTTAACTTTCCTCTTGATTTCCCATGATTTCTAGAGTTACTTCCTCTTTCAGTCGTTCTACCCCTGCTTTGTGCATTTAAAGCACTTCCTGATGTAGATCCACCTGAGGATTTTCTACGAGTTTCCTCACTTAAAATAACACCGATCACATCATCATATTTTAGGGTACTTGATCCAGGAACAGAATTACTCACCGCCATTACCAAGCCATTCCAGCTTTCAGGCAAAGAACACAAAATCAAGAGAGCCCTAATTTCTTCATCAAAATTGATACCCACAGAAGATAATTGACTAGTAATAGTATTAAACTCATTTAAATGATCTGCAACAGATCCACCTTCTGCCATTTTCATATTAAATAAACGCTTCATGAGAAATACCTTATTTGAAGCGGAGGGCTTTTCATACAGTGTCGCTAGGGTTTTCATCAAATCTTCTGTCGTCTTTGCTTTTGTAATATTAAATGCCACCGATGGTGCCAAGCATAACCGAATGCTTCCGAGTGCCTTTCTATCCAAAAGATCCCATTTAGCCTCTGACATAGTTCCCTGATTCTTGGCTTTTCCTTCCAATGGCTTCCATAAATCCTTCTGATATAAATAGTCTTCCATTTGCATCTTCCATAACTGGAAGTTCTGCCCATTAAACCTATCAACCCTCAGCTTACCATCATCTGCCATTGCTCCCACTCAACTGTGAGACTCCCACTTAACCGTCAGACTTTCCTGCAGAGGATAACTGAGAAACAACTAGGCTCTGATACCACTTGTTAGGATAAACCATGGACAGAAATAAAAAAAACTACATGCAAATATAACCAATAAAAAAAACTAATAGAACACACAGAAATGAACACAAGGCACCAAGATTTAACGTGGTTCACCCAATCCCTGGGCTACGTCCACCAAACAGCAAGTCCGATCTTATTACAATCCAGTGATTACAACCTGATTACAATCTGTAATCCCTTACAGCTCAATACCACCGCAAGAACCAATTTCGTATCACCACACATAAAAAATACCCAACCCTAAGCCCTTTTTATACAAGTATTAAACCACTTTAGGGTTATAACATGTCGGCCATATGTCGGCCATAATATGTCGGCTACCATGTCGGCTACCATGTTGGCTAATGTACAGTACTTTCCTGATCAGTCACCACAATCTAACAGGATTAACTTGTCCCCTAGAGTTTCCAAGAAATTTTAAGATCAAATGGATCAAGGTTGTATTGAGCAGAATCCACAATATGAAGTTTTTGCTACACAATGGACTCGTTGAAATAACCAAGAAGATGATTCACAAGGTTATTGGTTATCCTACTCTAGATAAGAAGAATACCAAGTGAAGTATGAAGAGAGAAAGTTGAAGCTAACATTGGAGTTGAGTGGAATGGATGAGGGTTCTCCATCACAAACAATTCTGATTAATTGATTGAATTTGTAATGAAAGTGATTACTCACAAATTATATCAATCTAGAAAATTGAACAATGTGTCATGTATGGTAGTCGATCAAGCATGGAATATTTTCATGAAAGATCATGAATATGATCTTCCTGAGTTATAGAAACTACAACTAGTAGAAAATCTTGACATCCATTAGGAAGGAAAAAAACTCAATGTGTAAGTTTGGATCACTTGTTATGTGTATTTTTTTTTATATTCAGAAGTATTTTCTTGGTATTGGAAATATTTTTTGGGAACAAGGAAAACCATTGGCATGGAAAATAAATGAATACATAACTCAACTACGAGAGAATTCTAAAAATTTCATGGACACCTATTTTGAAGAATTCAAACAATAAATGAGGATGAGGATGATAATACCAGAAGAATTGCTAATAAAACATTATAATGATGTATGTTTCTTAGTAGACATAGATAATACATTTATGTAGGTAGTAAAACCAAGGTAGGCCTGGTTAACATCATTTGATTATGAGGTTAAGAGTTATACAGTGTATACAAATATTGTTGCATTACTAAAAGAAGAGATTGATATTGAAGTGAACCTTTTAGAAAGTATGAAGAAGCTAAGGAAAGTATCACTACAAATATCAAGATAACTTCTAAGGAGAAGAAGAGAAATAAAATGATTGAAGACCTAGAGGCATAACTAGGCACCCAAGGCAAGAGAAATGAATCTCTACATATTACACAAGGTCTTGGAGAAGATGAAGAAAAGGGTAGTGGTGATGAGGAAGAGGAAGAGGAAGAAGAAGAAGAATGAGTCAAGGGTGAAGCCCTAGTTGTTGTCACACCACCCAACAAGAAGGCTAAATGAAATGCAAAGAAGCTAGTGGTGACACCCATCTCTCCTCCACCACCAATCAAACCAAGGACCAGGGTAGTAGTAGCAAGTGTCGAGCAATATGCTAAGAAAGAAAAAGTAGAGACTATAGAGTCAAGTAGATCAAGAAAAAAAAAATATCTCAAGTCATTGATGGACAACCAAAGAGGAGAAGATTGGTAAAAATACAAAAAGTTAAAGAAGATGACGCAGAGAGAACAAAATCAGATAAATTGGCCATAGTACATAGAAGAGAAAAGAATATTGATAAGGTATGCGTCGACCTAAGAAGCTCTACAGGCTTATCAAGTTTTAGATTTTTAAAATATGACACACTTGATTATGATGATAGAAAATAGTTGAGGAGGACATGATAGATATGATGGAAAGTAAAAAATTAACTCCTAATGAATTAGAGAAGAAGATTCCAATAGATTTGTATAATAGACTTGATAGAAGGTGGCAATAGGCAAATGAAAAAAAGAAAGACATTAGAACTAGCACATTAGCCAAGGTTATGCTTGATCTTCACAAGACAAAAAAAATAATTTATTTTTGGAGAAATATAGGAACCAATTTATTCCTAAGTTCATTATTTTTATGATATTGCAAATAAGTCTGAAGTTGTAATTCAACAAAATGAGTTACTTTGGAAAAGTATTTTTAGTCTCATAAAAAAATAAGTAACACAAGAAAAGGATATTGAGACAATAATTTTTCAAGATGATGAGAGTGATGAAATGAGTTTAGGTGTGTTGATTCTACAAGGTAGCATTTCACCAATCCATGCTGACACCCTTGAAACTCTAGAGAAGCCCTCAGGTGTAGACAAGGAGGGGCAAGAGGGAGAAGAAACTAATGAAGGAACAAGTGTAGAAATTTGTACCATAGGTCAAGAAGGACCAAACCCTCACATCAAGGAGAATAAGGTGGGAAATAAAAAAATGTCAAGTGCTACCATTATTGTTTCTAGCACTGATGCACAAGAAAGACTGAGTGGTGATACCCCCTTGTTAGCAAAACTCCTCCAGACATAGGGAAAGAAATAAATAATTTTGCTCCAGATATCCAAGTTATTTTGGATGAAATTATTGAGATGCCACAATTCAATTTGGGAAATCTCAATCTTGAACAAACAATTTTGTTGCAAGAAATTTTGTCTAAAAAGAAAAAGCAAGAAGAGCTAAGAAGAGAACATCAATAGAAGAAACTATTGAATGATGTTAAAGACATTTTTGTTGAGGCATTTGATATGCAAAATTTTGATGGGAAAGCCAAAATCATTTCCCAACTTGTAACTATTTTTGAACAAATAAATGCGGGCAATATAGAAACAAATGAGAAATTGATGGATTGGTCAACAAGGACATTCAAAAATAAGGTTGTGGACAAAGTCTCAACAAGTATTATCGAGTAGATATTTCTATTGCAAGAACATGTACATAATACTATGGAACTTATATAGAAAGTATAACATTTGTACAACATTTTGTGTCATGTGCCTAGATTCACTAGTGATCTTCAGGCAAACATCAACTAGATTCAGGCTGATATACAAAAAAGAGAGCAAAAATGTTGGCAATATGACTAGGTAGATGTGGTAGTGTTTTCATTTATGGAAACATATATATTTTGGTATTTCATTATGTACTCAGTGTATTAGTGAATAGTTTTTCCTCCCAGTTACTTTGAAGTTATATCGACAATAAAAACAATTTTCACCACAAATGAGTTTGAAAGACTTGCACAAACTCTCTATGTTTAAAGGCACAACTCCATTCTACAATATTTTATCAATGAAATTCTTATTGTAAATGAATTATAATAGTCATTCTTTTTAACCTAAAAGAACTTAAGAGAAATGAAAATATCCTCTCATAGCCATAAAATAATGTTGCAGATCTAATTATAACATTTGATATATATGCCATATGACACATAGCTTAGAATTCCAGAATTATGATCAAGCTCACCAAACCAACAAAAAAAGAAAATAACTACAAAACCACTAATGAAACAATATCCACACGGGAATGGATTTCACACAAATTTCATCACCACCAAGACAACCACATGATTATCAAACAGATACACTAGAAATAACCATATGATCACTTCTATTATCATTAACTATATTGTTCATCAAAAACCAAAAGGAAATAACTAAAGCTTACTAGAAAAAAAAATAGTACTAATTCCATAGAGTCAACCCTTTAGATTGATTAAAACATTACATATATATCCACACACAGCTTTTCAAATTCTTTCAAAAAATTAACTCCCTAAGGAATTCCAAACTTTTTTTTAACTAATCGAGTCTTAAAATAAAGCTAACTAAAAAAGAAAGATTATGTAAGTGGCTCATCGATCTTCTCCTAATCTCCAAATATATCATTAGTATTGGCATGAGGTTGTTGGGCATTAGAATAATCACTACCATTTTCTTTCCAAACTCTATGCACTGTGAGGAAACTAACCAACTCTTGTTGTTGTGGGATATCTAGCTTTCCAGGAAAATTTTCCACATCCTCATGATTCAGCAGATATGATCCATCTTTTTGTCTTGTACCTCTAGGTGATTGGTACAAATAATCATCATGGAGTCTACCCTGGCAACAATGGTTAGATCTTGGACTAAGACTTTGCTCATTTCTTTCAGCAACTTAATTTTGAAGGAAAAGGTTGTCTCACTTCCTTAGGGGGCTTTTCACTTCGATCCTCATTTCCCATAATCTTAACATTGATGCATATTATATCAAAAACTAGGATTTCCTTCAAACATCCAACCTCCTTTAGTAGTTCAAAGCATTCTTCTAACCCCTATTCCATCACTATGTTTCTTCATTCCAAATTAGCTCAGGCAATGAACAAAAAGTCATCATCAAACTTGGCTTTGGGAATTTCTTTCCACAAATTTTTTTATGCCATATTCCTAAACTTCATAAATTTCAATGATATACTCATCCCATTTCATCTTCTCTAATTTCCAAGCGTTCATTTATGATTCTAAAGCTATGGTTGATTTATTAGATCTTGCATTGGTATTGGTAAAATGAGAGAAATAGTTGGTCGCCTGAGCATGAATAGTGTTCAACCACTCACCATAAGCTTACGCAATGGAGCTATCCCTTTTAACCTACTCAATGAAGATCTTGTTCAAGGGAGACTGGACATCAATAACATAAATGACAGTAGGTAGGGATTTTGCATGTGGGATTTAAAGCTCATGAATGTATTCAGCAATTTTTCACATTGATTTCTTTAACTCTTGTTTATCCCTTTGATCTTTCCATATCTATTGGGAAATTTGGGTGTTCCCTACATTCCATATTTTTGTATTAGTGTCCCTTGAGGTAGGACCAATAATAGTCTTCTTTGCCATATATTCTTGGGATTGTATTTCACCTATACCTTTCTTAGTCATTAGCTTCAATACTTCTGCAACCCACTACCCCATATCCTCATTGATGTTAACCATGTCTCAATATTTTCCCTTTTTGTCTTAGGAGTCTTCCCAAGGCATTTTCTTACCATGTTGCCTATAGGGAGAGTCATTGGTACTATGCTTCTTTTCTTACTCACTCATAACTCAAACCAATTAGGGATAGGAGGATTCTCTTTGGGAGGAAAAATCTATAACATAGGTGATGAAATAAGAGACATTGCACTCAAAGTGTTAGCACCTTCCATCAATTGATAACACCCTTGTTCCATCTCACTGATTAGGGATTCTCGTGTTTCTTTTGTCTCTTCCCTTAAGTCAAGCTCTATCATTTTTGGCTTGTCATGAGTCTCATTCAAGCCCTTCAATTTCTCCTCCTTCCTCCTACTATGAGAACTGTTCCACTTGACAGATGGTGGGAGATGAACTGAACCTTGAAAAAAGTGTTCAGGTTCAACACTTAACTTTGGCTTTCCCATAGTAGGAGAAGTAACAACTTCATTAGAACCGATAACAACCAAAGGTGAACTTGAACTAGCATGAACAAATTTGAACATTATAAGACACCAATCTTGACTGCCTCTTTCTCATGAGCCATTGCTTTATTCTTGTTTGGAAGGGTAGAATTCTTGTATGGAATTCATCATCTTTTGGCATTGTCTAGTCAATTTTGAGCAATGGGTAGGATTCTACTTTCTTAATGTAAGCATGATCAACAATTTCCTCATTTTCTTCTTCAATTACCCCTGAGATGTCAAATAAGAGATTGAAGTCTTTAATTTGTGCTAGTGTTAGTCTAGCTTCTTTCTAACCCCAAAATCATCTTGACAATTGGCCCATAAATCCTCTAAATGGGGAATGTGCAGAACAGATGAACTTAGTTCAGAGTACTTTAAGGTGAACTTGTAATTATCAAAGTTGGGTCTAGTAGAGTAAGTTATTAATCTCATGGATTTGATCTCATCTTTGAGCTTGAGGGCTTCTTGAATGGTTTTATATTTATAATGTCCAAGTTTGATAGGGAAGGTATAACCTGAACCTTTCCTTGTTTTACAATTCTTTTCAACCTTTGCCAATTATTTGCATACCTCAATCAACAAAAAATGGTCTAGGCAATGTCAAGGTAGCCTCAATGGCTTACCTTCATATCCCCTAATCCTAAGATAGGTGAACTTAGGAAATTAGGTAAAGAAACTACAATATCAATTAACTGGGTGGCTTCTTCTGTCAACCTCATGTTTTCTTTTCCTTACAATTAAAACACCAATTTGTCTAGGAAAGTGTCTTGGACTATTTTGAAACCTTCAGGGTTTTTACTCTTCTACATGAGAGGGTAATATTCATAGATGGGAATTCTTGGGTTCTTGTTGGAGTGTGGTAAACCTTTCCATTCTCTATCATAGGCTAGGATATAAAACAAATAGGAGGCCATATAGAAACTGAATGTCTCAAAAGCTTGAGAGAGCTCTTCCTGTAGCCTAGTAGCTCTTATATCTACCCAACCAATGAATTTATCTTCCCCAAAAGTAGTTTCAATGAAAAATTACATCTAGTTCTCCTAATGAAAAGCATGTGGGTTTCCCTTTACCCTGTTCAATAGTGTAATGACATCCTTAATCTTAGGAATCATGCGTTCTCTGGTCAGTGGACATGCAAACTAGAAACCCCCTCTCTCAGATTTGAAAATCCATCTTTTTGCAATATTGTTTTTAAATTTAGTGAAATCCATATAAAATTGGGCACAGGAAAACTAATTGTCTAGTCTTCATAAATTTCACATGCAAGAATTCTCAAAGAACCCATGATAGTAACTCGGCCAACATACACCAGGACTTCTCCATTAAAGGCTTGACTGCACTTTTTGGAAAAATTGTATCTATCTCTACATGCTAAGACTAATTCATGACAAGGGAAAGCCTCTGGGAAGGAAAAAACTTGTAGCAAACCACTATCTGAGACTTTCTAAGATATGGAATTGGGTTTTGGGTTTTCAAATCTAGCCAATAATTTACTTGTGTCTTCTTTAGCAAGGAATATGTCTTCCATGTCAGGCAGGATACTACTTATAACAGATTGCCAAACTTTATCAAGTAGCTTTGGGCAAAGTGGGTTGGCCATGACAAGAATTTAACAAGAAAAATTAGAAATGAAAAGAATACACAACCTTAAAGTAATGCAAAAAGAGATGACACCTAAAAGATGAAAGGCTAGAAAATCACCATGTTGAGTGCATGCAAACTTGCAGAGATAGAAAGCTTAAGCTATCACTCCGTACATCCAAAAAAGACAAGGTAATCTTTACCAAAAGTAGAAATGGCAAGGGAATGAAAATAAGGCAGCTTCCATTTAAAACATAAACCTGGACTTGAAGCATGTGGATGGGTGACAAGACAAATGATGGGACAAGTATTTAAATCATTAAAATCTCACCCGAGATCCACATGTGCCACAACATGCCTTAACATCATTACCTTTAAATCCCAATTAATACAAATCTTTTCCATAAATTTGGTAAACATTGTGCTTTCGCTGAGCTATACGTCTAGACACATGGCACTGTGGGCATCAATCTTTATGACTAGGCGAACATGAATAGTTGAACTAAGAAACAGTTCAATGTTCAAGTTCAATAGTTGTGATATATTAAAAACCATGCTCATAATGACAAACTAGACATGAAGGTGAAAATGTGAACTTGAACCTTGAAAAAAGTGTTCAATGTTCAAGTTCAATGTCAATGATGAGTGATAGTATCCGTGGGATGATTGATTTTCTTGACTCGACCAAGAAAATTGATGAACTTATGAACCTTGAACAATGAACAAGGTGTTCAATGTTCAAGTTCACAGATATTTTTGACCAAGAGACCTAAAAACAAAGAGGGCTGAAAAAACCAATGCTCACAATGGGACTTCAATAGGAGACCATTTTATAGTGGTTTAACAATTACCATGATAATAATACAAGAAATAAATGTGGACCATTCATGCGTAACATAGCGGTAGAAAAATGTCTAAGTATTGGATAATTTATAGTAGCATAGAGATATTTTCATATGTGCTAATGATAGAGTTTGAGTTATCTCTTATGTAGCTGTGGAATGATCAATGATAGTGTCATGATGACATATGTCAATATGTAGGTCTATGTGAACAATACAACATTAGTTATAGAGGAATTAATAGTACAGGTAATTAACAAAGTAGAACAGATCATGTTAGTAAATTAAATTGTATGACTTAAGGAATTATTTTGGTAATAAAATAATTAGTTAATCATGATGGGCCAACATCCTAGATGTTAACCCTGAAGTCATTTTATGATTATCCAAATGTGTGGAACTTGTAAAGCTGATTGATCAAGAGTTTTGTTAGATTGCAAGGTATAAGTAAAGATCATATCTTGTGTAGCTAATGAGAAGTTTACAAGTGATACAAACTATTGTGAAGAAATTTTACATGATATGCAACCTTTGTATGATGTGAGATCTAGTGTATTATTAGAGGATTCAAAAGATACAACAATGAGATAGTATTGTATGTATATCTATTCTTGTGAAGAAACTTATTTAATTATTGCATGTTAGGGCAATTGGCTCTTCTTGAATACATTGTATTTGTTCCACCAACTATTAATAGGGTTGAAGAAACTCCTAACAAGGCCAAGGCTTTTAATAGGGCCTATTCCTCTAACAAGGACTCAAGACACTATCTGTATTTGATAGACTCCTAACAAGGCCAATATCCTTTACATGATTCTTTTGTTTAGTGGATCATCTTGTGGGTATCATCCTCACCGAGGTTTTCCCTTGGCCAAGGTTTCCCTAGTTAAAAAATAATGGTGTTATGACTTCTCTCTATTGTTCATCATTGTTGGTTTACTTTCTTATGCAACTAATAAAGTAATTAACAATATCTAGTTGTGAGCAAAATTTTTTACAATACTGATTCACACCCCCCCCCACACCAACCACAAGTATTATCTATTTGTAACAATTGATATCAAATCATAGTTACTCAAAAGAGGATTAACAAATTGAGTAATATCCCTATGGATATGGAACAGTTGAAGAGAAATCTTGAAGAAGCTCTTGAGAAAATTGATCTTCTTACTAAAGAAATAAATAACTTAAAAAATAGGTATGAGGATGCAAAAGTTTAAATCAGAAAACTGAAAGACATGATTGATTATCTAAGATCTAGAAAGGTATTGAAAGAGTAGACTAGTGACAATAACGAAGTATGAACCCTCAAGAAATGAAATGAGATCCTAAAACATGAGTTGAAAATTTTTGAATTTCAATTGAGTCTTAAGAAAGATGACAGTAAGATTGAACCTGATCTGAAATCTAAAAATGCAGATCTAAGATCCCAATTGAGTCAATTAACATCTGAACTAGATTCTATTAAGATAAAAGATGCAAAATTAGACAAGTACAATAGTATTGCGAAAGGAGAATTGACACAAGATAAACAATAGTTAGAGAATATTTATTCTATTAGTGATAAAATTAATGAACAATTATTTTACCAAAGATCTTCTTATGATGAGACATGCCTTGGATATCTTATTGGTGAAAAGCTAGACAAGAAAATTAAAGTTAGGAAAGAACTTGGTTCAATTTTTGAGTCCCCTAAAGAATCTAATTTGAGTAAGATAGAGTCAAGCATACCTATAGAAGTATCTAAAGAAGTTGAACTAGTTGATTTTTCTGTGAAACCTGATGAACCAAAGAAAATAGAGAAAGTTGATAAAATTAAGCAAATTGAATCATCTAAGGAAGTTAGACATGAATTTAGAGGTAGATGTTTCATATACAATGAAGTTGGTCATATAAAAAGAGATTACACAGGTAAGTCTTTTAAATCCATTACTAGTTTCTATTGTTATAATTGTCATGGTTATGGACATAACGTAGTAGATTGTAAGAAACCTAAGTTTGATAGTAGTAATTCAAATAGTAGATGTTTAGGAATACTAGCCCTACATGTAATAAGAGAGGAAGATCAAAAAATAGATCTAATGATGGAGAGAAATCTAATGGTGAAAGGAAATAAATTGTATGTTACAAATGTAACAATCCTGGACATATTGCAAGGAATTGTAGAGCACCTGATAGTCTGAATGAAACCAATCAAAGAAGGAATGCACCTGTACATTAGTTATTCAATAACTTTGGACAAAAAGCAAGATTTTGTAGAATGGATAGAAGGAACTTCAACATAAATCCAAATTATAGAAGGAACAACAATAGAAATGATAGAAGAAATGATGGTGGTAGTGATAATAGTTAGAAGGAAGAAATTAAAGAACATGATGGTGAATTCAATTAGGAAGCATTTGTGAATGATACTAATCTAGAAAGTTCTTAGATAGTTTTAGAAGAGTGATATTTTGATGCACCTAATGGAAGATTCAAATCAACAATTATTTGTGACTCATCCTATTTGAATTAAGCATTTCCAGTAAAGACAAAGTGTTAGTTAATTGAAACTGATGTTATAGAGAGAATTAAAAGTTACCTAGTTAGAAGAAGGTAGAGGATAGAGTAAGGAAGCTATGGTCAAGTGCACAAGAGTTTTTATGATCACACCAAGTCAAATGGAAGAAAAAAAATTTAATGGTAAATAGTGATAGCTTTTTGAAGGCAAAGTATATGCGCATTCAATGTGCAATTAAATTTGAAATTATTTAAGGATCACAAATAAGATATTGAGTACCATTTGATCATGTAAAGAGATCAAAGCAATTTATGAGTGATTTTACAACAAATTGAAGTGTGAACTGAAGCATTTGAAGTGCAAAGTTACAGAAGCCCTAATACACATTATTCAAGGAAATTTTCAAAGCTTGAGTTGAAATTTATAGTGTAAATAGTCAACATTATGGAAAGCTAGTTAGTATGTGATGTTAGTGAGAGACCTAGATATAGATTCAAGAAGCTCCCGTTTATTTCACTCATTGATGATCCTTTGGGACCATTTTCTCAAATCCTACCAAATGTACTTCACATAGAAGATATTAGAAGCTACATTCACTACAAATTTGAGAGTATTATTGATGAAGATATTCACAAGGATTTAGGAGTTATGTGCAATGGGAACCTAACCCTAAAACCTGAGTACACATACTTGAATGAACTAAACCTGATTAAGTACATGTTTTACATAGAATTCAATAATCAAGAGTGGAGTAGGATTATTCTAAGAAGATTTCATAAAGAAATGTTTTGGGTAGGTGATATACTTTTTATAATTAATAATGACCTAATTCATAAGGTCATACGTTTAAGCAATGAATTTTGTAATCCTGTGAATGATAGGAATATTAGAAAGATTGTTGAAACAAACTTAAAGACAAAGTGTGACCGAAGGAACATGAGAGTTAATCTAATTGAGGACACTGGAGTCAGAGTACTAAGAAAGGTTTTAGGATATAAGTTAAATCATAGTTCAAGGATAAATTATGTACCAATGGGATCTCTACATGCAACATATGTGATGGCAGTTGAAAATTTGAAGGTAAATAATTACAAGATAGTCAAAGTACAATTGTTGGATAACATTTCTAAGTTAAAGAAAAAAGAGATTGCAGTCTTTAGATTTGAATCTTTGTTGACACATCTATATTTCTATGCAATCAAGAAATTTCTAAGAATGAAAAACTGGGATAGTAATGAATGTACTATGAAGATGGTTACCCAGTGCTACAAGGCTAGACCTAAAGATGTCAAAGATAGAGACATTGATAGGATGATGAATAGTTTTCAAGTGGAAATGAAGAAAAGATACAGGATCCCTCCTATTATGGTAGAGAAATACAAACATGAAATATGTTTTATGGTAGAAATTGACACAACCTATATGGAAGCAATTGAACCTGGAGAAAATTCTATTGAACCAATGGGCTATGAAATGAATGAAGAACTCATGTAGAAAAATATGCAAAGATTATACTACAATTAGAGAAAGATTCAGAATGTCCTGCATGGGGAACTAATGATTAAAAGATGAAGGAAGTTCATTCTTAACTTCATAGCAAAGAGATCAAGAAAAATGTGGAGCAAAGGATAGAATCCATTTTAAAAGAATCAAGAATCACAAGACAAGAGTTTGATGAGATCAAAGGTATAGCCTTGGAAATGAAGACCAGTGGGGAAATAGAAGTATTGATAGCTACTCCTATTTTCATAGTAGCACCATCTATAGAAGTAACAGTAGCAGGATATATTGCACAGATACCTATTGCACTTTATGTAGCAGTTGTACAAGTTCAATTAGTAAAGGTACAACTTGGTCAATATAAGAAGAAAACTAATGAATATGTGGTTACAACATCGACACAAAGGAAATCTAAGAGATTGGTGAAGGTTAAGAAAGAACCAAAACCATTCCCTAAGAAAAGGGTCAAGAAAACCACTAGTGGACTCAAAAAAAGAAGGAAGACATTGTAAATCAGTAAGGTTGAGGAGTCTAAAGAGGAGACTACAAAAAAGGTAGTAGAACAGGTAGTTGGAGAAGGAAGGACACCAACTGGTAAGAAAGCCTGGAAGCCCAAACTTGAAAATTTGAATATGTAGATTATAAATTATGACAATTTTAATTAGTTAAATAAATATTATAGGTTGGTCAATAACATGGATAGAAGATAATTATAAAATGCTATAGTGAGGAATATGATTTAAAAAAATGAGAGGTTTGATAGGATTCGAAATAAAATATCAGAATATTTGTATAATAGGCTTATAAATAGAATAATAAGAGTAGTAGAGGAAGATACAAAGTTTAGAGAGAGTATGCTTAGGAAATTGTGTGAAGTTAGCATAGATAAGGATGTAGAAAATATTTTGAAAGGCATTGAGTCTTTGTGAGGAATAAAAGAAGAGAAATTATTCTCATGGGAGGTAACTATGAACAGGTAAAGAAGGAAATAGAAGAAGCCATAGTGAAGTATATGAATTCCATGCCTAAGGCCACTAAGGAAACTGCACAGTTAGAGATAGCAAGTCTAGTATATGTTGAGGCCAGTACACCTACTAATGATGAAAAAGAGGTTGAGGAAAATCAACAAGAAAAATCACCTCCTCATTTAGTTACTGGTACTAAATCCATGCAAGTGGATAGTACTCATATAATTGTTGATACTAAAGAGAACCCTTTTATAGACTATGGGACAAACATTGTTGGCAATATTACTGTCTGTTCTAGCTATGATGAAGAGGAGAATGGGTAACAAATCAAAAGTAAATTAGAAGAGGAAGAGAAGAAGATAGTATAACACGAAACATAAATAATAAGGATTGAAGATGAGAAGAGGAAAGTAGAACAAGAAAGGAAAAGAAAAGAAGAAGAAAAGAAAAAGGAGGATCTGAGAAGGAAAGAACAAGAAATAAAAAGAATAGAAGAAGAAAGAAAGAAAGCCAAGGAAGAATGAGAGAAGAAGAGAATGAGAAGAAGAAAGAAGAGGAAGAAAAGAAAGGTATTGAGCTTAAATCAATCTCACTTATTCTAATATCAAAAACACTAGCAACAACAACAATTACTATATTTCCTATAGTGTCTAATGAGGACAATGATCAAAAAGGTCTAATGAGTTCTTTGAGAAAAATACTAGAGAAGAATAAGTTAGTGAAGACTTTGGAGAAAACACTAGAACAAGTTCTAGAAAGGATGCAGAAGATAGTGCAGACCATTTTTACAAAACTTGATTTACAAAAGGAAAAATAAATGGTAAGATCTTTTGATGCAGAGTTCACCACCTTGTTTGATATTGCTTTAGTACAAGCATGGACTCAAAGCATGATGCATCACTATTTGACATAGTATGCACAAATGTTAGAAATAACTTGCAAACATTGAATGTGTGCATTAAAGACCTAAGGAAGAGCGTATATGATGCAATAAATTGTATGGACAATATGAATTATCATACAATAACTTATCAAAATTTGGTAATCTGATCAAAGGCCAAATGAGTGACCCTCAAACACTCACTATGGGATTACAACAACTAGAGGAAAGCATTTAAGATATTGGAGTACAGATGTAGATAATTCACAATTCTATCAAAGGCATTGAGTCCTATAAGGAGAAGGGAATTAGGAGATTCTCTATCCTTAGAGAATATTTATAACCTAAAGTTATCATTTTGTAGATGGAATTGGATGAGTGTCTTGCAACTAAGACATCATATGACAAATTTGCATATACTAACTTGAGCATAGTTGAAGTGGCATCATATGCACTTTGCAAAGTCTTCAGTATATCTAATACAGTTAAAGAAAACTGGAAGAAAGATCTTGAAAGACTACAACTTGGTTTTATAGATTGTATATCCAAAATGTGAAGATGAACAAAGGAAGGCAACACAATTATGTGTGTACATATTTTTGACACCTTTGTCATTGATGTCAAATGGGGAGAAGTATGTAAAGAAAATTGTATAGTATATGTAAGGGAGAAGTATGTATATGTATATGTAAGGGGAGGCTTAGCTATGTACATAGGAAATCATTGTAAAGGAGTGATAAGTAATGTAATGATCCATTAAAATATGAATAAAATTTTCAAGTTTTGAAGGCCAAATCTTAAGTAGTTATTTTTTGTATTGTTTTTCTGTATGCCATCATTTTGGGAATTAGACAATTTTCCCAAATGTTTCCATCAATGCTAAAGGGGGAGATTGTTGAAAATATGGCTAGGTAGATGTGGTAGTGTTGTCATTTATGGAAACATACATATTTTGCTATTTTGTGATGTAAATAGTGTTAGAAAATTGTCTAAGTATTGGACAGTTTGTAGTAGTACAAAGATACTTTTTATATGTATAGATGATAGAGTTTGAGTTAGATCTTGCATAATATAGGAAAATTTTATGATAGTTTCATGATGATGTATGTTAATGCATAGGTCTGTATGGATAGTATGACATTAGTTACAGAGGAATTACCCGTACAAGTAATTCACATAGTAGAACAGAGCATGTTAGTAAATTGAATTGTATGACTAAAGGAATTATTTTGGTAACAAAATAATTACTTAATCATGTTGGGTTGACATCCTAGATGTTAACCCTGAATTCATTTTATAATTATCCAAACATGTGAAAGTTGTAAATCCAACTGATCAAGAGTTTTGTTAGATTGCAAGGTATAAGTAAAGATCATATCTTGTATAGCTAATGAGAAGTGTACACATGATGTGAACTATTGTGAAGAAATATCATATGATATGTGAGCTTTGTATGATGAGAGATCTAGTGTATGATCAAAGGATTCACAAGATATAATAGTGAGATAGTATTGTATGTATTTCTATTCTTGTGAAGAAAATTATTTGAATATTGCATGTTAGGGAAGCAGGCTCTTCTTGCATACATTATATTTGTTCCACCAACTCCTAATAGGGTTAAAGTACCTCATAATAGGGTTGAGGCTTTTAATAGGGCCTAATCCTCTAACAAGGGCTCAAGACACTATATGTATTGGATAGACTCTTAACAGGGTCAATATCCTTAATAGGATTCTTTTGTTTAGTGGATCTTCTTGTGGGTACCTTACCCACCAAGGTTTTCCCTTGGCTAGTTATTGTTCAACATTGTTGGTTTTCTTTCTTATGCAAGTTATAAAGTAATTAACAATATCCAATTGTGGGTAAAATTTTTAGAATACTTATTCATACCCCGTTTCAGTATTATCTATTTCTAACAATTGGTATTTGTCACTATCAGTTGAATCTAGTTCAAATCACTATAATAAGTTATTAAATGCTCAAGGAAATTTTTTTTAGCTTCAAGCAACTAATAGCAGCATGAGATCAAAGTTGATCTCCATCTACTCAACGTTGATACCTCATTTAGAGGTTATGTAGAGATAAATGAAATCAACATAAGATCTTATCAATGAAGATCATAATATTTTACTTGTTGAAAGTTTGATTGATTTGGCAACTAGTTTACAGTTTCAAAATCACATTTTGGAATCAGCAAGAACCACTTGGGATCATGCACTTTCTATGATCAACCAAGTTTACAAATCTTTTATTGAAAAATATGGTTTGATTCCACCCATTCAACCCCAAAAAAAGACATAAGTGACAAAAAGAAGGGGGAATTTAATGATGATTACATATTTTGAATGGAGGCAATGACAAAAGTAAAGAAAGGGGAATGTGTTGATGATTACATGGTTGAAAGAGTCAGAATGAATCAACATTCAAAAATTAGAGTTCAGAATGAATATATGGTATGACACTAAAACAATCAAACTAATTAGAGTCATGTGTATACATTGATACATTGTTTATTGTTCATTTTTATTTGGCATAAGTCAAAGTTTTGTAGTTCTATTTGAACTAAGTCATAGGCTTAGGGGGAGTACTCATATTATCATTGTAATGATGTAATCGTAACAAAGTATTTTGCCACTAATGTCAAAGGGGGAGATTATTCGTCTCTCCCACTGCTAGTATCTATTAGTGTCAAACACTTAGTCATACACTAGGCATAGTCATAAAGACATCACTGTGACTAAGATACTATATATAGGTTGAATAATGAAATAGACTTGTATATAAACATGTATATATTCTTCTCAATAGGAGCTGAGCAAGTATTTTATCTCCAAGTATTTTCAATTTAAATTGAGTCTAATGTTTACCAAGTAATTCAAGCATATTGAATTCGAGTTACACAGAAGGTGTCGAGAATAGTAAAGATCAAGTGTCAACAACATATACATTGAGTGTCGAGTATCAAAGACAATAATTTATGAGCAACACAAAATAGAAATTCAAGTCAAGAATGATACAAACTTTGAGATAAACCATTTTAGGATGACACGGATAAGAGATTTCATACTTGTATAGGTTTTTATGGAGGTTATTACACATGTTTATGATGTGGATCATAGATCTCTATGTTTTGTAATGAGCCAATTAGATGAAGAGGCAAAATCAGGAAGCATCTAGAAAACTCTTTATGAAATCTTTAAATAAAGTAGATTTTGACCTATTCCAACATAACATAGAGAGATGAGAATAAGTGGGTAAAAGCACAAACCTATGTCACCCTTTTGTAAAGGAAAAGGCTAACAAAAGTTTAATTATTCACCTTCAATCACATAAAACTGGTATGGTTATTTAGAATTTGGAAATGAAGTAAACTAATCAAATGTGTAGAAATGGATGAACTTTAGGATTATTATTTTTAATAATTATTTGGAATAAGAATTGACACATTTTCCTAATTTTTATAGATAATTTTTTAGTTGTTGAAAAATGATGAAAATTAGGGGGTTAGTTCCCACCACAAAACTATATGAAAATAAACTTATTTTCATTTGAACTCAGACTATGTTATAGATAACATATATCGATAGAAAAAACAAAAGTAAAAATTGTCTTTAGAACTATATTTTTCTTTTTCATAATGATTCAAATTTCAACACACTTGAATGGATAGTTTTCATCTCCCACCAGATTTTTCAAAATGAATCTATTCTAACTAGAAGAAAAATTATACATTTTGGAAGAGGACTCTCTCCCCTAGAATGTTATATGATTTTTAATTTTTTGTGATATGATTTAATATTTTTTTCTCTCTCAAAATCATCATCTTTTCAAGTGTTAAAATGCATGCTTGTAGAATTTTTTAATTATAATATACTATATCTAATTAAAACACTATAAACTCTATATGAGAATATTTTTTACTTTGAGCTTTATAAATTATGTTTGTATGTTAGTAAAAAAATATCATAAAAAATAGTAAGAGTTATTGAAACATTAATTTTTTGAAATAATTTTATTTATTTAGTAATTGGATACAAACTAGTATAAAAAATGCATTTAATAGATATTTCCAATTGGGAAATTATGAGACCATATATAACTTAGCTATAATAAATTTATCTAGATCATATGTTTGAAGAAAATTTACTTCTAGATAGAAATACTCAAATTCAATCATTTTGATAAGTTAGCCTAAAAGGTGATACAACTTTGTACTTTTATCCAAGTGTGGCGATCAAAAGAAGAGAACAAGCTATTCATACAATTCAAGAATGAATGTGCAAACATTTGTAGAAGGCAAAAGAGATCTATTATTGTAGAAAAAAGCAAGCAATCTTATCTAAGTAGTGAAGGATAGAAAAGCTATATCAGGTCAGATTGAAGGGAGGAGATCCAAAAATAGCATAGTAGAGAAAACTAAGGATTGGGTACTGAATCCATTTTAATACGTTGAGTCAAGGTAAATCTCTTAACAGAATGGTCTTAACATATCTTTGTAAATCTCCTAACAGAGTCCTTACTTTTTTGTAAGTGTAAAATCCTCTAATAGGGTGAGACCCAATAGCCTCAAACACTTTTAAGAAGGCAGACTCCTCATAGGGTAGATCATTGGATACAATTAAACATTGTAATTGTAACATGTTTACTTTATTATTCTAGTAGTGAAGATTTATGGGTATTATCCCCACCCCAGCTCTACCTTCAAATTGAAGTATTTCTGGGTAACCAAATCTTTGTATCATGTGGTTAATTTTCATGCATGTGATTGAGATACTAGATATATATGTTATTATAGTTTGATTATGTAAATTATACATGCAATTGGATATGAGATGGTAAATGTGGTGAATGCACTATAGTATTGTGAAAAGGTTCAAAGTGTTACAATTCCTAATTCACCCCCACCCACCCTCTCAGTATCTTGGTTTCCAATTAAGACTTCTAGTATATATATATATATATATCATTTATTTGTTATTTTCCTTATTTTAATAAAGGTTGGATGTCAAAGTTATTTATTTTGTTGGCGCAGTTGATGCTTCCTAAGGAGGGGTCGACAAGTGCAAGTTTTAGTTTGAATTCTTGATTATATCTTATAAATTTAGTATGCTATCAATTATAATGTTATAGTTTAAATCATAATTCTATCTCACAACCATACTTGAATATATACAAGTCACAACCGACAAGTTTTGAACATTACCAAGGACATATGAGAGGACTCCTGATAGTCGCATGAGGTTAACGAGAAAGGTAAATGATGAAAGTTTGAAACTATTGTAAGGAAACTTGAAACAAAGAATATAACCATTTACAAATAACCTGTAATAGATCTAAAATATATATGCAATTAAAATCCACATGCAAGAGAATAGACAACATACCCACAAAAATTGTCACACAAGATATGCCTTGGGAAACCCTCATTGAGGGAAAAAATCCAGCCTCCAAAACTATCCATCACCATGTATTATTCAAAAAAAAATATCATTACAATACAACCATGGAAGCCTTCAAAGCCATAGCCAAAACCAAGCAATCCATATGAACAAGAATGAATCCACACATCCCATGCCATGCTTCCAACCTTCACAAATGCTCCCTTGGCTAACCTATCAAGCCTTGTCCCGCTTGACTCTTTCCCTTTTTTCCTTCTTCTTTCTCACACAACAACTACCCTTGTGGCTAATTATATAGTAGCAAGTCCCACAAAACCACCGAGTGGTATTACACAAACCATATTCTACCTAACCCATCAACCCCACATTTAATATTGGAAATTTAATTCTTTTCTCCAATATTAAATAATTACATGAAATATTATCACAGTGTTACAATACAACTCATTAAGTATATCCCATGGGAATCTTTACATGTTGCACATCCATCTAGGTGCCCCTAGATACAACATTACATAATAAAATAAAATAATACAATGTAACAATATTATGCAATATGTGCGACACCCATAATCTCAACAACTATAAATATTCATTAAAAAGTGATCATTATGCATTTGAGTAATTTAATTTTAGATATGTAGGATCATATAAATTTAGTAGACTGACTTTGTGTTTTCCTATTTTATTTATGTAGGAGGCATCTAATCCACATAGTGTAGTGAAGAGGCTAAATTTTGATGATCCACTAGTAACATAGGATATTATAGTTGTCATAAGATGTGTCATGAGACATTTTGAGATGGAATATTCCACATTGTATACAAAAACTTTGATATTATACACATTTTGATGACATGATCAACCATATTTTGTATATGGATCTATGTATTTTGATATATATTTTTGTCATTTATGTGTGCATGGATATACTTTTAATTTTTTATAGTATTATTCAATTTATTTTGCATCATGTGTATTATTCATATTTATGGAATATCATACATTTTGATCATCTTTGTTATATTCAATTCAAATGTACTAATTTGTGAAGAATATTTTATGAACCTTTAGTATCAAATTTTAATGCAATGTTTAATTTGAAATTTTATCATATTTTTAATTTGAAATGATGTATATAGTCCCTTAAGATGTCAACAATTAGCCAAATCCATAGCCAATTTGGTCTTAGGAGACCATCTTTAGTTTTAGGTGACACTTCCGTATAGTGTGGTGGTGAATGTTCAATGATCTTTGTGGTAAAAAAATGGGTGTTAGTAGGGTTGAATTTCCCATATAGAGCTAATGAAATTGATGATTTGATGCCAGATCAATAGTTTGGCAGTTACAGAGTGATGCACCAATGAACTAAGGTACACTACAAGTTTTAGCATCAAGTGAGATCATTGTACCAAATCCAAATGGAATGTGATATCTCAAAACTAAGTGAGGTTATTGTAGACCTTTTCATTTCCATCCTATAGAATTTGACTTTTCACTTATAGCCTATATGAGTTTTGAGTAATGACCCTCATAAGATTGATCTCCAAATGCACTTAGAGCATCTTAGGGATGCTTCGATACGGGGTGGTCACAAACACTTGAGGATCTTCATGGTTGGAATAATGGTATCACTAGGGTTAACCTTCCCATAAAGAGATAACAATTTTGATGATTTGATGCCATAATCAATGGTTTGAAAGTTTCACACTAATGCACCAATGAACTGAGGTACACTACAAGTTTTGTCATTAGTTGACATTGTTGTGCCAAATCCAAAAAAAATGTGATCTCTCCAAAATAAGAGAGGTTATTGTAGACCTTTTCATCATCATAATGTAGCATTTGACATTTCAATGATATCCCACATGAGTTTTGAATTATGACCCTTAGAAGATCGATCTCCAAACACATTTGGAGTATCTTAGGGACACTTCAGCACAAGGTGGCTATGAATGTTTGAAGCTCTCTATGCTTAGAAAAAGGGTGCCATTATGGTTCACCCACTAATTTGGAGCCAACAACTTTGAAAATTCAATGTCATGATCAGTGGTTTGGTAGTTATACAATCATGCACCAATGAACTGAGGTGCACTATAATTTTTGGCATCAGCTAAGATCATTAGGCCAAATCCAAGAAGAATGTAATCTCTAGAGATATTATTGTAAGCATCAACATCACCATCATGTAGTATTTTATGTTTCACTAATATCCCACATGAACTTCGAGTAACGACCCTCGCAAGATCGATCTCAAAATGCACTTGGAGCATCTTAGTGAAGCTTCACTACAAGCAGCCTTGAACATTTAAGGATCTACATGGTCAAAATAGGAGTGCCTCTAAGCTTCATCTACCCATCTGAAGCTAACAACACTAACAATTTTATGCTATGATAACCGATTTGAAAGTTACATAGTGATGCACCAATGATTTGTGGTACACTACAAGTTTTGGCATCAAGTGAGATTTTTGTGCCAAATCCAAATGGAATGTGATATATTCAAATTGAGAGAGGTTAGTGTAGGCCTCAACATCACCCTATAGCATTCCACCTTTCACTAATATTGTATGTGAGCTTCAAGTTATGACCCTTAGAATATCGATCTCCAAATGCACTTGGAGCATCTTAGGGACACCTAAATTGACAAGTTTTGATAATAATTATAGTTTGTGTTAGTATTACATCAATCACACTTTCAAATTTGTAAACATTACCAATATTATATACATTAAGTAAAAATATCATTGTTGATTACATTAAATCAACAAGTTCATATTTACAATATCTCAAGTGTTTCATCATCATTACATCAATACACAACTACCAAAAATTGTAGTGTCAAAAATATAATAGATTTTTCTTCATTCCGCTCATTATTGGTGATGGGGAGTCCTAACTAACTCTTAAGAGTTCTTTTATCTCTCCCTAAGACCTATTCCTTGTTCTTGCTAGGGTACTTTTCATTACCCTACTCAAAGATCACTTCTAGAATCCCTACCCACTTTAGAGCTCTCCACCAACTTCAAACATCAACTATACCTCAAGTTCAACAATGCACTTAGGGGATCAATTCAGCCACCATTTATCCCAAGCTTATCTTGGTGCTAGGAATAGGTGTCCCTACTATTATTGACTTGTCTTAAATCCATTTTTATTCATTCTTATGGTTTCATCATTGGATTTTCTATTGAGTCCTAAGTTTTTAAGGTTTTAGGCCTTGTAGCCTTTTTGCCCCAATTAGGCCTCCTCAAACTAGATTTCTTAGTATAGCTCTAAATTCCTCCAAACTACCCAAAATTGATTAAGAATTATCTCTAAGGTCATCCTAGGCTTAAATATTTCCATTTGTACATAGGACTTTCACCAAACCCCTATTTTTTAGGGTTTTTAGGGCATGCAACTCTATCTGATTTCTTTTCTCTCAACAAGTGCTTCAATGGTCTCCTATGCACTCCTCCTTTCATACCCATGTCTAGGAAACATTTCCCTTCACTTCTAAACTTCTTTTTTGGTACACCCAATCCATTAAGCAAGCCCTCTTTCTCCTATTCTATACAAGCACCCAGCCATAATGCCTTTGCACTCACCTAGGCAATGTTAGTAAAAATAGCTCCCCTACAAAACATGAATCCATATATATATATATATATATATATATTCTCCTAGTTTATTTCAAGAATCCATGGAAGTTCAACCGTGAGAATTCAAGTGGGGCACATATTTACAAGACTAATTCTAAACTAGACAATGAATCAACAAAACAAAAGAAATTACCATAATGCTAACCAGTCATACAAAAAAATTAAACCAATCATACACTATGTAAGAAATCAACACAAAGTGAAATCTCAATACATTATTTCTATCCTTTCAATCCATATATGACTAGATGAAGGCTTTGTTACACAAATACAGTCAATTCTTGCACTTTCCAATCCTTAGTCTATACAATTTCATTCCCAACTATCAGGTTGGGGTTTATCGGACCTTATATATCTAATTCACACATGTTTTTCCCCTTAGGTAGGGCTTATAAAACCATTAAGGTGATTTCCTAGTTTTTATGAAAAGTTGTCATGACAACTTTGCAAAGTTGCAAAGTTGTCATGAGCAACTTTTGCAACTTTTTGCTTATTGAGAAATTCCCTCTCCTAACTTGCATATCTCAATCCAAAAATTAAATCCTTGTATCCCAAAAAACTTTAAAAATTCAAAAACATAACTGCCACTCTATTTTGGGATTTTGTTCAAACTTTGACCCTTTTTGTTCACTTTCTTAGGACTTTGACTCTAGAGCCTAATTGAACACACAAATCACAAATTCTAAAGATGCTTAACTCAACACACACACCAAATCAACCTTGGGACTGTATGATTACCCCTTATTACCCTATTGGTTTGCTAGAACCACCTACAAGCCAAAAATGGACTAGAATCTAAGTAAGACTCTAGGGTGCTCTTGCACCATTCTCCTCCTGCAACAAAAAGATAAGTGATCTATGTTGTTAAGAACTCTAGACTAATGCCATGCTTTTTGAAATCACCGTCTTCTATCTAGGTAGCCTCTAACTCTATTTGGTGTCTCCACTTCACTAGGTGCTCCATGTATGTAATGTGCCTAGTCTTCTTCTTCACTCTTGAATCCAGAATCTTGTCAACCTATGGTTTGATCTGATCAGGTACCTTGAGTTCTTCCACATCTTTACTCACCTTGGTATTGTATTTTTTAGTATCCATCTCTGGTCCTTTGTATTTGATCAATTCATTCACATTAAATATAGGAGAGATGGAAATCTCCTTGGGTAATTTCACCTTGTAGGCATTTAAACCTTTTTAGCCAACACTTTGCATGGCCCAATCCTTTTTATCTATAGCTTACTCGATATGTCTTTCTATAGTGTGGCCTTGTTTAAGAAAACCATCACCAAGTCCCCTACTTCAAATTGTAGGTCTCTTCTCCTTTCATCTTTCTTATCTTTCAATTTTTTATTTTCCTTCATCAATTTCTTCTTTACTTGCTCATGAACCTCTCTTATTGATTGAGAAAAATCATCAACATGACCACTAATTCCCTCATAAAACTTCAATCTTTGATCTCAAGAACTACTCTTGGATGTAGCCCATGCACCACTTTAAATGGACTTCTACCTATAGTCATCTTGATACTTTCATTATAATAAAATTCTTCTTGAGGAATGACTTGCTCCCATCCTTGTCCATACTCCTTAGTCAAGCATCTTAACAAGTTACCAAGTAGCCTATTAACTACCTCTGTGTGGCCATCTATTTAGGGATGATAGGAAGAGCTATGAGAAAAATTGGTGCCTAGTCTCTTCCAAAGTGTCTTCTAGAAATAGCCCATGAACTTCACATCTCTATCTTTCACTATGGTCATTGGTAAGCCATGTATCCTAACTATCTCCTTAAAGAAAAGGTGGGCAATGTGACTGGCATCATGTGTTGTTTTACATGGTATAAAGTGACTCATCTTACTGAACTTGTCCACTACCACAAACACAATGTTTGAACCATTTTGTGTTCTAGGTAACCCTGCTATAAAGTCCATGCTTATACATTCTCAAGGCCTATTTGGGATGGGCAATGGCTGGTAGAGACCTACATTTGATGATGTTCTCTTTCCCTTCTAACATACTCCACACTGCTCCACATATCTCCTTACATCTTTTTACATCTTAGGCCAATAGTAGAACCTCTCTACTAAGTCTAGGGTCTTATTCAACCCAAAGTGCCCATTCAAACTCCTATTGTGTTTCTCTTGAATAAGATTCTCCCTCATAGAGCCTCTGAGAACACACAATTATTTTCCCTTAAACAATAAACCATTTTGTAATGTTTAGTCAGTATATTTCCTTTTTGAATGATTATCAAATTTAGTGTATACCTTGTGGATCTTTGAGAAGTCTTTGTCTCCTTTGTAGAGATCTTTGAATTCCTCAACTCCAATTTTGTACAACTAGATCTCATGAATAGTGAGAAACCTCCTACTAAGTGCATCTACAACCTTGTTATTTACTCCTTTCTTATGCTTAATAGTAAAGGTGTAAGATTTTAGTAATTCCATCCACTTGAAATTGATCTAGCAGTTGTTTCACCTCTTCTGGCATAGGTGATTATTTAGGTGCCTCCTCCTCTCTTGGTTTCACCAATATAACATAGCCTACTTCTTTCTTCATATATTTTAAGATTTCCTTCCCACTCATCAAAAGTGTATTGGATTCTACATTCTCCATTACATCTTATTCTATCAAAGACTAAATTTTATAAGTTACCTCATTCTTCTTGAATGAGTATTTGTTCTCCTTGGCATGGTGTACTTCCTCCCTGTCATATTGCCATGCTATGCCAAAAAATATATGGCATGTAGCCATTGGTAGCACATCAAAAAATATTCTATCTTAATACTTACCTATGGTGAACTCAACCCATACTTTCTCATTAACCAATATGTTCTACCCCTTATCCAACTAGGTGATTTTATAGGGACATTCATGAGGTATCTTGGTGAGTTTCAACATCTTAACTAGTTTCAACATCTTAACTACCTCCCTTGAAATGACATTATCAGTACATCCTAAATCAATTATGACCATACACACTTTTCCTAATATCTTGCACTTGACCCTAAAAAGAGACCTCCTTTGTTTATGCTCATCCTTGGTAGGTTCTTTGATCAATATCCTTCTCAAAATCATATTTTTACCTTTATTTGAATTCAATCTCACCTCTAAGTGTTTAGGACAATCCTCCTCTTGCACATATGCAATATTTTTCTCCCCTTGTGAACATGGTGGTTTGTTAGGACACCTATGAGTTGGGTGACCCAACTGCCCACAATTTTAATACTTCATGGATTAAAAAAAGGGAACTTCTTCTAAATCCAGCTGAGCTTCCTCTTCCGCCACTAGAAAAACTTCTTCCTCTTCCATAACCACCTCTGTTATTATGTTCATGTGCTCGTTCAACAAACTTAGAATCTCCTTGGCCTCTATTCCCATTGTTTCTTCCACTAGAACCTCCTCTATATCCACCTCTAAAGCCTCTTCCTCTTCCTCTACCCTTGGTACTTGAGTCTTGTTTCTTTTTCAACTTTTCTTCCACTTTGATAGACATTTGGTAATGATGTAACACTAGGTCTAGCAACTCCCAAATACTTACCTTTACAAGGATTTGCTCAAGATTGATAGTATCCTATTAGTGTTCCTTTGATTCCCTAATCCCTAGAGGGCCTTTATTCTATCCTCTAATGACTCTCCATCTAGTTACACCAATAGTTAGGGTTCTTTCCTTACACATATACCTTTTCACTACTCATTTTTGACCTTCTTCCTATGATTTTCTAACCAAATCCTTCATCCATGTTGAGTGAGGACTTTCATTAATATTCTTGGACTCCCCTTGAACTTTTGGATACCAATCTTGCAAGATAAATCCAAATTCCTTGCTCCTAAGTCAAAATTGCTTAAAACAGGGCTATTAGGATTAGCCTTCCAACTTGGGTTTTTGCACTTTAGTTCTAAATTTCTCAAAAGGAGGTGAAAAAAAACTTGATATCTATATTCCTTTTTGAGAAATCTTGAAGATTTTGTGGGTCTTATATTTTTGAGGTGTTCATACACCGAAAAGCAACTTTTTAGCCTATATATAAGGGTTTCATATCAATGTTGGCTCTTATAGTTAGGGTATGTTCCTTCCCCATTAAAAACATATTATGTGAAATTTCCCATTCATATGATTTGACCTTACTCAACTCTCCTCCTTTTGCATCACTTGGTTTTAAGTATCAAACACTTTCAAACCCTAAAACTCCTCACTCTAATCTATGATTGCCTAACCAAGTACAAAAACTTGCCTAAGGAATCACCTTAAAATTTATTGTCATGCTTTCTAGGACTGAAAATATAATATAAAATATTTACATGGGATCTACTTCCATCTTCCCTAAAACCATGAATAACTCATGGAATAAATTCATGGGAGAGTCATTATTGCTCAAAAACCCAAAATAGAAACAACACGCTTCCTATTTAAGAAATAATTTCAAAACCTAAATAGATGAACACTTAAAACCTAGTAACTTGAAGATAAAATTATTGTAAAAACATAAGAAACACAAATACAACACTAGATTGGTCTTCTCAATCCATTTTTCCATACAAGTAAATCAAATGCAAAAGATTGTCTTAGTTTTAACTGGAAAAAATCTTCATTCACTTGCTCAAACTTGCTTATTACAATTCCCAACCCTTGTCATGTATTTGAATTTTTTTTAATAGGTTTTAGGTGTTTTTCATAACCACCAAGTTCTCCTTTGTTCTTTGCAATTTTCTTGCTAAAAAATTGTCAAGCAATTTTTCAAAAAGTTGCACAATCTTGACAACTTTTTGGCTTTTTTGAGAAACTTTTCTCTCTCTCACTTGGGAATGCCCTGACCTATTTAAATTTAACAAAAAATTATGTCTAAACATGTTTGTTCCCTTGGAACATCAATATGCATGTTTTAGGCCATTTTTGCCTGTTTGACAACTTTTGTCAATTGTTGCTCAACTTGACATCTTTTGACAACTTTTAGCTTCCTACTTCCCAAATGGCTTACTAGGAGTCCTCATCCATATAATGGAGTCAAATCACATCATAAATGACAAGGTGAGTTAATATCACACCTTCTTCAAACTTTTCAAGGTCCTATTATCAACTCCTAACTCACATACACCCCTGACTTGGCTAAAGTCAGTACAAGCCCGAAGCTCAACCAACTATACAACCAAAAAAAAATGAAAACTTGAGCTAGGTGCTCTTGCACCATACTCCCCCAATAAAAAAGAGGTAAATCCATCCTTGGATTAATGAGGCTTGGATAAATACCCAACCCTTTGAATTATGACTCTCTAACCCAACTAGCATTAGCATTACCTTTTCCCAACCACTGGATCAGATGTTCTAAGTAGGCCTTGGTCCTAGTTTGCTTGTAGATTCAGGAATCCAATATCTTTGTTTCTTGTAGAGGGGGAGGAGGACTAGGATAAAGACCTCCTAAATCCTATATTACCTCTTGGATACTTTAATTAGCATCTTGATCAAGTCCTCTGTAAGGAACCAAATCTGCAATATTAAAAATTGGGGACAATCCTAGGTCTACAAGCAACTCAATCTTGTATGCATTTTCTCCATATTTGGAAAGTATCATGCAATGACCTAACCTCCTAATTTTTTTGGTATCCCTTTTGGAATTTTTTTTTTAAAGCTAGACCATCATAAGATCCCGAATCTGAAGTTGTACATCCTTTCTTAAGGCATCCACCTTTTGTTTCAATCTATCAATATTTTCAATCAATGCCTTCCTTATACTTTCATGGACTTCCCTCATTGACTGGGAAAATTCCTCAGCATAGCTACTACTTGGACTTCCATCTTTCAAGGTTCTCAACTCAAAAACTCCTCTAGGATGCAAACCATAAACTACTTCAAAGGGACTCTTACCTATTGACCTATTCATTGTATCATTATAAGCATATTTAGCTTGCCCAATGAGTTGATCCCAAGTCTTCCTATACTCCTTTGTAAGGCACCTTAGTAGGTTTCCAAGACTCTTGTTTGTAACCTTTGTTTGACCATCAGTCTATGGATGGTAGAAAGATCCAAAAGGTGAGTTAGTGCCCAACCTCCTCCATAGATTTTTCCAAAAGTGGCTCATGAACTTGGTGTCTTCATCTAAAAAAATACTCATAGGTAGTCCATGAATCCTAAATACCTCTTGGAAAAACAAATTAGCAATCTAACAAGCATCATGGATAGTCTTGCAAGGAAAAAAGTGAGCCATTTTACTAAACCTATCCACAATCACATCGATGCTATCATATCTCTTCCTTGTTTTGGGTAGACCAACTACAAATTCCATGCTTATGCATTCCCATGGTTTGTTGGGGATTAAAAGTGGCTGATAAAGACCAAAATTTTATCATGTCCCCTTGGATATTTGGCACACTATAAAACTCTTAACATATTGCTTAATGTCTCTAGTCATCCTAGGCCAAAAATAGAAACCTAGTGACTAACTCTTGTGTCTTGTTGACTCCAAAATGACCAATAAGGTCCCCATTATGCTTCTCTTGGATCAAAGTTTCCATCATTGACCCTCTAGGAACACAAATTTGACTACCCTTAAAAAATAGGTCATATGGAAATGTATAGTAAAAAAATTCACCATAAAAATTGTTTTTAAACTCCTTGCATACCTTGTATATTTGGGAATGTATAGTAAAAAAATTCACCATAAAAATTGTTTTTAAACTCCTTGAATACCTTGTATATTTGGGAAAAATCTTCGTCATTGGCATAGAGATATTTGAAAATCTACCTATGCTTTGAAGTTTAATTTCTTGTATTTTGAGGAGTCTTCTACTTAAAGAATCAACTGCTTTGTTCTATACTCCTTGTGTTTGATTAAAAAGTGTAGGCTTGAAAATATTCCACCCATTTCATATGCTTGCTACTTAGTTTGTCTTGAGAACTAAGGAAGATGAGGGATTAGTTTTCTAAATACACCATAAATTCCTTTGGGAGAAAATAGTGCCTCAACTTCTTGAGAGCATGGACTAGAACATACAACTCTAGGTCATAAGAGGAGTACTTTATCTTGGCATCATTGAGTTTATCATAGTGAAAGGCCATTGCTCTCTCTTCCGCACATAGGACTATTAAGATTAACCTTAGATAGAAATAATAGTTACATGCAAATATAATCAATACCAGAAAATAATAGATCACATAAAAGACAACACAAGACACCAAGATTTAACATGGTTCACCCAATCCCTAGGCTACATCCACCAATAGCAAGTCCAATATTATTATTATCCAGTGATTACAATCTACAATTCCTTATAGCTCAATACCACTACAAAAAGATACAATATCACCATTACATTATGAAATCCCTAACCCTAAGCGTTTTTATACAAGCTTTTTACCGCTTACACAATTAGGGCTAGAATAAGTCATCCAATAGGAAAAATAAAATTTACTGCCTTTTACAATATATAAGGGCATTTTTGGCTTTAGGAGAACTACCCCTAAAAACCCCCATGGGGGCATTGCCCCTTGACCCCACCCTATACTATGATAGGGAGCACACTTGGTCACTGCCTCAAGATCCTATCTTGGGGGGCATTGCCACCAAACCCTCGTGGAAATAATATGGGGAGAAAACCATGCCAAATAAACCTCTAAGTCTGACTAGGCTCCATATCACAATAATCTCCCACTTGGAGACTGATTAGACTCCACAACAATAATAGACTAATTAGACTCCACAATAATAACCTCCCACTTGGAGACTGATCATAGCACTACTAAATATGTAGCTCCTACTAGAATATATCAAACCACCATGGACTTTGTTGTTCTTTTATTTTGTTTAGTCAAGAAGACCAATTAAAGCTGAAGAGAAATTCAACTTCTCCCTTATCACTACCTTTGTAAATATATACTCTAGATTTTCATCTATATGTATCTTGTCAGCTTTAACTATTCATCATCCAAAATTGACCAAATGAAATGGTACTACAATTGAATGTATTTTTTATTTGAATGCAAAGCTAAATTCTTTGCAAAATGAATGACACTCTATCTATAAACAAATAATTATCCTTCTAAGGGTGTCCCAATTCTTCCAAGAAGAACTAAATCTATATCATCTCCTTAGCTACCTCTGTAGTGGTAAAATAATTTTCCTTTGTAGTAGATAAAGCATTAACCTTCTATAATCGAGAAACCCAGCTCATTGTTTCCCTACCAATAGTAAATACATAACTTGTAGCACTCTGCCTAGTATCAATATCCCCTACCAAATCTGAGTCAACATAGCCCTATAAATCAGTACTAGAGCCCCCAAAATGTAAACACTTACTGGATGTTCCTCTCAAATATCCAAGAATCCATTTAACTGCATTCCAATGCTCAATTCCTGGATGATTCATATACCTCTTAACAACTCCCACTATGTGTGCAATATCTGGCCTAGTACATACCATAACATACATCAAGATTCCTAGAAATGAAGCGTAAGGTACCTTAGACATCTTATCATCGTCTTCTTGTGTCTTGGGACACATCTCCTTAGTCAACTTCAAATGACTAGGTAAATGTGTGCTAGTAGCTTTAGCATTCTCCATAAAGAAATATTGCAACACCTTTGCAATATAATTAGCATAAGATAATGTCAATTTCCTATTCTTCCTATCAAGGCAAATCTTCATACCAAGGGTTTGTTTTGCTACCCCCAAATCCATCATAGCAAATGCATGTGCTAATTGTTCCTTTAACCCCTTAATGTGATCCATGTTAGACACAACTACAAGCATATCATCAACATATAAACATAAAATAATGAAGTTGTTATCATCCAACCTATTAAAATAAACACAATGATCTAAATGACACCTACTATATCCATGCTCATGAATAAAACTATCAAATTTGAAATACCATTGCTGAGGTGTTTACTTCAAGCCATGTAAACTTTTCTTCAATCTGCACACTAAGTTCTCCTTACCATTGACCCAAATCCCTATGGCTATTCCATATATATCTCTTCTTACAAATCACCATGAAGGAAGGCTATTTTAACATCAAGATGCTCCAAATGCAAATCTTCAATGCCCACAATACTTAAAACAATGCAAATAGAAGTCATTTTAGCAACAGGAGAAAATATCTCATCAAAATCAATTCCCTTTTTCTATGCAAATCCTTTTACCACTAACCTGACTTTACATATTTTCTTACCTCCATCCTCTTCTTTCAACATGTAAACTCACTTATTCTGTAAAGCCCTTTTACCTATAGCCAACTTGCACAGATCCCATGTCTTATTTTTCAACAAAGAGTCCATTTCTTCTTTCATTGTAGACTACCATTGAATCTTTGTATCCACTTGCACAACTTCATCATAACATTAAGGTTTACAAGCATTAGTAAGTAAAATAGAATACAAGGAAGGAGAAAATCTTTCTAGAGGTCTACTTAGCCTTGTTGACCATCTAACATTCACTAGGATGTGCGGTATTTGTTATTGTGGTTGTTGCAGATTATGAGGAATTGTTGGAATATCAGCTTTTGGGGTATCATCCAACACTACATGATCATCTTATTTCTTCTCATGTTGCTGCAACAGATCTTTGTACAATACTTTCTCATTGAATATGACATCCTTGCTTCTCATAACTTTATAATTTTCAAAATCTCAAAGCTTATAACCAAATTCATTAATGTCATATCTGACAAATAGATATTTCTTTGACTTTGCTTCCATCTTATTTCTATTTTCAAAATCTATATGAGAAAATGCTTCACAACTAAAGGTTTTAAGAAAAGAATAGCTCACCTTCTTACTAGTTTGTGCTTCCTCTATAATACCACAACCCAAAGGAGAAGAGGGACCTCTATTAATCAAATATATAGTAATATTGATAGTCTCTACCCATATGTGTAAGGGCAACCCAACATACAACCTCATGCTTCTTGCACGCTCCATTATAGTCATGTTCATTTGTTAAGCCACTTCATTTTCCTATGGAGTCCTTGGAATAGTTTTCTATCTACAAATACCATTAGTGGAGCAATAATCTTCAAATTCATGACTACAATACTCACCACCATTATCAAATCTAAGACATATTAATTTCTTACTAGTCTCATTTTTAACCAAGCATTTCTATTCTTAAAATTTTGAAATACATAAGATTTATGTCTAAGGAAATAAGCCCATACTTTTCTAGTTGCATCATCAATAAATGTAACATAATAATGAGAGCCACCAAGGAAAAATACTTGAGCTGATCCTATGTACAAGATCTTTCTCATTTTTCTTTTCCTTCCTAGTCTTCACAAAACTCACTCTTTTTTTTTTCCATACACACAACTTTCACAGAAACCCATATTAACACATTTTAGAGCTGGTAAAACTTTCTTTGAATGAATTACTTTCATACCTTTCTCACTCATGTGCCCATGTCTATTGTGTCATAGTGTTGTATTAGAATCTACAATAGTTATTTGTTCTCCCTGCTTAATTGCAGCAACTGGTCCTAGACATTTGTTTTTTCTTAAACAATCAATGTAGATGGAACAATATGACCTGTGCAAGGATATAAGGTGCCTACTTTCACACCTTTTTCTACTACAAGGGAACCTTTTGAAACCTTTCAATTTTTATCATTAAAGTAACTACACAACCCTCATTACTAAGTTGCCCTACTAAAATTAAATTCCTACTCAGCCTTGGAACAATCTTACCTCGTATAGTAGCTAATGATTCTCATTCTACAACTTAATCTTAAATTTTCCCTTTCCAACAATCTGACAAGGTTCATTATCCCCCAAATAAACAATCCCAAAATCTCCTTGGACATAATCAATGAAATAACCTCTATGAGGTGTAGCATGAAATGAAGCACCAGAATCTAAAACCCATGAATCATCAATACTTTCTAAAGATAGAAGAAAAGCATCCTCTTTGGATTTGTTACTTACCACATTTGCCTCCTTATTCCCTTTTGGTTTATCTCCTTCAATTTTCTTTCGAGTCCAACAATATTTCTTATTATGCCCTAGTTTACCATAGTACCAACAATCTCTCGGTCCTCTAGATTGAGACCTCTTCCCCTTTGGCTTTCCTCTTGATTTTCCATGATTTCTAGAATTATCTCCTCTCTTAGTTGTTCTACCTCTTCTTTGTGCATTCAAAGCACTTCCTGATGTAGATCCACCTGAGGTTTTCCTATAAGTTTTCTCAATCAAAATAACATCAACCAGATCATCATATTTTAGGGTATTAGATCTAGAAATAGAACTACTCGTAGCCATTCTAGCTTGCAGGCAAAGAACACAAAATCAAGAGAACCCTAATTTCTTCATCAAAATTAATACCCACGAAAGATAACTAACTAGTAATAGAATTAGACTCATTTAAATGATCTACAATAGATCCACCTTATGTCATCTTCATATTAAAAAAATGCTTCATGAGAAATACCTTGTTTGAAGTGGAGGGCTTTTCATATAGGTTCACTACGGTTTCCATCAACTCTTCCATCGTCTTCACTTTTGTAATGTTAAATGTCATTGATGGTGCCAAGCATAATCAAATGCTTCCAAGTGCCTTTCTATCTAAAATCTTCTATTACTCATTTGTCATATTTCCCTGGTTTTTAGTTTTTCCTTCTAACAGCTTCCATAAATCCTTCTGATAAAGATAGTTCTCCATTTGCATTTTCCATAACTGAAAATTTTGCACATTAAACTTGTCAACCCTTAGCTTAACCTCATCTGCCATCACTCCCACTCAACCATGAGACTCCTACACAATCATGAGACCTTCTTATAGAGGATCACTAAATAGATAAATAAATGATGATCTGGCTAAAAAAAAAAAATGTCTATTTGGCTCTAATACCACTTGTTAAGATTAACCTTAGATAGAAAAAATAGTTACATGAAAATATAACCAATACCAAAAAATAGTAGATCGCATAAAAGACAACACAAGTCACCAAGATTTAACGTGGTTCAACCAATCCCCAGGCTATGTCCACCAACAACAAGTCTAATATTATTATTATCTAGTGATTACAATCCACAATCCCTTATAGCTCAATACTATTGCAAAAAGCTACAATATCACCATTACATTATGAAATCCCTAACCCTAAACCTTTTTATACAAGCTTTTTACCACTTACACAATTAGGGCTAGAATAAGTCATCCAATAGGAAAAATATAGCCAATGCCTTTTACCCCAAAAAACCCCATGGGGGCATTGCCCCTTGACCCCACCCTGTATTGTGATAGGGAAAACACCTGGGGTGCTACCCCAAGACACTGTCCCCTAAACCCCCATACAAATAATACGAGGAGAAAACCACACCAAATAAACCTTTGAGTCTGAATAGGCTCCATATCACAACAATCTCCCACTTGGACACTACTCAGACTCCACAACAATAATAGACTGATTAGACTCCACAACAATAACCTTCCACTTGGAGATTGATCATAGCACTACTAAACCTATAGCTCCCACTAGAATATATCAAACCACCCTAGATTTTGTTGTTATTTTATTCTGTTCGATCAAGAAGACAAATCGAAGTTGAAGAGGAATTCATCTTCTCCCTTGTCACTACCTTTATAAACATATCCATTGGATTTTCATCTATGTGCATCTTGTCCAGCTTTAACTTTCCATCATCCAAAACTAACTGAATGAAATGGTACTGCAACTGAATGTGTTTTTTCTTTGAATGCAGAGCTGAATTATTTTCAAGATGAATAGAACTCTAACTATCTGTAAAAAGTTAATTATCCTTTTGAGGGGTACTACCCCTTGACCCCATTTTGGGGGTGTTTCCCCTAGCCCCTATAGAAATAATATGGGGAGAAAACCATGCTGAATAAACCTATGTGTCTGATTAGGCTCCATATCACAAGGACAACTCTAATGACTACATTACTAGCATCACATTCCACTTGGAAGAGTTTATCAAAAGTAGGAAGTACTAAGGTAGGCAGCTCTATTATTTTCTTCTTGAGTTTTTTAAAACCTTGATCTACTTGAGGGGTCCAAAAGAGCTTTGTCTTCATTCCTCCCTTAATTGTGTCCAACATAGGATCACATATGCTACTAAAATGTCTAATTAATTTTCTATAATATTAAGCTAGTCCATGGAAACTTCTCGCATATTATGGGGTCTTAGGAGTAGGCCAACTTAGGATGGAATATACTTTCTCTTGGTCTATTTTTTGGTTACCTTGAGATAGGACAAAGACAAAATATACTAATTTCTACTCCATGAAGTCACACTTCTCCAAATCGATCATTAGTTTTTCATCATGCAATTTCTTAAAAATAATCTGCAAATGCCTAATATACTCCTCTTTAGTTTTTCTAAAAATCAAGATGTCATCTAAATAGACAACAAAAAACTTACCAATGTAATATGTCAACACCTCATTCATTAGTCTCATAAATGTAGATGGAGAATTGGATAAACAAAATGGCATCACAAGTCATTCATACAAACCTTCATTAGTCTTGAAAGTTACCTTCCATTCATCCCCTTAATTTATCCTAATTTCATGATAGCCACTTTTCAAGTCTATCTGGGTGAAATACTTGGCTTCCCCTAAACAATCCATTAGGTCTTCAATCCTAGGTATTGGGAACCTATACCTAATGGTTATTCTATGTATGGCTCTAGAATCCATACAAAGCCTCCAACTTCTCCCCTTTTTGGGTGCTAAAACAATACAAACTACACATGGACTAATTCTCTTTCTAATTAAGCCTTGGTTAAGGAGTTCTTGAATTTGTTTGGAAATTTCCTCATTTTGTTGAGAAGTCATCTTATAGGAAGCCTTGTTAGGTAGGGTAACTCCTGGGATAAAGTCTATTTTGTGGCTAACAAATATTTTTTGAGGCAAGGTGGCAAGTTTCCCATCACTAGTAGTGTCCTTATATTCCTCAAGTAATTCTTGCACTTAATTTGGTATCACTAGTACAAACCCAAACCCATCTCCTTCCTCCAAAGTTTACAAGAAATCCTTCTTACCAACCATAAGTGCATTGGGTCCTGAGGTCTCCAACTCTCCTTTTTCTAGCAACGATTGGATCTTGAAAGTTACTCCATCCTTCTTGAATGAATAGGAGTTTATAATCCTATCATGTATAGCCTAATTATCAAATTTCTATGGCCTTCCAAGTAGAGGGTGGTATGCATCCATGGGAAGAATGTCGCATAATACACTATCCTTGTACCTTTATATAGTGAACTCCACCCATGCTTACTCTCCAAAAAGTATATGATGTCCTTTATTTAGCCATGTGACCTTCTATGGATTTGTGTGAAGGACTCTTTTTAACTTCAACTTGTTGATGTCCTCTTCATTGATTATATTATCACTTGATCCTGAATCAATGATAACTCTACATATCTTTCTCATGATCTTACGTATGATCCTAAAAATTTCTCTCCTTTGATTTGGTTCTTCTTTGATTGTATCCTTAATCAACATCCTCGTTATCATTAGATTCTCACCTTCCTCTTATTTCAGGGGTACCCCAGAGTGCTTGTCATTGTTGCTAGATTCCTCTTGAACATAATTGACACTTTTTGTGGTTCCTTGAGAAGTTGAGCCTTTTTCAAGGAAGTTATATGTAGGATGTCCTAGATGATGGAAAAATAAAAGCCTCTACCTTGGTCACTTCTCCTTCCTCTCCAACTTGTGTTAGAGCCCCTACCCCTATTGAAAAATCCTCTTCCTAAACTTCCTTCTTGATATTTAGTTACTTTATTGTCTCCTTGTGACCTATAGTCTAATCCTCTTCCACCATAGCTTCTACCTCTTCCATCTCTACCCTTTCCTTTTCCTCTAAATTTTGAGTATACCTTCATTTTATTATTTTCCTCCACTTTCAAAGTAATTTGGAAGCATTTATGGACTGTTGTAGGAGTTCATAAATTGATTTCTTCTTGGATACTCCACTTAAACCCTCCTAGATACCTAGATACCTTGATGGCCTCATCTTCTTACACTTTTGATCTTAAACACAACTTTTGGAACTCTTCATTGTAAGTTTCTATGTTCATGTATTTTTGCTTCAACCTTTGTCTCTTCTTATTAAGTCGAGCCTTGTAGTCTTTCAGTAGGTACTGCACTTTCATTTTGGTTACTATGGCATTTTGACTTCTTTCTCACTTATTTCCTCTCTTCTTGGAGGTACTTCCACCATGTTAGGGTTAATCCCCTCAACCTAGACTTGGAAAATTTAACTATTTGTTCTTCACTCACAGGATCATTGCTGAGACAGTCTACCAGGTAAATTTAACTACTATGTTAAGAGATTTAATTGATTTACCTGCCAGACTGTCTCAGTAATGATCCTATGGTTAGCACTCTATTGCTAGATAATAGATCACCTCTTTCATAATGTGCACTTGATCCTCTTTGATCATATGTATCCCTTATGTCCTTTAAATCCTCTCCTCTATTCTCCTCTAATTGATTCTGCAATTTATCTTAATTGATAACTCCTTAGTCACCATGAATGCTTTGTTTGAGTATGCAAACTTCTCTCTTTGCACATATAATTTTTAGGGTTCACCTTCCTTATGAAGACTTAGGTGACTTAGGGTTAGGTATGAATCAATGATTGTGATTCACCTAGTTTTCCACTTAGTCCATCCCTTTAACTGATTGGTAGCATGTACTACATAGGGATCCTTAATAGAGATTTGTCCTCATCATTTGGAATTTCAAAATAATCCTTAAGTTGGCTCAAAAATGGTTTACATAGAAGTTTTTTACATTACAAACACCTATGTCCAAAATTATTTACTTGGCATTTGAAGTGTTTGATGCTTTCCATCCACTATATCTTCAATGCTATAACTCAGCTTCTGAATGACTCAACACCCATTGATCACTTGGCATCTTAATGACTTGGCATCTACTACCTACTTGGCACTTGAGTGACTCAACACTTACTAGTTACTTGACATATATTGTACATAACTTCACTCAACATATACTATATGACATCTTATGCTCAACATATATTACTTGTTCAACATGAACTAAGAAAATGACTCAAGTATATTGTCACTCATATGTCAAAACCAATCTAGGATTAACAATCTCCCCCTTTGACATAAGTGGAAAAAATAATTGGTCATGTATGAATAACCTTAGCACTCGAGCATAACTCAGATAGTCTCCATTTAAAACTTGGCTTACTTACAAAATCTCAAAAACATCAAAATTTTGCAAAACTTATATACCTCAAAATCCTATAACTCCCCTTGAGTTGATTGTTCTATTCTAAATCTAAAACTAAATACTCCTACTGAGTAGATCTATTTTTTTGTCTTTCTAATTCTATAGTCTCTATTTGGTCTCCCCCAAAAATTATTCTCTTCTTTCTTCACTCTCCCCCTTTCTTCATTCTCCCCCAAACTTCATTCTCCCCCTTTTGACACTTATGCCATGGGTGGTATAGGAATTGTGTATTTGTCAAAGAATGATTTATGGACCTCCATTATAATATTTAGTGTTGCATCCTAGTTGTCACATGCTACCTCTAGAGATTTGACTTGAATGTCCAACTTGGTAGCAATGGTGACTAAGCCTTCATGACTAGAAAGATGGGGATCTTTCTTCATTAATGTCTCTACATAGGCTAGTTACTTATGTAGCACATCCATGTGAGGGGTTAACATTGACTGGATGTTGTTCAATGTAGCTTGAATATTTTCATCTTGAGCTTGCAATGCTACTAACTAACCCTATTCTAATAGCAAATTTATGACATGAGATTGACCCTGACTAGAATATTATTGTAGAATGTTACCTATTTTCTTCAAATCTCCCACCAGATGGTCAATGTTTCTCTTCACTTCTTGTATGAATAGGGGGACATCACACAACTTGGTGTAAAGAGAGAAAAAGTTCTCCAACATCTTCTTTATTCCCTCAATATTTTTTGCTAACTCAACCTGGTATAGTGCAATGGCACTTGATATCTATTCATCCACCTTTGTTTGAAACTTCTTCTCAAACCATTATAGTAATTTGACATTAAAATCTAGGTCTTCATCATTGGTCCTTTCCATAATATTTTTTAATTACTCAATGATTGGTTTGGCTTCATTAGGTGTAGGTAGGCTGAATCCATCAATAAGATGTCCTTAATTTCATGAAGTTCTTGTTTTTTCCTATGCTCCCTTCTGAGTAGTTCTTGGTGTTTCTTCCTTGCTAGAGCATCATGCAATATGCTCATCTATTATATTGTGATTGATGTAAGATCATACTTTGGCAATTCAATCACCTCATCTAAGTTAATGTCACTATAGGATGTCACCTCATCAACCTTAGATGTGCTAGGATTGGGTCTAGATGCTTGTGATGTTGTAGCTTATGTACTTGGCCTATGAAGTGCTTGACTAGGAATATGAGTAGTAGTATCTGGTAAGGTAACTAGTGTCTAAATTTCTATCACTTACTCTAGTTTTATAGTCAATATTCAATCTTTTGTCTTATCCTTCTCCTTTTCTATAGTTTCTTCTCCACCTTGTTCTTGTGGTGTAGGTGCAGGACTAGCTTCCTGACCTATTTGGACTAGTGTCCCTTTTTGCTCAATTATTGTAATTGCTAGTACTAAGACATTTTGTACCATAATGCTGATATGTGAAGGCATTGTGTCCTTCCTTTGATATACTACCATATGCATGGTAGGTTTTACCTATATAGATTGAGTGGGGGCAATGGGTAATTCTTTTGTTTTCTCCCCTATAGATGCCAATTTTGCCTTCTCAATCTCATCCACACTCACCAAAATAGGATGACTACATATTTGTTCCTTGGTGGTGGAATTGGTCAATATCTTCTACATATCCTCCTTTGTTAGGGGATTGATGTTATGAACAGTGTTGTCAAAGAAATCCTTAATATTTATTGTATCTGCTTGTGGACTGGCACTCAACATTTGTACTTCTGGGACATTCTGGTCTTGTTGTTGTTCTTTCTCATCTATTACCTCTATAGTTTCATCCCCATGTACTTCCATCATAGATTCATAATTTGTTACTTCAACTACATCTTCCTCTTCTTTTTCTTCACCTACTTCCTTAGGTTCTTGCTCAATAGCCTTTTGAGTTGTCAACCCATAGATCACTTTCCGTAATTGTGTGCTCTGTTGAACAACCTCTTCAATTTTTTTTTGCAAGATATTAAAGGCTCAATATTTTGGAGAAAATCTTCCCTTATACTTTTTAATAGCCTTTTTCCATTTTAGATTTTTCCAACTCTAGCATCACTCTTGCAAGTGTAGTCTCTCTAATATTTCTTTTGGTTGTGAGACTATATTTCCACATTTGCTCAACTCTGTCATAAAGGCTCTTGGGTAAAGAGTTGGAAATCTCAAATTGAGTCTTATTAAATATTGTCATCATGGCATATACAAATTCTTCTACTTTATTTATTTTTATCTTCCCAATTTTATCAAATTCAACATGTGTAAATCCACTTAAATCAACATTATTCTTGATATTTTTACACAATTTGTCCAAATCAAAAGAGGGACTGTGACTTACCACTTTGAATTGGTTGTTGGCATCTGACTCAATCCTCTCCTCATTTGATTTAGCTGGAGCAATATGTTTCCTTCTTTTTTTCTACTTAGGTTCATCTTCTTTTGTAGTTATGCTAGTTCTCTTACCTTTTTGGTTTTGAACCTCCTAAGTCTTCTTAGAGATAGCTCTTGTGCTATCCCTTGTAACAAGAACTATAGGATTTTGTTGTGAAGTTTTCACAACCTTTTTAGGTTTTGTTTTTTTGGTTCCTTTGTGTTTCTCTTCTTTTCTTTTGTGGAAATAGGTGTGTCATTGGCCTCTTCTCTCTCGGCACCTTCAACAAATTCTACTACTTCTCCTTGGTCCTCACCTTGATCTTGTGTGAGAGAAAGTGGTACTTGGATAGGTGTATCTTCATCATCTTCATTATCTTCTTCTTCATCTCCTTCTATCTCTTCACCAAATTTTTCTTTGAGCTTCTTCACAAGCTTATTCTTCTTCCTCATCACAGAAGCTATCTTTAGGTACATTGTGATCTTTGACTTTGCTACATCATGATTTCCAAATGCAATAGCATTCTTATCTACTTCCTTTTCCAGTAAGGAAGTGATGGCTACATATGCCTCATCAATGTCAATCTCATAAGGCAATGGCCTGAGCCTTCTCACCCTTGGAACAACATCTTGGACATAAGTGAAATCAACATCAACTAGAAAACAATCATCATTGAAATGCTTTTCAACTAGTGACACTAGAATTCTGATTTTTTTTTCATTGACTTCTTAAAGTTTTCAAAATAACTAGTCATGACAGTCTCAAAATTATCTCCAAGTTGCTCTATGAATTCAACAATCTACACTACAACTATCCTATTACTCTTCCAAGATACTTTCCCAAATGTGGGGAAAGTGTTTTGCACTTAGAAAAATATACAAATAGATATTGAACTCAATTTACATTGTACACTTTTTGTCTTTCTTATGGCTCCCAAGTTTTTTGATAACTACTGAAATTGTAACTTAGCAAGGTCATAAGAATGGTCTTTCTTTACCTTCTTGTAACCCAAATCCATATCCATACATGGTACACTATTCAACTTGCTAGATTGAAAGAATTTATGTGCAATAACTCTCACTGTAAATGCAATTAGGGGATCAGTAATTGTGTCTATGGTCATCCCTCTCTTGTTCCATAGTGCCCCTATATTCTTCTCAACTGCCTCTTTTGTATCACTCCTTATTGTCTTAGGTTTGTCTAGGGTTGGATAACTTGTCACTCTATGAATAATCCTCTTTGTGATTTTTATAAGGACATCCTCCAACCATACAAACTTTTCATGAATTCTACGAAGCACAATCTTAATCCACTCTATCTTGAATACACTAGGAAAATCTAGAGCACAGTTTAACCCTTTTCTCTCTAAAATATTGTTTTCCTCTTTCAATACTTCATTCTCACACAGTTTTCCTTATAAGTCTCTTATTTCCACATCTCCAATGCTTCCTATCTTACAAGTATAGAAACACCTTACATCTTGTATCATTAAGACTTCTGGTGGTATCGTAGATAACGCACTAGACAAATCTCCTTTATAAGAAATATTAGGAATAGCTCTAAAAATTGGTTGTTTGATCTCATTTCTTATCAATTGAAAAGTAAAAACTTCATTTCCTTCCTTAACTATAGCAGTAGAAGAGCTAGATGCCATAACAACTAACTAGTGTTTGCAAAAATTCAAATAGCATAGCTTGACACATGATAAATACCTTGAAAAATATAATGTTTGGTGTTGAATAGTAGTTGAACTCAATATGAAAACACTTGAATTGTGTTCTCCAATTCACCTTATGCTCTTTGTGCTCTCTTCAATTTTGAATAATTTCAAATGAGTCAAAAATTGACCATATAGCCCTTGAAACTTCACAATAAATGCTTAGTGCTTATGTAGTTGTAAGCTCAGCTCCAATAGCAATTTTAAATCACTTGGCTTCCATGTAATTCCTTCTACACTTGGAAACCATAGTGAACTCAACCAATACTATCACCTTCAATAGCTCAACAACAACTAAACTTTCACTTGATAGCAACAGTGAAACTTTTCATGCTCTGCAGTGACATGAAAACTCATAGATTTCTTCTAAGTTCTAACCAATACTTTACATCTTACTTTATGCATATATGATATTTTTAGAACTAAATCCTTGGAACTGATGTATAATTTAACTTTGAAATATTAGTCCCATACATACCTCTTGATTGCCTAGTTGGGGATGATGTGATCACTTGACCTACTGGATGAAGTGATCCCATCTGAACTAAATGTGTTGTAATCTTCCTTTTTCTTCCATGTCTTGTTTATTTGCACTTTGACTTCTTATGCATCAACCTTTTGTTTTCCTTTATTGAATTCACTACTAGGTGCTCTTAACCTTGTTGGATAATTTCTACTTATGTGACTAGTCTTCAAATAGCTAAAACATGTAGTTTGACTCAACCATTTATTGAAGTCACCTCTAAAATATGTTCTAATGCAATTTTTAGAACCATTTCCATACTCTTGACAATAGTGACAACTATACCTTGTATCGTAATCCCAATTGTAGGATCTGTCAGTATGGTTTACCTTGGTTTTCTTGTTTGATGACCAATTAAGCTTTGATCTGCACTCATATGCTCTATGTCCATACTTCTTATAGGTGTTGTAGTAACCTTCAAATATTTGTGTGCTAGATGTCTTGGTCTTACATTCATGTGCCTAATGTCCTTGATTGTTTCACTTATGATAGTTACCCATGAATTTCTTCTTAAGGTTATGACTTGGATTGTTTCTCCTACAAACATTTGTTGTATGACCTATCTTTCCACAATTATAACAAGTAGGTTTTTAGTTCTTACCTTTCTTACTCCTTTTTTCACCACTTTTAGATGATTCTCCTTCTTTAGTGTTGGTGTAACCCAATCTAGTAGTATCATTGTTAGATCTAGAAGATCTCATCAATTTCTTAAAATACTTGATGGCTTCACTATGTCTATTGAAACTTTCAGACAATTATTTTTCTCTTTTCAAATCATTTCTCAATTTTTCATTCTAAAACTTCAATGTTGTGATTTAAATATTTTTTTCATTCAATTCATGATTGGCAATCATCATTTCATTCAATGTTTCTAGTTGCATATGATCAATCATATTCACCTCTAATGTCTTCTCTTCTAGTCTGTTGGTCAGTATCCTTTTGTCATCTTCAATCATGATGTTTTCTTCTTCAAATTTCTTTTTCTACTTGGTCACTTCACATAGAAATATTTATTGCACTTCTTGTTCTATCTTAAGATTTATGACCTCTTCAATTAGGGATCCATTATTTTCCATTAGATTTACAACTGTTGCATCAAATTCACTTGTGTTTCTATCTGCAAACAATTTAGTAGTGTCAATCTCTTGGTAATGTGTGTCATTCTCTTCAATAGCTATCTATTTCCTTCTCTTCAATGAGTTCTTCAACTCATCTCTTACTTCATTTAGCTGATGTAGGGAAAGCTAGATTTTAATCTTCTAATTATCAATAACCTTTCTCAACTTGTAGACTTCCATCTTCAAGATCTTTCCTCAAAGCTACAAAGCTTTCCTTTCCAAAGAACCTTGTCTCTAATACTAATTATTAGAAATATAATAGGGAAATTAAACTCTAAGAGTCAGGGGTGAATAAATTTTTTCAAAACTTTAACCCTTAAAACATTCACCACACATCCATCTCACAATTTGCATGTAGACTAAAATAGCTAGCTAAACATTCTCATTCATAGTATGAAAGCAAATAACATTCAACATATGTATGACACAAGATATTTGGTTACCGAGAAACCCTCCAATGAGAAGGTAAAATTTGGTGGGGATGACATCCAAAAATCTCCACTACTATAGTAATAAAGTATATCCAATGAAGGTTACACTGTTTGATCATAAACTATGATTCACCATGTGAAATGTATGCCTTGTTAAAGGCTTACAAAATTGTTAGATCTTGCCCTATTAAAGGATTTCAAAACCCTATTAGAAGTGTGCCTGATTAAAGGACTTAAAACTCATAATGAAGTAAGCACCATGTTAAAGGATTTACAATAGCCTGTTAGGACTGCTCCACTAAGAGATTTAACTAATTGACCAACTAGAATGTCTGAGCAATGATCTTATAGTTAGCACTTTGTTGCTAGATAATAAATAACCTCTTTCCTGATGTGTACTTAATTTTCTCTAATTAGATGTATTATTTATGTCCTCTAACTCCTTTCCTTGATTCTCCTCTAACTAATTCTGCAATGTATCTTAATTCACAACTCCTTAGTCACCATGAATGCTCTTTTTGTGCATGCAAACTTCTCTCTCCATACATATAATGTTTAGGGTTTGCCTTCCATATGAAGACTTAGGTGATTTAGGGATAGGTATAAATAAATGATTGTGATTCACCCATTTTCCCACTTAATCCATACCTTTAATTGATTGGTTTCATTTACTGCATAGGGATCCTCAATAGAGATTTGTCCTTATCATCTAGAACTGCAAAAAAATCCTTAAGTCGGCTAAAAAATAGTATACATAGAATTATGTGCCATTACAAAAAACTATATCCAAAACTATTTACTTGGCACTTGAAGTGTTTGATGCTTGACATCCACTGTATCTTGGCCTTTGAATGACTCAATATCCATTGATCACTCAACATCTACTATCTTCTTGGCAGTTGAGTGACTTGACTCTTACTAGTTACTCAGCATATACTGTATAACTTTGCTTGACATATACTATCTAATATCTTATGCTCAACACATATTACTTTTTTGGAATGAACTAAGAAAATTACTTAAGTATATTATCACTCATACATCAAAACCAATATGAGATTAACAAAGCCATTATTGCTCAAAAACCCAAAATTAAAATAGCACACTACATGTTTAAGAAAGAATTTCAAACCCTAATTAGATGAACACTCACAACCTAGAAACTTGAAGTGAATTAAAATACTATAAAAATATAAGAAACACAAAATCAAACATTAGATTGGTTTTCTCAATCCATTTATTCTTACAGGTAAATCAAATACAACAGACTGTCTTAGTTTTAACTAGAAAAAATGTACATTGACTTGCTCAAACTTGCTTATTAAAATTCCCAAACCTTCAAATGTGTTTCAACGATGTTTTTATAGGTTCTTAAATATGTTTTAGGTGGTTGGAATAAACACCAAGTTACCCTTTGTGCTTTGCAATTTTCTTGCTATTTTCTTGCTAAAAAGTTGTCAAGCAACTTTTCAAAAAGTTGCATAATTTTGACAACTTTTGTAGCTTCTTTGAGAAACTTTTCTCTCTCTTACTTGGGAACCACCTGGCCTATCTAAATTGAACCAAAAGTGATGTCTAAACATGGTTTTTCCCTTATAACAGCAGTATGCATGTTTTAGACCATTTTTCCTTATTTTAAAACTTTTGTCAATTGTTGCTCAAGTTGACATGTTTTGACAACTTTTAGCTTCCTACTTCCCAAATGGCTTACTAGGAGTCCCTGTCCATACAATGGAGTAGAATCCCATAAAAAATGACAAGGTGGGTTAAGAAGACACCTTCTTCAAACTTCTCAAGGTCTTATTACTAACTCACTCACACCCCTAACTTGGCAAGGTGCTCATGCACTAGGTAAAAACTATGGAGGGTAGTAAGTGTAAAGAGACTTAGTTCTTCTTGTATACTCCATCTAAGAGCATTTAGATACCTAGTAACCTTAATGCTTTCAATTCCTTGCACTCTAGACCTAAGGCTTAGTTTTTCAAATTCCTCAGTAGAGGCATCCACTTCTAGGTCTCTTTGTCTGAGATTCTATCTCTTCTTGTGTATTTGGATATCATAATCTTGTGGCAGATAATTTTCTTTCATCTTAGCCACCATAGTCTTCCAATTGACTAATGGCTTCTTGTCTTCCTTCTCTCTTTCTTCCTGTAATAACTTCCACCTAGTTAATGTTTGTCATCTTAATCTTGATTTGGCTTTCTTCACCTTTTGTGCCTTTGTGATCCCATCACATTCAAAGTGATTCTCCATACCCTCAATCCACTCCATAACTAACTATGCATCCATTCTTCTAGTAAAGATAGGGATAGCTTCTAGTGATTTTCCACTTAAGGTTTTTAATGCTTTGAGAAAAGGTTCATCTGCTAATGGAGGGTTTGGTTCTCATTCTATTTCCTCTCCCACTTGATTCTTTCCTTTTTCCTTATCCACTTCTAACTGTTCTTTCATCTTGTCTGTGGTTTCAACAACTTCCTCTAGTTTTTTCTTGAGCTCTTCCACAACTTCCTCAAGAAGCATGTTCTTCTCTTGTTTTTCTATCAAATCTCTTTCCAACTCTGCATTGGTCACCATGGTGCTTTCTCTTTACCTTTGACATGCACTCTTCACTTCCCAAGCCTTTCAATGGCTTTGATACCACTTTGAATGGGAGTCCTCACTAACTCTCAAAAGCTCCTCTAGCTCTCCCTAAGACCTATTTCTTAGTCTTTCTAAGGTGATTTTCATTACCCTACTTAAAGATCACTTCTAGGATCCCTATCCCCTTTATAACTCTCTACTAACTTCAAACATCAACCATACTTCAAATTCAATATGCACCCATGGGCTCAATTTAGCTACCTTTCCTCCCAAATTTCCCTCGGTGCTAGGAATAGGTGTCCTTACCATTCACAACTTATCTTCAATCCATTTTGATCCATTCTAATGGGTTCATCTTTCAATTTTCTATCAAGCCCTAATTTTTTAAGGTTTTAGGCATCGTAGCCTTTTTCCCCCAATTAGGCCTCCTCAAACCAGATTTATTAGTATAGCTTTGAATTCCTCAAAATAACCCCAAGTTGGTTAGGAATTCTCTTGAAGGTCTTCCTACACTTCAATATTTCCTAGGTCTTAGTTCCCCAAAGTGTTTATACATAGGACTTTCACCAAACCACTATTTTTTAGGGCATGTGACTCTATCTAGTTTCTTTTCTCTCAACAAGTGCTTCAATGGTATCCTCTACACTTCTTTCATACACATGTCTAGGATACATCCCCCTTCACTTCTACACTTCTTTATTTCCACACCTAATCCATTAAGAAAGCCCTCTTGCTCCTATTCTATACAAGCACCTAGCTAGAATGTCTCTGCACTCGCCTAGGGCTTCTTAGTAAAAATGGCTATCCTACAAACTATGACTCCATATACCATATTTAAAATATATATAGAATTCCCTACTTGATTCCAAGAGGGCATGGAAGTTTATGTTGAAATTAAGGTCAATTTTTCTATTAGCGACTTAACACTTAGTCAGTTGTTTATATTACTACCAAGCTCTATAGTTTCTACCAAGCTTATCATTCATCTAGTAGTTTTAACCAAGTGTTTAAGTTGCTACCAAGATAAGTAGTCAGAATGAAATTCATGTCTAGCTTCATAGTGTCTACCGAGCATCTGAGATAATTTATAGTATAGCTCAAGCATAGTAGTGTCTATCAAGCTATCTAGTAGAAGTGATGAAGATTTTAGTGTTAACTAAGCTCTATATTGTTAATCAAGTTCTACAATGTCTATCCAGCTTGCAGTGTTAACAAAGTGAATGTAGTGTTGATCGAGTCATGCATTATCAATTGAGTGATTCAACATCTATCAATTTTCTTAATTTTCATCAAGTCTTACAACATTGATCAAGTTCGTGCTACTTGGAGTGATCAGTATGGACCCAGCTTCAACTTCAACTGAGTGCCAGAGTTTGTCAAGCATGGATAGTGTTTATTGAGTGTTGGAACATTGCCTAGTTTGTCTTCTAAACCTGAGTTATAGCAATGGGCCAACTTTGTGAATTATGATGAATTTGGTATTGTAGCCGACTCCAATAAGTAGTTAATTGGATTAATATATATGTAATGTATTGTATCATATACAAATGAGTAATTGTGTATTTGAATGTGAAGAAATATAGGTAGAAGAGTGCAAGTTGAAGAAGGCTACAAGTAGTATATGGTATAGTAGAGACTTATATATCAAAGTCAAGTGTGTTGGCCTGGTTTTTCAAATTCAATTTTTTTTCCATTTTACAATGAAAATCCAGTAGATTTGTTGGAATTAGAGGTTGTGTTTGTTACAATTTGTTTTCCCTAGATAAAACCTCTGATTTCATGGTATTCTAATATTATTTGTACCCTATGTTTTCAAAAAATAGGGTTTCATTGGTTTTATTTCTAAAAAATATGTGGGAAGTTTGTGAGCCATAAATGCCCTTAGAAAACCTTTATTTCAAAATTTCTACATAAATCTTTTAAAAATCTTTTCCTGAAAATCCTTTTACCTCAACATTTACTCCTCTATGTAATGCCCCACCTAGAGATCCTTGGAACAAGGATGAAATATAGCAAGATTTTTTTTTCTAAACCAAGTGTAAGTGTACATGGTAACAACCTACATAGATCAAAAGACTGCAACAGAAGACTAACAAACATCCAACACCAATGGATCTCCAAAAATCACCACTGACTAAAACATAAGAGATCAACCAAGCTAAAAGACAAAAGCAGATTCCTAAAAATTGGGTAAGGCTGAAATCCTTAAGCCCTAAAATTTGGCTAAGTCTGAATTTTTGAAGCCTTGAAATTTCCTAGAATCTTTATCTTAGCCCATAGAGGTTTGGAACCTATCTCAAATGAATCATCGCATAAATTAAAATATATCTTAAGTATAAGAAATTAAATATATGTATAATAAATTAAATATACGTCAATAAACAATACATTTTAAACCCCTAGGAAAAAAAATTTGGACTAGGAAGGTGTAAAACCAAAAAGTGTGTCCAAAACTGATTTCCAAACTTTCACTCGACAACCCTAGATAGCCCCTATTTTTCATGCAAAGGCAAACAATAGTAGATTCTCGTACCAAGAAGTGCATTCTCACTTGAAGAAACACACCATGTCACATGAAGACTTGCGTTCTTGCGTGAGGAAGTACATTTCAACAACATAAAATGATGTTGAATTTTGCGTGAAGAAGTGCAGAGTTGTGTGAAGAAACACACTGTGTCACATGAAGACTTGCATTCTTGCATGAGATCTTAAATCAGCATGTAAACATGAAACACAAAAAAAGGCTACAAAAACTATGAAACAAAGTTCCTCCACACTGAGGAGTATCAGATCCACATTTCAAAGCAATAACACTTGACATAACTAGAAAGAAACATCACATTAAATTGAAAGCAATAACATTTAAACATAAATAACAAACTAAGTACACAAATCCTCCCAACCATAATAGCATCATCAGACCATCATGGACCCTAGCCATCCCCCACACGTAACATTCCCAAGCTACCAATCGAGTCATCAGTACTACCATAATGGAAATGTCACTACTAAACATGCTACAAAAAGAAAAGGAAATCTAACATGCTAGTAGTAAAGCAGAAGATAATCCTATGAAGTAGATAACATCACCTACCACATGCTAGTCATCATAATAAGGAATGCGTTAAAACTAACATCATCTAAACATGATAAAAAACATCCCAATGAATTCATAAATCACAAGAAAGCATACTCCATAGACTGAAGTACTAAGTGAACACCTCCAAAAATGGTTGCACTAGGATACAAGACCATCTCTTTACACTGGTCCCTAGCAGTGGTGTAGGTAGGTATGCCTCCCAACCATGTGGCACCTGTAGGTCCACGCCCACCGTGCTGATGGAGATAATGAACCAACCACAACCACACACAAAGCATACATCCATGGCTAACACTCACGCCAAGAAGTATGATAACAAAATCTAAGATAAAGATAATGCATAACTAGAGTTCCTTCTCTAACATCTCAGAGGGCTACTATGTAGGGGCTAACATCATGGAGAGTCACTTGGCATCAACGAGCCCAAGCCGGTACTGGTAGCTCTCCACTTCCCAACGGAAGGAGCACATCTTGAATCATTTTAATATCTTTAAGTTCTAATACCACCCAATGTTTAGATTTAATTATCACTTGATTACAAAGCTTCTACATGCCAACCCTTAGGAAATAGGCACTGGGTTGCAGAGATAGAAGCCCCCTCCATATGCTACCCTACCCTATCCATGCTCATCCAATGATGAGTGCTCATAGGCATGAAAATTCCAAACCCAACCCCAAAGATCAAAACTTCCAGATGGACCACGAAAGATCGAGCCCCGTAGGTCACCCGATAGATGTACTCGTGCATGACACCCCACCATCATGAAGATCAACACAAGGACTAGATGAGAACCTAAACAAAAAATCAATCAACTAAAAAACACAATCAGGATGACGAATGCTACATGCATCCCAATGCAACCAAAAGATGCAAAAGTGGTCTAACATATATCCAAACAAATCATCCAGGTCCACGAACCACATTGTGCTGAGAAAACTTGAAAAAATAGGGTAGCACACAAAATAAGGTAAAAACCCCAAATTTTGGAAAAAAATTGAAATTAAAACCCATTTGGCCTTTGGGTGCAAAAGCCCCAAAAATCCAAAAATAACTAAAATTGAATACCGTATGCAAAAATGGCCAGCATAATGGCTCAAAATCCTTAACCCCCCTTTCAAAAATAGGGAAAATGTTCATACCTGATCAACCGGGCAGAACCAACAAATAGAAATGGAGGGGAACACTAGTTCTCAACCTCCTAACATTCTACTGTAAGAAATAGAAGTTGAAATGGAGTGAAAACAATAAAACAGGAAGGCCCTACTTGATAGCAAAAAGGGTAGAAATTGAAACCCATGCAATAAAATAAATACTCCACTGAAACTATTGAAACTGATGACAAAGGAAAAACTCCTCAAGCCAAATCCAACAAGACCAACCTTGCAAAGATCCCATGCTCATAGCTCCCAGAATGAACAAAACAAGAATCCTTCAAAAGAGGATTTCCAAATTTACTCTCAAATTCTATTTCTAAAGTTTGTGAAGTGAATAATGAACTCACTTTTCCAATACTTATTCACTTTTCAAGTGAATAGTCAATTTTGGAAATTAGCTAGCTAGAGTAGCTAAACTTTGAATTGATCAAAATGAAAATAGGTTATTATCCATAATGAAAATTCACTTAAGGAAAAGCTACAAGAAATTAAATTCGAAAATATTTAAAACCCGAAAACACAAAATCACAGAAATCACTTAACATTTTCACGATAGAGCGAACCTCTAAATGCATAGAAATGCTCACTGGTCTAACCACATAATGCAGATGTGTTTAGATTTACTAATCATTGAAAGGTTTAGATTTAAAAAATTAAAATAGGGATATGTTGACCATATAGGGATGACATTGGTAAAATATGAACAGCTGAATCACTATCTCCATGTGCCACTACCAGGGATATAATTCCTACACAATAAAACACACAATCAAGCACAATTGCATATAATATCATAGCTGAAGAAACATGTATTAAAATACCTATTTAATCCATTTACATCACTCACATTCAAAGAAAGCGTAAAAATACAAGAATGTAGTAAATCACCATAGCATAAAATCCATCACATAACATAACCAACAATTATGTCCAAATAAACCATATAACTAGATATCATCATAGATCTACTATCATCTCAAAATAGCATCAACATGCAAATATGATAAACTAAATAGCATAGCAGTAAAGCATCTATGGAGCTGAATCAAATTATAACATCTGACCCTTAGGTCATCTCAAAGTACATAAAAGAGAAACAAGTATCTCTCGAATCAAAATAGACAAGGTACAAACTACAAACACGAGAGGCACTACATCCTCCCCCACTACCATAGGATTACTCCTAGAAGATGACAAAAAGGTAGGGGTACAATCCCCTTAGTCATGTAGCATCTTCCCAAGTTGTAGAGGTCTCATCACTCAGGTCCCATTAGACCCTTACCTGCTATATGTCCTGACCTTGTAAGATCAACCTCCACTACTGTAGGATACGAATGGGATCCAAAGTAAGCTTTCCATCTATTACCTACAAAGAATCCCAATCAAGAACATGGGTCACATCTAGAATATACTGCCACAAAATAGAAACATGGAAAACATCATGGATGCATGATAGGCTAGGTGGCAAGACTAGTCGATATGCAACAGGACTAATCCTCTCAAGGATCACAAAAGGTCCAACAAAATGTGGCACCAACTTAGAGCCTTTCCCATAATAGATGGGGATCTTCCTTGGATGCACTCACAAAAACACCCTGTCACCAACAAAAAAGTGACAATCCAACCTATGGGCATCTACATACTTCTTCTACATATCCTGAGCATTAACCAAATGCTCCCTAATGTGAACAACTTTTTTCTCTATATCTTGAAGCACCTCTAGACCCAAAAGAACTCAGTCCTCTAAATGATCCCAACTCAAAGGGGTACGACATGGTCTACCATACAAGGCCTGAAAAGGTGACATGCCAAGAGAACTATGATACCCATTGTTGTATGCAAACTCAACAAGGTACAAATAATCCTCCCACTTCACCTACCTATCCATAACATACATGCAAATCATATCCTCTAGAAGCTAATTTACTCTCTCAGTCTAACCATTGATCTCTAGGTGATAAGGTGAATTGAAATTGAGCTACACACCTAAAGCATGCTGGAGAGATGTTCACAGTGCAGAAGTAAACAATGGGTCTCTATTTGAAATGATTCGACAAGGAATCCCATGCAAATGAACAATATCTACCAAGAAAACATATGCTACAGAAGAAGCTATATAGATTCTCTTATGGGTGAAAAATGTGCTACCTTGGACAACTTGTCCACTGTCACCATGATACAATCATGCCTCTGTGATGACATAGGAACCCTATGATAAAATTAATGGATATTGCATCCTACTTCCACTTTGGAATGGTATGTGGCTACAAAAGACCCACCGAATGCTGATGATCTACCTTCACTCTCTAGCACTCAAGGCATCTAGCAAAAAAATCAGCGACATCACATCTCATCCCTGCCCAAAAGTATAGTTATTTGAGATCAGCATGCATCTTCTTGACTCTAGGATGTGCAGAATATGGTGCATGATGCACTTTCGACAAAACCAAGGTACAAAGATCACCTAACATGGGTACATAGATATGCCCCATGTGATGCAATTTTCCATCAAACTCAAGTACATAAGCTAAAAATATCTCCTCAAGGGTACATCCAGACTCAATCTCTGCCCTAACCTCCTGATACCAAGTGTCAGTAGGCAATGCCTCCAAGATGCAGCCTCTCAAATCCACTCCCAATGACATCATTAATACCTCATGTCGCCTTCTACTCAAAGCATCTACAATGACATTCTCCTTCCCTTTAATGTAATGAACATCAAAGTCATACTCACACAAGAACTCCATCCAACAACATTTTCATGCATTCAGGTTTGGTTGAGTAAAGATATACTATAAGCTCTTATGATTGCTATGCAACTCAAACCTATGTCCCAAAAGAAAATGTATCCAATAGATAAGGGCATGAACTACAACCATGAGTTCCAAATCATGAGTGGGGTAGTTAAGCTCATGGTCCTTGAGTTTTCTAGACTCAAAAGTGATCACTCGACCATCCTACATTAACACTGCACCCATGCCTTCCAACGAAGCATCTGTGCAAACCATGAAATCACCTACAGGATTATGCACTACAAGAACTGGTGAACTAGCCAAACACTCCCTAAGAGCATTAAATGTTACCTCACACTAGTCTAACCAAACAAACTTCTTCCCTTTCCTCTAAAGAGAAGTGATGGGATGGGCTACTTGTGATAAATCCTTCACGAAGTGACAGTAGCAACCTGCCAATCCCATGAAACTATGAACTTTTGAGATATTAGCAGGTGTCGGCCAATCCATGATAGCATGAATCTTTTTTAGATCCACCACAATTCCATCACTAGTGATGATGTGACCCAAATACTTTACCTCAGACTGGAAGAACCCACATTTACTCAAGTTGCCATACAACTGATGGTCTCTCAAACACTACAAAACCTGATGTAAATGAACTTCATGCTCCTCCTTGGTCTTTGAATAGATCAATATTTCATCTATGAATACAATGACACACTGATCAAGGTAAGTGCAAAATACACTATTCATAAAACTCATAAACACTAATGGCACATTGGTTAACCCAAAGGGTACAACTGAGAACTCATAATGCCCATACCATGTACGAAAAGTTGTTCAATGAATATCATCCTCCTAGATACGAAGGTGATGGTATCCCAACTTAAGATTAATCTTTGAGAACACTCGTGCTCCCTTCATCTAATTGAACAAGTCATCTATCCTCTGTAAAGGATAACGATTCTTCACTGTCACCTAATTCAACTGCCAGTAATTGATGTACAAACACAGAGAACCATCTTTCTTCTTCATGAAGATGACTGGTGCACCCCATGGGGATACACTAGGATGAATATGGCTCTTGGCCAATAATTGCTCCAACTACAATTTTAGCTCACTCAACTCCTAAGTAGTCATGCAATAAGGAGCTCGTGAAATCAGCTCCACTCCTAGTACAAGATTGATCCAAAAATTAATGTCATGCTATGGTGGCATACCTAGAATCTCATCAAGAAACACATTTTCATACTCAAAAAGGAGTGTGTGATCATCAAGTGTTACCATATAGCTCTTAGCTTCCTTGAGATCACTAAGAGAAACAAGAAACAACTGGCAACCCTTTCACACACTCCACTTCAGCTGATTAGCTGAGATCATACGAAGTGAAACTAGTCTGTAAACTCCCAAAAGTTCCACCTACCCACCTATGTCATCAACACATTATACCACCTTATGATGGCAATCAATATTTGCTTGATGGGCAGCTAACCAATCCATGCCCAAAATAATGGCATAAGATCCTAGAGGTAGAATTCATAGATCCACTATGGTGGTGAAGGTTCCCAAAGTCAAACAACAACTCCTAACCAATGAATCAATAGCTAGCTTAGAACCCATGGCTAACTCCACCTGCCACCTATCAACTTGACACATTGCCACTAGCCCAAATCATTGAACAAGAGATGCTGAAATGAAAGAATCAGAAGCACCAGAGTCAAACAAAACTAAAGTATAAATACCATGCAACATACCTATAGCCTTAACTACTATACCTTGATGCTCAGCTTGATGGTTGTCAACTACTACAAAGACTCTATGATTCCTACCCATATCTCCTACAGTAGACTCATATCTCACTGCACCTTTACTAGGTCTAGTGGATGGTTTAATCGAACAATCATAAAATTTATGGCCAAGCTGGCCACAAGAGTTACAGTTCCCTGAAAAATTAGAACCTGTTCCATGACCACCTTGAGTAGCACTAGAGTAAGGTGCACTGCCCCTGCTAGAATTCTACTAACTACTTTGAGGAGGACGATCTTGCTGAGATTTCTATCCTTGATTTTGGTTATCTCCTTTCTTACCTGATGTTCCAAAATCTTGTCCACTCTTGGACCAAAACCCTCTTTGAAACTTATGACATTTTCCACCCTTAGAGGGTGTTGACTAGGTCTAGTCCTTCTCGAAGGACTAAGTGAATTAAGCATCCTATCTTGAATTCCAAGCACCTTGGTTCTAAGAACCATATTTACCATTGTATCCCCTAGCCACATTACTCTAGATGATCCTTGCCTTCTCCACAACAAGAGCAAGTGTCCTCAATTGATGAGCATAGACATCTCCAATGATGAAGTCTTTGAGACCCCTAACAAAATGTTGGGTGATGATTTCATCATCATGCCTATAGCTTGAATATTGTTTCAAACCAAGGAACTTCTTCTCATACTGATCCACCATCATAAAGCCCTGTTTAAGCTCGTGCAATTCATAAATGTGAGCTTCATGATACTGTCGTGATAGAAACTTCTCTCTGAACCTGTCCTCGAAGATCTCCCAGGTGAGATCTGTGACATTGATACCAATTCTTTCACTCTCTTCACCCCACCGAATGGAACCATGTTCCCTAAGTTGTGTGATGGAATAACAAGCCTTTATGTTGCTCCCATAAGGTAGTAATGAGAAACAATGCCCCATGTCAAGTAACTAGGTCTCAGCCTTGAGTCATGTTCCTTGGCCATCAAACTCTAGTGATTTGGACCTCTAAAATTCTTGCATCATCTTAATCTGCGTGAGATCAAAATCATCCTAGCCATGGCACCTCCATCTGTGCCTTCTTCCACCAGGTGGTGTATGAGAATGGTCATGATCATGGTCATGTTCCTCCTCTCTATGCTTTGAATGGTGGGAATCTCCATGATGAGATCCCTCTTCCCGCTCCTGATCATGTTGGCACTCCTCAACACAAGGGCCCATTCAAGTAAGAATTTCTTGAAGCACTAGCATCAATGCCCCTAAGAGATTTTGATTAGCATTGTTCTCCTATTCTCCCCCTCCTTCATGACATTCCTCTTCCCAATGTTCATTTCCATAGTTACCACTACGGGTACCACCATGGCCACCAGGCCTACATGTAGGAGGCATCACTATAGGAACAACAAGATAAGGTCAGAACAATCAAACCATAAGCATAAGAGTTAAAACATGAACCAATGAGATATCAAATAACAAAACATAATATAACAATACACAACGAAAAAAAAAATCATAGTGGAAGCATAACACAGAGATCCCAATTTTGCAACTTGGGCTCCGATACCAGATGTAATGCCCCACTCGAAGATCCTTGGAATAGGGATGAAATATAGCAAGAATTTTTTTTTTTAAACCAAGTGTAAGTATACATGGTAACAACCTACACAGATCAAAAGACTGCAATGGAAGACTAACAAACATCCAACACCAACAGATCTTCAAATCTCACCACTGACTAAAACATAACCAATAAAACATAAGAGATCAACCAAGCTGAAAGACAAAAGTGGATTCCTGAAAAATTGGCTAAGGCTGAAATCTTGAAGCCTTTAAATTTGGCTAAGTTTGAATTTATGAAGCCCTGAAATTTTCTAGAATCTTTATCTTAGCACATAGATGTCTGGAACCTATCTCAAATGAATCATCACATATATTAAAATATATCTAAAGTATAAGAAATTAAATATACATCAATAAATGATATATTTGAAACCCCTAGGAAATCTATTTTGAACTAGGAAGGTGTAAAACCAAAAAGGGTGTCCAAAACCAATTTCCAAACTTTCTTCCAACAACCCTAGATAGCCCCTATTTTTCATGCGAAGGAAAACAATAGTAGATTCTCGCATGAAGAAACACACCATGTCATGCAAAGAATTGCATTCTTGCATGAGGAAGTGCATTTCAACAACATAAATTGATGTCAAATTTTGTGTGAAGAAGTGCAGAGCTACATGAAGAAACACACCGTGTCATGTAAAGACTTGCATTCTCACACGAGATCTTAAATCAACACGCAAACACAAAATAGAATAGAAAGCTATGAAAACTATGAAACAAAGTTCCTCCACACTGGGGAGTACCAGATCCACATTTCAAAGCAATAACACTCGACATAAATAGAAAGAAACATCACAGTAAACTGAAAGCAATAACATTTAAACATAAATAACAAACTTAGTACACGGATCCTGCCAACCATAATAGCATCATCAGACCATTGTGGGCCCTAGCTATCCCCCATGTGTAACATTCCCAAGCTACTGATCGAGTCGTTGGTACTATCATAACGAAAACGTCACTACTAAACATGCTACAAAAAGCAAAGTAAATCTAACATGCTAGTAGTAAAGAAAAAGATAATCCTACGAAGTAGATAACACCACCTACCACATGCTAGTCATCATAATAAGGAATGCATTAAAACTATCATCATCTAAACATGATAAACAACATCCCAATGAAAGCATAAATCAAAAGAAAGCATACTCTGTAGACTGAAGTACCAAGTGAACACCTCTAGCAACAGTTGCACTAGGATACAAGACTGTCTATATACACTAGTCCCTAGCAATAATGATGACCTACTTGCAATAATGTCAAAGAAATATGATCCAATAACAAGGGTAGTCAAAAACCATGCTAGTGATAATCTTGTTAGGGTTTCACCAGAGTTAATTAGGGAGGTTTTCAAATTAAACCTTAATCATGTAGTGCATGAGAGGATTGATATGGAAGACTTGTAGGAAAGGTATGATACACGGAGGGTATACCTCAGAGGAGGACCATTACATGATCATTTTGTCAAGATAGGTTCATTACCATTAGTGATTGCTTCTACCCCCAAGCCATTGCTAAGAAAAATTTTCAATCCTAGGGCTCAAGCACTATACTTTCCTCTTTGCAAAATTTTGGGAATGGATGAACAAGATCACATTCAAGGATCCATTGTTCTTATTATTGATCAAACACTTCAATATGGTACAAGCTCTATTTTTTATTTTTCTACTTTTCTAAGTAGAAGAGATTCATATTGTATTAATGGGTATAGCTAAGGCTAAAGTTGATAAATCATTCTACTAGTACTCCATGTTAATGTACATATGTTTGTATAGAGTTACCTTCTTCTCTAAGGAAATGAAGTTGGAATTGGAGAGGGATGGAGAGAGATTACCAATCTAGTTGTGGAGTGTTGATATGACATGGGAGGTCACAGATACCATTTTTATAAGATTTGACAAATATTTTGCCTCCAAGATGAGGATTTTATTGGCTAGAGATAGTCCCAGAATACCTTAGTCATTATTAGAATTGATTAGACCAAAGGATTATGCAAAAGGATTGAAGGTAAGTCACAATTAGGGAGATATCATCCCATATACAGTTTCCACAGTATTCAGAGTGTATGGTTTTTTGAGTAAACCACATGTGCTACCATACCAAGTACCTTTAAAGGTGGGGATTGTTGAACTCCTATGACAGATAGGATTGCTAGAAGAAATAAAATTATTGGGAAAATCCAAAGGTACATTATTTCCTCATATTACTATTGTGCATAATTTTTTTTTTTCCAAGAAGGGATGGAAGCATATAGATAAAAATATAGACAAATATCAGATGGCCCAATCCCATTCTCACTTTATAGACCTAGAGGGTTTTTATGAAATATTCAGGGAGAGAACAAAAGCCAAATCCTAGAAGCACATTGTTTATTTTCCTAAAGATATAGTTAGAAATAGATTCTCATTACATGAAAAAGATGTTAGAAAGGAAAAGTGAAAGGTGTATAGAAAGGCTCTTGATTTTATAAATGATTTTGAGCCAGATTATGATCCCCTTGTTGATAAAAAATTATGGGGTGCAAAGATAGATATGCTTATGGATAATTTTTTTGGGATCATGCAAACTTTAAATGAAAAGAAGGATATTTTGACCCAAACTTATCCAGACAAGGCCACTAAGGTAGAAAATAGGTTGGCTAATGTAATACCCCAAAATTGGGTCATTGCCATTATACCAATTGTAGTCTATTTCTAATCAATCCTAAGACCTATTCTAACAGGTAATTCTTATTTTGCTACTCGCTACTTGACTTAATTGTCAGATGTAGAAAACCCTAATCTGTACTCATAATCTAATCTCTATAGTACACACTCATATTAGTCACTTTGAAACCTATTAATTAATATTTAATTTAATTATTAAGTATTTATACTTAAAATAAATTGAATTATACCTTAAGGCTAATTTACTAAGGAATTAAATTTATTAAATTTAATAAATATGCTTATTTTGATTAATTAAACAAAGTTATTTAATTAAATAGGAAGTCATCCCTAATTAATTAAATGAAATTATTTAATTAACTGGAAAAGGAATTTATGAGCTCACATCTCACTTATTAAATTAAATAATCTCTTCAAAATTCTCTCTTTAGTTCTAAATGGAAACTCTGAGTGAACTCTCTCTCAAATTGGAAACAATCTACTTAACTTGCTCTCACACTTATGACAAGTTCAGTTAACTGCTCATCACACTTAGAACAAAAATAGTCTACTTCACTTGCACAAGGAAGTTTCCATCTTAACTAAACCTTTACTTCAATCCTGACTGTCGATCTGAGTTGATCTCACCCGTTGATGCATTCCAGGAATTTTATTTAAGGAACTCCTAATTCCTCATTACAGAGGTTGAATTTTTATGCTATCAAAACTCTACTGAATTACTGACTCACACTAATACATTTGGCATCGATTTGTGATGGCTAAGTGTCACAATTACGATTGCAATGTGTCACCACTGCAACAGTAATAGACATCATTGTTTTTTAGTCAAAAATTATGATGTCTATCCTATGTCATTGCAATTATGATGCCTATCCATCGCTATGAGACCACTTTATTATGGCACGAATCCCATTGCAATGCTTGCGGTGTATGTCGCAATTGCGACGGGGTTGCGACGGCATCTGGCGATAGAGTCGCTGTGGCAACGGCCATCCCAATACTTGCCCTGGATGTCACAATTGCGATGTCTATAGATAATTTGTGATGGAGTCACAACGACATCTAGCAACAGGGTTGTTGTGGTGGTGGCCATCCCAATACTTGCCCTAGACATCACAATTGTGACATCCACATAAAATTGGAATGAGGTCATGTTGGCATCTAGCGATGGGGTCACTGTGGTGGCAATGCCGATGGCCATCGCAATGCTTGCAGTGGATGTCACAATTGTGATGTCCACTGCAAGCATTGTGATGGCACTACTGTGGCAGTGATGCCAAGGACCATTGCATTGGTCAAGGTGGATGTCGCAATTGCGACGAGGCTACTATGGTGGTGATGCCAACTACTGTCACCACCACAATGACCTCGTCACAAGCATATTCAACCTACTTCTTCAGCCACAAACATTAGCAATGTTACACCTATTTTGAACCACACTAGCTGTAATTTTTGATGTCTCAATTTGCTGCATAGAAACACAACCATTTATTTTGTTTGACAGACCCTTTCCACGGGATTGTTGTGGATACTTAGAAGTGACTAAACATGCAAAACTTTTCGCAGCTAGATACTCTTTTCCAAAAGGCATTTTTGCAGACTATTTTTGCTTAAGAAAAATGTTAGCCTTCTTAAGCTATAACTTCGTGCATTTCTTCCTTTCATTGGTTTGTTTCTTCCTCAAAATATGCATTACTCTTGGAAGAAAATGCCCCCTGAAGACAATGCTTGTAAAAATTAAGGACATGGAAGATGCTTCATAAGCTTCAATCTGTTTCTACTAACGAGGTAGTGGTTGTCCTCATGGTGTTTTTGGTACTTTTGGCTAGAAATACATTTAGTTTCTTGACTATATTTCTATAACCTATGTGGATGCATAGCTTTTACACATGAACCATTCATTTCCCTTCTCTTATAGAGAAAAGTACCATTTTTGCCTCCTTGCCAAAAGGAACATATAAAGATTCATTAGGACTAAAAGCAATTTTCTCAAAAACAAACATATACACTGCAACATTAATACAAAAAACAAGCACTTGAAATAAGGAACCATCTTCTAGGGATAGGAGCTTAGCAGCCTCACTCTCATTATCTATAAAATTGTGGACCACACTACCATTCTCTAGATGCTCACCAGCTACAAGTTTACCATTTGAATTATTTTTTGGAAGTTTAGTAGCATGATGTCGAGTAATAATACCTATCAAACCATTTGTAGAATGTTTGACATTCTCATGATTTGTTACCATTAATTTTTGAATAAGCTTCAAAATTTCTACTAATATAGTTCTCATTATCATTGCTCACATCACAGTTTCAAGAATGTCTAACAACCATAATATTAAAATTACCCACAGAATCAGTTCCCTTTATTTTAGATTCCTGCTTCTTAACATTGTTACTAGACCCATCCGATGTGCATCCATTACTTATGGTATGACTTGACTAGAAGACATTATTTGTTTGAATACCATTGGTTCTTGGAGGCACCATCTGTAATGTAGCATCATGATCTGTTGATGATCTGGATTTACTACATGACTGGCCAAAACTTGTGTTCTTTTCTAGACTTTCTGAAATGAAATTGACATTTGACAAATTTTCTACCTGTTGGGGTATCTTGGTTACACCTGCAACACTAAAAGAGATTGTTGTTGTTTGGAAAGAATGCATGTTTTCTATCACTTGGGAGGCATATGAATCTTGTAAGTGGTTTTCCTTTGGATGTCCAATGTTTAATGAGACCCTCTTCTTTAGTTTAGAGCCATTCTACTAAGATTCAGACCCACCTATTATTTGAATGCTAGTTTTCTTATCTCGTATATAGAATACCATGTAAGCTTTCTGGGAAAGCACACTTTTCTCACTGACTGAATAGACCTAGAGTACAAAATGTCATAAGAATAAATTCAATCAGTCTAAGCTATTTTAGTATAATTAGTGTTACCATATAAAGAAAAGGTTCTACATAAAATTGTAGTTCTTTTGTGTATTCTATTATACACAAATTATAATGAGCTTGCTCCACAAAATTAAACATGTCTTCACAACTATAGCAAATGTATACCCGATTATCATCTAAAGCATGCTAGGTGCCTATGGATGAATGAATAAAGTAGAAATAATGACCAAAATGTGTGTTCTTGCCATCATGAACAAGAACACCATAAAGAGTGTACTTAAAATTTCCTTCCTGTGATTGATCAATAGACAGAGAAACTAGAATATCATTCAAATGTGCAAAATTTATTAAAAACCCAGTAGATATTACAAAAACTATATTATTAGATTCCACTAAAAATGTGATCCACTGGCAAATAATATTGTAAGGGCTACTTACATGTGAACTGCTAACAAATGGTTTGAGATCCAACATACAACCAAAGTCTACTTTTTTGTCAATTTTTCCTCCAGATCCAACTACACTGAAGTGCTTGAGATGAATTGCAAGAACATGTGGTGCTTTATCAATTTTGAGTTGTTCTAGAGCCTTCAGTTTTACTTTGCATTGTTCACATTGATATCTTTTCACACCCCCATCTAACTGCTCCACTGTCGTGTAATGGGATAATGCTTTCAACAAGGAATCTGCTTGAATGATCTCTAGGCTCAAATCTAAGAAAGGACCAAATTTATTTGAGCAATAAGAACATTGTGTGCACTTCACCTACAAGCCAGGTTGAAGCAATTGTTAATGAATAAAATACTTTCCTAAGACTATAACCTAGAGTTCCCAGCATAAAAATAATTTTGAAAGGTTTAAGTGCATCAAAAAATCCCATTTATGAAATGAACAGTAAATCTTGGAGGTGTCTATAAGCCCCTCTCTATTCCCTCGCTAATATTAAAAAAGATGATGTTTAGATATGAATAACTTCTTCTGATATCTTCTTACATTCACTCATCCTTGTTAACAAAGTACAAATTTTTTTGAAAATATAAACACCTAAAAATCACAACTTGACTTATGAGTGGGCCACCAAATATTTTATGTACTAGACTCTTCTCATAAGCAACAGGTGATTCAATTAAACAATATAGATAAATATACTCATACTAGTGAAAGAAAGTTTTATGTTTTTTCTATGTTTTTTTTAATATATGATTTTTTCCTTTGTTCAGAATATGAAATATATAGCAATGCATGGGAGTTGAAAGTGCAGATACAGTGCCCCTCATATGATCTTTCTATCTCTTGAGTCAATTCTTTTCGATGTGCTTGAGCATACATAGAACAAACCTACATCCTTTATAAGTTTAGGCTAATCTTGTGAAGCAACAACCTAAAAGTTCAAGAATCATGAGAAAAATTAAACATGGAAAAAAATCCAATACTATCATCATTATAATCTACTAGAAATAGAAAATTGTTCATGTCCAAACCTATCAATAAATGTCTAAATGCAACACCTTTTCCTATAGAATAATTCATCTACTCTAATTTTAAAAACTTATAGAAATTATATTTTAGAAGTTTGTTAGGCAAAACACATAGATAGCTATGACATTATTCTCATGCTCAAATTACACACCCAGTGATAGCATAACATATAATAATTCAATGAAACTAATTTTAAGAAGGGTTTAGTAATCTAGATGCCTATTTCACATGTGAGCAATGGTACTCTGCAACAATCATGAGATAATGTAGTTCAGATTTTGGTGAGAATGTTGAAATTTGATAAATAAACTTAAAGTTTCATCTAGAGTTACTTGTTAGTGAATGTACATGTAAGTTCATAAGGATCATTGTGATGAAACTAAGTTATAATCATGATTCCAGGAACAACCTGTCAAATAATAAACAAGTCAGAATATGAATTTTATTAAATTTTAAAAGTTTAGAGATTAGAGATTGGATCTGTAAAATTTAGTTTTACATGTTTAGGGATTTAAAAAAGAAATTTCAACAACATGTAGGTGCCATGATGAGATGACACACACCTGTCCATAAGCAAGAACTGTGGCATTATAACCTTCGAATAAACCATCAACAAGTGGAGCAACACATTCTCCAAAAATCATTGATGATGGAGAACCAGTGCTGCCATACACGTGATCAAATGTAAATGAATGCGTACCAATTTGCACCTACAAAATTATAATAAAAAATTGGTAGAAGTTAGAAATATACTCTACGACTCCATTGAATATAAAATCTAGATCTCAGAATCTATATGATTAAAATACAAGGCATTAATGGATTTCAATAAATTGAAGCAAGTACTGAGAAAATATGCATCATGCACTATTTAAAAAATAAATGGCATGATAGTATTTTCATGTGCACATATTAATATACAAAAGAAACTAGTAGTTTGAAAGCTGTGTCTAATACATAAGTGTAATTAAACAACAAGAGAGTTGGAACTGTAAAGATTATTGTTACTGTATTTCAAACACTGTAGTTTTATAATGAAAAAAAGTTCTGTCGAGTTGCTCAACACACACACACTAAATATTAATTCATCTAGATTCAATTACTAAAAGTACAGTTTAAAAGTGTGCAAAGTTGTTGTCTAAAAGACTTTGACATAATTCATGAGCTCAAAGGTGCTAATCAATCTATGTTGTACCTTGCACAAGGAGTTTACTTCAACCCATACAATGATTTGATCAATTGACATAACTGATGCTCTAGGAATCTCCTTGAACTTTCTTTATAATCTACTATACTCTTGAGATGCATTGACCTGCTTTTGATAATCTGTGGACACTAACATATTTACTTCTTTCTTCTTGAAATTAAAATCCTTTGAGTACTTACTTATTGGCTTCCTCTTGGAGATTCCAACTCAAAAAATGCATCTTCACATCCATTTGGTGAATGCACCATCCAAATTTAGTAAATGTTAAAGAATCAAGCATTTCTAAGGTTATATAACTTCAATTATTTGAACTAAGTGAGGATATTATTTTAATAGAGGCAATCTTGTTTTCTCTCAAAAAAACATATGGATATGGACAATAGGCCACTGCCTCAAGGGCCAAGGATGAGAAAAACACTACAGTCCAAGAATTCTTCACCTAAATCATAGTCTGATTAGGAAAATCTTAGTCTGTAGTGACAAGGGCTAATAATATTCACCTAGGAGACCTTTTGTCTCCTTTCTACTGTAAAATAATTGTAACTTGAGATTATTTCTAAGGTAAAGTGGCAAGGAATGATATTGTTATCATAGGTATTTTCAGGTTTTAATGCACAACTATAACAATTTTGGTCATATATGTGCATCTATCTTGACCAATGCACCAATCTTCATAGTGCCTCTAGGTCAGGATTCCTGCTTCAACTTCAAAGTAAAAAACCATTGATGATAGTGTTCCTTTCATTTCATGAGTTCTAGATGCCACAAGAAACAAGGGAACCCTCTACTAATCGAACACAAATGTGAAGGAGAAAACTCTGCTTACTTGAACACCACTTTGACAAGCCATAAGAACAATGATTGCAGTTGCACAACAGAAAATCGCAACCATATCTAACAAAATTCTTTTCCATTTCTTAGCCAATGACTTCAATATTTGACTGAAAAAAACCATTCCTAATTCCTTCTTGATAAAACTAGAATAGATGGTCTTCATTCAATCAAACATTATTTCTCAGCAGTGTCAAGTCCCTAGATAATCTCATCAATTTTTGATCTCTGAACTAGTAACTTTCTCAAACATCAATTAAAAAAGAACATATTGATAGGTTATTCAGAGGATGATATTGATATGGCTTTTTCAATACTTCAAAAAAATTATACAATGTAATTTAATATCAATATGTTACAGTTTTTTGGTTGTAATATACATTCACAATCTTTTCTTTTTTAAAAAATTGCACAAAACATACCCAGGCTCCCAAAAATCCCATACCAAATGAAAACACCATAACTCCACAATTTTAATAATTCACACTTTTCATTGCATCCCATTTGTATGGGCATGGTGCCTTTTTCATGGAAATGAAACAATACATGACCACCGTTACTTGAGCACAACTGACTAATGTTCTCTCTTTGATTACAATAGTGCAAGTATCTCAAACATTGAATATCTCAAAAATATCCAAAAAATTCTATTGAATCTAAAGATACACAAATAGGTGAGTAAACATCATCTTTGACAAGCCTCCCACTTGTAACAAGTATCCTAATTCAGCACAAAGCATTTTAAAGACAAACAGTTCACATCTAAGAGTTAGTATAACCTACTTTGCATTGTGACTGTTGTATATCTCCATGCAATGCACGAGCTTTACCAGGAAATGATTCAGCAAGCTCAGATGCATCATTCTTTGTCTCTGTAAAAATAATACTGCATCCCTCACTGCAAAAGTAAAAAATAATTTACCTTCTGATTAAGAATGGAGTTGCTCATGAGAGATGCTTGACAATACAATAATCAGAATTTACAAAAACTATTTCCAAATACATAGATCATATATTTCTCGTCCAACCTACTGTAGTAGCGAATGACATTTGGTATAACCGTTGCTCTTTCTTTATAAAAGTAGGGAAGAACAATGTGCCTCACACTTGCATTTTCCTTCATCTTATCATCACCAACAAGATCTGCAGTTTTTCTATCAGGTTTAAAGAACTTTGATGCAATCTGTTGAAGAGGTAAAATCAAGGTATCAAGTGTTAGCATGTAATAAGAAAATTTGGAAACCAACTTGAAAAGTGGAAGTGTCAGCATGTACTGTAGTTGCTACAAATAAACAGTGTACATGCTTTTAAAAAAATTAAAAGGCCACATTGAGCACTGTCAGAAACCCCACTGACTTTACCCAATTCGGCATTGTTGCACTAAAAAGAAGTTTCTGAACCTTACTCACATCCTTGACTTTTCCTTAAACAGCAAGAAGAAATGGGACTATTAAGAGATGCAGTGGACATACATTAAAGTTTTGAAGTATAGCAACCTATTAAATGATGCAGGTAGAAAAGACCCACACCTACATGGCACCTAGCACACTTACATGGTGCAAGACATTTAATGCATAGTGGGCATTCATTTCACCCCTCTTCCTCAGTGGACTTACACAATGGGCACTTACTTCAGTTATATTGTTCAAAGAAAAAGCATAGCGAAATTGCAAAAAGCAATGTAGTTTCAATCAATATTGTGGAAGTGAAGAAAAATTTAAATGTAAGTCCCTTTATGACACCAACATATCACATCAACCATTTAAGTTATCACAAGTCAAGACATGATTGGTAAAGAACCTTGGAATCATGTATGATCTTTCACAATCTAATTATACAGGGGGTTTTGCTCAAGAAAGGATAAGATACCTTCATATTTTATTTGTTGTTGGTGCGATCATAAAACACACATCAACATTATACTTTAAAAATTAAAATAACATTAAAACATTAAATACCAATACTTCCATAAAATTATAGAATTCAAATCTAAATTCCAAAAAGTTGATTAAATAATAAATGTTAAATATAAACAAAATCTATTTAAGATTTTAAAAAGACTTTATGCTAAAGCTTATAAATGATGGCTCTTTCTATGAAGAGTTTGGTCACATATTGGCTTTACAAATCTCATGTTGGCCTTGTAAGTGCCCCAGAAGCAGCTTTTTTGACTCAAAATAACATCAAAAAAATGCCTTAGCAAACTATATGACTACATACAAGCGAATGTAATGAGAAATTTGTTCTTATGAACCACTACTTGTGAAACATGGGTCAAGAATTGAATCCTGTTAGCAATATCACAATATAAGGTCAATTTTTCCAAACAAATTTTGAGAATATTTTTGATGTTCAATATGTTTCAACGAAGTTTAAACATGGGTCATGAGATATGAACTTTAGTTAACCACTAACCACTGCTCATTGAAATATGGATCATTGTAAGTTGAATCCAGATAAACAAGCACAAACTGATACAATACATAGCACCAAATATTTGAGTAATCTATACAAATCACAAGATTGTAACAATTCAGATATCTTAATTAAATGCAGAGATAGCATAATTTGACACACTGCAGAAAAAAAAAACACTTGAAACTGAATTCAATTTGAGAATAAGAACAAGTAAACATGATAAGGTAACCATTAAAAGTGAGGTGCTAAAGATACATCATAGAAATTGGCACTTCTTATTGAAAACTCAGCAAACATGTAATTTATATCATTCACAAAAGAAGTCATATAGTCTATTAGTTACAATTTCAATACAAAATTACAAATCATACCAAGGATTTTTTCCACGTCCCCCACAAAGCCCATGTTAAGCATTTCATCAGCCTCATCAAGGACATGAAATTTCAATGATTTTAAGTTTAGACTGCCTCTCTCAATATGATCTTGTGTAAAGAAATCGAAACATTTTTTTTTACCAATGAACTATTGCATATTAGGAAATTAGTTAATAAAAGCTACTCACTTACCTTGATACGACCTGGAGTTCCAACAACAACATCTACACCTCTACGTAGTGCATTCTCCTATGGACCATACAGAGCACCTACATACACATAGCATGTATTAATAACAATAGATCCACCATAAAACTCAAAATCTGCATGAACCTACATATCAAAAGTCATCATACAAAGTTTCTAGATTTACTGATGTAGAGAAATTGCCAAAGAAAGAACATATTTTTAGAATACTAACATAATCAAACAGTTTACAGGTCAATGCTGACATGATACCTATTTTGCAAGCTCTCGAGTTGGAACCAAAATAATCACACTAGGTAGCTTTTCATAGGACTTATTCCTACCTTTGGAATATTGTCCACTTGTTAATGACTCCAAAATAGGCAACACAAATGCCAATGTTTTACCCTGGAAATATTCTTGTGTCTATTAGAAACACAATAACCATACATAATAGAAAAGTACTTAATCAAAATAATTAACAATTCAAAACTACTTGATGGACATGTTGCATCTAAACACTGATTAAATAAAAGATGTCCCCTTAGTTATTTCAATGACAATAGATGATTTTAGGGAAACTGCACATTTCTTCAAAACTAGTTGAATATATAGTTGCACAAAATATACGAACTAAAAATATAGAACATAGCTACAAATTGATAATTCAATATCAAGTAATATAAACCAAATTGATTTATTATAAACACTTGACAATAGACATTGAACTATCAATCATCAGCTATGTTTGGCATATAATCAAGATTTTTACAAAATACTCAAAAATTAAATATGGAACACATCCGATAATTGATAACTTAATGACAATTGTCAAATGTCAATAAAAAAGCAAATTGATTTATACACATGTACATGCACATGTGTAAAGTTGCACCATTTTTTAATATATTAAACCATGGCCACCCATGAAGACATATAAGGTGGTAAAATGGGATGCTGCACTGGTCATAGCATTGACCGCCACTCATGGGGGTAGAAGGCTAGTTGTTGAATGCGACTTGATGAATGTTAATCAAGGTCCTTCATTTTGATCAATGCCCAAATTGGGAAATAGTAATTAGCTAGAGAAAGAATCATCTGGAGTAAATTCTTTGACAAATTAAGTTTTAAACAATGTTTTAATGCACAACTACAAAAAATTTGGTCTACTTTCTTTTTGATACATTCTAGGTTTCCATTGAGGCTTGAATATGCTATCCTATTTGAATTTGTTCTACTCATTTTACCCCTATTAATTTTGACCTTCAAAGTTATCCACGCATACCTTCACCTATACACAACAAAAGCCCAAGCTGATTTGGGATTTAAATTGTGCCTCTTAGCACAAAGAAAAGGGCAAGTGAAAAGAAACATTGATTATTCCTGCTTAAATTCACCAATTAAATAATATGTACTAAATACATTAGATGCCTAATTTACATTTCTCAAGAAATAATACTATACCATGTAGAGAAGGGCCACATGACAAGAAGTGTCTCTCTTTAGCCCAAGAGGAATGCAGCTGATGTAATAAAGTAATTTTTTGAGGTTTAAATAACAACATATAGAAAGGAGAGATAAAAAAGGATAAAAAAATTGAGTATCATGACTAATGAAGATAAGGAAGAAAACTAGAACAAACAATACAATAAAGGAGCATTGAAGCATACCTCAATGAATGAAACTCTTAACTGAAATTTTGCTTGATTTTTCAATGTTTCAATTTTTCTAAATATCACCTCCATAACTTGAGGAATAATTCCTATCTCCTTCATCTTCTGCACAACCAGTCCCCATGGTGTATGTCTTGCCAGAACTAGTCTAGAATAAGATGTAAATGTCATCCAATGTGAATCCAACAGCAAACATTTAATCAAGCAGTACATGTTAATGAAAATAAAACTTAATGTGTTTGAATCATTCATACATCAGTGGATTCTTCACCATCTTCAAAACATTGAGCATTGTAGTATATTGTTGGAGATGAATTGGAGAAAATAAAAACATCACCTCAGATTCTATAATACCAGATTGTTTTCCATATTGTTCAATGTTCTTCCTTGTAATCTTCTTCTTACAAACCTAGGAAACTACTCTTGAGCTCATCTTGACAGTATACCCAATTGTTACTTGCAATCATCAATAGATCCTGTCAAATTTGCATCTATGTAAAAGATGCTCATGTCCTTCCACTTGAAAGGGGCCTTAGCAAGACATAGTGTTATAGGTCTAAACATAAGACAAAATACAGAAATATTTAGTATCTTATTGAGCTTCACTTTGTTTCGAGAATAGTTTAATATTCTCTACTAAACAGGGCCAACCACATGAAGGTGGAAGCTCATTTTGCCCCAACCCCCTCCCCCTAACATCACTCTACATTCCCCATTAACATCTAACATTCATTCATTCTTTCAACCATTAATAAAACGTAACATTCAATCAATATCAAATGATAACATTCAATCAATATCACATGATAACATTCATTAACACATTAGATTCGTTAACATGCAACATTCATCAGTATTCTACATTAACACATAATTCATGAAAATTCATTAGCACATAATTAAATTCATTGAGACATAAAATTCAGTCATTATCAATTAAGGTATGTAGATGACAATCATTTCTTTTTTTTTCTTTCTATTTCTTTTTTCTATGTAAACTCTAAGAGGACCATCAATGTCATCATCAATTCCCCCCTCATCAGTTGTTTTGTTCTCTATTCTTAATGATCTCAAATTCCTATGATGTTGCAAAGGGAGGTCCTCTGCAATAACAAATAAAAGAGTTAAATTAAAAATAATTTATTATAATTGTTACTTGTTGATCCATGAGACTGTGCGAGATGCTCCTGAAAGGGGTTCAGTTTCTTGCAAATGTAATTCAATTATCGTGAGCATAATCAAATCATAATAATAATCAAATCCATCATTAGCATCACATAAAAATTAAAAACATTAAAAGGTACACAATAAAACACTTAAATCAGGCTCACATTATAAGCCTACTAGGGAAATAGGCCTAGTGAAGGGCTAAAACTGGGTTTTTGTATCAGCTGATGAGTTGAGGGCTTAGTCACCTTAGGGACATGCTATTTGAAGTTGTTTGATGTGTGTGGAGGTGGAGGAAATACCTAGTTAAGGTGAAGTCAAGTTTGGCGCCTATTGAGGCATTGTGAGCATTTGATAGTTTGTTGATTAGATTGCTTGGATGAATCCATTGGATGGATTGAGGGACATTCATGGGATTATTCCAAAGATATAGAACCTAAGCTGGCATAAGGATTTGGTGTGCACTTTGATAGCTTATGGAGTTGGCTTGGATCAAGGAGAGGGATCTTATGAAGATGTTTGGTTGGTGTTGTGAGAACACTATAGAATTCCCTCTTGTTATGAATGATTGCAAGTCCACCTAGGGTCTCTGCATCACCTACAGAGGCATAATTATTAACCAAAAAATTGGGTAAGCACTTATATTATGTTTTCCCTATTAATTTTATTGGTAAAACTCCCTTTTATAAATATTTAATGAATTCCCTTTTCTAAACTAAACACTTACAAATGCTTTTGACCTAAAAGAAAATAAGGCTCAATACATTCATGCATCAATATGTGTTTTAAATAGTTTTATTTAATTAATTAACATTAATAGTTAATTTAGATTAGCAGTATTCTATTTGTAGTTGAAACTTGTAGCTTTTAAATAGATAATGAATAAACTATATAACCATATATATAAGACAAATAATTTTTCTATCAAGAAATGAATATTAAATAGATTAAGGATTGATGGCATACCTCTAAATTTCATCATCATCACCCTCATAATCATCATCATCATCATCATCATCATCATCATCATCATCCTCATTGTCGTCATCATCGTCATCATCATCATCATCCTCGCCATCATCGTCGTCATCGTCATCATTTTTGTCATCATTTTCATCATCAACATCAACATCATCTTCATCATCATCATCAGTAGCAGCATCATCGTCATCATCTTCTTCTTCTTCTTCATGAAAATTTGTGTCAAGAACATCATCCATTAACTGTCGATCATGATCACCATCTACATCATCTTCTACTTCTTCAGTATCTTCTTCTTCCATCGCATTATACTTTATTGGCCTTCCTCTCGGTTCATGTCTAACAACAAATGGCCAACCCGATTTATGTGGAACCTCTGAGTAAAATACCTATTCAAATTGGCTTGGAAGAATATAGGGCTTATCCCCAACTGGCTCAAATGACCTTGTATTAGCCATTGTAAATCCATTATCATGTTCAATAATAGTTCTATCAAGATCATTTGGATTAAGTCGTAGCTTGTACCATTTGACAATGAAGAGTACTAATTTGAAGGAACTAAAGTCACCCTCAAGTATATCATCCAAAATGCCATAGTATCAATTTTTAGACTCTCGAAGATGTAAGTCATTTCTAGATGAAATATTAGTCACTTGAAAGACTGCAATTATTCTTGAATCACAAGTTTTCTTCGTGTCATCCAACACTTTGACACAAAATTTTTGACCATTATAGAACATAGCCTTGTCGTGTTTAACCTGCAATAATATGTGAAACATGTCAAAATTATTGTATCATGAGTTGATAAACATACGGGTGATTAATAAATTTGTACGTACCTAGAAATCTCTTAAACCACATGCTAAATCTATTTCCCTTTGCATAACATTGGAATCTCCATTACGATGAGCTTCTTTAACCAATGAAGATACACCTTCTCATGTTAATGTCCAACTAGAATGTTGACATCATTCAATCCATACCATCATCCAATCAAGATTGTTTGCAATATACAAATGTAGTGCATCCCACTCTCGAGCACCTGTACAAAAAAAAAATAGACAACTTACAACCGATTTACTTTGAAGATTAAGAAATAATTTATTACAATAACATCTTATAATTTATTACCTCTCACTTTTCTCAATGTACCTTTCCCCATCAACTACTCCCCTGCTAATTTTTTAAAAGGCTTGAGATCCCAAATGCGATCTACATGGATATTTGATGCAAACTTAAGAAGATATTCAGTAATATACACCATAGTCTAGTATACCATATATCCCTCTACCATAGAACCCTCAAAATGTGCTCTTGGTCGAACCAAATCCTTCAAAGATTTCAAGTGCCTCTCAACCATCCACATTAACCTACTGTGTACAAGTCCACACAATTCAATCTCCTCAACTAGGTGTATGAGGTACTGTTCCTGTGCATTGAAAAAAGTTGGAGGTAGACACTTTTACATTTTACACAGTAAATGAGGAATTATTCTCTTCCAATAGTTTATATCTTCTTTATGGATTTCTTTAGATGACAACCACCTAAATTAAGAGATTCAAGCTGTAACAAAAAATATATAAATATGAGACTTTATAAAATAATATACAATAGATTACATAGCAAGAAAAACAAATCACAAATATAATAAATATATACAACAAATTGAACAGATATTATTGCTTACTTCATGTATTTTCCAAGATCGTATATCACTTGTTTGATGTTATTGTTGAAGGGCTCTGGGAGAGATAGAGGAAGCACGTACTGTAGTAATTATAAACCAATCATTTCATTGTTTTCTAACATAACATAATGAACAGTACATGTATTTTATGAATATATTGTAAATGCAAAAGAACATAACTTACCTTGATGAAAGTATGTCAATCATGCATTTTGAGCCCTGGCCCAAATTCACTTTTTTTTGATATGATATTGTTTATGTTCACAGAAAATCCTATGGGATATCAAATTTTTCATACGACTTCTTTTATGGCATCACTTTGCTGCTCTGTTAATAACCAAGGAAGGGCACTTATATCAATCTGATCTCTATTGCTATTTGAGTGAATTAAACTCTTCAATGCATGATTGGATTCATGAATGTCATTACAAATTTTGATATTTTTTTCTTTTTCATGCCTTCCATCCAATATTTTCCACAATGTCTCTGTTATATTCTTTTCAATATGCATAGTATCAAACAAATGCACAATTTGCAAGTGCTCGTAGTAGGGCAACCTACTAAATTGTCTAGGATAGCTTTTTATTCCCTTTGGAAGATTGTTAGTACTTCCTTGATGACCTTCAAGATCATCAATTACACAATTAGTAAACAAAAATCACAATAGAAATATATAAATTAAAAACATAAACCATTAGGTGGAATGACATTACGTCGACGATTAATTCTATCATATTCCAACTTCCATAGGCGAGGTGTCATTCTTCATGGCTTTGATGTAGTCTCTTCTTTCCCATTGAAAAGATGTTTTTTTGTACTTCAATACTTATGATTCTTGTGGAGGAAGTGTCTACACTCATCAAACACCTACTTTCCTAAACTTTTTGAATGACGAGATTTCATCTTTGGACCACAAACTGGACATGAAAATTTTCCCTTTGTTTGAAGACCTACAAGATAATGATATAATCAGATTATTAAATATGTTGATTTTTATAATTAGAATTATCATGTGCAACTTGAATTCACTATAACATACGACAAAAATGTGTTAGCCTTGGGGTAGCATGTATTGTCCATGCAAGTATTGCATGGAATTGAAATTGTCTTTGTCCTATTGGTCTAGACACGTCATACATAGTGACACCGTTCCATAACTCCACCAACTCGTCGATAAGAGGCTCAATATATACATTCATATCTTTAACTTGATATTTACCTACTTGAATGAACAATAACATTACATAATTATAGTGACCATTTTACTGCAAGATTTGTAAGTACATGTAAATTTATAACTATCAAATGATAAGATACCTGGAACAATCATTGCCAACATAATGTGCTCCATCTTTATTGACATCCACAGAGGAATATTATTGTTGATAATAAAAATAGGCCACACCAAGTAAATAGATCTCATCTCTCCAAATGGATTGACACCGTCCACTGCCAATGAAAGCCTAAGATTACGAGGTTCTTCTTTGAAGTGTTGCCACTTTTCCTCTATGTGCATAACTGTTGAACCATCTATAGGGATTTGAATAATGTCATCTCGACTTCTATTGCATGCATGATAATCCATAAATTGAGCCAAGCTACTACACCTGAATAATTGTTGCATCTGTGGAATAATGGAGATGTAACAAATAACCTTTTGAGGCACCTTTTTTGTTAGTTGATCTCTTTGATATCTAATCGTACGACATACAGGGCATTGTGTTGCAAATTCATGTTCTTTATAATATATAATATGATTATTGGGACAAGCATGTATTGCTTCATACTCCATTCCAATATCTTTCATAACAGCAGATAATTCTCGATATGAGCAAGGTAAAATATTTGATGGTGGTAACAAAAACTCGCCTATCAATCTACAGCAAAAAATATAAGTTGTTAATATAAACAATATTAGTGGTACATTATTCACCCTTTGTTAACTATAAAGACATATATGACATACCTTAACATACGTGACATTGTTATGTTGGATAAACCATTCATAACCTTCAAGTTCAACAACAACAATATAGCAGAGAGAAGAGTTGTTTGGGAGTCTTTGTATAGGGGCTCGTATGCCTTCTCAAGTAGAGGTACATCGAGGCTATCATCATCATCATGATCAGATATCCTTGGACTAAATGTGTCATGGATCAATGTATTTATACCATCATCTTCAATTATGTTTTCTGGCACATGATCATCATCTTCCATGGGATCATTATCTTCACCTTGGATATTCGCACCTCCATGTTCCTCCACTTTGAAAACCATATTCTTTGGATTATTGTGGTTCATATCATGTACTTCCTTGGGGAGATCAACCTATATAAAATTGATTAACATAAATAAACCATGATCATCAACTAATCATCAAGTGATTTCATATGTATATAAATTGTTAAAATGATAAAATGAACAAATTACCAGTGGATGATAGTCATGTCCCCCTTCAATGTGACCATTCTCCCTACAATTTCTCTTAACTGTTCTGATTAGCAGTCTTCTACAGTTTAAGCCCTTACAAATTTTGCAAGGAAAATAACATTTTCCATCACCTTTTCTTTTCAAGTTAGACCACAATCTATCGATTGTCTCCCTATTTTGTTCTTCACTTATATTATCTGACATGATCGTTCTTCACAGGAAGCAAAAATTGGGCTATGAAAACTTTGGTCCACAACTTTCAAAAACTAAGCAAAACTATCAAAAGTACACAAATCTTCTTAGACCTAGCTAAATACTTTAATATTTTAAAAATACTTTCTTAATTGACTTTATTCCTAAGACATTTAACCCAATCACCTTTTATAACATTCAGTTAATTGCTCTAGGAAAATTTGTGGATAAGATTATTTGTAAAACTTTGACCAATCACATGAAGGTCTTATTTAAAGAGACCTTATGACATTAAGCCACTAAAAGAAATTTCAAAACATATAAGCTAAAAGTATAGTTAAAATATACATTAGATTAAAAAATATACAATTTTCATACCTGAGTGTGCGGCTATAACTCGTGCAATGGCCTTCTTGCTTAGCTATAGAAGCTCTCCAACAATCAAATTATACAAGCTACAAGGCCTAACAGCAATTTCAAAACATATAAGTTACAAGGCAAGACATATTAAATGATGTCATAGTGCTAGAGAGATCTCAATTATATGAGTCAAACATAGTCATGAAAAAGCACATAAATTATCTGGTTGTTGATTTGTTGACATATTGTTGTTGATAATGCTTTGTTATTATCTAGTTCAGAGATTTGATATATACACATTGTTGCTGTTTAAATGCTATTTAAATGCATATATTTAATTACATTATTATTATGATGGTTTAAATGGTGATCAGATATGAAAGGGTCAATGTCCTAACATTTGAATATATAAGAATGATTATGCCATCCAAATGCCCCTTTATTGTTATGTAAAGGGTGATGTTGATATCTTGGACTAGTGTGAATGATCTTTGCAATAATATATGGAAAAACAGGAGACTGTATTTTTAAATTTTAATTATTAGAATTCGGCATTATTAATTTTAGGAAGATTTTTCAATTATTAATTCCATTCTTCAACATGCTTATGAATTTTCATGTTGAAAGGCAATGGGTAGTGTGAAGCCATTATTCCATTCGTTAAGTCTTAGTTCAGAATCTAGAGTTCTTAGAATTATTGCCTCCATTTCAAATTCTTAAGACAAATCTAACCAAATTCTAATTGGATAATAATGAGTATTTAAATGTCATCTCTTATGTTCTAGACTATTTAGTGCTATAGCTTGCATTTTTTGGAAGACAAATTATAAATTTACATTGCTTAGTTTACTAATAGAGCATGCAAGATCTTGGTTTTTTATTTGACTTTTATATTGAGAGTGTCCCCTCAAGATTAATGAACAAAAGTCTAGAAGTAACATGTTGCTGAGTGTTCACTAATATTGCAATGGGCATTTTCGTATAGGCTTCAACCTATAGTATCCTTGATCTGCATCAAAAACAAAATTTTGCAAGCAAAAGTGCAACAATAACACTGTAAGTTTGGAGTTTTAGTTAAAATATCAAGTCTGCAGATTTCGTGGAGCTCAAAGATTGATTAAATATGGATATTTAGGGTAGCCATTCTTCTAGCTGATTTCCTCATAGGTCTAGAAAGGTGTCTCCCACTGGTTATACTAAATTAGAAACTTAATTGTAGCTCATCCTTTGGTACTCCAATTCATGACCTGTTGTAAATGGACAGTCTCTCAGACTTCTTGTCAATACTAGATCTAGTTGTCAGTCTCGTCATCTTGATTTCATTTCCAGGTTTATTTTCTTTCTTCATTTATTCAGAGCCTTGTTTATAAAGCATCAAGTTGAGAAATACATCCATAATTAACCATAGATCCTTAGATCAAATTACCTCTGCACTCTCTTGAGTGTCCTCAAGGTGGGTCTTCAATTTGGATGGTCCTTGGATGCGTGCCTTGCATTATTCTCATGAAGAAGGGATTGGGAAGGAAAGGAGGAACGTTAATGCCAATTTCAAATAAGATATGTGCTGTCAATATACTAAGTTGGGGACACAGTTTTCCCCAATTTCAATCTATCCTGGCAATATATTTAGATCACATCGATTCCTCCTTTGAGCACAGAGCTCGCTTTTTCTATTAATCCTTACAGATTTTCCATAACAAGTTTATTTGGGCAGACCATCGTTGACTTTAAAATAAATGAACTAAGGATTCTCCTTTGGAAGTTGAGGCTATATTCTTAGTAGTTAAAAGTTGAGTCAGATATCAGTCACCAGTCCAAGATATCAGCATCACCCTTTATCATTGGTTAAAAATTGTTTAATTGGTGAGAAATTACACTTAATGTGTGTTGTAGTGATGGCAGGTACCTAACATCAACTCCAACTAACTTCATAGGTCTACCTGTGTCTATATCCCTGACAATGGTTAGAGGAGATAGTCACATTGTCCCTTCATAATCTATAGCTATTATAATTTCTGTTTGGGTCAGTGTATCTTTGTTTAACTAATTGCACCTCTGATTACTGTATATAGGTAAAGTCCAAATCAGTTTTATTAATTTCTAAAACTAGTTTTAGGCTATGAATGGCATTTTATTAACACTGGATTTTGTGCATTGTGATATGTTATCCCCATGTGGAGCATTGGTATAATTGTTGTGGAATTTTTATTTCAGGTGCATTGGGATCTAAACTCTTGGTATAGAGGTCGATTGAGTGTGCATATGTGCATGATTGGACATTTGTCATTTTGAGGTTATATTCTTTGTGGTAATATACTAAAACTTTACATGTGCTATTATATGGCTATGTGATGTGAAATGTACTTTGGATCACTTAGGGATTCATACTTTTGGCTGAGATGCCAACTGAGTATGCTTGTTGCACATTGCCTTTGCTTGTAAAAGGGGCTCTATGTGATGTTGTGGATATTGTGATTTGGTATATTAATATATTGGGATATTTCTTGGTAATGTGAGATCTTATTGAGATCCACCCTCTTGGCATGTTGGCCAATGGAGTCATGTTATTATATTGTGTGATCATCTTGGGACCTGCACTCTTGGTGAAGACCAATCAAGTCTTTTGAGTTTATATTGTTACCTTCTCTAAAAAGTTTAAGCCATAGGATTAGGTGCTTTGACTAGGTATGGAAAATAAAATAATAGAATCCATGAGCACGTTAGCATTTTCAAAAGGCTATGATGGTTTGTGAGGGTAGTTGTATGATTGAATCTACAAGCATGTCGTGGGCAGTTTCTCTAGGTTGTGGGTGACTTGTGAGGATAGTACGCATAATAGAATCCCCAAGCATGCCATACGTGCTTTTACAAGGCTATGGGTGACTTCTGAGGGTAGTATGCATAATAGAATCCCTGAGCACACCATAAGCGGTTTCTCAAGGCTATGGCTGAATTGTGAGGGTAGTTTCACAAATAAATCCCCAAGAATACCAAGAGTGCTACCTCAAGGAAATGGGTGACTAGTGAGGGTAGTTTCACAATTAAATCCACGAGCATAATACCATGAGAACTTCCTCAAGGAAATGGGTGACTTGTGAGGATATTTGACACATGTATGGGCATGCGATGACATTCCCTATGCACTGTACTCAACCACCGAAGTCCTAGTAGTATGAATGGCACCTCTTGGGTATTGGTTGATTGAGTGTGTTTAGATATTGCATTTTGGCCATTTCTTCATGTTTTCTTGCTCCATTTTTTTTCTTAAATAAGCCTATGATTTATTTTCACTCTATGTACATTGATTGGTGTGAGTATGCTTATACCTCCTTGTATGCCTTGTGTTCTTGTTTGGGCTATGTGACTATCTCCACAAGCATAGTGAGGTGGACCTGAGAGTACCACATGATTGAGTGGTGTGACAAGGCATTTTTGGGGACTGGTGTACAAGTATTAGATCAAATTTAGTGGCACCTACATGAGTTCATTCTACACCCCTCCCTCTCTCTCTCTCTCTCTCTCTCTCTCTCTCTCTCTCTCTCTCTCTCTCTCTCTCTCTCTCTCTCTCTCTCTCTCTCTCTCTCTCTCTCTCTCTCTCTCTCTCTCTCTCTCTCTCTCTCTCTCTTCTTCCAATTTTAGTAAGAGTCATGCATGTATTCATGGATATTGTAATGTAGCAAATTGATGCATGTATGTTGTTATACTCAAGTTTTTTGGCTTTGAAAATCATGCTATTGGACCCTAATTGAAGAGGATGTTATGTATTCAGCCATATGTTGGAGTTAGCATAGTCTTGGGTGAATATTAACTCAGCTTGTGGGCAAGTTTGCTAGATTAATGTCTCCACCAATATTTCAACACATACATTAATCAGTGCCTCCAACTGCTAATTGGCACCTTCATCCCTACTGGTCTAATAACAGGCCATTTGTGTCAAGCAAAACAATGGAATGTGGGAATTTCATTACAATTGTTTAGTAGAGTGTCAGGTGATCCTTGGAAGTGTGTCAAGACTTCTACTTGTGCACAAGCACAAAGTGATAGTGATTTTTTGTTTATTTTTGTTCATGTTGTTAGCATCGTTGTCCTAATTTAAGTGTGTAATGATGTAATTTCTTTAACAAAATCCCCTGCATGTTTTACGCTTAGTTCCAAGGGTTCCTTGGTGGGGCACTACATAGCCAGTACAACCAAAATACTTTCAAATAGAAACTATTTAGTAACCAAGATAGAAAATTCTTCTAATAGAGAACACTACATAGAACCAGATCTAAGACACTATCATGTATAGAATTGAATGTTATGGTTGTGATCTTCTTTTCAAATCTATGCAGCACAGAACATTATACTTATGTGTATAGACACACTTCCTGTATGTGATCCAAAGCTCGTATGTTATCAAGTGTGCCCAATGATGGGGAGAGACCTTCGTGTAAGCAGAAGATCTGCAATGAAACAAAAGAAAAGAAAATTCTCTTATAGTAAGAACAAGTTTGTTGTGTTGCACAGGGCACCAACAAAATAGTGTATAATATCTTTTTCTTTACCTAGCTTTCAATAAGGGTTGTCAGTGGAAAGTAATCAAAGAGATCTATAAAATACTTCCATACATTTGCATTTCCATATTTTCTAAAACATTCATCATACAATCCATACTTGAAATTGCAAGAAAAAAAAATAATTCTTGAAAACAGTCGAAAAATTAAGATAAATTACAAATAGATTGACAAATTTTGGTCAGCTTTCTAATCTCCCCATTCAGATACTAATATTTTTCCTCCCATAATTTAGATATAGCCTCAAATGGCAAACAATGTATGTGTCTACTTTAAGCATGATGATACAAATAAATACTATAGTTAGTGTATATATTTGCCCTGTCAAATATCAAGGGTATGAAGGGGCTTTTGAATTTCCATTATATGATTTTTATCTAGAAAACTTGATTCTGAAGGACATGATTAATGGTCTTCGCTTGACTATTATTATTTTTTTCTTCAAATGGTCACTGAGGGGTGTTGATGCTTGTACAATCATTCTCGAAATCATTACTTTATCCTAGATATTGACTGTATCAAATTAATACCAGCAATAGTTTCTATCTTGGATTCTTTTGTGCCAAATAAAACCAAGGGACCAATGCCCAAGCATTATTTTTTAGTATTATCTAACAATCTCACAAGGATGGAGAAGTTTATAATAGCTCCTTGATTCACAATGTTAGAAGACAAAAGATCAATTTCCAAGAAAAAGGAAGAAAATTGGTTGGTGGTCTAGTTTTTGACTCTTTGATAGCTTAGTTATATCTTTCCCACTTTACCAGTTGCAAATAACCTATGGTGAATACAAATTTTCCATGGGGTAAATGTAGGTTAGCCACTTCTGCTGATCATTTAATATTGTTCTTTTGGTGGCCGTCACTATTGCATATGGATTCATAATGAGGCACCTTTTGTATTGAAATGACACTATTTTTTGAAAGCATATCTCAATATGTAATCAACTTTAACTTTTGATTCAATCTTCATATTCATCTTGCCCTTGATATAATCGTATTTGCTAGGTTTGGTTGAACAAATATGTCTTCTTTATGGAATAATAATAATGATTGGAGAAAAAAAGATTCTAAGAGTAATGGGTTTGTTTGTTTTGCACCTTGCCATCATCCTCCTCCGAATGTTGCCATTGGCCCTTTCACCATAGAGATCACCATAGAATAGTAGGGCAAGCAAGCAATTAGCAGATGTGAGTCTCTACCCCTCTTAATGCCTCAAGTTGAGGGAGATAGATGGCCAGAATGAGAAGTCTAGTAGATGGCGATCAGGCTTTTGCATTGAGTCAACTCACTACTGAAGTCGCTCGCCTTTCCTTTTCAAAGAACCCAGAGTCCCTGTGTCGATTTCAAATGAGAAATTTTGGTTTTTTTTTCTCTTATATCATGTTACTATCGCAATTGTGATGTTTTCAAGTTAAAGTTGAAAAAAAAGGGCCAAAAATCATATAACATTTTCTGTCGTCGCAATTCCACTCCATATGTATTGGAAATAGCGTCACAATTGCGACGACATCAGGCTAAAATTAAAAAAAAGGAGCCAAAAACACATTAAATTTGCTTGCCGTTGCAAATTACCATCACAAATTGAACCCTAATGTATTAGTGTCACTTTTCTCAAGCTTTCATTGCATTCTAGCTTTCTTTAATATCATATAGATTAATACTATGCATACATGTAGATTAAATGTTATTTTCTAATTTATAGATTAAACTGCATATCCACATAGATTAAAATGCATTTCATCTTAATTGCATTTAAATCCTTCATTCTTAGAGGGTTTGGTTTCCTAAACCTCAAATCTGAGGACATTAATTAGGCAAAATCCTTCTAGATAGAAGGTGGCAGGTCGCTCTATCAGACCTCTTAGATAAACAACTCAATGTTTATTCTAGGATGATTCCACAGGTAATGACTATGTCGAAGTGTCTGTGAGGTTCAGAGGCCCACATTTCACAAGTACAACTAATAGATTAATTATAAACCTAGGCCAATATACATTACAAAAAAGAGCTAGGTATGTGGTGGCAAAGAGTGTACAACATGTACCTCTTTACAAGAGACAACTTTTTGAGAGTGCACCTGCTCCCAAGAGACAAAAATTAGAACAAGGATCCTCTTCTAGAGTTGAAGAGTATTCCTCCACACAAACTCCCCTTCACATAGAAGATGAAATATCCTTAAGGGAATAACTAAAACAAATGGGAGGGGAGAATGGAATTGTAATCACCATAGTAGATATAGAGGAAGGAGTCCTAGAGGAGCCACATATTCCTACATTAGCCCTCACTATGGGAGATTTCAGAGCTAAATAAATAGATCTTGTAGTGGGATAGGCTTCTAAAACATTCTTAGATGATGAAATTTTTGTGAAATCTGGGGCATTTACCCAATTTTTGCGGAGAACTAATATCAACAGTTTTGAGGCAAGATGCAAAAAATTGAAAACAGAGAAAACTGATAGGCAAGACTCTAAGATTAATGAAGAGGTCAAAGTCAACCTTATTAAGGATTTTTCATAGATAACCCCTAAAGGGGGAAGACAACTGTTGAGAGACTTGGGAGTCATGCTACTGCCATAATGGGATATTGTCAATGTTATGATCTTTGATATAGTGAGGTAGGAAAAAGATACTCAATTTAAGACTGGGGAAGAAGTCTTACAAGCCCATAAGGGGTTAAAGTATAGTGATGAACATCAGGGCTTGATGATGTGGTCCATCCAAAAAAAAGACAAAGATAGGATTCAAGAGGTATTAGATTCTAAACACATATGTAGTCTCATGGTTTACAGAGTGGATGAGGTAGATAGTGAATAGGCTTCTCAGATGACTAAAGAAATGGTAAATTCTGGAGTTGTGGTTGCGGCCAAAGATAAAAATAAGTTCCCAGAGTTGAATGCTAAATCTAGAAAGGTGCTAGAGGCATATGAAGAAAGAGGGAATAGAATACACCAGATGGAAGGAGTGATTGCTCAAATCGAAAGACAATTGGGAAAAATATAAGTAGGAGAAGAATCAAGTAAACCCAGAATTACTTATCCTCATCCCCTAGTGCCACCTTTCAACACAACCCCAATTGTAGAAATACCAGCTACCCCATAGGAATCCCAATTGTACACAGCTGAAGAGCTTGAGGAAGAAAAGAAAAAATTATGGGCAATGCATGTGGAATTAGATGTTCAATATGAAAACAAAATAAGAGATACAGTTATGTATCTAGTAGATATGGTAGGTTGGCCTACATTTTATGAGAAACTGTCAAAATTAATGGATGTGTGGACTGAGTTCAAAATTAATGAAGTCACTCTAAAGCCAATTATAAACAAGTGGAATAGTAGGAATAGTGACATTACTATTTTATGGTGTTCAATTATTAGTCTTTCTTGTGAACAAGTAGAAAAAACATTTGATATGACTAATGGCATCTCTGATTTTGATAATATGAGAATTGCACTATAGAGGAGAATCATTAATTATTTTTCAAAATATCTTGATAAAAATTTTGGGCTTTTCCCTCATACACTTAAGGCTGTAGATAAATTGAAAGATAAAGAAGAATGGGCTAAGGAATTGGATGAATTGATTTGCATTATATTAATTAAATTCATAAATGAAAAAGATTAGATATGGTTCAACAAGACAACTTAGGAAGTTGTGCAAGTTCAGATATTATTTAATTCTTTCAAAAAGGATTTTGATAAAATTGAGACATAGCAGAAGATATCCTGAAGAAACAACAAGAGATATTGAGCTTCAATTGGCCAAATGATTCACTTTTCAACAAGTGGATGTCAGATCTTGTTCAAGAAAATCATTTGATATCTAAAGACAATGATGAAGATGGTTTGAACCTAGATGAATTATAGATAATTGATGCACTGGCTCAAATAGAAGAAAGGAAAGAAGAGAAATCATTTGTAGCAATAGATATGGAGGTTCAAACTGGTGACTTAACAAAAGGGAAACCAATTGTAATTATTGATTTGGCAGTTCAATCTAGTGATTTGGAGGGAGAGCACTGAGTCATAGTCAATTTCCAAATATTAGAACTTGATTCATCACATGCAAATCAAGTGGTCCCATAGTTAGAGGAACATCAGATGCATCCAAACCAATCATCACATGAAGCCTCTTAGCAACAAAAAGCTACAATAAAAATGGCCCCACAATAAGAAGATTCATGATAGAGACATTCTATTGCAAGAAAGCAAGGGAGCACAAATTTTTGTCTTATTATGATAGTGACCTTTTGTTTTTAAAACCTTTTGATCCTAAGGACAACTGTCCTTTTCCTCTAAGGCATGAAGCTTATTTCATCTCATACTATATAAATGAGATCCCAAGGCTAGAGAAGGGGTCTAAATTTTGTAGAATTTTAGTATTATGCTAGTTTTGCATTTGGTCTAGTGAGTCTTAGTGTTAAATTTATGATGTATCTATCTCTTCAAATCTGAGAATACATTGAACATTGAAGGATGATGTTGTCTTGTCTTGAGTTATTATGAGTTTACATCAACATTATCTAATTTTCAAGGAGAATTAGTACAAGAGAGAATTCTGCCATATTTCTTTTTTCTAAATTTTGTCTCCATTGTTATGAGCTAGCCATGTTGAGATTGTATAAAAAAGGTTAATCCAATTTAATGCAACTAGGATAGGTTGTATATCAATTTTATGTTGCTTTTAATTCAAGTAATTAAGTAAATGCTTCATTAGATTGATAGGATTTCTACTTACATAAGAAGGATATTCATAAAAATGGGGTTTAGGGTTAATTGCTGATATAATTGATTGTAATGCAATTAATTAGGTCAAAATTTTTGGGTCGACTCTAAATGCTAATGGATAGGGGACTGATCATTTATTCAATTGCATGTTGAAGAAATCATGGAGTTGCATGAAGCAAAACTTTAAAATCAAATCAATTTTCACTTTCATGTATGAAGAGTTAAATTGTTGGTCAACACTTATTTGCAATAATCCCTTGGATGTCATTGTTAGCTATTGTTGTCAAGGATTATTTGTGAAGTACAGAAGAATTGGGACCTTTTTCTATTGTAAGGGATAGAAGTGAAATAGAAAGATGATGTTAATAAGCATATGTTGAAGTCAAGAACCATAAACCAATTATATATCCATATATACCTTAGGTGCACCCACCTTGGTTTTGCATAACCTAAAGAGTAGAGAATCCTTGTGATTCTGTTAATGTTGGATCCAGATGTACAAATTTATTAAGTTGAATATAGGAGGTAGCTAACCCTTAGAGCAAGAATTATCCTCAGAATCCTAGTATTAGGTACTTTGTTTCTTCGTATTTTTGAAACACCAACAAGTTGATCATTGATAGTCAAGGAATCTCATTCAACAAATCATAGTTGCAGATCAGGGATCATCCACTAATTTATTCTAATAGGTGCATCAATCAAATCCTTTAACTAGGTGGACATAATAATCTTTTGCTAAATCTCCTAACATAGTGCATACTTCATTGTATGTTTGTAAATCCTTTTAGAAGGTGGACCTAACAGTCCTTATTGCTCCTAACAGGGAAGATCACCAGAAGTGGGAAATTGTAAGCCTTAACAGACCAACTTTATACTACAGTACTAAATCTTGTGGGTATCATTCCCACCCTAGTTTTTCTTTCTAATTGGAAGGTTTCTAGGTCACCATATCCATGTCAAAGTGTTATGAATGTTTTTTTGCTTTCATTCTTTCATGCATGCAATTAGATCGAAATAATATATGAAGGATTAATTGGTGATGTGAGTTAAATTTTTATTGGTTCTTTATTCACCCCTCCCCTTTCAGTAACCTAGCCTACCTTATATTTCCAATAGTTCAACCATGGTAATTCAAGTGAGGCACATATTTACAAGACTAGCCCTAAACCAAATAGTGAATCAACAAAACACAAGAAATTACAAAAATGACAACCCGTTGTACAAAAAAATTAAACCAATACTACACTAGGTAAGTACTCAACACAAATTGAAATCTCAATGTATTATTTAAGTTCTTTCAATTCACATATGATCAGATGAAGGCTCTGTTATGCAAATATAGTCAGTTCTTTCTCTTTCCAATCCTTTGTCCATACAATTTCATTCCCAACTATTAGGTTAGGGTTTACCTAACCATATATATCCCATTCCCACGTGCTTGGACCCTTAGGTTAGGCTTAGAATACCATTAAGGTTATTTGCTAGAGAAAAGTTGTCATGATCAACTTTTGTAACTTTTTTCTCATTAAGAAATTCCCTCTCCTAACTTGAATATTGCAATCCAAAATCAACTCCTTAGATTCCAAAAAAACTTAAAAACATCAAAAACATAACTGCCACTACATTTTGGGATTTTGGTCAAATGTTGACCCTTTTTGTTTACTTTCCTAGGACTTTGACTCTAGAGCCTAATTGAACACACAAATCACAAACTCTAAGCATCCTTAACTCAACACCCACACCAAATCATTCCCTTGTGGTGCAACAAATGCAAACACCTATCCTCAACCAACCAAAAGAACTTGCATACTACTAAATCAAGAGTCCCCCCTATGATAATGTTAAACTTCACCAATCAATAATGCTATGAGCATCAAGAAGCTCTTCTCCTAAAATCTTCAATCGTTCCTTAACTAGATCTCTCTAAACACATGCCCTTGCTCCATCATGTTCCCCTTTCCCATGGTTGGACTCAAAAAAACTCCAAATTTGAGGCACCCCCTCTCTACATGCATCCTACACAACCAATAAAATGTGTGAGCATTCTTTAATTGACATGTGTAATTATTTGACCAAATGATATGTCTATCCATAGCAATATCATGCTCCTATAAGAAATCAAAATGATTCTCAAAACAATGTTGCACAAACTCATGAGTATGAGATCTATCATTACTCATGTAAAAATGGTACTCTCTAATAATCTTTTGATTATCTTCCACACTATTTGGGACATGTATATATGTTATGTGGAAAAAAATATAAATTTGAATGGAGTTGAAATACTAAGATTGTGTCTCATTTTGGGGTTGCAATATGTAGTTCTCTGCAAAGTCAACAACTAATATAATAGTGCCAATGGAAAAAGTGTCCTTACATATTCTAAATTTATGATCCAACCACTGAGACCTATGACTATACCTTGCATACTTTGTCATGCCCAAAAAATAGGGAAAAAACACACCCACAAAAAAAAAATTAAAAGCTAATTACAACTAAGTTTAATACATACCAACATCAAATGTGTTGTGGAAAGACAATGGCCAGGTAAAGTTGAGTTTAAGTCTTGAGGTTGCATGATTAGTTTACTAGAGTTCTAGGGTTTCAATTTCTAATTAAAACCCTTAATTAGGGTTAGGATAGGTAGGTGTAGTTAAAGTACACATAACGGAGTTCATTCTTGTTTCAAGGTTTAGGAAAACAATTAAATTTTGATTACACTTCATATTGATGTAGAGTAGGTACTAAAAACATACAACACTACTTCATAACCATAAGTTAATGTGCTACATGAACACTTAGCATGGGTTGAGTAAACTATAGGTTTGTGATTAAAAAGATATTTCATCAATTCCAAGAGGTATTTAGGGTTTCTAATTTCTTAAATTGAATTTGAGATAGTTGGGTATAATTGATTTAAGTTAGGATCACAAGCTTCACCTTCTGACATGAGGATGGGAACAAACCTTGATAATATTGCATTCAGGTTTAACCCTAATTAATGGCTTAGTTAACCTTACTTAATTATATTAATTTATATATCATTTTATTATAATTAATTATATTAGGTTTTAATTTGATACCAAACACTTGTTACATTATACTAGGAGCTAAGGGTCGCATCTCATTAGTTATTTGAGATCCCACTTTTTGACATGCATAAAAGTGTGCAGGCCAAAACAATATGGGGAGACATGTGGAAAATATGGTGTGAGCCTAATAAAGGCCAATTCATCCATGGAATAATAAGGGTGTTTATGGAGAGATGGAAAGGGAAGTTGGGGTTCCAATCAAATCTGGGCACTTACCAAGGATATTGACGCTAATACCAAGTGTAGGGCTACATAAATGAGTTTTTACTGCATGTAAGGAGGAGACCAGAACTTGGAGTATTGGAGAAGGAATCTGCAAGAAGTGTGGAGAAAAATGGGTGTGGGTCCCACCTCAAAAAAAATGGCCCCTAACATAGTTGACTTAGGATGCTTTAAATTTGTCGTTTCGAATAGAGGGAATATGAGGGTCTACATGACTTTCAAATGGAAGAGAGGTTGTGGGATGTGAGTCCCACATGGGTCACATTCCCACTCCTCTACTTGCCCATTATTTTTCCATTTAATTTATTTTGGTGATGAAAATGGTTGTAGGGACATATTAACCTCCATTTTTTTGCATTTATGTTCCACTTGTTATTTAAGTCCTAATATATATTTTTTTAAAATTGAAAGGGCATCTATAAGGGAATATTCTTTGTGTATTTTGTCTTTGGAGGTAATTAATATTTTCTCCATACATTTTCTTGAGAGAAAATATTCTCTCTCAGAAAATTTATGGACAAATTTCATACACTAGGGATTTTTCCTTTAGGAATACATTTCTCTTTTGTTTAAAGGATAAATGATTAGATACAAATTTGAGGTGGCATACTTTTTAATATGAGTTTGATTTACAAATAATTTCCAAAGAATTTAAGTAATCAAATTAACAAACCTATATAGTCCATTGGATCTATTTGATTAAGTTTTAATGAATGAATATTGAGAATGAGTTATTTGTTTCTTCATATTTGTAATGCAAATGTATTCAGGATACAATTACTTTACATATTATTAAGAGGATCTCCCATAAGATAGAAGTAATCTAACAATTATTTTATAACTATTACAAAATTACAAAACATTAGATTCACACAATGTAATAATTCAATGATTTAAACAAATGTATCATTTATTTCAACTTGATAACTACAGTATACAATAAAAAAAACAAGTGGAATATTACCTCTATTTAATCCAAATTTCTTCACATAATCAAATATAATTTCCTCTCAATTGGATATGAAATTATATCTTTAATCAATCCATCATATTTCAATAAATCTAAAAACATTCCTTCATTTCAAGGATGCAACAATGCAACAAGTTGAACAAAAAAGGAGAAGTCTCCAACAACATGTGACAAAAAGACACCATCAAGAAATCAATTTCCAATATTGCTTGAACATTTGAATCCATCAAAACCTACAATTACAATGGGCAATACCATGTAGAGCTCACCTCCCAACCTAGGCCTCAAGGAGACCACCCACCAAGCTAGGAGAAACAATAACCAATTGGGTGACATTCAAATCCAATCCACAAAACATAAACACAATATAAAGCACCCATCCAAGGTATTCACAAATGGGTTTCACCTTGAGCCCATGACAAAGGGGTGAAAGTGGAACTTCCATGTAGGAGATGACAATGAAGAACATACATTAATACTCCTCTTCCGAGGCTAAATTTCACATAAATATTCCATACTCATTTCTCCTTATCTCCCCAAACAAGATCAATATTCATTGGAAAGAAAGGGCCCATACACCTTGCCTTTTTCCCTCTTCTCTCTATGAGAAGAGATTCTACACTTCCATGGAGTCCAACTAACTCTTTCCCCCACACATGACCACTTCTTCCCTATCCAAGGGTGAGTAATGCCATCACATCCTTCATAATTCCCTCAACAAAATCAAAGAGAATGAACATTAATAAGATTTCAAAAATATCCAAAATCTTGCCCCTCACATTACAACACTACAAAAAATACAATACATATATGCAATATATTTACAAGCACATACTAAGCTATAGAAAATATGAAACAATCATCCATGGAAATGGAGGTCACAAACCTTTGCAATGTGTAATGGCAAATGATGTTTGAGAAGAGCCCTTTTCCCCTTGTTGCTCCAAATCCAAAACCTAATTTCTCTAAAGATAGAGAGCGGGTGAATTCCCACTAACTCCTCCAAAGGCATATAAAAAGGCCTCCAACTCCTACCCACCTAATAGCAATAAATTCTAAATTAACCCTAAGTCCTTTGGCCATCAACATGTCCCCTATTATAAATGTAAGTCTTGGGCAAGAGTGTGGGTTTGGGAAAAGTCATAAGGTCATTCAATTTTTGCAAAAAATGAAAAGTGAGATATTTGGAGGATCACTAAAGCCAATTGGAGGTTCTAGTAGAGTTTAAAAGGTCCCCAACCCATACCCCTACCATTTAGGCACTTATCCTAGGACCACTTTTTGGCCTCTTAAAGTGACTTGAAAATTGAATTGAAAACTCTTATTGGTGGGACTTTAAAATTTACCTATAATCAAGGGGGATTTAATTAGGCTCCTAATTAAGTTAGTCTTAGGTTAATGGGTTACATTTCCAACCCTAATTGACAAGTAAATCTATAGATGCACATGACAAGTGTCAAGTGACACTATAAAAATCACATTACATAAACATATGACATGTCACTAAATACAAAATGAAATAACCTAATACATACATTAAGATGATGATTATGAATTAAATCACTTGACAATGAGGTTCGAATATCTCTATTAGATTCAACCTTGGTTTTACAATTTTCACATAGGGTTAGTTATTGTTTCTTCAATTAATTTCATGGTAACTTTCCTACACACTTAATTTAAATATTAGTAGTTCAATAAAATCACACATGCACACACGCAACACACACACACACACACACACACACACACACACACACACACACACATAGATGGGTGATCCCAGAATAATGGCTTCCACTTTTTGACCAATTTTGACACTAAAATCAATATTTTTGAAACAAACCTTAGATTCGAGTGAATATATCTCTAAAACTATGAATAATTTCAAGATGATGTAAACTAGTGATTTCTATTACTTTGTTCCTACTTTGTAACCATATTTTTTAATTTAAAAAAAAAAAATTTAAGTCAATTTTTTCTTCTCCAAAAAGTGGTACATATTAAAATTTAATATTTTTAAAGAGTGGTAGTCTACTTGACACACATAACTTTTTTTCTAGAAAAGATAATGAGGTGATTCTTTCAAAGTTGGATTTGTAACATCAGTATCTAGAGGATGCATTTGGTTTGATTCCATTTGGTTGAATATTCTATAGTTTATGAAGTTTTGAAGTGACACCAATCATAATTCAGACATATGTTCATTTTGACACAGATAACTTGAACTCAATTTATCATAAATCTTTTTTTTTTAATAGAAATCTATCCCAATAATCTATTTCCTAAATTTTTTTTTTTTTAAATTGACCTAATTTACTAATTTTCTCGAAGTGTTGAAGTTAGTAGATGTTCAATCGGTAATGAACCTATAATGAGTTAAACTCATATTTGAAAGTCTTAATGAATATAATCTGTATTACAATTATAGTCATTGGAAAGCTTGAACACAAATTGGCATTTTTTATTTTATAGTAGGAGATCATTCATTTTCAATTTTGGGTGTCAAAAGAGCCAATTTTAATTTTTTTTCAGAAAAGAGGGTGAAAATTACATGTTCGCACGAACATGATGTTTACCCAAACATATAAAAGATGTTTGTGCGAATGTATGTTTGTGCAAACATGCGGGTCTAAGTTTTTCAGCTGCCAAAAACTTGATTTGACATGTTCTCCTAAACATGTAAATTAATTCATGTTCGCACGAACATGGCAAAAAACAAAAAACATGCTGATGTCACCTGCAAACAAGACAATTTTTAAATAGTGAAGCCATACATTTTGTTATTACGACATTTTTATTAAGTTATTACATGAAATTTATCAAGGCAAGGGTAAATTATTTACTTTTATGATTTTTTAATGGGAAACAAGAAAGGAAAGAAAAATAAATATGCAAGGAAGAGATCTGATAAAGTAGAACAAAGAAATCTTCAAAAGACTGTGGCACGTTATCATCGAATTAAACAAGGTTTGTAATTATATATATTAAAAAAAAAATATAGTCTTGAATTTAATTATGTTTCAATCTTATTTTTTATCTAATTTGATTTATATTTATAAATTTGTTGCAAACAATCAACAAGGTGAAGGAAATGTTGAAGAAGGCTCAATAGAAGTAGAAAAAGTGCATATGGGAGAAAGGTCAGGAACACTCCCTAAAAAATCTCAAACAATGAATGTTGAAGAAGGTTCAAGATCACTCCCTATAGAGGTTCAAATAATAGAAGTTGGAGACGGGTCAGAATCTTTCCCTATAGAATCTCAAACAATGAATGTTGGAGAAGGCTCAAGATTGCTCCTTGTAGAAATTCTAGTAATAAAAGTTAGAGAAGGGTTAGGATCAGGTGTAGGAACTGGTACGGACGAACTCATAAATATTGTCCAATTTGTAAAGAATGGTATTTCTCATAAAAAAAATTAATCATTTACTTAAAATGGATGTGGATAAATTGAGAAGACTTGTAGCTACTATTCAACCCTTAAGTTTGTCTAAGAAAAGGTCAATGAATAAGAAGATAAGATAAATTATGACTAAATTTGATAACACTGAAACACTTGAACAAGCTCAATTGCTTTCACTTTTTCTTACACAAAAGAAGTTGCAAGAGGCATTGAAATTGTTAGGTGTAGACACAACATCAAAGAAGAGAATATTTTCTAACATGCAAACCGATGTGATTGAAAATATTAAACAAGGTTTGAGAAACATAGGAAAATACTCTCAAACTAAAGATAAGTCCATGGCAAGAAAAGTGATGTTGATGTTTGTTGTAACTAAGAATATGACCCAAAATAGACAAATATCTTCAATTTCATCTAAAATGGGTTTTAGTAGGAAAACAATGAGAGAATATGTTAAGAGAAGATTAATTCTAGATGACAGTGCTATGGAGGGAAATTGGGCAATCATGTGTAGAGCACCTCGTTCTGATAAGATTGAAGAGGTATTAAAAAAATTAGTCATATCATTTTGGATTGATAACACTTGTCCTTCATCAAATAGTAGAGATGTTATTAGGCATAGGATTGCATCTAGTCAATATGAACATCATATAAAACATTGGTTGGACACAACACAGCATGAGTTATACATGTCATTTTGTAGTGAACATCCTAATGTAAAAGTTGGGCAAACGTTGTTTGAAAAATTGAAGCCATACTTTGTGAGGTCAAACAAAGTGTTTGAAACATGTTGTTGTCATCATATTGAGTTTAATTTCCACTATCAAGTATTTCAAAAGTTTGCAGAAGACACATATGGCTTTCATGTTGCTCCTCCTAGTAGGATAAGTGAGTTTATATCATCTATTTTATGTGACAAAATAGATGATCTAGCTGGTCAAATAAATTGCATCAAAGGATTATGTGAAACATGTGGTGAATTGGCTCTATTTCCTTTGGAAATTGAAAATATTAATATAACAAAAAAATTGAATTGCAAAAGTTACAAGTATGTGAAGAATGAAACAAAGTTGGGGAAGGAGACAAAAATGTTGGAATATGTTGAAGAGGAGTTACCTATTGTAACATTTATGGACAGATTTAAGAATTTGATTGAAACTTATATTCGTGATGCATTTTTTGCAAAGTGGCAAACACAACAGTTTCAAACTTTGAGAGATAATTTCCCACTTGGAACGATTGTATCAGTTGTTGATTTTGTAGAGAACTATTCCTTTGTTCATTAGAAAGCAATTCAATCAGATTATTTCTTTTCTAAGCAGGTCACTATTATGGTACATGTTTGTTATAGACATGCACATATAGATTTGGATGGTGTTCAGAGTACAGTTCAAGCATGAGTAATTAAAAAGAAATATCATTTGTATATAAGTGATGATAAAGAACATGGCATTCACTATGTAGAACATTACTTCAATATGTTCTTTTCTTATTTGAAAGAAAGAGACATAAATGTTCATAAACATTATGATTGGTCTAATGGATGTGCCACACAGTTCAAATCAGCTAAACCATTTTATGCATTATGTGGATATCATCGCAATGAGAATATAAAACACATATGGAATTTCTTTGAGAGTGGCCATGGAAAAGGTGAACATGATGGTGTTGGAGCTTACATCAAACATGCTCTATGAAAGTATCAAATGAATTATCAAGAAGTTCGTATAAATGATGCACATGATGTTGCTGAATGGTGTAAGACACATTTTGCATCAGATGAGATTGAGACATCATCAACAACAAGTTGACAAGTACCATATAGAGTCTTTTGGGAGATAATGAGTATGGATGTGTACATTTGTTTATCTTTTATGCAATTAAGTTATAAAAATTTATTGTTAAGTTTTATCTTTCAATTTGTTGAAGTTTAAATTTAATTTGTCCATATTTTAAATTTAATGAACTTTCAAGTGTTAATAGAAAAAACATGCATGGTTGCAAGAGGATGGAAAAGATGTGTTCCTTACACTCAGTCATGAGTATAGATAATTGCAATTGGACATTGAAGACAAGAGAATAATCATGTTTTTGTGATAGTTGCATTGATAAAGACTATCAAGAATGCATCAATCAAACATGTAGATATACAAGTGCATGGATTTTGGTACCACTTGATGTTACCAATACATTTGATAAAGATGATAAAAATTTTGATGATATTCCATTGATTTCTGATGATTATAATCATATCTCTAGATTGGTAAAAGTGGGTAAGTATCATAAAAATTAATCTCAACTTGTTATTTAATTATCAATTTGAACTGTATTATCTATATTGTACACATGTAACATGTATACTTGTTATGTAGGAGATATCTTTGTAGTGATCGTTGAGCTTGGAAATCATGAAGGTGTCACTTATTATTTATTGCAATGTACTACAAAGAGGACAAAGTTATATGATCCTGAAGAAAGTGATGAAATGTTGTTCCCCATAGGTATTATACATACATGTGTGCACGTACATATATGAATATATATATATATATAGAAGTAACTTTATATCTATCAAATTTTAAAATATTTAAATTTGTGTTGCAAGTGGTTCTGTTGTGATAGAGGGAACATATTTGAAGCAAGACAAAATAGACCAACATGGAATACACTTTGTTGATTATCAACCTGACAACAAGGTTTTACAATATAGCCACCTAGTCGTTGCTACTGGGCTTTGTCTACATCCAATCAAATCTAAGCGTGTATGTCACAAGTGGAGACTAGACAGTGAAGATCATGAGAAGATATTACATGTTATAAGTGTACATCTGTCATGAGCCCAAATTTAAGGATATATGAATATTTGAATAACATATTAGACAATGATAATAATTAAGAATAATAATAAATATTATAGTTACATTATGAAACTAAAGAAGATTATAATGTATTCACATTTGAATATATATGATATTAATAACTAATGATAATAAGAAATTGATTAATAGACTAATCAATATAATATATAATAATAATACAAGAATTAATTTAAGTGATAATACAATATGATATTATATTTAGATAACATATATTTAATATGTTATAATAGAATATAATAATTACAAAGATATTAATTATAAATAATATCCAATAACAATAATAATTTTATAATGGGATAACACATATACAAGTATAATATTATAATATATCATTATGATATATTACTTCAAATATGAGAAGTAAATATTATCATTAATATATAGAGAGAAAAATATATTATAATACTAGGAATAATGATATTCCTAGTATTATAATTAATATAATATATGCTCAACCGCTCAAGTCTAAACCCAAGCCAACACTTTATGCATTAAGCGCACACAGGGGTGGCATCACCAAGGGTCACATCGCCCCATGCACTTATTTAAGGATGTGGGAATTAATAGGAGATGGGAGGAAAAAGAAAAAGACATCAAAAGATATTCAAAAGGCTTTCACCGAATATGTATTTTATTAGAACTCGTATCACATTCAACCACCAGTTCATATTGACGTGGAACAAAACTTTGAACGGAGCGAAGAAATTTGAAATTAAAGCGTAGAATACAAAAAGGTGAAAAGTGTGGAATGTTATACATTGCTGAGGGTGAAGGATATACAACAAGGTTTCATATCAGTGAAGATTTGAGTGAAGAAGATCAGAGTATCACATAAAAGTCTGTATCGAAGGAATGAAAAACGTAATTAACAATCAACAATCCACTCAAGGGATCTATCACGTGGATAGTACGAAGGTATAGAGCATCAGACCATGTAAGCACGTGAAGCTCAACTATTCTTTGGTGTTTGTATTTACACTCAAGGCAATAACTAAAATCCATTTTTATTGTTTCAACTTTATCAATAAGAGAAAATATTATAGTTGATTGAATTATCAATAAGAGAAGAATATCAAATTGATATACAATAAAGAGAGCCTCCAAATTATAATTTATATCACATAAGAGTTATCAATATATATATACTTAAAAGATTAGAATCTTATTTGAAAATCCCTATAACCCCAAGTATAAAATGAATATTTGAAGTCTCTAAATTGAAACTAAGAGCAACTTGAGATCTAGTCTAAAAGGGGACATTACAAGTGGTATCAAAACCTGATCCTGCCATCCTGAAAATATAGTAAATGACAAGAGAAGAAAAGATAAGTGAGCAATTATCTAATGAAATTAGAAATGTTATGGAACAAAAAAACAAAACTCTAGCAAAGCAGATGGAGAAATCAAACCAAGCACTTCTTCAATCCTTACAAAACATGGGAAATTCCATAAATAATCTAAGAAACAATAATGCTAGTGGAAGAGACGTAAGTCCAAACCACTCTGAAAATAATGGAGCTTCATCATCTTGAGTGCCCAAACCCCCCTTCTTACCTCAGGAGGACCCCTCGATGGAAGGAGAGGGACGAACAACCAATAATGCTATTGAGAATGCAAGAGCTTATGCCAGTCTTGAACCAAAAATCAGAGAGCTAGTAACATTTAGAGAATTCTGTGAAGCCAACAGGAAAGAAACTCCCAGGAGAGGAAGAACACTGCAAAATCAAGACCTTAAAAGCAAAGTAAATAAAGTAACACTTCCAAATTTTGATGGATCAGAAAAGACCACTACACATACTTGGCTAGAAAAATTGAACACTTATCTTACCCTTAGCCCAATGATAGAAGAGGATGCACTTCAATATGTGATCCTTCACTTAGAAGGCATGACACATGATTGATGGTATCATGGCCTTGTTACTCAAGGACACAAAAATATTACTTCTTATGAAGAATTCTCTAAAAAACTCATTAAAAGGTTTGATAGAAAGCACCCTCAAGAAGACTTTAGAAAGCTGACTCAAATCAAGCAACAAGGATCAGTCGAAGGTTATATAATCGAATTTCAAAAACTCTCAGTCAAAGTTACAAGAGTAGATAATGATAGACTCACTTACTTGTTCGTGGAAGGATTAAAAGATTCACTAAGACGGTTGGTTAGTGCTCTTAAACCAATATCTTTGGATGATGCCATTGAAACAACTTTGAGATTAGAAATTTCATCATCAAGTTATAGACCTTCAAACAACCATAGCAAACCATTCCACAATATGAGTGAAAAGCACAAGCAAGAATTCCCAAAAAGAAAATGTTTTCACTGTGGTGAGGACTTTGAAAAGGGTCACCTATGCCAAGATGAGAAAGCTCAAAAATAATGAGAAGACTTAAGAAGGAAGAAATTATGCTTCAAATGCGAGGAATCATGGGAACCAGGACATAAATGCGGGAAGAAAAGCCAAGTTCATATAATAGAGGAAGTACTCAACCCAGAATTAGAAGAGACAACACCAAAGAAGATGAGATATGATCAAGGGAACATATGGAGCTTCGAGGAAGTTCAACCATAGTTAAAATATGAAATTGTAAATTTTCTTAATTAATGTAATCATAAAGATGTAAAGTTGATTATTTGAAAATAATTTAGGGATTTCAAGTAGCTTTCCTATGGAGTCTACAATCAAGGAAGGTCTATAAGACGCCTTATTGTAGTACTAGTTAAGGGGAAGACTATATAGAAACCCTACTGTATATAACTTTCCTATGGGGTCTGCAATTAAGGGAGGTCTATTAAAACACCTTATTGTAGTATCAGTTAAGGGAAAGGCCATATTTAACTTTCCTATGGGGTCTGCAATTAAGGGAGGTTTGTCAAGACACCTTATTGTAGTATCAGTTAAGGGAAAGGCCATATTTAACTTTCCTATGGGGTCTGCAATTAAGGGAGGTTTGTCAAGACACCTTATTGTAGTATCAGTTAAGGGAAAGGCCATATTTAACTTTCCTATGGAGTCTACAATTAAGGAAGGTCTGTTAAGACACCTTATTGTAATACTAGTTAAGGGAAAGACTATAAGGGCATCTATCTTTCCTACGGAGTCTGCAATCAAGGGAGAGTAGTTAGGACACCCTATTGTAGTGCTAGCTAAGGGAAAGATAATAATTTCTCCTTTTTACAAGAACCTTTCTAGCCAAACAAGCAGTCCACTAAGTAGACCACCTCGTGTGGATGCCTAACACCAACCACTGGGGCCAAGAGGGCCAAAGTTCTGCTCTTGGGCTTAGCATGGAATTGTCTTGGATTAACTTAATATCATTCAAATTTCTTTGAAGTTTATATAGATGCATGTACTGATGCTTATTTTGTGGTTGCAGGGTTTATAAGCCTAACGAAGAAGTATAGTCATTATGCATTTTAAGATCTAATCAAGGTTATGTATGATGTGTCTACTTCATGTATTCATGCATCAATGTGTATGCTTCGTGTTTTCTTTGTGTCTTCATACATTCATATGTATACTTTGCATTCAAATGCATACTACATGTGTGGCTCTTTATAGATAGAATGAAGTAATCTTATAAGTAAAAATTTGAATAGGATCTAGTAGTCAATTTTGCTATATAAGGTGAACCAATATAATATGAAAATGATTGTTGCTTGAAGACAAGCAAATTCAAGAGGGGCGGAGTTGTCATGAGCCCAAATTTAAGGATATATGAATATTTGAATAACATATTGGACAATGATAATAATTAAGAATAATAATAAATATATAATAATAAATATTATAATTACATTATAAAATAAAGAAGATCATAATATATTCACATTTGAATATATATGATATTAATAACTAATGATAATAAGAAATCGATTAATAGACTAATCAATATAATATATAATAATAATACAAGAATTAATTTAAGTGATAACACAATATGATATTATATTTACATAACATATATTTAATATGTTATAATAGAATATAATAATTACAAACATATTAATAATAAATAATATCCAATAACAATAATAATTTTATAATGGGATAACACATATACAAGTATAATATTATAATATATCATTATGATATATTACTTCAAATATGAGAAGTAAATATTATCGTTAATATATAGAGAGCAAAATATATTATAATATTAGGAATAATGATATTCCCAAGGTCACCGGGAGACGGGGAGACTTTGAGGTCTCCGATACTGGTACTGGTACTGGTACGGCAATTTTTCAAATAGGAGACGGGGGTACTTGGAGACGGCAATTTTTTTTATTTTTTTTTAATTTTAATAGTTTAAACTTAAAGAGTCTAATACTAAAAGTAAATACAAAATTTCAAAATTTCAAAATAGTAATACCGTAAGACTAAAAGACTAAAGTAAATAATAAATTAATAATACTAGTGTTGTCACATTAAAAATTAAAATAGATTCATAGAGTCAAACTGTCAAAGATTATAATAATAATAAGCGGTCAGATACAAAAGTATATTACTGAAATAGATTTTAAAACCTGACAAATTGGCATTGCTACAAAAAATTTGTGAAAATTATTGAATTATTCAACATTGATGCATGCATAGAGACACACTTAGGATTTCTATTTTCTAACTAAGAGTTAGGATTGCTTAGTTTAAAAGGGAGTAAATCATTTTGTAATAGTGTTTTTTTTCCAGTTACACAGATTCAACTAACAAAGATTCCTATATTGGTACTAGGATATTGCCAACAGCAGATAAACAGGTACGAATAACAAATACGACTTATACATCAAACTGAAACATGATATCCTCTTGAAAAAACAGAAACATGGGACCAAATACATTCATGTTAACATACATAAAACCTCTAGTCTATCACTGTTATCGCTGAGTCTTTATCAGCAAATAGATGCTTGGTTTTCATGAGGAATAATACTATTATCAAGCATTTGCATATTAGATTTCTGTAACATACGTAATACTATCTTCTAATGCACTAACAACAATTTTTGCACCCTAATTCCTCAGCCGCATAAACTTATGTGATTTGGGATCTTTACTGCAATCCTGTACAGCTTCCAATATGTTGTCTTAGACTTGTATCGTGTTCCTATAGGTGACGTACATCACCAAGCAGTTGTTACGGAATTCATATAGTACCTTAGATTTTTGCATTAAAAACATTTAAATGAGGGCTAAAATATATAAAATTATTTAATATTATATTTTACATTTATATTTTATCAGGAGACTTCGGGGAGACTTCACTTTTTGGATTAGGAGACGGGGAGACTTCAGGAGACTTCGTCATGAAGTCTCCAACCTTTTTTGAGGTCTCTGGAGACGTGAAATGTCTTCGAGACGCGTCTCGATCTCCGAGACGCCACTTTTAGGAGGGAGACGGGTCTCCTGGTAACCATGGATATTCCTAGTATTATAATTAATATAATATATGCTCAACCGCTCAAGTCTAAACCCAAGCCAACACTTTATGCATTAAGCGCACATAGGGGTGGCATCACCAAGGGTCACATCGCCCCATGCACTTATTTAAGGATGTGGACATTAATAGGAGAGGGGAGGAAAAAGAAAAAGACATCGAAAGATATTCAAAAGGATTTCACCGAATATGTATTTTATTAGAACTCGTATCACATTCAACCACCAGTTCATATCGACGTTGAACAAAACTTTGAACGGAGCGAAGAAATATGAAATTAAAGCGCAGAATACAAAAAGGTGAAAAGTGTGGGATGTTATACGTTGCCGAGGGTGAAGGATATACAACAAGGTTTCATATCAGTGAAGATTTGAGTGAAGAAGATCGGAGTATCACATAAAGTCTGTATCGAAGGAATAAAAAATGTAATTAACATCAACAATCCACTCAAGGGATTTGTCACGTGGATAGTACGAAGGTATAGAGCATCAGACCATCTAAGCACATGAAGCTCAACCATTCTTTGGTGTTTGTATTTACACTCAAGTCAATAACTAAAATCCATTTTTATTGTTTCGACTTTATCAATAAGAGAAAATATTATAGTTGATTGAATTATCAATAAGAGAAGAATATCAAATTGATATATAATAAAGAGAGCCTCCAAATTATAATTTATATCACATAAGAGTTTTATATATATATATATATATATATACTCTTATACTTAAAAGATTAGAATCTTATTTGAAAATCCATATAATCCCAAGTATAAAATGAATATTTGAAGTCTCTAAATCAAAACTAAGAGCAACTTGAGATCTAGTCTAAAAGGGGACATTACAACATCATGGTTGAACTGACCTTTGAGATTTATTTTATAATAATTTGAATTAATTTAAAGTTGTTAGTTTACTGTACAAAGTCATTAACTCTTTGTTTATTAGTTTATTAATGTGTTTTTAAATGTATACATTTTAATAATTTATTAATTACCATGGATAAATTTAATAATAACAACTTGATATAAATAGGCAATACAAATTAGTTGGAACTTACACATTATCATTAGATAGATATGTATCAAAGATAATTTAATATGTTAGAATTCTTAAATATCAACTTTTTTTGAAACTATTGAATTTCATCTTGAATTAAATGTGTTTGTAATTGTACAATCATACTCTTAGTTATCAAATTAGTTTATTAAAAAACTATATATATGTTAATAATATTAATTACCATGGATGAATTTAATAACTTGACCTAAATAGGCTTGATATGTAAGTTAGTTGGAACTTACACAATCATTCTAGATAGATATGTATCAAAGATAATTTAGTCTGTTATCTAAATTTTTTTAGTAACTTCTTTTCAAACTATTGAATTTCATCTTGAATTAAATGTGTTTTTAAAATTGTCTGATCATACTCTTAGTTATTATTAGTTTATTAAAAAATTATATATTAATGTTAGTTTATTATAGGGTCATACTCTTAGTTTATTAGTTTATTAATGTGTTTTTAAATATTATATTTTGTAAAAGTTTGTTAAAATAATGTATTGGCTTACCTAGTTAGCATATTTTTATCCACATAAAACTAATATTTATCTTTAGCCCTACTAATTGATAATTTAACAAATATGTATCTTTCTAGTCCGACTAATTGATTTAACAAATTTGTATCTTTATTCCTACTAATTGATTTACCAAATATGTATCTTTAGTCCTACTAATTGTTTATTTTATAATGATTACAAATAAATATAATGTTTTAAATTTGTAATCTAGAGATCATTTGGGTTAATTTAGTAGTTTTAAGCACCTATATTAATTCAATTCAATCACCCTATAAATTATTATTATTTTTTAAAATTACAAATTAGGTTCATAGATCAATTTGGAACTTCTTTGAATATTTAACTATTGAAGAAGGTAAAGAGAAGTTAATTTGATTATTTTATAATGATCACAATAAAATCTAAACTTTAAAATCTATCATCTAATTCATGAAGAATGTTCTACTAAAATAGAAAAAAAAATACACATACATGTATGTCTCAAGAAAAAACATCTACATCTAATATCTCTACTAAAATGCATACATATGCAAACTGTAAGCCTCGAATAAACATGTATGTAGCAAATATAAAAAGTCATATACATGTGACCATCCAACTATTGAAGTACTAAATAGTCAAATAAATAGTGAAACATGTACATGCCATCAAGGTACTAAAATGCACATGTGTATGTAAGTCTCTAGAATATACAAAATCTCCAATATATATAAATGCATCAAAATATATATAAATCTACTACTACTAGAGGGACCCCTCAAGACACATATGAATAGAATAACCCTCTAATTGAGTCTCCTATACATCTTGTGGCCAAGGCACATTAACCGAGCCCTGCAAATATATTAATACAAATTTAGAACTATCTAAACATATATATATATATATATACACACACACACACACACACACACACACACACATGTGTGTGTACATTCAAATTAAATACGAGTGCATATAACAAGTTTGAAACATAAATAACTTTACAAACTATTTAAAACTTGTAGCTGAGCACTATTGGGTGCCTCAATAGAATCATCTCTCTGACATACATGCCCTGACCCAACACTAGATGTAATCATGGGCTTGGCGACTATGCCTGTATGATTTATTATAACTTAAATTAAATATCTATCTAAACTAAAAATTTCAATTTCATATATTTAAATTTAAAAATAAATTATATATATATATATATATATATATATATATATGTACCTGGGTCTTCGGAGGTGGAGGATGATTAGGAGACTCCATCGTATCATCTATTGATGCACCTCTATTTTCTAAAACATCAGTTCATCCTAATACTCTAGCATCATCTCCTGAAACTCTAACACCTACTGAACAACCCTCAGCACCACAATCTCCAACTGCTAGTAATGATGAGTGAAGTGGACTATGTAACTAGCTGGGTAATGGTGTAGAATCAATGTCAGGTTGGAATAACATTTCCATGTATGATGAAAATTCCATGCTTAGACTAGTATCAATCTTATATAACCATCATAACTGCTCACCAAAATCATCAAGACCTTCAGTTGTAATCCTAACATCTCCAACTCATATGCCAGAGTCATCTGTAGAGTATCGTGAGCCTAGTGCAGAATGTTGTGAGCTATTTTGTGTGGCAACTGTCACCGGTGTGGTCTCTACCTATGGAACTATAGGGCTCTGATGGTGTCTAATGGCATCCATTAGTAAGTGAACTAGCATCCCCTATGTATCAAAAATATAACTAATATTCTGTAACAGATCCTCCAAAAAATATAGCGTTAAATCTATTTTTGTGTGTTGTCCTGAAAGAGAAAAAACATCACCTGGTACTAGTAGTCCAACAACTCTATATGCCTCATCAAGGGAGGTTCCTAAAGTACTACTAGATGCCTCTAAAGATGGTTGACCTAGATGGCTCCATCGAGTGTGAATATAATGACCAAGAGAATCAGATGTGATACTAGTAGCCATAGATGCAATGTGTCCAATATTGTCAATTTCTCCCCTTTGGGAAGCAATGACAACTCTATCTAAAATAGGCACTAGTGTTGGAGTCACTGGAGGAAGTCTCTATCCAACAAACTATCTCACATTTGGAGGTGGTAGACATTGTACACTGCGGTACTAGTCACGATCTATGATTCGACCACACCCCTATTTGCAATAATTTAGAATGTCTAAGTAGTTGACGTTGAGCCCCATGCAGAACTCAACGTACAACTGTTGTGCAAAATAAAGAGGTATCTATTCATTATTAGGATAAAAAATGTATAGCTAAAAAATGAGGATAGATCATACTAGCTATAATAGGATCTCTGCATCGTGTGATTTGATAGCCTCTCACCCTGCCCTGTGTACCCTCATATGATGGAAAGAGATCTCATCTGATGGCATCTTTGGGGCCCCCCCTCTTGATGTCATCAAAAGATGCATCTCCTAAAATCTTAACTCTAAGCTCCCTAGATATGGTAGCTAATACATCAGCGATAAATGAATGGTGAGCTCTAAATCTAGCAGTCAAATCCCATAAACTCCTACATATGGTAGCACATATGTCTCTATATAGACCATCACTTGAGGACAATATAGACTACTCTAATTTACCAACCTTCTACTCTGCAAATGCAAATAATGCATCGATATTGATACGTGGAGGTGGCGCAATAGGGCCTCTAGCAGGAGCTATAGGTGCAGGACCTCCAATAGGATCTGCACCAGGAGCCACGCCAAGAGCTGCAACACAAGCCCTACCACGAGCCTTATGAAAAGCAAAAACACAAGCCCCACCATGAGCAACACAAAAAACTACACGAGGAGTCAGAGCAGGAACTACATCAGGTACTACAGCAAGAACCACATCAGGAGCCGTAGTAAGAGTCACAATAGGAGCCTCATTAGTGCCCTTAGTATGATGAGAAAATTGGTCATGTGAAGTGATATTTGTACAATGATGGAGCTAATATGTATTGTAAATTATAGTATATAATGTACATGTCTCTAGTCTAGAGCACACACAATTTTTTATTTAAATTAAAAGATATGTAATCACGTACATCACATGTGTCTAGATAATCTGTAACATCTATCAATAAAATTTATATGATCATACATGAGAGTTAGAGTTAGAGTCAAAGTTAGGGAACTTGAGTTTTCAGAACTTTAGGATTAAAGATTACCTAGAGGTTTAACTTAAAGGGTTCACTTGAGTTAGATTAGGGCAATGATTAGGTTTTCATTTAGATTAAAGGGTTTGATTTATAGGGTTATGGTTAGATTAGGGTTCAATGAGTTAGATTACCTAGGTTTGATTAGAGTTTCATTTAGAATAAAGGGTTTGAGTTTTTAGTTCTCGATTACATTGGAGTTTGAGTTAAAGATTACAATTTGAGTTTTCAGCTACCTGAAATCTTATATTAGAGTTTGAGTTAGATTAAAGGGTTTCATTTCTAGATATAAGGGTTTGAATTTTTAGTTAGGATTACATTATCTAGTTTGAGAACTTAGATTAGGGTTTGAGTTTGAAGTTAGGATGTAATATTAAAGGGTTTCCTCATTAGGGTTTGAGTTAAAGATTAGGGTTTCAATTTGAGTTCTAAACTTGGGTTAGATTAGGGTTGAATAGTTATAGTTCTAGGGTTAGGTTAGGGTTATCTAGTTAGAAATTAATAGGGTTACAATTCTAAATTAGGATTTGAGTTAAAGATTAGGGTTTGATTAGGGTTCAAATGATTTAGATTAGGGTTTGAGTTCTAGATTAAAGGGTTTGGTTAGGGTTACGGTTGTACAAATTACTTAAGGTTTGAGTTATGGTTTGATTTAGATTAGGGTTTGAGTTAGATTAACTAGTTTGGTTAGGGTTTGATTTAGATAGGGAACTATGATTCTAGATTAGGGTTTGATTTAAAGATTACCTGGTTCATTTGAACTTTATAAATTAGGGTTTGAGTTTTCAACTTTAGGATTAGATAAAGGGTTTGATTATGGTTCAAATGATTTAGTATTTAAGGGTTTTCAAGTTAAAGATTAGGGTACACATTGTTCTAGGGTTTGATAAATAGATCTAACCTAGTTTGGTCAAGGTTTGATTTATAGGGAACTTACGTGGTTAGATTAGGGTTTGTGTTAGATAAGGGTTTGATTAGGATTTCATTAGGGTTTGAGTTAAGGTAACTTGAGTTAAAGATTAAGGTTTTAATTTGAGTTAGGGTTTAAAGATTAGGATTTCAGTTGTGGTTAGGGTTAAGTTAGGGTTATCTCTAGTTAGATTATGGTTATGATTAAGATTAGGATTTGAGTTAAAGATTAGGGTTTGATTAGGGTTCAAATGATTTAGATTAGGGTTTGAGTTCTAGATTAACTTAGGGTTTGGTTGCCTGGTTACAGTTGTACATTACTTCCTTGGTTTGAGTTAGGGTTTGATTTAAAGGTTTTTTAATTTAGCTTAAAGGGTTTGAGTTAAACTTTAGGGTTTGGTCAGGGTTTGATTTCTAAGGTTATGATTAGATTAGGGTTCATGATTCTAGGGTTTGATTTAAAGAAATTAGGGTTTGAGTTTTTAGAACTTTAGGAAATTAGATTAGGGTTTGATTGTGTGGTTTGATTTCTAGATTAGGGTTTGAACTAAAGATTAGGGTACATACATGTGATTAGGGTTTGATTTAGATTAGGGTTTGGTTAGGGTTTGATTTATAGGGTTATGGTTAGATTCTAGGTTTTGTGTTAGATTAGGGTTTGATTCTAGGATTTCATTTAGATTACCTAGGTTTGAATTAGATTAGGGTTTGAGTTTTCATTTAGGATTGATTAAAGGATTTTAGTTTTAAGTTATGATTAGATTACGGTTTGAGTTAAGGTTTGGTTAGGTTTTGATTTCTAGGGTTACCTTAGATTAGAGTTTGAGTTAGATTCTAGCATTTGATTTAGATATAGGGTTTCATTTAAAGATTAAAAGGTTTGAGTTAGATTAGGTTTTGTTTATGGTTTGATTTCTAGACTTATAATTAGATTAGGGTTTTAAGAACTAGATTATAGTTCATGATTAAGCTTTGATTTAGATTCTAGGGTTTGAGTTAGATCTAAGGGTTTCAATTGTTAGTTAGGATTAGATTAGGGTTACATTAGCTCGTTTTAGTTACGAAACTTTAGGGTTAGATTACCTGGTTAAAGAGTTTTCAAGTTCTAGGGTTAGAGTTTGAGTTAGGGTTAGAAATTAGTCCATTAGAATTTGAGTTAGGGTTCTAGGGTTATGGTTAGTGTTAAAGGGTTGGAGATAGCTCATTAGAATTTTTTTTAATTTTCTACACTAATTTTTTTTTTTTTTTCTAATGTTTTTCTAATATAAAATGTTTTTTCTAATATTTCTAATGTTATATACTAATGTATTTTCTTTAGTGTTAAATACTAATATTTCCTAATGTTATAATACTAATTTATTTTTCTAATATTGTAGCTTAACATTTTTTTAATATTTCACTTAGTAATGTTTTTCTAATAATTCTACACTATTCTTTTTTTAATATTTTTTTAATATTTTCTAATTTTCAAGACTAATATTTTTGAAAATATTTTCTAATGTTTTTTCTAATTTTTTCTAATATTTTCTCATAGTTTTCTAATATTTTCCAAACTAATATTTTAAATATATTTTCTAATATTTTTCTAATATTTAAATGTAATGATTTTTCTAATGTTTTTCTAATAAAATGAATTTTTTTAAATTAGTTTTTTCTAATGTTTTTATAATAAAACTAATATTTTTATAAAAAAATTGTTTCTAATTAAACTAATGTTTTTCAAAATTTTATTTTCTAATATTCTATGCTTTTTTTTTTTTATCTATAAGAGGCTAAAGACAAGGTTAATTATTATTATTTTATGTGGTTAATTATTTTTTATTATCAGTTAAACTTGAGTAGATTTGAACTCAAAACCTCCCAATTAAGAGGCTCACAATTTACCATTGTGTTGTGGGCTCACAATTATTCTATATTACTAGTACATTATTGTTTTTTCAATATTTCACTTAGTAATATTTTTCTAATAATTCTACACTATTGTTTTTTTAATATTTTATAGTGTTTTTCTAATATTTTCTAATATTTATCTAACTTAACACTATTTTTTTCTAAATTTTTTTTCTAATGCTAAATTAATATTTATCTAATATATAACAAACATATGCAAAAAAAATTATAAACGTTAAATTAATAGAATTAAGTAACATAAATAAACAATAAAAAAATTAAATTAACATGAAAATATGCTTTGAAAAGCCAATAGTGGCATGTTGTGATGGTTAAGTTGTTGCGTTGTTATCCTTGCCATCAAAGTTCAAATCTCATGGGGATGAGGTCCCCCGTTTGTGGCCTCACTGGTTCATAGCTCCAGGTCAAAGCGTTTACCCCTCAAAAAAAAAAAAAAAAGCTTTGAAAACATTAAAAACATCAAAAACATTCAAATAATAACATATAAACATACCCTAAATAGTGCAGCGACGAGAATCTTGAGGAGAATGATAGAAAATGATGCGGCATGCTTACCAATCTAGCAGGTTCGCTCCAATGTCCAAATCGAATTCACTCGCCGTAAAAATGAATGGTGAAATGGGAAAAATAGGGATTTTGAAAGCGAAATCACCGTAAAATATGTTTGGGCGAACATATTAATGAGGTAAGTTTTCCCGAACGAACATGCATTTTAATTATGTTTGCACGAACATAATTAGTATGTTCGAGCAAACATAAGATAAATACGATATGCGAAATTTGGAATTCTTTTATGTTTCCTTTGTCCCACAAAAGTGGAACCCATTATTTTGGGTTCTATATATATATATATATATATATATATATATATATATATATATATATATATATAAACTAAATTTACATGCTCAAATCGACCAAAATGTTACAAATCTCATTTTAATAAGCTTTTCCTATTTCTGCACATTGATTAAATATAACTGATTTCAATAACTAAATTAACCATTTAACATCTATAATCTCATTTCTATGAACTTATCTTTTCTAAGAAGTATTCATGTAAAACACTTATGTAATTCAACATCTTGATGAAATCCATTGATTTCAATCTTATACTTTTAAAACATAATTCATGTCAAATCATTCTAAATATAATTATGATCAATTTACTATTATCAAAATGAACTATTTGAATGTGTATAAACATAATCATCAATGTATCATATATAATAACTTAAGCTAAAACACCACATAATGTCAATAGTATAAATTAGTGTTTAAATATTCAAATAATGTATCAAATCTCAAATCGTAGAATATCAAAACATGAATATATCTAATAATATCAATTTCCATTAACACACCTAAACCATAACAATTTCCCATACTGTCACCTTGTTGTGCCCATACATCCATTCTATTCTCCTACACAGGGTTTTAATAGTTAAATTCATATTTAAATAAGTACCTTCAAGGAGGGGTCTTACATAATTGTAGAAAATATTTTTATTGAAATTTGAAATAAAATCATCCACACTAATTTATTTTGCAACCAAGTCATTTCTAGAGCCCTCACTTCCACTCATCAACATGTATTGCATCGTTTCATATACCTTTTTTTAAACTATTGTCCTAGCAAGATCTTGTTCACACCCCTCATAGAAAAATGTTATAAACTTGGATAAGCCACCACATTGTGAACACTTCTCATTTAAGCAATCATTTCTATAAAAGAAACAACCGTCAACTCCAGGACGTAAAAATTGATTTGCAAGTCTTTTGATGATTTTGGAAGCCCACTAGAACCACAATTCTCCAACATTTCATTACTATGCAAAATAGAACGGATGGAGCCTAATAATTTTTGGTACATAGAAAACTCTACATGATATTTGCAACAATGTGTATTTCAAATCTTAAGTGGCACACAATAAAATTGCTTCAAGGTTTCAAACGCCCTTTGTGAAATATGCAATCTTTGATAGCTCTCTCTAAATTGTTTGATCAACATACTTTGACTAACCTCCAAATAATATTTAGGATGTGGCGTGTGGTCTCTAATTTCAGTTCTCAACTTCAACATGTCTTTAGCATTTGGTGAGACTCTTGAGCTAGAGTACCAAAACTATCTAATTTATTGCTTCACATAATCAGTTAGCTTCTTATAGAAACATGGAAGTCTCCCACCAAATGTTGGTGTATCATTTTGAAGAGGATTTCCAATTCTCTCTCTTCTAGCAAGTGCTCTTCTCAAGGTAGTACAATTTAGGTTCAAGCCAATACAAGTTTGTCTCATATATCTACCCTTTCTCAAATGATGACTTACCAAAGAGTTTTTAATAACCCTTCAATAAAATCTCTTGTCCTTCTCCCTTCTATTTATTCATGTAAAAACCCTTTTGTAGGTATAACTTTATAACACCAATTTCTTTAATATTTGATGGTTATATATTCTATCAAACACTTGTATAGTAGCCTCATAACCACTATTAATGACATAGCTAGATGTGAACTATCATGTCATCATAGTCAAGCCAAATATTGAAATGATATTTGTAATTCAACTTGATATATATCAACTTATAATTTATTATTCAAACCCCTGGGGTTGTAGACTTACACTCAACAAAGATAATGATGAAAACTGTAATTGCACTACGCAATAGTAACAATACAATTCCGGCATACACTTATTAGCAAACCATGTGCAATATATAAGAAGAACCTAATTTGATAATGTCAATGATTGGCCATAATATCAGAATCGCAATCTATATTGAAGTCAACTTTATCCTTCTATCAATTTGCAACCTCTAGATGTGCATGTAATCATGACCCTGAAAACCTAATTTGCAACCTTAAACCACTAATCGCAGGGCTAAATAATTGATTGACAACTCAATTATTGAATGTTGGGTGGACTTGGGTAGTAATAATCCCACAAAGTGAAATGCTAAACCCAAATTTAGCTCCCAAGTCCTCATGTCAATGCCAAAAACAAATTGTAGGTGGTTAAGCATGAACACAATGCCTCTTGGTTACCACGTGGAGCTTAGAAATTGCTATGACAATTCTGGAAAATGCCATATGATGCACACATGATGAATGGTTTCTTGCAAGAAACCCATGTGAGCCTCATATGAATCGTAGGTATGTTGGAAATTCACAAACTCCTTCACAAATTAGTCACGTCTCACAAAAGCAAATCTCCAAATATACAAGATGGACAACAGGAGATATGCAATGTTATAGAACAACACAATTTGCTAATGCAATTCTTAGAATTATCAAAACTTCTTAAAACCTTCAACCAGATGTACAATAATTTTAGTATAATCAACAAGATTATTCTTCTCCCTAGATACAGAAGATACAGTAGGAGATATTTGGCCAATTGTATACTTTAGCACGATTGTCAAGAACTTCTTAGACGAGACCCTTATACTTCAGCAAGGGCTCACAGGTCAGAAAATAGGAAAGCCACAAAGGCACAAAAAGAAAATTTATTTTTCAAGTGTGTCTTTCCCAATGAAATGAACTCTCATTTATAAGCTCTCATTGGCAAAAGTTTCCATAAAAATCCACTTCATAAATTATGGAAGTTTCCTAAAATAACTAAACACTGAAAACTTTCCAACTTGCTTTTTAGAAATATCACTTAAAGTCATTATTATAATAATATAAATATTATTATAATAATGCAACTCAATGAATAATAAATAAATAAGAGCTCATGTAATTATTAGCCTGATCAACCACAGGTGATGACCAAATACCAAGCCACCCCTTGCACTGCCAAGAATAGAAACTACTAAAAATAGTAAATCAATAACTGAGACCCCCAAAATTCTCTGTCAACTCATGAGGGTCGCTATGATGAGCTAACTCTATCAACCACAAAATCTGGCCAAAAACATGGACATTACAGTCCTCCCTCCATAAGATTGCTTGTCCCCAAGAAATCCTAGAGAAAAATGAACACACAATCCACATGGATTTCAAAGGTAGAACTTTGTACCATCCCTATTGTGTACAAGAAATTGTTGCAACTCCTATAGCACCAACACCAAAATAACAAACATCAACATCAGAATCATCTAACAACTAACCCAAGAAGCTAATGAAGGAAACAACCCATTAGAACTCAACACAACTAAAATACCAACTCTATCCACACCTGAGTTCCCACCAAACTAATAATCACACCTGATTGCACTATGGAGATGGTAACAACCACAAGTACTTGAATCACTAACACCAACTCCAACCTCTATCAAAATGTCCAGGGTGTGAAGACACTGCAAGTAGTTTTTAATCCCATCTACAAAAGATGGTGCTAACCCATCCCATAATTGATGGTATGAAACAAGAGCCAACCCACATTGATGTAAAACCAAGTCCTCTACTTGTGGGTCAAAAGAAAAATGATGAGAACTCATCACCGTGTAATGCCAATAAAAACCTCTAATCTTTGTCAAGGGCTCATCATCATTGAACTAGGAATTAGAAGATGGCTCCAAACTCTGACTTTGAACTATTGGTCAGGCAGGATGCTAGGCAACTATCTCAGAAAACCCAACCTCAAAATCCCTATGGAGAAGCATAGTAGACAAAGTCTCTACAATCTTTCCCACCAACCTCTGGCATGAGAGCCTCAGATGATAATACCCTTAGACACTCTATAAGAATCCTTCCTCACATCTAAACTCTCCAAAATATACTCCATAAAGGACTTTATGCAATAGAAATTATGTGTGGAAGCATCCACTTACTCCCATGCGACCCACCACTGATCCCTCTGAAAATGCAACACTAGCAATTGTCCAATGCTATTAGCTATATGAGATGAGGAAATAGGTTTGCTTCTAGGAGAAGGAAGCAAATCAGCATGAGAGCCCAACTCCCTTGATACTCTCATCTCATCTATATCTATTGCACCCATATCCTAGATAGATGTGTTAGCCACATCATTAGGTCCATCATCCTGAACTATAGAAGCAAACTCACCACCAACCATAATATACAACTGGACTGGGTCTAGGTTTGGTGTGGTCTGAACATGCTCCAGCTACATGGTCACTTCATCCAATCATGACTGTGACTCCTAAAGAGCCAACTGAATATATTGAAGAGAGTCAAAAGTCACCTCAAGCTCTTGGGTGAGCTCCACCATGTCCTCCTCTTTCTCTAACAATGTCTCATGATAGGTGCTACCCCACTCCACAAGGTAATCTCGATCAGCAACTAGCTGTGAGTAATTATAATTAAGGATATTGGTAGCCTCTCGAAGCACATGAACCTTTGCTAGAGAAATAGTACTATCACCACACTCATCAAACATAGGAGCACCCCAACTAGATGTTGCTAGCATCTAAAGGACATCATCATGATGCCCAAGAGCTGAAAAAATGTCACTATCACTCACCTTCAACTCACTGGTCACATTATGTCTCTATAACCCCTGACTCCTATGAAATCTCTCTATCTCACTAACTACACTATGATAGGAAACTAAATTAGAACTGCCCACCACAAGATCACTCATATGTGTGCCATCACCCTCGCACAACTCTTCATTTGAAGAAATAGAAGCCCTTGCAATATCAATCTCCTCGCATGTCTCAGCTTCCACCTCAAACATAAGATCATGTAAACATTGATCCTGGGACACATCAAAAACCTCCTCAAAGTCATCACCCAATATCTAATAAGGGATATCATACCATTGCAACTCATAGTATCTACATCCACATCTCCCAACTTCATTGTAACACCTATATCACCTACATCATAGTTGGGTAACTCCATATGTGCCTCGGTCACACCTAAGGAAGCAACTACCTCTTGTACTAGAGAAACACTATAGTAGCTAACATATAAGTTTCCAATAACAACTCCCCCCTCTAGTGAGTTTAAAAATTTAGTGACAACTCCATCATCAATTGCCTCTAAATTAACCATAGTGACTATCTTGGGAGCCTCAACCTGCTAAAGCTTAGTGCTGCTATCCATCATGGGCACATCCACATGTCCCTATGAAATGATTCTATCATCAACACTATGGATAGGACCGACAAGTGTCATACTAAATGAGGTAACATCAACATCATGGACACTTATTGGGAAAAATCAAGCCTCCTTCCCTACAACCTTGATGTTGGCCATCTAAAGGCAGAAACCATATACCTCACTACCCTCTTAACTGTCATTGGATCTAACAAGCTCTCCACAAACCTCTATTGATGAAGCTTAAGTTTCTCCATACTCTCCTACAAAGCATTTATGTTTACACTAAATTCCTCATTACTTCATTGATTTCTAGAATTTCCATGTAATGCCCCACCTAGAGATCCTTGGAAAAAAGGATGAAGAACAAGCTAGAATAAATTTTTTTTTTTACAAGTGTAAGTGCACATGACAACAACATACACAGATCTTACAGATTGCAACAGAAGACTTAACAACCATCCTAACACCCAACAGATCTTCAAACGTAACAACTAACCAAAACACAAACAAGAAAACATAAGAGATTGACCAAGCTAAAAGATCAAAATAGACTCCTAAAAATTGGCTAAGTTTGAATTCTAAAGCCCTAAAATTTCCTAGAATCTTTATCTTAGCCCGTAGAGGTCTGAAACCCATCTCAAATGAATCACCGCATATATTAAAATATATCTTAAGTATAAGAGTAACTTATACTTAAACGATATATTTTAAACCCCAAAGGACTATAACAGAAACTTGAAAATTGGATTTCAAGAGAAACCATCTGAAATTAAAATGCAACAACATAGAATCAAAGAACGCCCAAAAGGGTATCTAGATCAACTCTTAAAAAGTTTGGATCACGACAAAAAGTGCTCGCTATCCGCCTGTGCAAGTTTTTTACAAAAACTATACGATACTTTAATGCAGCATAGAAAAGTGTCGTGTGACATTACTCAAGAAGGAGTGTGACACTTTCAGGGACTGGGCGATACTCTTCCTTAAGGCGTGCGACACTTTAACAATGTCGTACGACATTTCTCTAAGAGGTGTGCGATACTGGAAAGTGTCGCATGACACTTCTCTAAAAGGCGTATGATACTCTTCTAGTGTCGCACGACATTTCTCAAGAAGGCATGCAATACTTTACACTATTGTATGATACAATTTTGTATGGGCGTGCGATACATTTTAAATGTCACACAATGCTGAACAAATGTAGCTCATTGAAAGGAAAAACACTTCAAGAACTCAGAAAGGGGAAAATTAGACAAATGAACCTCCACACTGAGGAGTACTAGATCCATACTTTGAGGCTAGAACACTCAAACCAGAACTGAGTAACTAAAATACAAAAAATGAGAATCTAACCATCTAAAAAACAGTAAAGGAACAGTACAGAAAGGAAACATCACAACAACTAAAATAACATCACAATGAATAGAATAACCAAATAAGTACGCGGTTCCTCCCAACCATCAATGGCATCATAAGACCATCATGGGCCCTAGCCATCCCTCGCGCGTAACATCCCAAGCCACCGATCATATCATCGATGTTGCCATGATAGGGACATTACTACTAAACATGCTACAATATAAGTAAATGAAATCTAACATGCTAGTAGAAAGCATAAGATAACCCTGTAATCCAATAACATCATCTACTATATGCTAAACATCATAATAAGGAATGCATAAAACCAACATCATGTAAACATGGAAACAACATCCCAATGAAAGCATAAATCACTAGAAAGCATACTCTGCAAATCGAAGTACCAAGTGACACATCCAGCAACGATCATGCTAGAACAATAGATCGTCTCTATACATCGATCCCTAGCAGTGGTGAAGGTAGCTATGCCTCCCAACCATGTGGCACCCATAGGTCCACACTCGCCATGTTGATGGAGATAATGATCCAACCACACACACACAAAACAACAACCATGGCTAACACACATGCCAAGTAGTTTGATGACTAAATCCAAGACATAGACAATGCATAAACTACAGGTCCTGGTGAGACATCTCAATGGGCTACTACATAGGGACTGACATCATGGAGAGTCACTTGGCATCGACAAACTCAAGCTAGTATAGGCAACTACTCTTCTCAACAGAAGGCGCACAACCTAGGGCAGCTACTCTTCACGATAGAAGGCGCACAACCCACACATTTTATTATCTTGTATTTATTACCACCCAATGTTTTAATTTAATTATCACGTATATAAAAATTCCTCTGCCAATCGAGAAATAGTCACCAGGTTGTAAGATAGAATCCCCTCCATATGCTACCCTACCCTACCCATGCTCATCCAACGATGAGTGCCCGTAGGCATGCAAACTCCTGACTCAACACTATTGATCACAACTTTTGGAAGTACCATGGAAGATCGGGCCCCATAGCTCACCCGATAGATGTACATGTGTGTAGTGCACCACCATCACAGAGATCATACATAAGGACAGGATGAGAATGCAAACAGAAGTCAATCGACTGAAAGCATAATTGGGATGGCAGATGCTACACGCATCCCAATGCAAAAAAAAGTTACAAAAGTGTTCCGAATGGTATCCAAATGGATCATCCAAGTCCACGAACCATAATGTATCGAGAAAACTTGAGAAAATAGGGTGGCATGCAAAATGAGGTAAAAACCCCAAATTTTGAAAAAAATTCCAAAATTAAAACCCATTTGGCCTTTGGGTTCAAAAATCACAAAAATCTCAAAATAAAAGGAATTGGACACCGTATGCAAAAATAGCCAGCATAACAGCCCAAAAACCCAAACCCCCACTCCAAAAATAGAGAAAACGTTCATACCCGACCAACTGGGTAGAACTAGGAAATAGAAACAGAGGGGAACACTAGTTCTCAGCCTCCTAACATATTGCTACAAGAAACAAAAGCAGAAACAGAGAAAAACATTAAAATGGGAAGGCCCTACCTGAGAGTAAAATAACCAATCTGCCAAAACTGCTGAAATTGACGGCAAAGCAAGAACTCCTCGAGTTGAATCCAATGAGACCAAACTCACAAAGATCCCATGCTCACAACTCCCAAAATGAAAAAAACAATAATCATTTAGAAGAGGATTTCCAAATTTTCTTTCCAATTCTATTTTCAAATTGTGAGAAGTGAATAATGAATTCACTTTTCCAATACTTATTCATTTTGAATGAATAGTTGATTATGGAAAATAGCTAGCTGGAGTAGTTAAACTTTGAATCGACCCAAGTGAAAATAGGGTATTATCCATAATGGAAATTCACCTAAGGCAAAGATGCCAGAAGTTAAATCCAAAAAGATTTAAAACTCGAAAACCCAAAAATCATAGAAAATCACTAAACACTTTCGCAACAAAGGCAACTTTTAAAAGCACAGACATGCTTACTGGTCTAGTCACATAATGCAGATGAGTTTGGATTTACTAATCACCGAAAGGCTTTAATTAAAATAACTAAATAAGGATATGTCGACCATATAGGAGCAACATTGGAAAAATATGAACAGCTCGGTCACTAACTCCATAGGCCATTGCCAGGGATATAATTCCTGCACACTAAAACACATGATCAAGTGCAATTGCATATAACATAATAGCTGAAGCAATTAAAGCATTAAATAACTCATTAATCTATTCACACCACTCACATTCGCATTAATCATAAAAGATGAGAATGAAGTAAATATCTATATCATAAAATCCATCTCAAAATAGCATCAACATGCAAAAGGATAAACATAATAGCATAGCAACAAAGTATCTATGGAACGGAAGTCAAAGTATAACATTTGACCCTCAGGTCATCTCAAGGTACAATATCAATAAGAGTATCAAGTATCTCTCGAATAAAAAATAGACAAGGTACAGACTGCAAACACGAGAGGCACTACATTCCAGTCCTATGTCTGTCCATAGTTGGAAAAATTTAAGTGTTGGTCACTCTAGTAATTAGATCTAAAAATATTCAAAGTCAACACTAAAAAAAATAAAAACTAAGCCCAATTCCTGAAAGTTGGCAGGAAATTGCTCTGATACCACTATAAAAACCCTTTTCCACCTATAACTTTATAACACCAATTTCTTTAATATTTAATGGTTAGACATTCTATGAAACACTTGTATAGCAACCTCATAACCATTGTTAATGAAATAGCTAGATGTGAACTGTCATGCCACCATAGTCAAGCCAAATATTGAAATGATATTTGTAATTCAACTTTATAAATGTCAACTTATAATTTATTATTCAAACCCCTTGGATTGCAAACTTACACTCAACAAAGATAATGATGAAAACTGTAATTGCACTACCCAATAGCAACAATACAATTTTGGCATACACTTATTGGAAAACTATATGCAAGATATAGGAAGAACCTAATTTGATAATGTCAATGATTGGCCATAATATCACAATTGCAATCTAGATTAAAGTTAGTTTTATCCTTCTATCAATTTGCAGCCTCTAGATGTGCATGCAATCATGACCCCAAAAACCTAATTTGCAACCTTAAACCACTAATCACAAGGCTGAATAATTGATTAATAGCTTAATTATTGAATGTTGGGTGGAGATGGGCAGTAATAATCCCACAAAGTGTAGTGCTAAACCTAGATTCAACTCCCAAGTCCTCACGTCAATGCCAAAAACAAATTGCAGGTGGTTAAGAATGAATAGAATGCCTCTTGGTTACCACATGGAGCTTAGAAATTGCTATGACAATTTTGGAAAATTCCAAACGTTGCACACATGATGAATGGTTGCTTGCAAGAAACTCACGTGAGCCTCATATGAATCGTAGGTATGCTAGAAATTCACAAACTCCTTCACAAATCAGTCACATCTCACAAAAGCCAATCTCCAAAGATATAGGATGGATAGTAGGAGATATGAAATGCTATATAACAACACAATTTGCTAATGCAATTCTTAGAATTCTCATAAACTTCTTAAAACCCTCAGCCACATGCACAATAATTTTAGTATAATCAACAAGATTATTCTTCTCCTAGACACAGAAGATATAGTAGGAGAGAGTTGGCCAATTGTATACTTCAACACAATTCTCAAGAACTTCTTAGATGAGACCCTTATACTTTAGCAAGGGCTCATCGGTTAGAAATTAGGAAAGCCACAAAGGCACAAAAAGAAAATATATTTTTCAAGTGTGTCTTTCCCAATGAAATGAGCTCTCATTTATAAGATCTCTTTGGCAAATTTTTCCATAAAACTCCACTTCAAAGATCATGGAAGTTTCCCAAAAGAAATCAACAGTAGAAACTTTCCAACTTTATTTTTAGAAATATCATGTAAAGTCATTATTATAATAATATAAACATTATTATAATAATGCAACTCAATGAATAATAAATAAATAAGAGCTCATGAAATTATTAGCCTAATCAACCACAGGTGACAACCAACTACAAAGCCACCCCCTACACTACCAAGAATAGAAACTACTAAAAATAGTAAAACCATAACTGAGACCCCCAAAATGTCCTATCAGCTCACAAGGGTTGCTATGATGAGCTAACTCTATCAACCACACAAACTGGCCAAAAACGAGGACATTACAGTTCCAATGCTATTGAGAGTACTAAAAATATTCTTCACAATAATGTCATTTCTCTCCATTTTCTTTTTGACACGAATCTTCAATATGGAAAGCATAGGTCTCATCTTTTGCATCTTTAATAAGTGCACAAAAACTTGACATTGCTCAACTATTGTCTTGTTGCCAAAAACATCGCATACAGTTTTGAAGCCCATAACTAAATGGTTCTTTATGATTTAATCCCTTCCCAATTGCTAATAATGGTTTCATCCATTTCAATTAACCATTTTGGTGTTCTAGGACCTTCATTTCGGTTATAATTAGGAGATATGTAGGGTTCCTATGAATTTTCATTTTTCAAATGGTCAATTCTAGAATTCACATTATGAATTGGTATATTTTCAAATTCCACATTTTTAATCTTGTCATCATCATTATGAATTGGTATATTTTCATTCCTCGACTAAATATATTCATTTTCTGGCTCTATAATTTCACCTTTGATCAATACATTGTTAACTTGATTGACATTTAACATACCTTCTCTCTTCCTTTGGTGAGTTTCCTTTTCTCCTTCCCTATATGCTTCAATGTCTTCATTTGATACCGTCCTTTTGTGTTTATCCTTTTGACGGCTCATGCTCCCCATTCAGACAACAATCCAAGACACCTTATCCAGTTTTTTAGCCACCTTTTCAAGCAATGGGCCTCAAACCATTTTTTTCTACAAAATCACTATTAAAACCCATGAAAAGACAAAAACAAACATGATTCTCGGATTTGGTATGACAGAGAATATTTTTATAAAAGTTCATCAGTAAAACATATTGGGTACCTAATCCCATATCGGTTACTTGAAATAATCAAGTACCTGATATGAGATCGTATACCCAAAATGTACACCCAAATAATGGTGGAAAATGAAGTGGGGACATATTTTTTAAAATAGGAACAACTTTTTCACGGGATCACATTTGTCATGGGGCCATAATGTAATTATATATATTGTTAGTATATTACTACTTTTTATATATAATGTTACATGTATTAGTATTTAGTATTTAGTATTAGTATATTCTAATGTAGTTTAATATATATCATAATTACATATTTTGATATATTAGTATTTATTATATAATAGTATAATAATATTATATATATGTGTGTGTGTGTGTTATTATTTATTATATAGTGTAACCTATGACAATACAATATAAATATATATTTTATAGAATATAGTATCTATTATAAGTATTATATATATATATATATATATATATATATATATATATTACAATTATATATTTCTTATAATTGATATTATGGGTCTAAGGGGGTTATAGCTTAACATAATCCCTTTCAACTGATTTCATGATAACATATGTCCCTAGGGGTCCTAGAGCCCCCAGGGACATATTATAATTAATTGTATGGGACGAAGGGGATCATACGTTAAACTATGACCCCTTTCAACACATTTCATGACAACATATGTCCCTAGGGTTCCTAGGACCCTTAGGGACATATTATAATTCATCGTATGGGTTGAAGGAGGACATAAGTTAACATATGACCCCCTTTGACACATTTCATCACTAGGGGTCCTAAGACCCCTAGGGACATACTATTATTGATCGTATGGGATGAAGGGGGTCATAGGTTGACCTATGACCTTCTTCAACCCATTTCATGACAACATATGACCCTAGAGGTCCTAGGACCACTAGGGCCATATTATAATTGATCATATGGGTTGAAGGGGGCCATAGGTTAACTTAAAACCCATTTCATGACAACATATGTCCCTAGGGGTCATAGGTCCCCTAGGGGCATATTATAATTAATTATATGGGTCAAAGGGGGTTATATGTCAACCTATGACCCCTATCGACACGTTTCATGACATTGTATGTACCGAAGGGTCCTAGAACCCCTAGGAACATATTAGACTTGATCATACGAGTCAAAGGGGGTCATAAGTTAACTTATAATCCCTTTCAACACATTTCATGACTACATATGTCCCTAGGTGTGCTAGGACACCTAGGGACATATTCTAATTAATCCTATGGGTTGAAGGGGGTCATATGTTGACCTATGACCCCTTTCAGCCCATTTCACAATAGCATATGTCCCTAGGGGTCCTAGGACCCCTAGGGATATATTTTAATTGATTTTGTGGATCAAAGGGGCCATAGGTTGACCTATGACCCTTTTCAAAACATTTTATGATAGCATACATCCCTAAGGGTCCTAGGACCACTAGAGATATATTTTTATTGATTATATAGGTTGAAGGGGGTCATAGGCTGACCTATGACCCCCTTTGACCCATTTGAATACAACATATGTCCCTAGGGGTCCTAAGATCCCTAGGTACATATTCTAATTGATCGTATGGGTTGAAAGATTTTGACCCATTTCATGACATCAGATGTTTGTAGGGGTCCCAAGACCCCTAAGGACATATTCCAATTGATCATATGGATCAAACGGGGTAACCTATGACCCCTTTCAACCCATTTAATGATAACAAATGTCCCTGGGGGTCCTACAACCCATAGGGACATATAATTGATCGTATGAGTCAAAGTGGTTCATAGGCTAACCTATGACCCCTTTCAACCCATTTCATGATAACATATGTCCTTATGGGTCTTAGGAGCCCTAAGGACATATTATACTATATCATATGGGTTGAAAGGGGTCATAGGTTAACCTATGAACGTTTTCAACCTATTTCATGACAACATAGGCCCCTAGGGACATATTAGAATTGATTGTATGGGTTGAAGCATGTCATAGGTTAACCTATGACCCTTTTCACACATTTTATGATAATGTATGTCTCTAGGGGTCCTAAGACCCTTAGCTAAATATTAGAGTTGATCTTATGGGTCGAAGGGCATAATATGTTCACTTATGACCCCTTTTAACTTATTTCATTGCAATAAATGTCCTTAGGCGTCCTAGAACACCTAGGGACATATTATAATTGATCATATGGGTTGAAGGGAGTCATAGGTTAACCTATGGCCCCTTTCAACATATTTTATGATAACATATGTCCCTAGGGGTCCTAGGGACATAGTAGAATTAATCATATGGGTTGAAGGGGGTCATAGGTTAACACATTTCATGACAATATATTATAATTGATTGTATAGTTTGACAGGGGTCATAGGTTAACCTATGACCCCATTTGACACATTTTAAGACAACATATGTCCTTAAGAGTCCTAGAACCACTAGGGACATATTATATTGATCATATGGGTTGAAAGGGGTAATAAGTTGATTTATGACCTCTTTCAACACATTTCATGTTATCATATGCCCCTAGGGGTCCTTGGACCCCTAGAGACATATTATAATTGATTTTATGGGTAGAAGTGGGTTGTAGGTTGACTTATGACCCCTTTTGACACATTTCTTGATAACATATGTCTCTAGGGGCTCTCAAACACTTAGGGACATATTATAATTGATCATATGGCCTGAAGGGGATCATAGGTTTACATATGACTCCTTTCGACCCATTTCATGACAACATATGTCCCTAGGGTTCCAACCCTAGGGACATATTAGAATTGATTATATGGGTTGAAGGGGTTCATAGGTTAACCTATGACACCTTTTGACACATTTCATGACAAAATATGTCCCTAAGGGTCATAGAACCCCTAGGGACATATTATAATTGATCCTATTAGTTGAAGGGGGTTATAAGTTGACCTATGACCTAGTTTCACCTATTTCATGATAATATATGTCCCTAGGGGTCCTAGGACTCCTAGGGATATATTATAATTGATCATATGAGTTGAAGGGGGTCTTTTTAACCCATTTCATGATGACATATGTCCCTAGGGGTCCTAGGACCCCTAGGGACATATTATAATTGACTGTATGGATCAAAGGGGGTCATAGGTTGACCTACAAACCTTTTTGACCAATTAATGATAGCATATGTCATTGGGGGTCTTCAGAGCCCTAAGGACATATTAAAAATGATGGTATGGATTGAAGGGGTTCATAGGTTAACCTAAGACTCCTTTTGACACATATCATGACAACATATGTCCCTAGGGATCCTAGGACTCCTAGGGACATATATATAGAAATACATGAAGATGAACAAAAGAAGGAACTTGAGAATTACAAAACCTTTATGTACTACTATGAAGGCATGTCTACTAATGATTGTGATACTATGAACCAAGTTTCTAATCAACAAGAATCAGTGATTATCAAGTCACATACAATGGATGTCAAGTTGCATTCAAGAACTGAGTTACAATTAGAAGCTAAGATACATTCTAATGTCAAGATCAATTTACAGGAAAGGAATGTCAAGTTACCTGGTAGAGAAGTACACAATGAATCTAAGATTGAACTTCATGAATGACCTATTGTTGAAGAAAGAAGAAAAAAGCCAAGATTATCAAAATATGTTAGAAGACATCATCTTGTTTAGGAGAAAAAGAGGATAGACCACTGACAAGGAATAGATTAAGGAATGAAACATGTTTTTTAATTATACATGAACCTAAATCAGTGAAGGATGCATTAGAGAATGAAGATTAGATTCAATCCATGAAAGAAAACTTGATCAAATTGAGAAGAACAAAGCCTAGACACTAGTACCAAGACCAGAGGACAAGAATGTTATTGGAAGAAAAAGGGTATATAGAAACATTTTGGATGAGAAAGGTGAACAAGGAATAAGGCAAGGTTAGTCTACAAAGGTTATGCACAAGAACAAGGAATTGATTATGGAGAGACATTTTCCCCAGTTGCAAGATTGAAAGGAGTAAGAACTCTACCTACTTATTCTTCTTATAAATGATTCAAAGTTTATCAAATGGATGTTAAGTCAGCATTTCTAAATGGTATATTGGAAGAGGAGGTTTAAATTGAACAACCTAAAGGATTTTTTGATTCAAACAATAAAAACATGGTGTGTAGATTGCACAAAGATTTATATGATTTAAAGTGTTAGAGTAAATTATTAATTTACTCATTATTTATTCTATTTACTTAAGCTTACTTTAGTAAATGCATTTATGAATTAGTTGTAGTCTAGGAGTTAGTTATAAGTTGTTGACAATATGAGATTTTGTTCTCTCCTAAGTTATACTTATCCTTTCACATTGTTTGAGGACTTTCCACCTTATGTGGATGTATGCTTAGTTGTCACACTTATCTCCTAGTGTCTTCTAGCTTGTTCTAGGAGATTCTTGGAGCTCTTTATATTCGGGCTCCCTCATTGTATTTTCTCAAAACATTTTGCATATTGTAAATACATTTTTTCTTGTGTTGCAATATTTTCTCTCTTATGTTCATTTAGGGTTTTTCCCTTGCTCCACGCTCTTCTCTCCTTGGCTTCTCTTTCATAGGTTTTTGCATGCAAGTGATCTTGGGCATCTTCGGAGTTGGATTTCATCAACTTCAACATAAAGAAAGATCCTAAAGAGCATGGTATGAAAGATTTCACAATTATCTTGTGAAGATTGGTTTTGAGAAGACTCATGACAATAGAAATCTATACTTGAAGATAGAATGAGGTAAATGAATTTTACTAGTTGAAATATTTTTTGATGATAACATATTTGGAGGACAAAATTCATTGTGTAAGACATTTGCAAATGAAATGATGAAATAATTTGAGATGTCTATGTTTGGAGAAATAAACTTCTTTATTGGATTACAAATATATTAGAAGAAATATGATATTTAAATTACTCAATCGAAGCATGTAAAGGAAATCTTGAAGACTTTTGGTATGGAGGATTCAAGACTAGATAGTACCCCCATGGTGATAGGACATAAACTATCCAAAACTAATGATTATGTTGAAGTAAATCAAACATTGTACAGGTCTATGATTGGAAAATTATAATATTTAGTTCATAGTAGACCTAATATTGCACTTGTTGTTGGGATTATTGCAAGATTTTCTACAAATCCTAAGGAGAATCACTTAGTGGTTGTTAAAAAGGATTATGAGATACTTAAAAGGTATAGAAGACTATGGTCTATACTACAAGAAGAATGACAAGTTTGAATTGAGAGCCTATACAGATGTTGATTGGGTTGGAAGCATTGATGACAAGAAAAGTGCAAGTGGTGGAACATTTTTCTTAGGAAAAAGATTAGATTTCCTAGACTAGAAAGAAACACAATTGAATTTCACAATCTACTATTGAAGCTGAATATGTGTTTGTTGCAGTGAATTGCAAAAATGTGGTATGGATCAAATAATTACTCAAAGGAATGAAGGAAGAGATCACTAAACCTATGGTAATCTATTGTGATAATACAAGTGCTATAAACATATCTAATAATTTTTTGATGCACATAAAGACAAAGCACATTGCAATCAAATATCATTATTTGAGAGAATTGGTTTAGGACAAAGAAGTGAGAATGGAATATGTGAATACAAAGGAACAGATAGCTGATAGATTCACAAATGCTTTACCTAAGGATGCACATGAATATCTTAGAGGTGAGCTAGGGGTGATGCCCCTATCTCAAGCTACTTAAAGAAGTAATAGTAGTGCACTACATCAAGAGAGTTGGATGGAATTATTTACAACTTGATGTAGTGGATCTTACTTTAGGAACTTCCTAAAGTAGGGAAGGAACTGAAATAGAAAATTTATAGTCACAAGCAAGGTTACAGAGGGAGAACCTTATCAAGGAAGATTGAATTGTAGATATCTACATGAATAGATGACAAGTCTTTGTTATCAGAAAAGAAGAAGTTTACACTGAATATCTTGAAGAGAGAGTTTATCTAAAGAAGAAGAGAGATTTCCAAGAAAATAGTAACCTATACAAAGGAAGGTCACATACTAATAGAGGAAGAGATTCAAATAAAATGCATTAAGTTTCTTTTTGGTATTATTGTTGGTATTGATTTGCCATCAATGGCAAAGAGGGAGATTGTTGAAGTATAGAAATGAGGGAGATTGTTGAAACCTATCATGAGAACAATCATTATTTTTCCACTGATGTCAAACCTACTACTTGTTGTTAAGATAATTGCTAACTTTGGTCTGAATGCTATCATTTGATTGATTGATGCAAAGGATTTGAAAAGAAAGGATAACAAGAGTACCTAGAGAAAGGTTGAGTTATATGGTGTATAAAAAGAGCACTAAGACCAAGTAAGACTTTGATAATATAGTGCATTGTTTATCTACTTAAGGCTACAATGAAAGGATACTTGAGAAAAGACAAGAAGAAGACTAAAGAAAAAGAATGTTTCTACCAAGCTTGATCGAGAAAATAGTGGAAGTCGAGAAATTTAGTTTAGGGCAAGTAGAAAGTTAGTTGTGACCAAGAAAATTCAATATGTGATGAGCACCAGTAAAACTTAGTATGTTTTGAGTTTCAAAGAATGGTAGTAATGACCAAGTAAAGACTTAGTGTATTTTGAGCAACCTAGTGTTGGCCAAGCATTAGAAGATAGTTATTTAGGAGTGATAGTATAAATATTTTGACAAAGATTTGACTAATCTGAGCTGACAAAGTTGATTTATTGAATTCTGTGAAGTGTATTGAACATAAGTATGATGAGTTGGTGGCACATAATTCAAGATAAACCATTTGAAGATAATTTGAAGAGGATTATTAGAGAAGTTTCTAGAGGAAACAAAATGGAAAGGAGGGAGGATTCAATGAATCTAACCTAACCCTAAGATGGACAATTATGATGAAGTGGAAAATGATCCAAATTATGTATATAAGGAGATACAAGGCTAGAAGAAAAATGTGAGTGAAAAAGAAAAGGAGGCTAGAGGTTTTTCTTCATCTGGTGGCCAAAGGAATGAACCTGTAGTTGGCATACTAAGTATGAAAGCTTAAGGAGATGAAGGCTTGAAGGATGAACAAGAAACCAGAGACAAAGGGGAATGAATGCCAAGATGAATAGAGAGCTAAATGAGAGATATGTAATCTGCAAGTGAGTTGTTTTGTTATCAGATGCAAGTGAGTTTCTTATTACTTTCTAGAAATTGTATTGGTCTAGATAAATCCTTTGGATTAAGGTTTACCTAACAATCATAAGTAAATCCTTTAACCGGGTGACAATCTAATAAAATGTTCTAAACTCCTCTAACAAGGCTCACTTTTAATAGGGTGATTGAAATCCTCTAATCAATGTCACATTTAATAGTGTACATTGTAACCTTTCATAAGGTTGGCTTCTCGCAAGGCTCACTTCAGAAGAGTGAAAATTGGTAGCATGTTACTGGTGGTTTTTCCCAAATTAGGTTTCCATGTTAAATCCTTGTGTCAAATTGTGTGATTGAATTTTTCGTATTTCTTGTTTACATTTCTACAAGTTCATTTGACCTAAAATAGTAATATACTAAGGTTTGTGAGATTGGATTATCTAATCAATGCATGCACATGTATTTTTATTGAGAACTAAAATTTTTTATCTATACATTTGGACCTTGGATAACTAATTTACCACCTCTCTTAGTTATTCTAAATTATTACAACAATGCCAATATTGTTGCAATTCATAAACATTTTTTTGAGAAATATTAGCTCACCCCTATAGCCCCAAGTTCCATTAGTGACAAAAACAAGGGGAAATGATGAGAAAGGATGAAAGAACGAAGGGGGAGTTAAAAGTAAATTGAATAGAATCAAATTTTTGGTCTCAAAGAGGAGAATACATTTTGAACAATATGATTTCATGACAAAGTTTTTTTTCCTCTAATGTCAAAGGGGGAGATTGTTGATATCTAATACCATATTGTCGATTAGTGTCCCAACACTTAGCCGTTTGCAAGTCATTTACTAGACAAGATTAAAAGGTCATCACTATGATTGAGTTGCCTAGTAACGGTCAAGCATACAAAACTTATACTAAGTGAGATAGAGATTGTCGAGCATTCATCAAAGACCAAGCAGATATGCAAGCTAAGGAATATAGTATGAGCCAAGAAATATAACAAAGACTGAGAATATTGAAATTTTATTAAGATTCAAACAAATAGACATATAGAAGCCAAGTAACAGCATGACGGTTTATGCATGACCAAGTCTCAAAACATTCAAGTGCCGAGTAATTCAATTTTGGTACACAAGTTTCTAATGGCACAAGCTCATATATAAACTATTTTGGCTGATATTTCTATGACATTTAATATTTGTAGAGCCAAAAAAGATGTTGATTACGCATCATTACAAAAGGTAATGATCCCTAGGCATACGATCCAACCAGTCAGAAAAAGGGATGTAAATGGAAAAAGATTATGAAGTTTAAGTCATCAATCAAGATCTAGAAACTTCACATGACATCTATTTAAGGAGGATTCTAACCTTAGAATCACATAGAGATACATGGAAATACAATGACAATGCATAAGGGATATGCAAAAGTGAAGGAGTGAAGTGAAGTTTTAGAAGGAAGATCTATCAAAGAGAAATCAGAGAAATGAAGGACTAAAAAAATTTATCAGATTAGGAGAATCGGATTAGAGATAAACAAAAGAGGAGATCCAAGATCAGGTTGTAGAGAAAACCTAGGGTCAAGTACTAAATTGGTTATTTTATAATTGAGACAAGGTAAATCTCTTAACAGAGTGGTCCTAATAGACCTATGCAAGTCTCCTGATAGAGTCTTTACTTTATTGTGAGTGTAAAATCCTTTAACAAGGTGAGACCTAATAGTCTCTTAATCTTTTAATAAGGAAGACCCCTCACAGGGTAGATCATATCGTATGGTTAAAAATTGTAACTTTAACTTGTTAGTTCTTTATTGTTGCAACAGTAAAGATTTGTGGGTTTCATCCCACCCCAATTTTACCTTCATCTTGAAGTTTTTCTAGGTAACTAAGTCACTATGTTATGTGTTGAACTATTATGGATGTGATATATTGCGTTTATATTTTATTATTATAGTTTTATTGATAGATCTATGAAATGATTTGGATATAAACTAAAGGAATTATTTTTATGATACAAGTTTAAGATCCTCATTCAACCCCCCACCCCTCTTAGTATCTTGTTTCCCATATACTTATTCCAACACATAAGGGGTATGAATGGAGGTTCATATCATGTAAAATTTATGTGACAACATTGTGAAGGAATGTGTTGTATATTCCCAATGTGGTTCTCCCCATTTGTTCAATTCCACCTTCACCCTTTTGAATAGATCAATGGTGATCCTAAGTGCAAGCCTTTGGTTGGTAATAAAGTTTATGTTGTAATATTATGTATTTATAATTTTTTTGTATTATGTGTGTGGAATGGTTGTAATGTTGGTATTTCCCCATCTAGCTAAGATTCTTCATCTTGACGGTGGTCTCATGGGAGGCCTATGGTTAGGAGGTGAGCCTCCATGGTGAGTTCTTGTATTTTTTTGTAGTTTTTTTACATGTTTAAGGTAGGGAGAAAGCTAGAAACTTTTGTTCTATGCAATTTCATGTGGAGGAGTGAAATAAATATTTTATTATTGTATTCTTTTGTTAATTGTTCGAAGTGAGAAACAGATTTGTATATTTGAAAGGTTGTTGTTGTAAAAAAAATCTTAAAAAGTACAAAGTAGTAGTCGTATATTATATGAGACAAGATTATGTAGAGGGTTCTTGTTATTACTTGGAACACAACTTATTGTGTGATTACCTCCTAAAGGATGTTATTGGTGATATATATTAATGTATGGAGATAAAAGAGAATGTAAACTTGTTCTATGTGATGGAAAAGAAAGGAAATTTTATATTCTATTTTACTTCTTCGCATATTTTATTAGTTACAAATTAAGGTTTCTTTCCATCTCAAATGCATGTAAATAAATCACTAAATTCTATTTTTAAATTTGACAATGTTAGAATGAAAAACATATATATAACTTGTAGGAAATTGATTAAGTTTGATAAGTTGTGTAACACTTGCAAATGACCTAGCAAATAATGCATAAACTTGGTAGAGAAAAAGAAAAAGAAAATGTAGTATCTTTGGGTAGTATAAATGGGGTGTGATAGAAGTTCAAATATGCTTTTGTTCCATGGGTCTCTAGGACTCTTATTATTGATTGGTAATATCTTGAAAGGTCTTTAACAAGTGAGATAATGTTGGGACAAGGTGTATCAACCTTTAAAATACTATCATTGGTTGTTGCACTTATTTGTTTCATGTTAAGGGGGAAATGTGAATCAAGGAAGGTAAACATAAGTTCATCACATAACCACAATTACACAACTCAAAGAGGGAGACAAGGAATTTGATATTTTCAATCCCAACTCGAAAGTACTAGATCTAGAAAGATTAGTGTTGGCCAAATAAATAAGAAGCACTAATGCAAGATAGATCATAGTGAGTAAAATAAAGGAAAAGAAGCAAAAGTCTCTAAAAACTCCTAGTTATAATGAGATCTAGGACAAGATAAGTAAATGTAATAAGTAGATATGTTAAAATGACAAAGAGGATAGAAGACTCACCTTTTAGATCTGACTTTATGCTTCTTGCATTGTTTCAAACTAACAAATAGTGTCATATCTAGGCCTAAAATACTGAAATATACACAACCCAAAAATCATTCGATGATTTGGCAAGGGTGACTTTCTCCTAAACAAGGGGTGTAGTGTGACCCTAATCAATTATATCTAACCCTAATTTTGATTTCTCATTTCTACAAAATGATGAAAAGGGTATCTAAATCTATAATTTGTTTGTTAATGCAAGATCCAAAACTAGTAGCAAAAAAAATAATTATGGGGGTTTTTCTTGGTCAAACCCCAATTTGGGATCAACCTTTAATAGAAGAAGATTTAAAGTAAATATATAATAGTGGGATCTATCAAATTGGATACAATGAGCTCTCTTTACTAATTATCTTGGATAAAGAATGAGGATGAATGGATGTAGAAGATATAACAAAGGATCTTGAATGGTTTGAAGGAGATCTTGAAAATAAACTCCTTCAATTTCTTGAATGCTTGAATCCTTGATCTTAAATGGAGGAATTTTCTTAAAGGATGCTTGAAGACTTGAATGCTAGTGTGTGTGAATGCTTGTGTGTACTTGAAAATATAAATGATAGATTCTTGTAGATGATACAAAATTGAGAAAATGGATGGGTTTGTAAAGGGCTCATAATTAACTTTCTCTTGTAGTTCTGACCCACATAAGAGTTAACACCTTGGAACAATCTAGACACGGGACCTAGAAAGAGGACCCAAAATAGAGTCTGAGCAAGGATTCTTGGTGTCCCTAATTAGCCCATTAGGAGCACACTACATCTATGCTTTGGGAGGGGTTCATTGTGTTCCTCCCAACTAGGGCTTAGAACCCTCGAGATTCCTTTGGGGTCCCAAAATTGGTCCTAGATCTTGCATTTTAGGCACAAAACTCAAGAATCAAGATATAGCCATTATGACACACAATATAGATTTTGAGTAATTAGATGAAGGAAAGGAAGGATCTAGGTGGTTATATCCTACCTCAATCTTTACACCATGAAAATAGGAGCTTTAAAGAGGATCAACTCAATCTTAACCAAATTCCACCTAGGAGAAAGAAGAAGAAAGCGAAAGAAAGGAGGATAAATGTAAGGAGATGATGATCTCACATTAAATAGGTGTTAACCCATTATTAAATTAAATTTCTTCAAATTTAATATGGTACACTTATCCCACACTTCAGTGAGAGTGTGGACTTGATCCAAACAGTTGGTAAAGTAGAGCATGAGACATAAGATAATCTCATCATAATCAGGGAGAAAAATAATCCATCAAGCCCCCAAGGTTTTCTAACAAAAAGATCATAATAAGAGAGAAATCACCAACTGGAAGAAGAAGAGAGAGAAGGGGTGTGATTAATTCTCCAATGAGAAATGTACATCTCATTGTGAATCACAAAAAAAAATGTGCTACCTGCATATGGGACTTAGCATGTTGTTCTTGAATGCATTACCTATATATGAGATTTAGAAAATTCTTATGCATTACACATATATAATATTTAGCATATATGTCTAGATGATTTACCTATGTATGGAACTTAGCAAGTTGTTATGTGTTACCCACATATGAGATTTAGCATATGTGTGTGCAAAGGAGAAAGAGACTCAATGTCAAGGATGTTCACTTCTTAAATTGAAGGTATACATGAAGAATTCATTCCTTAGTATTGTGCATAATCCATAAAGGGATTTATGAGATATGTGTAAAAAGAAGGGATGAAGTAGCAATGCATAGATTTAAGGATAACCTAGGAAGCATACTAAGCATCCAAGGCTAAAGTACCCTAAGCCATACTCGAAATATGTATTTATTACTCCATGATTTGAAAGTAGTATGAGAATAGTGTATTCCCCTAGGTTAAATTCATTGCTAACACTTTTATAGGAGCAATGTATTTACCAAAGTAAGAGATGTTTCCACTGTTAAATGCCCCCAAGAGAAGATAACTCAAGGGAAATATGCACATAATATATACATAGAGAACAAGGGATCTACTAACTTTAGGGATAGTATGATCATTTGATATCAAGCATGAAATATCATCATTCCCAAAAGGAAGTAGAACTACAACACAATGGAATAATGATATGTAAGAATTATGAAGAAGAGTCTTTTGGGACTACCATCATGGAGACCAAAAAGAATCGGTGTCACCATGTCACAAATCTAGACAACACAAGGATACAAGTAAGAATACTGGAACATGTACAACATAACATATAACAATAAATAGAAGTGAGATACAAATAGAAGAATGATATGAAATTTTGATTCCTTTATAATTTTGTGCCAGCAGAGTAATAAAGGTCATCTAAACAAATCTAAACAAAATTATAGAAAACACAAGTATGAGGGAAGCACATAACAACATGCAAACACACAAAAAGATACTACACTAGAGAACTCACTCAAGAATATCTCCCTCCTCCCCTATCTCAGTTAGTAGTATGTAGAGAAGGTCAACAACTTGGAAGAGGAGCAACATCCAACATAGCAAGAACAATAGCTAGGTCTAAAGAATGATCCTCTTAAATTTCATGATGCTCAAGACTATATGTAAGCATAAGTTGTATACAAATCATGTTAGACAAATAAACATTAAGATCAATAATCTCATGCTCATCGCCATCTAATGTATCATATTTTCCAAGATTAATAGCAATAGAATCCAAAATATGAATATCACATTTATCTATCTCATTAGTATGATTAACTTCCTCTACAAATATGGGCTGATGAGAAGCATGCATAGGAAATTTAGCACAAACCTAGCAGTTCTTTTGACATTCACAAGCATGTCACTTACACTTAGTCTTAATATAAATTGTTTGAGAAGAAGAAGGATCAATAACCATAGGTTCCTTACTACTATAAGATGGGTTAATAGGAGGAAAAACAACATGTTGAAAACTAGCAGGAGGAACCACACTTGAAGGAGGGACCACACTAGAAGCATCATTAGATGCAAGAGGTGGGGGACCATTAGAAATAGAAGAATTAGAAGATGTAATGCCCCACTCAGAGATCCTTGGAAAAAAGGATGAAATACAAGCAAGATAAAAAAAAAATTTAAACATGTGTAAGTGTACATGACAACAACATACACAGATCATAAAGATCACAACAGAAGACTGACAATCAACCAAACACCAACAGATCTCCAAATGCCACTACTAACCAAAACATAAACAAGAAAACATAAGAGATCATCCAAGCTAAAAGGCAAATGCTAACTCCTAAAAATTGGCTAAGTCTGAAATCCTAAAGCCCTGAAATTTGGCTAAGTCTAAATTTCTGAAGCCTTGAAATTACCTAGAGTCTTTATCTTGGCCCGTCGAGGTCTGGAACCCATCTCAAAAGACTCGTCACATATATTAAAATATATCTTAAGTATACTTAAATGATATATTTTAATCCCCTTAGGAAATTTTTTTTTAACTAGGAAGGTATAAAACCCAAAAAGGTGTCCAAAACCAACTTTTGAACTTTTCTCTGACAAGCCTAAATAGCCCCTATTTTCTACGTGAAGCCAATAGAGTGATAGTTTTCATGTGAAGATGTGTAGCATGCCACATGAAGAAGTTCATTTTCACACGAGGAAGTGCATTTTTGCACAAGGAAGTGTTTGGTCATACAACCAAGACACCCCAAGACTGGTGTATGGTTTCACGTGAGGAAGTGCCCAGCCATGTGAAGAAACCTACCACACCACGTGAAGACTTGCATCCTCACATGAGAAAGTACAATCTCACACGAGATCTCAAATCAGCATGCAAGAACAAAAACAATAAAAATCTAAGGAAACTATGAAACAAAGTTCCTCCACACTGTGGAGTATCGGATCCACATTTCAAGGCAAGAACACTCAAACCATATCTGAAGGACAGAAAGCTAGAAATAAAATTTGACCATCTAATCATACAACAAAGAAAAAGAACACAAGGAAAACATTGCAGAATACTGAAAGTAACATCGCAATGAACAGAATTAACAAACTAAGTACACGGTTCCTCCCAACTGTCAATGGCATCATAAGACCATCATGGGCCCTAGCCATCCCCCATGCATAACATTCCAAGTCACCAATAAAATCATCAATACCATCATAATAAGGATGTCACTACTAAACATGCTACAACATAAGCATAAAGAAATCTAACATGCTAGAATAAAGCATAAGATAATCCTACAAGTAGATAACATCACCTATCACATGCTAATCATCATAATAAGGAAATGTGTCAAATATAACATCATCTAAACATAATATAAAAGCATCTCAATGAAAGCATAAATCAAAAGAAAGCATACTTTGGAACCCAAAGTGCCAAGTGAAAACATCTAGCAATGGTTGCACTAGAACAATAGACCGTCTCTGTACACCGATCCCTAGTAGTGGTATAGGTAGCTATGCCTCCCAACCATGTGGCACCCATAGGTCCACACCTATCATGCTAATGGAGATAATGATCCAACCACAAACACACACAAAACAAACATCCATGGCTAACACACACACCAAGCAGTATGATGACTGAATCCAAGACATAGACAATGCATAAACTATAGGTCCTAGTCATAAATCTCAATGGGCTACTACATAGGGGCTGACATCATGGAGATTCACTTGGCATCCAAAAGCCCAAGCTCAGATCATGTGTGGTAACACTCTCAAGGGACTCCTTTGGAACCATCACATGAATGCGAAACTTTTCATTATCTTAGGTTTTATTACCACCCAATATTTTATTTAGTTATCACTTAATTAAAGCTTCCTCACCTTCGCCAACTCTCTGGGCACAATGATTACCAGGTTGCAAGATAGAAGCCCCCTCCATATGCTACCCTACCCTACCCATACTCATCCTACAACAAGTGCCTATGGGCATGCATACCCCCATCCCAACCCCAATGATCATAACTTTCAAAAGTACAACAAAATATCAAGACCCGCAAGTCCTTCGACAAATGTACATGCATGTACTCATGTGTGGTGCACCACCATCATGAAGATCATAACACAAGGACTGGATGAGAACACAAAGAGAAAAGTCCCTTAACTGAAATAGAATCAAGAGGACAGGCACAACACTCATCCCAATGCAACATAAAAATACAATAGTGGTTTGAAAGATATCCAAATGGATCATCCAAGTCCATGAACTACATTGTGCCAAGAAAACTCAAGAAAATAGGGCAGCGCGCAAAATGAGGTAAAAACCCCAAAATTTGGAAAAATTTTGAAATTAAAACCCATTTGGCCTTTTGGTGTAAAAACCCTAAAAATTCAAAAATAAATGAATTTAAACACTGTATGCAAAAATGACCAGTATAACGGCTCAAAATCCCAAACCCCCATCCTAAAAACAAGGAAAATGTTCATACCTGACCAAACAGGCAAAACCAGCAAACAGAAATGGAGGGTAACACTAGTTCTCATCCTCCTAACATATTGCTACAAGAAAAAAAAGCTAAAATGGAGTAAAAAATAATAAAATGGGAAGGCCCTACTTGACAACAAAAGGGGCAAAAATCAAAACCCGCACAATAAAATAAATAACCCACCAAATCTACTGAAATTGATGACAAAGCATAAACTCCCCAAGCCGGATCCAACAAGACTAACTTGTTAGAATTCTTTAGAATAACTGAGAGGGGAGCAGGGGGGGTGAATTAGTTATCCAAGGTACAATGATGTCCAATACCAATTTTTCTACAAATCCTTAATGGCACATAACTGAAATTATCATGCATGTAATTGAACATTAAACAACCATAAAAATTAAACATGCATCACACTATAATACTAAGGATTTGATAACCTAAAAACCCTCCAGGAATAAGAAGGTAAAACTAGAGTGGGGATGATACCCACAAAATAACTGTGCAATTGATTTCAACCACTTCTGATGATCTACCCTATTAAAAGCTTGCCTTGTTAAAGGTTACAGCACAATGTTAAATGTGACCTTGTTAAAAGATTTAAGAACATTCAACTTGGAATGTCACCCTGTTAAAGGATTTACATAGATTTGTTAGGCTCACCCAAGTCCATGGGATTTACAGTCACCTACTCAAAAGAATCTTTCATCCCTCACTAAGGATCTCCTATCCTCCTCCTATGGATCTCTTTATCCTTCTCCTGGGGATCTCTTTATCCTTTTCCTAGGGATTTCTTTATCCTTTTCCTGAGGCTTATCCACCTAGCTATTAAGATAACATAGCAATGTAGGGTTTCAATATCTAATACAATGGTAAGAAAGTATTAGAAGGGTTTTGACCTGATACAGATTGCAACTTCAACCTTGCAGATTTTAGATCGCTCTTCAATCCTTTTCTTTGCTTGGCTTTCCTCCCTTGCAGTGCTAATAGCTTCTTCACCCTTCAAGATCTATCTCCTTGAGTTCTTCCACTCGTTATGCCAATGCTCTCTTTGATCACTCAATCAATTCAGAGTCTTGATGCTTTGTTCTTACTCCTCTTGGCTTCTTTGCATGATTACACTTATGACCAAATCCCTCTCATGCATGTGCACTTGATCTTTGACCTGTAACTCCTTATAAAGAAGTTCTATTCTTGATTTCTTGCACAAATCTCCCTCTCCAACTTTAGGGTTTCAATGGATTAGGTAGAATACAATGTATCTGTCCCATATCTTGTTTCCATCTAGAAACTTCATGATAAATCCATTAGCATTCACCAAAAATGTTTTACATAGTGTTCTGTGTCACCAGCTCATCATTCTTATCTTCTATCTGGTTCAGAAAATTCTAGATAACTACCATGTCGGCTCAGATCTGGCAAATATTTGACTTTTCAAAATAATGCAGCAACTTGGCATCATTGGTTTACTGATGATTCGCACCTTCTTTATTACTTAGCTTCTTAATGTTATTGACTAGTGCTTGGCACCTATATCTTACTCGGCACCTGTATCTTGCTCGACACTTGTATCTTGCTCGGCACTTGATCTTCACTCGGCACCTGAAGGCTGCATGGCACTAACTAGAACTTAGTTAATCCTTACATCATGTGTCTCAATGTGTCCATCCTCTGTATCTTAGACTATGTTATCAATGCACTATTTCATCAATGGCTTAGCTAATCCTTATACTTCATCATAATATCATAACTTCAACCTTTCTCTAGGTACTCTAGTTACATCTTATTGATTTCCACCTCCTTGTCAATCAACCAATTGATAGTATTTGGATCACTTAAGAAATTTTCATTCCTTCAAGTAGCAAGTTTGACATCAATGACAAAACAATGATTGAAACGTTCTTTACCAATTCCATTTCTCTTCATTCATGATCTTTTCAATCATTTCCAACAATCTCCCTCTTTGGCATTGATAGCAAACCAAACTGATCAAATGATTAAGCTGATCAACTTAGTTTCCACCAAAATTACATACGTTTTCTTTTTCTGATACAAACTGAATCCTTTGTTCTGCTTCTCCCTCTGGACTACTGCATCCTTACTCTGTATTCTTGATCCTTCATATATATCTCCCTCTTACTTTTATTGATCAGTTTCTCCTATATCTCCCTCTTTGACATAAATGCCAAAGATGTAGCATCTTTAACATGCTAGATAGAGGCTTTGCATCTTCATATTTTTCTCCCTCTGTCACCATGTTTGTGATTGATCTAGAGTTTCTGCTCCTGTTGTCATCCTGTGCATCATTCTTTTGATATTTCAATGATCTACTCCTATTGATGCAGGGTAGCTTCTATGTTGCTTTAGATTGCTTGAGTTAGGGGCATTACCCCCAACTGGCCTCTAAGATATTCATAAGCATCCTTGGGCAATGGTTTGGTGAAGATATCTGCAATTTGTTCCTTTGTGTGAATGTACTCCATTTTCGCTTGTTTGTCTTCCACCAATTCTCTGACATAGTGATACTTGATTGTAATATGCTTGGTTTTTGCATGCATTACTAGATTCTTGGATATGTTTATAGCACTTGTATTGTCATAATATATTATCACACGTTTAGTTATTTCTTCTTTTATTCCTTTCAATAGATGTTTGAGCCACACAATGTTTGTGCAATTGACTATTGCTGCCACATATTCTACTTCTGCAGTGGACTGGGATGTGCATGTTTGTTTCTTACTAGTCCAGGTAACTAGCCTTTTACCTAAGAATAATGCTCCTCCACTTGTGCTTTTCCTATCATCAATGTTACCTCCCTAATCTACATCTGTGTATGCATTGAGCTCAAACTTCTCATTCTTTTTGTAATATAGGCCAAAATCATTAGTTCCTTGGAGATACCTCATTATCCTTTTTATTGCGATGAGATGATTTTTTCTAGGATTGGCAGAGCTCTAGCCACTATTCCAAGTACTAGTGCTATGTCTGGTCTGCTATGTACAACATATTATAGTTTTCCAATCATGGATTCGTACATTGTTTGATTGACTTCAGCTGATTCATCATTTTTAGATAGCTTCTGTCCTATTGCCATTGGTCTGCTAACAGGTTTGGAGTCTTCCAATCCAAACTTCTTCAGTATCTCTTTGATGTATTTTGATTGTGTCACAAATATGCCATGTTTTAGTTGATGTACTTGCAATTCTACAAAGAACTTGATTTCTCCAAACATAGACATTTCAAACTCATGTTTCATTTTGTTAGCAAAAAATTTGCACAGTACTTCCTTTCCTCCAAAAAATATATCATCCACAAATATTTCAGATGCAAGAATATCCTTACCTTCTTCTGATTTGATGTACATGTTGTTGTTTTCATCAGTTCTCTCAAATCCAATTTGCACTAGATACTTATGAAGTCTCTCATACCAAGATATAGGGGCTTGCTTTGATCCATATAGAGCCTTGTATAATTTTCATACCTTATTTTTGTTCTTTTCATCAACAAAACCTTCTAGTTGCTCTATGTAGACCTCCTCTTCAAGTATACCATTCAGAAATGCAAACTTTACATCCATCTAATAAACTTTAAATCATTTGAAGGCTGCATATGCCAATAAGGCCCTTACTTCTTCCATTCTGGCAACTGGAGCAAAAATTTCTCCATAATCTAGTCCTTCTTCTTGTGCATATCCTTTGCAGACTAATCTTGCCTTGTTTCTTGTGATTTCACCATTCTCATCTAACTTGTTTCTGAACACCCATTTTGGTTCCAATCACATTCTTATCAACTGGTCTTGAGACTAAGGTCCATGTCTTGTTCTTCTCAATTTGTTCTATTTCTTCTTTCATAGCATTATACCAGTCATCATCTGTTATGGCTTCACTTACTATTTTTGGTTCCATTTTTTTGAGCAGACATGTTTCATTTTTGAGTTTATTCCTTGTCATTGGTCCTATCTCTTTGTTTCCAATAATTTGATCTGCAGGATGATGTCTTTTCACATACTTTTCCAATATAGGTTCTTTCCTTGTTTGAATGTTGTCTCTTTCAGAATCTGAATCTTCATGTATATTTTCATCAGGTATTTATTCATTTTCTTCTTGTTGGCTATTCTCAAAGTCTGAATGAACATTTTTTGTATTCTACAGCTTGGCTTCTGAATGTGTCTGTTGTTCAGCATTCATTGTCTATGACTCGATAGATACTAGATTCTATTGATGATTGTCATTCTGAGTTGCAACTTCGCCATTATTGGGTATACATTAATAAAAGTATACAAAGGTATTTTATTCTTCTACTTTCTTGGTGTTCTCAACACTTTGAACTTTTCCAAGCTCATCAAATTTCACATTTGTATGTTCTACTACTTTGTTAGTGTTACCATTCAAGCACTTATAAGCTTTGCTAGTAGTAGAATAACCAAGAAATGTGCCTTCCTCACTCTTTGCATCAAACTTTCCATTCCTAGATTCTTTATATATATATAGCATTTGCATCCAAATATTTTGAAATGTTTCACATTAGGAGAATGCCCATACCATAATTCAAAAGGTGTTGCATTTGTACCTTTCTTGACTTGAACTCTGCTGAGTTTGTAGATTGTAGTACTTACAGCTTCTCTCCAATACTTGAGTGCAACATTTTTCTCCATCATTAAGGTCCTAGCACAGTTAATAACTGATCTATTCCTTCTCTCTACTATACCATTCTGAGGTGGAGTTATGGGTGCTGATGTTTGCCTTTTAATTCCTCTTTCATTGCAAAACTCTTCAAATTCTCTTGATGTGAATTCACCTCCTCTATCAGATCTGAATCATTTTAGGCTCTTTCCAGTTTCTTTCTCAACTCTGGCCAAGAACCATTTGAACATTTGGAATGCATCATATTTTTTTTTTAGGAACATGACTGTCATCATCCTTGAATAGTCATCTACAAATAACATTATGTATCTATCACCTTTGTAGCTTTGTACTTCAATAGGACCACACAAGTTAGTATGAACTAGCTCTAATACTTCATTGGAAGTATAATTCTTACTTTTGAAAGTTGACTTGGTCATCTTCCCTAGTTGGCATTGTTTGCACATGGTGTTGTCAGGCTTCTTCAACTTTGGTAGACCTTTGACTTTATTCATTTTACTGATGCTTATCAGATTGTCAAAACTTACATGACATAGCCTCTTGTTCCATAACCATACATCATCAATTTGAACAATAAGACAAGAAGCATCTTCCATGTCTAGGTAAAACAAATTACTCTTAGTCTTATCACCTTTTCCTATTAGACTTCCTTGAGAATCATAAATCTTAGCAACTCCTTTTTCAAATTCAACCTTACATCCTATATTGCCTAACTATGAGACACTTAACAAGTTATAATTTAGGCTTTCAACATAGTATGCATTATCACATGATATCTTTTTGGTAAGCTTGATACTACTTTTCCCTTTGATCTGACATGGTGCATTGTTGCCAAATCTAACACTATTTCCTTCATATTGAATAAAGGTAATGAACTTACTTTTGTCTCCAGTCATGTGATGAGAGCATCTGCTAACTATGATCCATCTATCATTCTTCTTCATGCAAGTTACCAGTGCAGTTGCTTCATCTTCATCTTATTCATCTTTCATAGCCACATAGACTACTTCATCATCATTCTCGTCAGAGTCTTCTTCAACAATATAGCATATTTTTCCTTTACCTTTGTAGTCCTTGTTGTCCTCTTTCTTGTTCTTGAAGTTGCCTCCATCCTTGTAATTTTTCTTTTGTGTGCATCTGGCTGCAATGTGACCAACTTCATTATAATTGAAACAAATGATTGGTAGCTTACATTTGAATTTTCCTCTTCCTCTATGAAATCTTCTTGCTAGTAATGCCTCCAATTGGTCCACATCATCTTCATTAGTGTTGCTATCACTGGATACATACTTTCCTTTTCCATTCTTTTTCTTTGTTTGAACCTCCTCATTTTCTTTCATTGTCATCTTAGCTTTGAATGTAGATTCAAATTTTTTTGGTTTGTAATTTTCAAAGTTTGATAACTCAAAGGTAGTGAGTCTTCCAATTATTCCTTCAAATGTCATTGTGTTTCCTGGAACACACCTTAGCTCTTGGATGGCTGATACTCTTATAGCATAGATAGGAAGCAAAGTTATCAAGTATTTGCTACATATTGTTTCTTCTACTAATTGTCCTCCTAGGCTTCTCATGGCACTGACTACTTCCTTCATTCTTGCACCATATTGAGTAGCATTCTCTCCTTCTTCCATTTTCATATCATAAAACTTTCCTCTTAGACTTTCTCTTTTGGCTCTCTTGACATCATCATCTCCTCCATAGATTCTTGATAATGTAATATTCCACATCTGATGTGAAGTATCACATCCTTTGATGTCATCGTACTTAGCATAGCTTAGTGCTGAAGCAATATCTAACATAGCTTGATTGTGCTCCTTCTTCTTGCTCATGTCATCTTCAGTGAGGGGTCTTGTAGGGTCTACATGATCAACTGTGATTGAGGTTTGTGCATAGTCACCTATTGATCTGAGGTGTAGCTTCATCAGACTTTGCCATGCAACAAAGTTGTCTTTTTTTAGCTTGGGAACTTCTCTCTTGGACATCTTGATCTTCCTGCTGCTAGTACCTTGAAACAAATTAGCAGTGACCTCTAATACCAATTGCTAGAATTCTTTAGAATAACTGAGAGGGGGGGGGGGAGTGAATCAGTTATCCAAGGTACAATGATGTCCAATACAAATTTTTCTACAAATTCTTAATGGTACATAACTAAAATTATCATGCATGTAATTGAACATTAAAAAACCATGAAAAGTAAACATGCATCACACCATAACACTAAGGATCTGATAACCCATAAACCCTCTAGGAATAAGAAGGTAAAACTAGAGTGGGGATGATACCCACAAAATAACTGCGCAATTGATTTCAACCACTTCTGATGGTCTACCTTGTTAAAGGCATGCCCTGTTAAAGGCTATAGCACATTGTTAAATGTGACCTTGTTAAAGAATTTAAGAACATTCAACTTGGAATGTCACCCTGTTAAAGGATTTACATAGAGCTATTAGGCTCACCCAAGTCCATGGGATTTATAGTCACCTACTCAAAAGAATCTTTCATCCCTCACTAAGGATCTCCTATCCTCCTCCTAAGGATCTCTTTATCCTTCTCCTGGGGATCTCTTTATCCTTTTCTTGGGGATCTCTTTATCCTTTTCCTGAGGCTTATCCACCTAGCTAGTAAGCTAACCTAGCAATGTAGGTTTTCAATATCTAATACAATGGTAAGAAAGTATTAGAAGGGTTTTGACCTGATACAGATTGCAACTTCAACCTTGCAAATTTTAGATCGCTCTTCAGTCCTTTTCTTTGCTTGGCTTTATTCCCTTGCAGTGCTGATAGCTTGTTCACCCTTCAAGATTTGTCTCCTTGAGTTCTTCCACTCATTATGCCAATGCTCTCTCTAGTCACTCGATCAATTTAGAGTCTTGATGCTCTGTTCTTACTCCTTTTGGCTTCTTCACATGATTACACTTATGACCAACTCCCTCTCATGCATGCGCACTTGATCTCAAACTTGTAACTCCTTATAAATAAGTTATGTTCTTGATTTCCTACTCAAATCTCCCTCTCCAACTTTAGGGTTTCAATGGATTAGGTAGAATACAATGTATCTATCTCATATCCTATTTCTATCTAGAAACTTCATGATAAATCCATTAGCATTCACCAAAAAAAATTTACATAGTGTTCTATGTCACTAGCTCATCATTCTTATCTTCTATCTGGTTCAAAAAATTCTAGATAACTACCATGTCAGCTCAGATCTGGCAAATATTTGACTTTTCAAAATAATGCAACAACTCAGCATCATTGGTTTACTGATGCTCAACACCTTTCATGTTACTCAGCTTCTTAATATTATTTATTGGTGCTCGGCACCTGTATCTTGCTCTACACTTGTATCTAGCTCGACACCTATATCTTACTCGGCACCTATATCTTGCTCAGCACCTGTATCTTTCTTGGAACTTGATCTTCACTCAACACCTGAAGGCTACACGGCACTAACTAGAACTTAGTTAATCCTTACATCATGTGTCTCAATGTTTCCATCCTCTGTGTCTTAGAGTATGTCATCAATGCACTATTTCATCAATGGCTTAGCTGATCCTTATACTTCATCACAATATCATAACTTCAACCTTTCTCTAGGTACTCTAGTTACATCTTATTGATTGCCACCTCCTTGTCAATCAACCAATTGATTTTATTTGGATCACTTAAGTAATTGTCACTCTTGCAAGTAGCAAGTTTGACATCAATGACAAAACAATGATTGAAACATTCTTTACCAATTACATTTCTCTTCATTCATGATCTTTTCAATCATTTCCAACATAACCTCGCGAAAAACCGATGCTCACAGCTCCTAGAATGAACAAAATTTGAATCCTTCAAAAGAGGGTTCTCAAAAGCTCTCAAATTTTCTATTTCAAAAAGTGAGAAGTGAATAATAAAATCACTTTTCCAATACTTATTCACTTTTTGAGTGAATATTCGATTAAAGAAAATAGCCAACTGTAGTAGCTAGACCATAAATTGACCCAAAAAAATAGGGTATTCTCTATAATGGGAATTCACCTAAGGCAAAGCTACCAAAAATTAAATTCAAAAAGATTTAAATCCCAAAAACCCAAAATCACAGAAATCACTAAACAACTTTTGCGACAAAGAAAACCTCTAAATGCATAGACATGCTCATTGGTCTAATCACATAATGTAGATGAGTTTGGATTTACTAATCGCCAAAAGGTTTTAATTTAAAATAATTAAATAAGGATACGTCAACCATACAGGGATGACATTGGTAAAATATGAATAGTCAAATCACTAACTCCATGTGCCACTGCCAGAGATATAATTCCTACATACTAAAACACACGATCAAGTGCAATTTCATATAATATAATAGTAGAAGCAATTAATGCATTAAATAAATAATTAATCCATTTGCAGCACTCACATTCACAGAAAGTGTAAAGATACATGGATGAAATAAATCACCATAGCATAAAATCCATCACATAACATAATCAACAATATGTCCAACGACCAGATAATCAGATACCCTCATAGATCTATTGTTATCTCAAAATAGCATCAACATGCAAATATGATAAACTGAACAACATAGCAGTATATCATCTATGGTGTTGAATCAAAGTATAACATCTGACCCTCGGGTCATCTCAAAATACATATAATAAGAGTATCAAGTATCTCTCAAATCAAAATAGATAAGGTGCAAACTGAAAACATGAGAGGCACTATAGAAGAACTAGGTGTAGAAGTTGAAGACCATGAGAGATATCCCTAGGCACACTCAACATCTCAGTTTTTCAATATTTATAAGCTTAATAGGACTGGAAAAGATAATTAGGACAAGTAGGAGGTGTAGTAGGAATAGAAGGCCAAACTAATTCAAGTGTAGAAAAATGTCAAGGCCTGGAAGGATGATAAAGACTATGATTGATCATTCTTAATCTCACCATCATAAGGAAATGTAATGCACTGATGAATAGGAGAAGAAATAGCTTGCATGGAAGTCAACCAAGGTAAACCAAGCTTTACTTGGAATTGATAAAAAAATAAGAATGACAACAAAGGTACTATTCATCACTCTACCTGAGAACTCAATAGGAAAGGAAATGGAACCTTGAGGGGGATACCAAAAACCATTACAAGTTTGAATCCAAGTATCAGTTGAATCATATAAATCATGATTTTTTTATTTAGAAAACAAATGTTCCTAAATGATAAAATTAATCTTAAAAGTAGGATCAATAAGACAGCCATAAGAAGGATACTTAGAAATCTGAGTCGCAATATAAATAGGACTAGCAGGAGCCTTGAAAATAACAGAGTTAGTAAATGAATTAAAAAGGTATTTAACATGATTATTGTTCGGTTAGGTTTAGGTTTAGGTTGGTAATGAGATGTAGATGGAACTTTTTTCTTAGGTGGAGGTGGGGGTACACATTCCATAGTGTTAATAGTATGATCATTCTCTTCCTACAAGGTATCATAAGTAGCATTCAAAGCAAGAGAAGAAGAAGAAGAAGGTTGAACAATTGTATTAGTAGTATGTTGAGGTAAAGCATAGGTAGAGATTTTAAGGTTTTGATTAGGAGGCACCACAATTTTTTTCCATTATCATGACTATCAACATATAAAGTATTAGAATCAATCAAATCTTGAATCTTGTGTTTCAGAGAATAGCATTCCTCAGTATCATGGCTAGGCTGGTGATGATATTGATAAATGGTGTAGGAGGACCTATTCATTTAATGTTTTATGGATAAATTCATATTTTAAATTTTCTTTAATATGGTTTCAATTTTATTTAAGGACCTAAATACCATTTTGGGTTCATTGAAATTATTTTTTAAGGCCATAAAAGCCATTAAAATCATAGTGATCTATGATGTCCTGAAATATTTAAGTATGGTAAAACCACTCAAATCTATCAAAGTAGAGTGGAAATGGTTTAATTTGAGTCTTAAATTAATTTTCATCATATTTCAAGGGTTTATGGAAACTTTGAAGTCATTTGGATAATAATTGTAAAAGTTGTTCAAAAGTTGCCAAAATTGTAATGATAACTTTTACAACTTGGTGACAACTTTTAAAAATTTGTTTAAAGATGTTAATGGGTAGTTGTAAGTTGGTTGGAGAGTTTAGTGTGATTAAAAATTATATAAATTTTGTCTCCAAAACATGAAATTGTAAGTGGGATAAGTTGGAGAAGTTTGAGGAAGGATTTGGAATGGAAGAAAACTTATTTTGATGTTGTATATTCCAATTTTCTGGTTATTGTTTCCTGCAATTTCTCTGATGTTTTGGTTGATGAAAACTCATTTTAAACTATATAGACCTAAAACTTATATTTTCAAAAAAAATTATGAGTTATTTTTTATTTGGTTTTGATTTGGATTATTTTCATTATGCTTGGAAGAAGTTATGACCATTTTGGTGAAGACTGGTTAGATTCTATCATAATATGAACATCTTTGATAAAATTGCAACAAATTTTATTTATTTACTTAGATTTGGCTATGAATTGGAGAAAATATTGGTAACTCACTATTATTGAATCTCACAAAAAGTATTGTTTTAATTATTACATTTATGGAAGTTATTAATGACTGATTAAGGGTTTTAAATTCTTCCCTCATTGATAAATTGTTCTTAAAAGTTGCAACATTCTTGCATTCATTTGAATGGCTAGAAAGGATTATAAATGTGAATCCCTACCTAAGTATTAAGTGTAATAATATATTTTAATTTTTGAAATTGATTCTATGTACCCATTCCTTGGTACTTTCTTCGTAATCCAAGCTTAATTAAGCCTATTATGTCTGTGAACATAGTAAGGATTAAGGAGTGCTAGAGTAGAGTTGGTTCTACAACTTTAAAATTTTGTGGAAGGCCCATAAAGCACACTTTTGTTTTTCTCTCTACATCAAGTGGTATAAAAGCCCAAAAGGTTTTAGGAAAAGGTATTTTGTGGTTGTCTGTTTGTATTTTACAGATTGAAGAGAGAACCTAGATACCGTGAGACTAGGCCAAGAGAGAAAAGAGGAGAAAGGCCTAAAAAGATGTATCAAAGACAAGAAGAAGAAGGTAAAAGAGAATTTGTTGAAAATGGATTTATTTATGAAATTGATGCATGGTAATTTTGAGGGCATGGATTCACAAAAGAAGAAGAAGGAAGAGAAAAAGAAAAGACAAGAGAAGATAGAAAGATTCAAAAAAGAAGTAAAGGAGAATACAAAGAAGTTGGAGGCACTTCTTAAAATCCTAGAGCAGCAAATTGCAAATGGTGAAGGAGATGAAGAATTTAATTTTTTAGAGCTTCAAGAAGTTGAAAAAGATGTGGAAAAAGAAAATGAACTTAAGGAAGAACAAAGAGGAACAAGGATAGAAGAAACAAAAGAGGAAGAGTTGATTGAATCTAATAAGGAAGTTGAACCAATTGAAGACTTCATGAAGATGGACATTGCTGAAAATGATTATGTTGAAATATTTTTAAAAGTAAAGGATAATAATGAACAAATATTAGTGAGTGATAAGATATGATGAGACTGATGGTAATAGGAACGAGTTGCCAAAAATATTTGAGAAGAAGGATGCAAATTTTGTGATTGATTTTGATACTAATCAATTGATTTTTTCCCATGAATTTGTTGTTATTCTCAGTTCAATTCAAGTGATGAAGAAATCATATTAGAGAGGACATAAAAAATTTATTAACTTCATATTCTCAATCAAAAGGATTGAAAGACCAAAACCGAAGATGAAGAGATCTTTGAAACCCCATTTCTAAGATGACTTCAAAAAATTTCAAAGTTGGGGAGTATGGTGCAGGAGGACCTATTCATTGGATGTTTCATGGATAAATTCATATTTTACATTATCTTTAATATGTTTTTAATTTTATTTAAGGACCTAAATACCATTTGGAGTTCACTGAAATTATTTTGTAAGGCTATAAAAGCCATTAAAATCATAGTGATCTATGATGTCCTGAAAAAGTTAAGTATGGTAAAACCACTCAAATGTATCAAAGTAGAGTGGAAAAAGTTTAATTTGAGTCTTAAATTAATTTTCATAATATTTCAAGGGTTTATGAAAAAATTTAATTCATTTGGATAATAATTGTAAAAGTTGTTCCAAAGTCGCCAAAATTGTAATGACAACTTTTACGACTTGGTGACAACTTTTTAAAAGTTTGTTTAAAGATGTTAATGGGTAGTTTTAGGTTGGCTGGAGAGTTTAATGTGATTCTAGATTATATATATTTAGTCTCCAAAATACAAAATTTTAAGTGGGAGAAGTTGGATAAGATGGAGGAAAGATTTGGAATGGAAGAAAACTTATTTTGATGTTGTATATTTCAGTTGTCTGGTTATTTTTTCTTGTAATTTCTTTGATGTTTTGGTTGATGCAAAATCATTTTGAATGATATATACCTGAAACTTATATTTATAGAAATTTATATGTATTATCTTTGATTTTTTTTTTGTTTGTATGATTTTCATTACGCTTGGAAGAATTTATGAGCATTTTGGTGAAGAATGGTCAGATTCTATCATAATATGAATAGTTTTGAGGAAATTGCAATAATTTTTATTTCCTTGCTTAGATTTGGCTATAACTTGGAGAAAATATTGGTAACCCACTATTGTTGAATCTCACAAAAGGGATTGGTTTAATTATTTCATTTATGGAAGTTATTAATGACTGATTGAAGGTTTTAAATTCTTCCCTCATTAAGAAATTATTCTTAAAAGTTGCAACATTCTTGCAATCATTTGAATAGCTGGAAAGGATTATAAATGTGAATTCCTACCTAAGTATTGAGTGTAATAATATATTTGAAGTTTTGAAATTGCTTCTATGTACACATTCCTTGGTAATTTCTTTGTAATCCAAGCCTAATTAGGCCTATTAGGTCGGTGAACATAGTAAGGATTAAGGAGTGCTAGAGTAGAGTTGGTTCTACAACTTTAAAATTTTGTGGAAGGCCCATAAAGCACACTTTTATTGTGCACTCTACATCAATAAAAGATTTTAGGATCAAAGTGTAGACCTAATGTAACAGAAAGAAGAAGTGGTTTAAGAGGAGGGGGTGTAATAATATTATCACTAACCAACCTTCCCATAATGGAATGTAAAGATTCAAAAAGAGGATTAAACTTATGATTCATCCAAAACATAGAGGAAGAAGTGGTGGAACCTCTAGATGTAGTGGATACTTATTCATCTATTATATTCATGGCTTTGTTAATCTTGACATAGTTGTTAGGTTTCTAGAATTTGTTATGATTAGGTGCAGTATCACTCTTATCAATGAGTATAAGAACCATTAGAGTGGTGCTCTCAAATTGACCACATATAATTGATTGTGATGAAGCAATGCACAAAGTTGTAAAAAGGAAGTAAACTCATTAAGAAGAATCTTATATCTAATATATTTATGTAAATTACTACTAAACATATGATGAATATCAATATTAGGAATAGGATAAGAGATATGAGCATGCAAATTCTTAAATCTACCAATAAAATCAATTACTTTTTCATTGTGAACTAGTTTAGAAGACATCAAATCAATCAAATACATTGAAGGATCAATGTTATTCTAAAATTGTTGGATGAAAGCATTAGCAATTTTATAAAAGGATTCAATAGAATAAGATGGCAAAGAGAAATACAATTGTAAATCTTTGTCATGAAATGTGTGAACAAACAACATAGCTAAAATCCTATGATCATGAGCATAATCACGACATAGAACTTGAAAAGTTTTAAGATGAGTCACAATGACACCCTTACCACTATAAATATCAAGGTGAGGCATATCAACTTGTTGAGGAGTAGTGGTATGAATAATTTCAAAAGATAAATGACTGCCAATATCACATGTAGGCACATTAAACTTGGTTTGAGTAGGGGAAAGAAGTTATTGTACAAGGAAGAAATAGTTTGAGCAAGACTAATGATAGTGGAATTATTAGACAAAATTTAGCAATGACACATTTGATACACTAGGAAGAGTCTATGAATTAGGTGGAATAGAATGTGCTACAGGTGGGTTACTAGGAACCACATGTTGAAAATAGATTGATACAAGTATGAATATGTGTTTTAATCATTGTTTTGTCACTAATGTCAAACCTGCTACTTGTTGGTAAGACAATTGCTTCTATGATTTGAGTACTATAATTTTTTTGATTTATGAAGAGAATTTGATCAAATGAGGTAACAATATCACCTAGAGGAAAGGTTGAGTTATGATATGGAAAATGAGTACAAGGATCAGTTAAGATAGTGATACTATAATGCATTGATAATATACTTAAGGTTGCAAAGGATGGATACAATGATTAATTTTAGAAGAATAAGTTAAACAAATTATGTCTCCCAAGCTTAACATTATGCACAGTAGGTGCCAAGAAAAGTTAGTGTAAGCTAAGCAGAAAATCAGTTGGAGTTGAGCAAAGTCAATTTCAATGTAAGCCGAGTAAAGTTTAGTTGATGATGAGCACTAGTAAACTTTAGTTCATGTTGAGTGTTTTGATAGTGGATGTCGAGCAATGTAGTATGTGCTAAGCATCAAAAGAAAGTTAATGTCAAGTGTTAGCATTATTAGAAAGATCAAGACTTCAATGAATCTAAGTTGACAAGTTTGATTTTTTGGATTGTGTGAACCATGTGGAAAATAAGCTTGATGAGTTGGTGGCAAAAAATTCATGATAAATCATTTTGAGGTGAATTCAAAGAGGATTGAAGGAGAAGTTTCTAGAAGGGAATGAAATGAAATGATGGGTAGATTCACTGAATATTACTTAATCTAACCTAACCCTAAAATGGATGATGGAGGCTAAACAAAAAATTATCTTAATTCTCTATTTATAGAGATGGTCAATCAAAAGTAAAGGTTGTCATGTGCAAGAACCTAAGGAAGACAAGGAGTCTAGGATATTGCTTCATTTAGTGACCTAAGAGAAGAGACTGCATTGGTAAGCAAAGAAAAAGGGCTTAAGGGTATGGATTCTTGAAGGGTAAACAAGCTATCAAAGTTGAAGTGTGTGAAAGCCAAGCAAAATGGAGGACTGAAAATAGAGATCTATAATCTCCAAGTGTGTTGTAAGTTGTTATCAGATCAAGTCTTACTATTACTTTCTAATCATTATACTAGTGTAGGGTAAATCCTTTGGATTAAGGTTGACCTAACAGTCATTTGTAAATCCTTTAAATGGGTGACATTCCAAGTGAATGATCTAAAGTCTTGTAACAAGGCTCACTCATAATAAGGTGATTAAAATCCTTTAACCAAGTCACATTTAACAATGTGCATTGTAACCTTTAATGGCGTTGGCCTTTCATAGGGCATTACTTCATAAGAGTGAGAATGAGTAGCATGTTATTGGTGGTTTTTCCCAAATTGGGTTTCCATGTTAAATCATTGTGTCAAATGTGTTATTGAATATGTTATGTTTCATGTTTACATTTCTACAAAGTTGATTTGAGAGTGACCTACAAGTTTAAGTGATTGTATGATCTAATAGATGCGTGCATGATGAAAATATTTTATGGATATGGGTTCACTAAGTTGTGAAAGGTTTTAATTGTACATTTGGACCTTGGATAATTGATTCACCCCTCCCCCCCTCTCATTTATTCTAAATAATTCCAACACCACAATATGGGTATTAGGATAAGTGTAAGGAGCAATGTTGTATGAAGGCTATGAGGTAGGCAATAAAGAAGGTAGAACACTCACTGGCAGAGAAGGAATAGGAAAACTACTAAGAGGAGGATTAGTTAGTTGGATAGAAGTAGTCACAATGGGAGAGAAATAAGTAGGAATATTAGAGATAGGTGTGAAAATAGGCAAGGCAAGTTTAATAGTAGTGATAAGTGAAGTCATTCCTATTTTAGATGTAGCTTGAGCCAAAGGCTTAACATGAGAATGGACAAAGTGAGTAAGATCGTGCAAAAGATTAACTTATGGTTCATAATTATGAATCACTTTCTTAAGAGGATCAAAAGAAGCAATAGTATCATTATTGTTATTCTCTTGAAGAAGTCAATCATGCAATTTATCAATATCAGTAGCAAGCTTATGAGCTTTTTCAAGAGGAACTCTTAAAGCCTCATCCTCATCCTAAGATGAGTGAGAAGAATCATGATCCATAGATGGATTAGGATCATGAGAAACCATAGGGTCACTAAGGTTCCTAAAGAGAGGATAATAGGAATCTACATCAAAGTGATCCATGACACTGACTTCTTCGAATGGGTATACTATAAGTGGGACTTAAGCTATTAAATCTCATACATTAAACAAGGAAAGAAGACACAAAATAAATCTAACCTTATGATATGAACTAAATCAAAATATGTATAAAGCATGCAAGGATAGATCACAAGAGATAAAACAATGACATACAATGATCTAACTCAAAAATCAAAGGAAGGAGGAAAGAAGTCGAGTTTGCCAAAGATAAAGGTAAAAAAAATGAAATAATCTAACTCAAAAAATAAAAAATGGAAATGTTGAAAGTTAGGTTCAGAAAAGAGAAATAAACACATAATACAAACACTTTAACTCTTATAAGAAAGAGGATTGGGTTCACCAAAGAGAAAGATAAACACAAAAAAAAAATTAATAATCTAACTCCAAAATCAAAAGAGGAAATGTCGAAAGTTGGCTTCACCAAAGATGTTAAGGGGGAAATGTTAATTAAGGAAGGTAAACCTAAGTTCATCATGTAATCACTCTTACACAACTCAAAGAGGGAGTAAAGGAAATTAATCCTTTCAATCCCAATTCTAGAGGACTAGATCTAGAAAAAATAATGCTAGCCAAGTGAATAAGGAGCACCAATGCAAGCTAGATCATAGTGAGTAGAATAAATTAATAGATGCAAAATTCCTTGAAAACTCTAGTTATAATGAGAGCTAGGACAAGATATGTAAATGTACTAAGTAGATATGTATAAATGACAAAGAGGATAGAAGACTCACCTTTTGGATCTGCTGTTATGCTTGTTGTGTTGTTTCAAATTGACAAATAGTGCCAGATCTAGGCTTAAAATACTAAAATATGCACAACCCATAAATCATTCAATGATCTAGAAAGGGTGACTTTCTCCTAAAGAAGGGGTGCAGTCCGGCCCTAATCAACTATATCTAACCTTGGTTTTGATTTCACAATTTTTTAGAATGACAAAAAGGGTGTCTAAATTTTTAATCATTTCTCCAATCCAAGATCTTAAACTTGCAATAAAAAAAACCTTTTGGTTGTGGATGGGGGATTTTCCTTGGTAAAACCCCAATTGAAGAATTAACCTTGAATTAAAATAACTAAATTGTAGAAAATGTAAACTAAATGTACAATACTAGGATCTCTCGAATCGAATGTAGTGAGCTCTCTTTACTAATTGGCTTGGATCAAGAATGCGGATGAATGGATGTAGAACAAAGGACCTTGAATGGATTTAAGGAGATCTTGAAGATAAACTACTTCAATTTCTTGAATGTTTGAATCCTTAATCTTCAATGCATGAATTTTCTTGAAGGGCACTTGAAGACTTGAATGCTTGAATGTTAGTGTACGTGAATGCTTGTGTGTACTTGAACATGTGAATGATGGATTCTTGTAGATAATGAAAAATGGGACAAATGGATGGGTTTATAAAGAGCTTAGAATTAACTTTCTCCTATAGGCTGACCCACCTAAAAGTTAACACTCCAGAACAATCTAAATAGAGGACCTAGGAAGCAGACCTAAAATAGGGCCCAAGCGAGGAAGTATTGCATCCCTCCAACAAGGTCACATTGTATCCTTGATTGGGAAGGGGTGCACTATGTCCCTGATTGAGTAGGGGCACATGGCATCCTTTCCAACTAGGGCCCATAACCCTCGAGATTCCTTCAGGGTCTTGAAACAGGCCCCAGATCCCAGATTTCAAGTGTAAAACTCAAGATATAGTCATTATGATGTGGAAAATAGATTTTGAGTGAATAGATGAAGGAAGGGAAGGACCTAGGTGATTAGATCCTACCTCAATATTTACACCATGAAAATGGGATCTTTACAGAGAATCAATCAAGTCTTACCCTAATTTTACCAATGATCTCGCATTAAATTAATGCTAAACCATCATTAAACTAAAGTGATTCCAATTTAAGATAGTACAAATCATTTATTTTATTATTTTATCCAATTATTTTCCTACTAATATCAAGTCACTTAGTGGGACCTATGATTTTAGTACCATTCTACTTGATGATGACTATATGAAACACATGGCACATGTGAAGTTAAGTGTCCCACTTTGAGGATTGTGCAATAATTATATGTATATGTCAAGTGTTGATGCTATTATAGATATATGATGAGATCTATGATAGATTCCATTAGAATTATATATGACAACATATAATAGATTAAATGACAATTTATGAAAGATATATAGAGGTAGCTATTTGTGGAGGTGGGTGTCCATGCATATACAATTGTTGCATGCATGAGAGCACTTTCATGTTGAGGAATATCATTCAAGCAAAAGAGGGTGTTACTTGTGGCATATTATCTTATATTTTTAAGAAAGTTTTCAATATGCAAGAGGTTGCAAGCATGTCAGTATCATCATGTCAAGAAAATAGATCCAACCATTTAGTACATGCCACATGGATTCAGATGCCCATCTTGGGCTTGGTCCTCTATGCATTGTAAAATATATATGTTCTAGATAGTTTTTCATAGTTTTATATGTTGAAGTTTTTGTAAGGTGGTGTGTAACCAAAATTAGCTTCAAACCTTAGATTGATTACTAAAGGCTATTATTGAAGTAGCATTATGTTAATATTTTATTGTAATATTTTACTTAGATACTATAATAGAAACATTCTTTTGGACTGTAGGGTTTTTAACCAAATGAGATTTTCCCCACTTATATCATTTATTTATTGTGGAATCCTTTATGCACATTAGATATGTTGAAAACAATTGATTAATTGTACATTGTCTCTGATGTTACATAAAATGGCATATCTTTTTCAGTTAGTGTATGTCGAGCTTACTTAAGTGATGAAGATAGTTTGTTGTGTCTGTCAAGCATTCCAATGTTTACTAAGTTCAGAAGACAGTGTCTACCAAGTTTACTCAGGCACCTAAGAGAAGTTCGCAGAAATTTAGTGTTAACCGATCTCACTAAGTTAACAAAGGAAATTTGGATGGAACCAGTATTAATCAAGTTCACTTGGTTACCAAAGGGAGTTTATGAAGTTGTAGTATTAACCGAGTTCACTTGATTAACACAAGAAAATCATTTCAGCGTTAGTGTCTACCAAGCAAGGTCGGCTAACAAAGGATTTTCTTGTTTTGGCATATTGAGTTTAATAGATTTTTTTGTTGGTTTTAGCTGACTAAAGAGATGAAGAGTTATTACTATAAGTTATATTCAAGTCAACTTGACAATGTATATGATACAAGTATAAGGTTAGGTTGAGGATTGAAAGTGTGAGAATGTAGGGAAGATAAGAAGATGCTTAGAGGAAGCAAATTAGAAGGATAAGCAGAATATCCTTGTTGGGGTACAAAGATTAATTTGATCGGGAAGGATCAAGTATTTGAGCCAAAATTGAGATCTGAAATCAACAATACAATTGCATCAACAATCAAGTCATTTAAGTATTACTCTCTAACCATTGTAGCAGTTAACCAAATCTCTTAATAGAGTTAGCCTAATAGTTATTTGTAAATCCTCTAACAAGGTGGCATTTCTAGGTTGAAGTGTTTAAAGACCTCTAACAAGGCCACTCCTAATAGGGTGATTAAATCCTCTAATAGGGTCACACCTAACAATGTGTTTTATAACTTTTAACAAGGTTGGCTCCTAACAAGGCTCACTTTAGAACAATGAAAAATAGTAACTATTTGCAATTGGTGGTTTTTCCCAAATTGGGTTTCCACTTTAAGTCTTGGTGTCAGTTATGTTCATGCTATTTCTTTTGTCTATGTAACTAATTTAATTAAGGTTAATCACACTTAAAATCTTAAGATCTGCATGTTCATTATTTTTTGAGTAAAAGTTGATATTATAGTGCTTGCTGAGTTACAACATATTGATATGGTAATTGATTGCCTCTGTGTTAGCCAAGTGATAGCAGTTTTAGAGTTTATGTTTTTTAGTGACATCTAAGGGATCAGGGATTTTTTTTTGTGGTAATTGATTCACCCCTCCCCTCTTAGATACTCCTTTTATATTTCCAACAATTGGTATAAGAGCTTTAGGTGCTTGTAGAGAAGGTTTCAAGGACCTAAGCTAAATATCAAGATGTCTTACAAAAGAGAGATTCCCAAGTTGAACAAAGATAGCTTTGAGGCATGGCAGGAACTTATGAAGCTACATCTAGCAAACATCAGTGATTCAAGTCTAAAATATTTGAATAACCAGTACAAGGCTCGTACTAGAACTTTGACTGTGAAGGAGATTGTTGAAAAGAAGAATCATAACATTATGATGATTGACATTGCATCTACTCTTAACTAGGTCAAATTTGATGAATTCAAAGGGTGTGCTCCTACTCATGATATGTGGACCAAGCTAAAATATATCTATGGAGGTGATGATAATGTGAGAAGAGCCAAGGCAAAAAGCTTAAGAGGCTAGTTCGACCAAATGAAGATGAGGGAAGATGAAAGCATTGCAAAGTATGTTGAGAGAATCAAAGCTAGTGTCAGCATAATCAAAGCCTCTAGAGGAAAATTGATGATGTCATAGTTATAAGCAAGGTACTCATAACCCTTCTTCATATCTATGTAATTAGAGTGTCGGCTATTCAAGCTATGCGATGTGATCCCTATAATAAGATAAATTTGGATGCTCTAGTGGGAAGATTGACAACATTTGAGCTAGATAACTATGATAATTATGTTCCTAGTTCTAGAAATCTTGAGTCTGCATTTGAAACTAAGTTGTCACTCAAGAAGAAAGTTACAAAATCTAAAGGAAAAAAATCTAAAAGTGAAGAGGAAGACAGTTTTGACAGTGATATTAAAGTCATTGAATCATTGCTTACAAGAAGATATCTCAAAGGCAAAGGAAAGTACAAAGATTAAAATCCTCTAATCTATTTTTCTTGTGAAGAAGTTGGTCACATTGTTGCAAGGTGTCCAAATAGATAAGACAAAGAATAAAAGAAGAACAGTGAGTACAAAGTCAAGAAGGGTTTCAAAAACTACAAAGACTACAAGAATAAAGGTAAGAAGTCTTGTTTTATGGCTAAAGATTTTGATAGTAGTAATGATAATGAAATGGTTTAGATTGATGTAAAATATAAATTAGAAAATGAAGAAGATAAGATGGCACTTATTTTTCATATTAGCAAAAATGTTACATGGATTATTGATAGTGGTTGTTCTCATCATATGACTGGTGATAAAACAAAGTTTGAACATATGGAACACTATGATGGTGGGAGTGTAAGATTTGGAAACAATGAACCATGTTGCATAAAAAGAAAAAAGTTGTATTTATCTAACCAATGAACTCAAATGTGATAATGCTTATTGGGTTGAAGGACTGAAGCATAATATACTAAGTGTGGCATAGTTGAATAACATTGGATTCAAAGTAGAATTCATGAATGGGAAGGCCAAGTTGCTAGATGGAAAAGGAAATCTAGTTGGGTTTGGTAATCAAACAAAAGATAACTTATTCTACCTAGATCTTAGTGAAAGTCCATGTTTCATTTCTCAAGTAGAAGAAAGTTGGTTATGGCATTAAAGATTGTGTCATGTGAACTTTGATAACCTGATCAAGATAAGCAAAAACAAAAGAGTGAGAGGTATTCCTAGTCTTAGGAAACCTAACATGGCCATGTGCAAGGGTTGTCAAATTGGTAAGCTAGGCAAGACAAGTTGCAAGAGCAAGAAATATCATTCTGAAGAAGTCTTGGAGCTGGTGCATACAGACCTTTGTGGACCTATTGGCATAGAGAGCTATAGTGGATATAAGTATTTTATTTTATTTGTTGATGATTATTCTAAGATGATGACAGTAATGTATCTGAAAGATAAGTCTAAATATTTTCAAAAGTTCCAGTAGTATCTGGCTAGAGTTGAGAAGGAAATAGGAAAGAAACTAAAGTGTTTAAGGTCAGATAGAGGAGGTGAATTCATTTCTAATGAATTCAATGAATTTTTCACTGAGAAAGGAATCAAAAGACAAGTATCATCCCCTAGTACACCTTAGTAGAATGTTATAGCAGAAAGAAGGAACAGGTCAATCATGGATTGTGCAAGAACCCTAATGATAGAAAAAAATGTTACAATCAAATACTAGAAGGAAGCAATCAGTACAACTACTTATATCTTAAATAGAGTATAGCTAAAGAAAGACTCAAATAAGACTCCTTATGAACTATGGTATGGCTATAAACCTAATGTAAGTTACTTCAAAGTATTTGGTAGAAAATTTTATATTTTGAAGGAGACTACGAAAGGTAAATTTGATGTCAAAAGTGATGAAGGCATATTTCGAGCATACTCCAACAGAAGTAAAGCATAAAAATGTTTGAATCTAACTACTCATAAGATCATAGAAAGTGCACATGTGAAGATTGGTGAGTTTGCAGAAAAGAGTGAAGAAGAGAGCAACAAAGAACCTGAAGACTACAAAAAGTTTATTTACTTTGAACCTAATACATTGCATAATCCAATTGAAAGTCAAAAGACTTCACCTCCCGAATCCCCAAAATCTCCAGAAGCACCCAAGTTGTAGCCAATGCAACCTGAGTCATAGTTTGAAGGACGTGAGTCACAGTCAAAAGCTATAGAGTTGCAGCTAGTGCAACCTGAGTCCAATTCTAAAGAACCTGAGTCACATGTAATGGAACCTAAGCATGATGTAGAATATCATGGTGAGGCAAGAAAAACAAGCTCTAAATCCAAAGTACATGTACTTGCAAGATATGTTAGAAGGTACCATGCACCTAAGCAAATCATTGGAGACAAGTCAGATGGTACAATGACAAGGAACAAATTGAAAGGTGCATGTTTTCTTACTAAATTTGAACCTAAAATAGTTAAAGATGCTTTGGATAATGAAAGTTGGATTGAAGTAATGAATGAAGAGATAGGACATATAGAAAGGAATAAAACCTAGACTCTTGTTCCTAGACCCAAGGATAAGAATGTAATTTGCACTATGTGGGTGTTCAGAAATAAGTTGAATAAAGATGGAGAAGTTTCAAGAAACAAAGAAAAGTTAGTATGAAAAGGTTATTCTCAAGAGGAAGGTATTGATTATGGTGAAACTTTTGCTCCTGTTGCGAGATTAGAAGGATTATGGTGAAACTTTTGCTCCTGTTGCGAGATTAGAAGGTGTTAGGACTCTACTTTCTTATGTTGTACATAAAGCATTTAAAGTGTACCAGATGGATGTGAAATCTGCATTGTTGAATGGAATTCTAGAAAAAGTTTACATAGAGCAACCTGAAGGTTTTGTAGATCCTAGCAAAAAGGATATGGTTTGTAAACTGCACAAAGCAATATGGTCTCAAAAAAGCTCCCAGAGCTTGGTATGAAAGACTTCATAATTATTTGATGAAGATTGGTTTTCAAAGGACAAATGATAACAATAGCCTATACATTAAAGAAAGACTAGATATGAAGATTATGTTGGCAGAAATCTTTGTGGATGATACATTTTTTACTGGAAATGATGATTTGTGCAAATATTTTTCAAAGGAAATGAGTAAGGAATTTGAGATGTCAATGCTTGGACAAATTAAAAAAATTTGTTAGCTTGTAGATTTAGTAGAAGAAAGATGGTATCTACATTACTCACTCTAAGTATATCAAGCAGATATTGAAGAAGTTTGAAATGGAGGATTCAAGACCAGTTGGAACACCTATGTCTACTAGATATAAGCTTTCCAAAAATGATGATTCCAAGGAGGTAGATCAAAACACATATAGATCTATGATTGGAAAACTTCAATATGTAATACATACTAGGCCTGATATTGCTCTTGCAGTTGGTATGGTGGAAAGATTTTCAGGTAATCCTAAAGAAAATCATATGATGGAAATAAAGAGAATCATAAGGTATCTAAAGGGTACTGAAAATTATGGATTATAGTACAAGAAAGGAGGCAACTTAGATTTGAAAGCCTTCATTGATGTAGATTGGGTAAGAAGTGTTGATGATAGGAAGAGCACCGGTGTTGGAGCATTCTTTCTTAGTAAGAGACTAGTGTCTTGGACAAGTAAGAAGCAAAATTGCATCTCTCAGACTATAGCAGAGGCAAAATATGTTGCAGTAGCAGTCAATTGTTCCAATATTGTTTGGTTCAAACAACTATTGGTGGGTATGAAGGTATAGATCAAGGATCCAATGGTTATCTTCTGTGATAACACCAATGCAATCAATATATCAAAGAATCATGTGATGCATACCAAGACCAAGCATATTGCAATAAAATATCATTTTTTGAGAGAATTGGTGCAAGACAAAGAGGTGAGATTAGAATATGTGAATACTAAAGAACAAATTGCAAACATATTCACCAAGTCATTACCTAAGGATGTATTTTTGTATCTAAGAGGTAAGCTAGGGGTTATTCCCCTATATGAAGCTTGCTAAAAAGTATTGAGTGATGTGTCGATTGAGTATTCTTGAAGATCAATCAACTTGATGCAGTAATGAAAGGGAAAATTTGCATATGAATCTATAAATCAGGTACATTGAAATTCACTAAATATTGTCTTTGGCATAAGATGTCAAAGATGGAGAGTTTTTTGGGTCATATCATAGAAATTTTGTAAAGAGAATTTTTTATATTAGAGAATTTTTTCTGAATGTTTGAAGATGTCAAAGAGGAAAATTTTGATGAAGAATAAACTTGGAGAGTTTGGGGATTGAGGGAGAAACTGAAATGAGAGGGACAGATTGAAGTCAGAGGGAATTCACACTTATAGAGAGAGTTCTCATGGATGAGAATTAGAATGAAACTAAGGATATTATCCTTACTTTTATTTTCCTCTAAAATTTCATTGTATTATGACATGTTGTGTTGCCATCAATGCCAAAGAGGGAGATTGTTGAAAATAATTGATTAATTGTATACTGTCATTGATGTTACACAAAATATCATATAGATTTGCAAGTTAGTTCATGTTGAGCTCATTCGAGCAATGAAGATAATTTGTTGTGTCTATTAAGCATTTCAGTGTTTACTAAGTTTAGAAGATGGTGTCTACCAAGTTCACTCAGACACCTAAGAGAAGTTCACAAAAGTTCAATGTTAACCGAGATCACTCAGTTACCAAAGGAAGTTTACGAAGTTGTTGTCTTAACCGAGTTCACTTGGTTAACACAGAAAAATCATTTTAGAGTTAGTGTCTACCGAACAAGGTCGGCTAATAAAGGATTTTCTTGTTTTGGCAAATTGAGTTTAATGGATTTTTTTGTTGGTTCTAGCCAACTAAAGAGATGAAGAGTTATTATGTTAAGTTGTATTCAAGCTGACTTGACAATGTATATGATATAAGTATAAGGTCAAGTTGAGGATTGGAAGCGTGAGAATGTGTGGAAGATAAGAAGATGCTTAGAGGAAACAAATTGGAAGGATAAGTAGAATATCCTTGTTGGGCTACAAAGATTAATCTGATTAGGAAGGATCAAGTATTCAAGCTAGAATTGAGGTCTGAAATCAGCAATACACTTGCATCAACAATCAGGTCATTTCATTGCTTCTCTCCAACCATTGTTGTAGTGAATCAAATCTCTTAACAGAGTTAGCCTAATAGTTATTTGTAAATCCTCTAACAAGGTGGTGTTTCTAGATTGAAGTGTCTAAAGACCTCTAATAAGGCCACTCCTAATAGGGTGATTAAATCCTCTAACAAGGTCACACCTGATAGTGTGTTTTGTAACCTTTAATAAGATTGGCTCCTAACAAGGCTCACTTCAAAAGAGTGAAAAACAATAACTAGTTGCAATTGGTGATTTTTCCCAAATTTGGTTTCCACATTAAATCTTGGTGTCACTTGTGTTCATGCTATTTTTTTTATGTGTATGCAACTAAGTTAATTAAGGCTAATCACACTAAACATCTTAAGATCTGCATGTTCATTATTTTCTGAGTAATAGTTGATATTATAGTGCATGACGAGTTACAAAATATTGATAGTAGTAACCGAGTGCTTATGCGTTAACCGAGTGACAGCAGTTTCAAAGTTTATATTTTGTATTGACATCTAAGGGATCTAGGATTTATTTTTGTGGTAACTAATTCACCCCTCCCCTCTCAATTACTCCTCTAATATTTCCAACAAGATATGTGTTTCCTTATGATGTAATAGTCAAGATTTGTAAGCAAATTTGTAGAACTTCCCTACTAGATTAGTGTTGGAAGCATTAATCAACACGTGTTCTTTCTTTCAGTAATATATATTATACTTCATATGCAACATAATTATGATGAAGATGCCTTTAACTCAAACTAAATCAATGGTAGATCCTATCTATATAGGAATAGCTTGTTTAGTACTCACAAAAAATACAATTCCATAGCTCATTGTTCTAAGCTTATTTTGGGGGGGCATTGTATATTCTAGGTTAACATCCTCATTGATGTTCAAATTTTATATACACCAATATTGGTGGTTTGGTATACTCCATGCCACTTTTCATTTACTATTGTTATTGTTTTGAAAAGATTTTGGATACCTAGATGTATTGACAATATGGTTGAATTTCTACAAATTTTGGTTCCTTTCCATACACCACCTACTTGTTTGTTTTATGTATTCATATATACTTTCTACTTACCTTCATGAATATATTTACACATTGTTATACACATTCCTAGTATGTTCATTTATTACATCCATGTCCACACACTTATATGCATAAATTATCCACTTTGATTAGGCTCATGTAACTTTGTAGTCTCCAAATATCCTCATGATTCACTTATTTATTACATCTAAGCATATTTTTCCCACTTTGACTCAAACCATTTTATGTTTCATGACACATTTATGATTATAGAGAATTCATTATAGTTTCATATGTACACTTTCCAATTACAAAAAAATTAAAGAAAAATTTGGTTGATTTTCACTTTGGATTGAATAAACACAAATTTGTATTATGTGTTGCTATGCTTTTGTAGTTAAAAGCATTTAGTACATTCATTTTAGACATTTAATATTTGAGAACTATATTCACTAATATCATTCATATTATGTACTTCAATTGGAACATTAAGAGGAATCTAGTTTTACACAAGCATTCCAAGGAGCATGTGCACAGCTAAAGATTGTTATTTTCAACCATTTTGTACATATTTTCATGGGTTGACCCAAGTAAACATTTCCCATAGTGACACAATGATAATCATGTTACTTTATATATAAATACCACTAACACTCAAATATCAATATGCACATGAGAAGCTAATGTGAACCAAACAATGTAAAATAAAAGTACAAATTTATGGTCGTAAACTAGTCCCTAATCCTAAACTCAACCCTACACTAAGTAAATATATTATTATAGTTTCGAGGCAACTATTAGATTGTCATTAGCTACTTTAGATCTCAAGGTATTTCTAATTTAAGTGTCAATGTATTTGCATTTTCTAAAATAGTTAAATAATTTTTTACATAAATAAAATAAAATCACCAAAAATATTTTAAATAGACTAAAAAATATTATTATTATATATTTAATTTATCATATATGAATAAGATGATCATATAAACATATCACCACATAAGAAAACGCTAATGAAGAATTAGTAGGAAAATAACATGAAAAAAAATATAGCATGGATAAAGATAAGAGCAAAAACAAAGTAAAACAATTATAAAAACTAAACTAATTCGAAAAGCTAAAAATAAACTATAATCATTTGGAAAACTAAAATCTAAATCAATTTTTAAAAATCAAAAATAAATTTAGATCTTCTAAAGGAAAAAAAATAGATTAACTTGTTAATTTTTAAAATCATATGCTAATTTCTTTGGAATAAGAGAAAATAATTGAAGTGTATAGCCAAAATAGAAAACTTTTCAAGAAGAGGGCTAACAGTTTTCTAGCATAAAAAAGTTACTTTTGAGAACAAAGTTCCTATGTAAAGTCTATCAGCTTAACAAGAAAAAGCTATTTCCATGAACAAAGTTCCCACATAAAGCCTATTGGCTTAAAATTTTCCAATTAGTCTTATGCCCAATTTTTTAAAAATGCCCCAATAGATAGACATGCAAAATTATACATATTTTTTTGCAATGCCTAACCATTTGCCCCATGTCACTTACTCACCTATTAAACACATTCCTATTCACTTACCAAATTTCCCCATCCATGTGTATCCATTTTTTATTGCACCTATTCACACACAAACTTCTATACATATATTATCTACTTTGATTTCACCCCTTCAATGTCTAATGTGAGGATGTCCTAGTGGTTATAAACTCACCCTTCCCAAAGTCAAATTCGAATTCAACTTTGACTTATAAATTTTTACAGAACAAGTTTGTGATCACTAGAAAATTGGAAGTTCAACTTTGATATGGCCCCTTTATATTGGACAAGTTTATGTTCACATGGTCATCATTGTGGTCATAGGCTCAAGGCCTCATCATTTACCCTATTCACTTGCCAAATATCCCCATCCAAGTGTATTACACCTATTAACAAACAAAATTATATTCATACAAACTTTAATGTGGGACGTGATAGGACAAAGTCCTCAATAGCCACTCATGCTAACTTCACACACTTAGAACTCCTAAACCATAAGTCAAATTTTGATGTTTTTTAAAGTGTAGCTATGTATGTGAGTTAAAAGCTTAAAGCTTAGGTTTCAACTTCTGGGTATTCATGGATTTCTCTGTATAGATTGTTGGACACCAAATTATCAAAAAATGGCATTTTCAAAGTGTTGTCGTATTACTACTATGTTTTACCCCAATAGTCATTCACTCAGAAATGCCAATACTTGTGGTCAAATGTCATAATAGTTTTTGTGAAATGTCTCAATAGTAGTGCACAAATGGGCCAAAAGCCTTTAAAAAATGATTAGCTATTAGTATGTGTGATTGGTTATTGATACGTGTGTTACAATTATTCAAGTTAGAAATCTATAGTTTTCAATTTGTCATTGTTATATGATTTATGATCTTCTTGTTCATGTTTAAAGTTTATCTTCTATGTTATGCATCTAAATATTTATCATATATTATTATTACAAACATATTGCAAATTTGAAACTAGAAACAACACATTGCATTTGCAAACTTTATCACTAATCTTGTTTTGAAAAACCATTGTGATGACTCATAATTTTAGATATTCTATAAATATTATGTTATATAAAAAACAAATTTGGCATGCCCAAGTATTCTTGTCCCCTATTTTGAAAAATAGCTACCCCTGCACCCATCTCGTACCATAAGTACACAAGTATCCTCGTCCCCATGCAACCTTGTTAATAATTGAGACTAAACATGACAAAAATAATGTAGTTATTAGGGACTTTCCCCTAGTGGTTACAAACTCGCCCTTCCCAAAGTCAAATTTATTATCAATTTTATTTTTATGGGACAAGTTTGTAATCACAAGAAAAGTACAAGTTCAACTTTGATTTGCCCCCTTGATGTGACAAGTTCGTGATCACATGGTCATCATTGTGGTCATAGACTCGCCCTTCCTTTTTTTTTAAAATTCAACTTTTGCGTTGTATTGAAATATTGTCTTCTTTAGACACTTTCATCATATCCAATCGTCCTTAAGAGTGTATGTATATGACTAAAGAGTAGTGTTTCCAATTTTCCTTAACACATTTCTGAATGATAGCTATGAATTATAATTACTACCAGACTGTCGGCCCTAAATTAGGTTGATATTTAATTGTAACATTTTATTTTAGATACTATAATAGCAATGTTCTTTTGGACTATAGGGTTTTTAACCAAATGAGATTTTCCCACTTATATCATGTGTTTATTGTGGAATCCCTTATGCATGTTAGATATGTCTTCTATATATATTTCCTTATGATGTAATAGTTAAGATTTGTATGCAAACCTATAGAACTCTTCCTACTAGATTCAAGTGTTGGAGGCATTAATCAACACATGTTCTTTCTTTCGGTAATATGTATTATACTTCATGTGCAACATAATTAGGATGAACATGCCTTTAACTCAAACTTAATCAATGGTAGATCTTATCTATATAGGAAGAGCTTGTTTAGTACTTATGAAAAATATAATTCCATAGCTCATTGTTCTAAGCTTATTTTGTGGGGGCATCATATATTCTAGGTTAGCATCCTCATTGATGTTCAAATTTTATATACACCAATAGTGGTGGTTTTGTATACTCCGTGCCACTTTTCATTTACTACTATTATTGTTTTGAAGAGATTTTTGATACCTAGATGTATTGACAATATGGTTGAATTTGTGCAAATTTTGGTTCATTTCCATACGCCACCTCCTTGTTTGTTTTGTATATCCATATATAATTTCTACTTACCTTCATGAATGCATTTACACATTCTTATAGATTTTCCTAGTATGCATAAATTGCCCACTTTGAATAGGCCCATATAACTTTGTAGTCTCCAAATGTCCTCACAATTCACTTATTTAAATCTATGCACATGCATACTTCTATGCATATGTTTACCACTTTGACTCAAACCCTTTTATGTGTCATGACACATTTTTTATTATGGAGAAGTCATTATGGTTGCATATGTACTCTTTCCAATAACAAAATAACAAAAAAAAATTGGGTTGATTCTCACTTTGGATTGAATAAACACAAGTTTGTACTATGTGTTGCTATGCTTTTGTAGTCAAAAGCATTCAGTGCATTCATTTTAGACATTTAAGATTTGAGAACTCTTTTCACTAATATCATTCATATTATGTACTTCAATTGGAACATTATGAGGAATCTAGTTCTACACAAGCATTCCAAGGACTTGTGCATAGCCAAAGAATGTTGTTTTCAACCATTTTGTACATGTTTTCATGGATTGACCCATGTAAACATTTCCCATAGTGACACACTTCTATGCATAAATTGCTCACTTTGAGTAGGCTCGTGTAACTTTGTAGTCTCCAAGTGTCCTCACGATTCACTCATTTACATCTATGCACATGCATACTTCTATTCATATGTTTCCCACTTTGACTCAAACCCTTGTATGTGTCATGACACATTTATGAGTATGGAGAAGTCCTTATGGTTGCATATGTACTCTTTCCAATCACACACACAAGAGAAAAAAAATTGGTTGATTCTCACTTTGGATTGAATAAACACAAGTTTGTACTATGTGTTGCTATGTTCTTGTAGTAAAAAGCATTCAAATCATTCATTTTATACATTTGAGATTTGAGAACTATATATTTTGCACTTTGCAATTGGAATAGTAATAGGAATCTAGTTCTACACAAGCATTCCAAGGAGCTTTTGCATAACTAAAGAATGTTGCTTTCAATCATTTTTGTACATGTTTTCATGGGTTAACCCAACTAAACATTCCCCATAGTGACACAATGATAACCCTACCACTATATATATATAAATACCACCAACTCTCAAAACCTTGCCATTGTGTGTGTGTGTGTGTGTGTGTGTGTGTGTGTGTGTGACTAACCCTCAAACATCAAGATGCACACAAGAAGCTAAATTGAACCAAACAATGCAGAACACAAGTACAAATCTAGGGTCACAAGATAAGATAAGATAATGATACTAATGTCCACAAAAGACCAACGAAGGGTCTACGAGATTGAAAGATACAACAGGGCAAAAAAGCAACCCAGTGAGAGTACCAAACGGTGTCTGAAAAATGACAAGCAACAAAACAAAACAAAGAGAGAAAACAAGAATGAATAGACGAGAGGAGGACTAGATATCCTTTTTCGATACAAAGAAATCCATCACTAAGGGATAAGATCTAGGGAGACCAAGAGCCTAAGCCCAAATCCGAGTATCCCTAAGAGTAGAATGTCATTGCCTAATGAATCTATGACGTGATCAAACAGATATGGTGTTTTTCGATGTAGGTGTATCCGGTGGTTGCTTCCTCCCCGTAGAGGGTGACAAGGGCAGAAGAAGGTTGTGATGAGCTGATCCAAGGCCTAACTCTAAGGAAACGTGAGCTGTAAAGTGTGGTCATAGAGTCGCAAAGTCTCGCAGAGGTAGACAGCTAAACACTGTTGATCGGGGATAGCTGAAGAAGGCCGACAAAGATCTACAGTCTTTGAATAGGCAATGAAACCTGCCTATGATCTCATAGTAGATGGGACATCTAAAGATGAAATGGATCTCTGTCTCCGTCTCAGATAGAGTACACAAGCAACAGATTTATTCATCTCTAACCAAGTGGTGATTGGTCTAGCAACACAGCCTGTGTGAACCCACTCTAAAGGACCCCAAGGAGATATGAAGGGCATGGCTCCAACGCAAGCTCAAGTAGAAAGGGCGCACAATAATCCCCTTGTGGATCTCAAGAAAATGCTCCAAGTACAAGGTCATCTACGGGCGCAGACCGCCATGTAGGTTAACCCAAGTCGTGGTGGTGTACTGTCTATAAATATCAAGTCTGACATGCCCATTCAACTCACCCTGTGAGGGATGCAGATGAGCATGAGCATCTAGTGAGAAATGGTAAGGAGGGAGACAATCAATATCAATCCCTATTGAGCTAAGTAAGGCATTGGCCTAGGCATAACAGCCACGAGCTCTGGATCTCAAATCAAAGCTAGTGATATCAACAGAGGAGCAGTAGGCGAGGTAGGAGTATCTGTGGTGGTCCTCCATGAAGTCAACAAAGCCCCTGAGGCAATGGAGAAACCAGATCAGGTCAAAGATAGCACTAAGTGTAATGCCCTGCCAAGGGATCCAAAAGAATTAACCTAAAGTTTTACTAAGTTTGCCAAACTTTTTTTTTTTTCAAAGAAAGTTAAATCATACACATCAAACACATAGTAGCAGAAGCAATAACATATAATCAACTATAAGCATACAGTACAGGTTACATTCCTTAAGGATCCCATGACGTTTGAGTCACATTTAAATTTAATTAATACTAAGTCTAACAATTACCACATCCACATGAAAGAATAATTAAAAGTCCAAAGTCCATTTAAATAATATATATTTATTCTAAATGCCTCTTGGCAAATGAAATTCGGAATGCTCAATCATCCACTGTACATGTCACAAGGTATGAAAGACTAAAAGAATACACATAGGTAGAAATAGAAATACATCATCATCCTCGGATCCATGATACAAGGTACAATAAAATAAATGAAACCATACACCATACATGATATATCCATCCATCATAAAAGATATAAACATCCATCATAAAGTATAACCATCCATCAAAATGATACATATGTAGAATGAAAGTAAATGCCGACAAGGAATGCTCCAGCCACAATGACTGTGGATGGATCTCAATGGTAAGAGTACAAAGCACTACCACCTGACCGCATGGAACCTAAATGGCCCACTCCCACTGTGCTGAGGAGATAGTCTCAAGTCCCAAATAGGATATCAAATCACAAAACACAAGTACTCTCTAAGTCTAGGAAATCCTAAAAGTATTCTACCTCAAAGGTTCCAAAATAGATCGACATCTAGAGCCAGAGGCACACAAAGACACATAGGAAACCTACTATGTAAGCTGGCAAGTGTCATCACACGAATCATGTTGGAGTTACCCTGGTAGTCTCTTAGGACCCCGGGTCCCTAGTGATCCCTATGCGGCCACTAGTATCCTCTCGTACTGACAAGGCATACTACGGAATGCAAGGTCGCAACCAAGCATTCTCTCTACTCCCACCCTAGTCTGTACTAGCACTCAAGGCGTGGGCGAGAACATACAAAGACTCTTATTAGGTTCATTTTAATCCCATTGTAATCTTATCAAAGCGACTGGAAAGAAATTCAAATATAACTAATAAGGGACTCAAAAATGGTTAAGTCAAGTAGGTCATACATTTCACCTCAGTTTCACAAGAGAACCCTAAAAAGCAAAAACAATCAATGCATCAAAACATCTCATTGAGCATACCAGACACATTACCATGGTTGAGTATAAAAGATCGAGATCAAATCAGCATAGCATCATAATCACATAACCCCCGAGCCTCTGGTAACATCCTAAGATTGGTCAACATTCTAGTTAACCCAAAACCCAAAAGAAACACAAACAACATACAGAACAGTGTAGTTTGTAGTTCGGTTTGATTTGCAAGCACTTAGTTTTTGAGTTAATCGATAAGGTTTCAATTTTCGTTTCAGTGTATGTTTCAAGTAAATAGTCTTATAGTTCACCCTTATAATTAACCCATTCTTGTTTTTAAATAATTTACAAAGTTACCCCTATTTAATTTTAGGTCAATTTTCTAAAAATCCCAAGGTAGTAATCATTTATTTGAATTATTGAAATAATGCTTGTTGATTTCCAAGGAAAATAATCTATGATCTTAATAAAATCAGTATTATAGTGATTTACTAAATTTAAAACTTAACTAAACAACTTCTCTTATTAATTAATCTTAATTAAACCACATTTAATTTAATTATTTAATAAAGTATATAATTCACCATTTACGATCCTAAATCATTTTAATAATAACTTAATTAAGACTCAATCAAATATTATCATGATTTAAATCACTTGATTAAATTATTAATAATAATAGTTTATTTAAACATAATTTAAATTATTACTAAACAATTACGAATTTATTAATAAAATAATAACTCATTAACATTTTATAAATTAAAATTTATTAATATTATATATTAAATAACATTTAATATATATGAAATTTTATATATATATATAAAATAAGATTTTATATATAATTATATGTTATAAGATTTTATAATTATATGTTATAAGATTTTATATATATATATATATATATATATATATATATATATATATATATATATATATATATATATATATATATATATATATATAAACTTTAATAAAAATTATAACATATACGTTTTAAGGCCCGTCGACCTGCGCATGCGCAGCAACTCTGTTGTTGTCATAGCAAAGTACAATGCATCAGCAGTCGTACCTACTGAAATAGTAGAGTCCGCTGCCTATACGCACGAGAAAAAGAATAAAGGAGGGGGTGGGTCTCCCCCCCACCCTTCCATATATATATATATAATTTTTTTATTTGTAATTCGATTTCAATTAAATTTTATTTATAAAGTTTTATTAATATAAAATTTAATTATAACAAAAAAAAATGATAAAACATATTTATTTTTTATTATTATTTAACATAATATCCACGCGTACCCTGATAGGAAGAATCTAATGAAGCAATCAAATTTTCATATTATTCCAACCTCTTCCCGAATAAAATTAAGACTATTAAAATCTACAGAACGAGGTTTTCCTTTACCATATTTTAAATCTCTACGAACACATAGATATTAACATGCATTCAATAATTCACAATATTGAAATATTCACGAGTTCATCACAAAGAAATTCAAATATCTATAGTCATGAAGAAGACAGAATTATTTAAATAACGTAATTAACTGTGCAATTCAAAACACAAGCATGTACCTGGATTCTGATGCTAAAATCGCAACGCTCAAAAGATTTGTGAGAGAATTCACTTCTATCCAAAAACTTCTCTCTAAAAAATTTTCCAAAATTCCCCTTCCAAAATTTGCGGTTCCTTCCCAAAACTTTTATCCTCTAAAAAATGAACCCTCAATTAGTGATAAGGAGTTCTCTCCTCAATTTGAGGCACTAATTGTGCAATCACCCAAGAGGACTCCTTGCTCACAACCCCCAACTCTAAATTAACTTTTCTTTATCTTTATTTTATATTTTCCATACACATTCATTAATTAATTAAATTGCTTTATTTAATTTTCACTTGACTTTTTTTTAATTAATTAATTAAATTTTAAACTCATGCACGCATTATGCAATTAAAATATTTTTATTAAATTCACTTGTTTTATCTTTTTAATTAATTTCTTATATTTTAATCTCATGCATACATTATGCGAACTTAAAACTTTTAATAAATTAATATATTTTCGCTTTTTAATTTATTTTTTAAACTTAATTGATAAAATATTTATTAACTTAACTAATAATATTATTATTTAACATTTATTTAAAAATGAACTCTAAATATATTATTATTAAATTAAATAAATATTATGACATTCTAAATTTATTCTTATAACTTTTATCTTTAAATTTAATTCTTTTTATTTAATTAATTCTCAATTAATTAAATATTAAAATATCATAATAATTTTCTATTAAATTAAATCATTAATTTAATCTTTTAATTAAATTTAATTAATAGAAAATTCACTAAGGACTCATAAAGTAAAATACGAAAACCCATCATATCAAAACACATACAAAATCAAACTAAAGGGTTATAATCACGAATTAACGCCATTCGACAAATTCGAAAGGTATACAACTAAGATATTTTTCCTAATTTTTCTACAAGAAATGGCTTAGAGATTTAGGATTTGGACTCAAAAATTTATCTCCCCTCTTTTACCATTGAGATAATGCGATAAAGTACGCTCATCCTGGCAATTCAAAGAAGTTGATACCTGATACCTGCAACCTGCATAAAATCCACGTATGTACATACACAATATTTTAAGCTAAACAAACAATGACAGAAAGTGGTGCATCGTGTAAATCCCAACTAGCAGAGGACTACGACTCCCTTCCTTAACCATATAGCAATTGATTAACTATTTAAAATTTATAATACAATGATATTGTGATATTGTAATTTTAATTTACTATTAAATTATAAATAAATATTTATAAAGAGTCATTTCGCTTCTTTTTGTATTACTTAAGTTCAACTTTTAAGTTATATCGAAATATTGTCTCCTTTAGGAGTAGTGATTCCAATCTTTCTTAACACATTTCTGAATGATAGCTACGAATTATAATTACTGCCAAACTACCAATCCCTAAATATCACTCCAATGTAGAGAAAGGGAACTACAAATCCGGTGAACTAATTCCATAGTAAATGTTCACAAGTGCAAATCTAGTAATTGCCTTGGAATGAGATAAACTAGACCCTATCCCCAGTCTTGTCAATCCATTGGGTAAACATTATATTTTCCAATTCCAAAGCGATCCGAGAACTACCATCACCTATTTCAAATTCCTATGTCATTTCAAATTAACATGCATTTTTGGGTCACGTAGTTAAGTACATTCATTCATTCATTTATATTTCCTCAAATCGCTACAGCAAATTATTAGTTCAAATGTCCCATCTAGCATTATTAACTAGTTTAGGTCAATTTATGCTTATTTATATGCATTACTTTTGATTAGGACAGACTCCGCCTTGAGGAAATTATAATTTCACTTACAATGCCACATTTAAACTTTCTCTAGAAAAACAGCTGCAAAATGCATATTGTTAAGGGCTCAAAAACATGTGAGTTGATATGATACCCCAAAAGAATCAAATTTATGACAAGGTGCCAAACAACATTTTCATGCAATTATGTCAACCATAGCTGTGAAATGCTGTCAACTAAATTGAAAAGCATCCAACAAAAGTTTATGAGAATCATTGTTGTTTTCAATCAGATGATGACCTATGTATCCTTGTTCTGAATCTGATAACAAACCCCTACATGCCTATCAAATGTACCATTTAGGTTTGGACCTAAATGCTATTACAAATGCTACCGGTGAATTACCGCATCCACATTATAAAAATGTAATAGTAAATGTTTCCCTTGTAGGCATACCACATTAGTGAAGACACAAATGTCCATCGTTTGACCTTTTTACATGGAAAACCAAATTATATAAGAGATAATATGTAGGAAAAAGAAAATGTTTTTAATATTTTACTTGTAATCATGTTGAATGTAAGAGCAACAATAAATAAGATGATGTCCTACAAAAGTTGATGATTTTGATCACCAAATGCAACTTCTAACTTATAGTTATTAATAATTCTAAGTTACCCATTTGGCCCCCTGGAGGCTGGATATGGAAGCGGATGCACTGGAGGCAGATGGGTGCACTGTGGGTGCCACTCACAAGCACCCGAATGCAGGCAGATGTCTCGGGCATCCGGATGCATCCGGGTGCCTGTCAATGTTGTTTGGATGGCACCCAGGAGGATCACAGGCTTCCTCACCCAGAAAAGAAAGACAAATATTTTAAAATATTTTTTAAACATGTGGCATGGTTCTATTAGGCTTAAATCATGAGTAAAATGAGTAAATTAATTAAACAAATGTATGAAAGATAAGAGCGATATGATAAGATTTGAACAGCAATGAGACATTAATGCCTAGGAGAAACTCTGGGTGAAAACTTCAACCAAATAATACTATATGTTGAGTGCTTCAAAATGGCTTACAAAACTGATTCCACAGCTCCTTCTAAATTGCAATAGGTTTATTTGCAAGGGTTTCTCTTGGGCTGCTGTCTAGATGAGCTTTATAGCAAAATGAACTTTACAGACCTTTTCAAGTTTGAGAGCATTTTAAGTTGCCACTTTTGTGATAAATAGTGAGAGAAATTCTCTCTTCAAATTATAGGGCAGGATTTTTTTTCAAATTGATCTTTGCCTAAAATCTGAAACAAGTAAACAGATTGCAGATTATGTACCTTGTACAAATAACTTAATAGGGGTTTTGCATCCAAACAAAATGCTTGAAAGAAACAATGTACATCATCTTTTGATCTTGAAGGTAAGAATACAAGACTGAAATTACTTATTTGGTTTCTTTGCGTACACATAATATATATATATATATATAGAGAGAGAGAGAGAGAGAGAGAGAGAGAGAGAGAGAGAGAGAGAGACGCATCTGCATCCCCCCTCCCCAAAAAAAAATAAAGCCCGCATTGGCTTTGGAATCCGCATCCGAATCAGTAACTTAGATTATTATGTATGATCCAACAGAAGTCTAACAAACTCAAAATTGCAGCATGCCAAAATGCATATTAAAAGATTCTGAACAAGCAATCTGTCAAACTTGTAAATGAGTCCACTTCAAGTTTTAACCACTGCTAAAAGAAGTATTTCCGTTTTATATGTTTCTCCGATCTGACATGATTCCATGCAATTGACTATCTAGTCTTGTTCTGAATGTAACTGCAGACACATTTAGAAAACGGGAGAACAGAATATTTGCATAGAACACTTCAAACCAAGAAAGCATAATGACTACCAATAAAAATGGCTGAGAAAGTATTGAACTGATTAAATTAGAACTGCATAATACATTGCTGCATAAGATGATAATTCATTGCTCTAAACCTATTAATTTATCTCATTCCGATTCTAGCACTGCTTTCTCAGGTTGCTCACTTTCTAACACAGTTTAGGCTATGGTAGTTTCCAATTAAAAATAGAAGAAAACTACTAAACCAAAAATAAGTTAACAATCATGAATAATTTCAGTGCTGCTGGCATTGAAGCTCATTCAGATGCTACAAAATGATTTTCCTATCAAACCCACATGATATTGAATTGGGAATATGGATTAACGCCAATAATAGAAGACTACAACATGAACCAAGTAAAAACAACACATTTAACAAATTATGGTAGTTATGCAATTTGATCCTACATAACATATCCACAGCCTCAGAAAATCATCCCAACTTTACGATAATGCTGGATTATGACAACAAACAAATTCACATTGTTTCTTGACTACCAAAAACAATTTTAAAATGTACTATACATATAAATTTACTGGGTCTCAACACAAATACAATCCTGACCTTGGGGATTTTGATATTGCTACTGCTTTTGATGTGACTAAGACCAATATATCTAACATACAGGAAGATGCAACTGAGGCGAGACGCTGCTGCTTCATAATGTCACCTCCAGCATTCCTGAGGCAGCAGACGTGCAGATGGACAACGATGCCCACCTGATTAATGTAACCCTTGCTTTCTGAGAACTTGGGTGCAAAGTATAGAAGGTCAGTATTGCAGAAATGGGCTTTTATACAGCTTTGGCTTTATAGTGCACTGGAAAATGCTGGACCAATGGGTCCATCCTATAGCTTGCCTGCCAAATATTTTCAGTCACACCTCTTACAAAGAATTAGAGCCACACAACAGCAAATAAAGTTCTGAAAGAAATATATAAGAATTTGGACAAAGTTTTCCTGTGCATCATCTATGCTAGCTATTCCACTAAGATACCTTGTTTCTTCTTGTTAACTCAGCCTGAGGAGATGAATATGCAGTCGTTAAAGCCGCTGGCCTATCAGAATAGAAAGTATCAAGCAAATCAAGGTGAAGAAAATTGGTAAACAGACGATGATGGATGCTGCATCACTGCTATTAGTGGGTGCAATGTTCCCCAAGCCTCCATTCCCGATGCTTGTGTTAAGAACAGATGAACCGCTGCTACTGTAAACATTTAAGAAAAGAAACATCAATTTTGTAGTCTGTACTAGCACAATAATAGAATAAAATGTAAACAAACACGATCATTATTTAGCATCAAAATGTATTCGTAAATGCATTAGAAAATGTTGTCAAATACAGAAAGAAGTATCTCGCTAGCTAGTATATACCCTGCTGAAAATGTGCACGTTCCAGAACCTGTCAAAATTTTAAGGAAAGAAATTAATTAGTAAATATATCCCACAAAATTAAAGGTCATTGAGAAATGCAGGATTTTGAAGTATTTCAAATAGAGTCAAAAACACTTAATAAAATAGAAGAGATGAGCATAACTCTGTAGAAGCATTTTGTATCTTTATCACCACAGAAAAATTACAGAAATTCTATTGGGGGTATCAGGACAGGCATTACGTGTAGAAAGAGTCAATGAATGATTTAGAGGCTTTAATAGGATGGAGCACTCTATTTTGAACCAGAAATTCATTTCCAAGATTGCCCCCTCAGGCTAACCTTTACACATTATACGAGCCTTTTCTGAGTACTTGTAAATAATAAGAGCAACGTGTCCAGACAGCTAAAGATTAGGATTCTATTGAGAGGTATTATGGATCTATGTGCTGCTCATTTCCTTTCTAATATAATATTTAAGGTGTGATTGTAGTGAACTCTGAACAAAAAACGGATAAAGCATCTCTTCTGATAGTTGTGTTTCCTTCATGAATATTAACAAATAAATTCAATGCAGTTTATTTGCTTTACTGGGACATCAGTTACAATATTGAAGACAGAATTGTTAACTGTACATACAAGCAGCAGTTAACAAGCTTATAACTTCTTTTCTCGAGACACAACAAGCAACAACACATTGAAGACAGAATTGTTAATTGTACATACAAGCAGCAGTTAACAAGCTTATAACTTCTTTTCTTGAGACACAACAAGCAACAACAAAAAGGCCAGTCATTTCAGGAATCTGCAAACTTTATATTGCATTCAGAAGATCTAAGAAGATATCAAAATTGCTCTCTTGATATGTGCCTAATTATATTTTTTATAAGCCATAAGGAAATATGTCAAATGCAAGAGTTGCATACATATTCAGGGAATTCAATCCAATAGATTATACTATTATAGAACAATAGAGGCATATGAAATTGTTCTACAAGCCTATAATTCAAGATGTACATGAGATTCCTACATCGTACCTATCAGGAGATGTATAAAGTGAGAATTATGAATTTAGCTCATCTATCATCTAAACACTTCTAGGTAAAAGAAGACATCAAACAAACAAGCATATAAAAGTTCAGTTGGGCAATGGCTTGAAACAAATTTGCTGGACATCAAACAAGCATAATCACTAAAGCATTTGTCAACAAAAACCTCTTAGGAATGTATGCAAAGGTAAGGCATCTGATGCTTTGAAACAAAGAGTGAAAAAGTTAACAAAAAGAGAATATGAGTTCAGTTGGGCAATGGCTTGAAATAAATTTGCTGTACATCAAACAAGCATAATCCCTAAAGCATTTGTCAACAAAAATCTCTTAGGAATGTATGCAAAGGTAAGGCATCTGATGCTTTGAAACAAAGAGTGAAAAAGTTAACAAAAAGAGAATATGAGAAACTTACTTGGATCTTGAGTTGTCACCTCTGCATTGCCACCGAAATCGCAACTAGCAGGAGTCATGCCATTCTTCTTGTAGTAGCTGTCAAAAGCATAGGAGGCGTGACCTGCAACAGTATCTGGATTATAGCAAGCACCTCCTTGTTGTATTGCTGAACAGTCTGCACCTCCAAGGCCACAGGCATAATCCAGGGCAACTTGCAGGCTTGTGTCTGCCACACCAGGCTTCGCTATGCACCAAGTTGAACCAGTTGTGGGTGTTGTTGGAGTGGTGGGTGTCATTGGAGTGGTGGGGGTTGTGACTGGCGTTGTCACAGGAGTTGTGGGAGTGGTGGGAGTGGTGGGTGTTATGATTGGTGTAGTAACAGGAGTTGTTACTGGTGTTGTGGGTGTAATCGTGGGAGTTGTGGGCGTGGTGATGGGGGTAGTGACAGGTGTAGTTGGAGTAGTCTCCCCAATCAAAGAAGAATTTAATCGTGCATCATTCCTTGTAGTGTTAGAATTTATGTCCAAAAGTTCTCTGGATGTGGAGGGAAACTGTTCTAGTCTACCTAACTCTTTCTGTGGAGAACAGTTCAAAGACCTCATTTTTACCAGCAATGCAAGCATGTTTGTGCTATTAAAACCTTGATTAGGCACTTGAACCCAAATATTCTTGGTGTTTAAAAATATGTCTTCTGTAGAAGAGCTCAAACAAAGAACATCTACGGCTATACGAATATCTGGATACTGGAGAAAAGCCGTCACATTGGTAGCAGCAGCTACTATCAAGTTACTGACATCTTCACTGTGGACAGAATTTTGTTTGATGAATGTGTTCACTACTAGGAAGGAACCTGTTTCAGAGATAAAATCCAGAAGTGAAGTAAGAACCTGCTTCAAATCCTTGGTGGAAGTGCATGCACGCCCTGAAAATGCATCTTGAAGCAGAGACGATGAGAGGGTTGTCGTAATCTTGATATAATCATCCAGATTTACATAGGAAATAGCAGAGTAAATGGCTTTCATGGTGGACACAACTGATGTTATTGCCTCTTTCGTCGTTGATTTATGACCGACTTCAATAGCAGTTATAAGGGTATTTGGTCTGAATCTCATGACATTTTTCTTTAGCCACAATGCTGCATGGAACTTTGATTTTCCAATATCCTCCATTTCCTTGTGGCTCAAGCTCACAGTCACCTGAATCCCTGTCCCGGATAAGCTTTCCAAAACAATTGGATCAGCATCCACAAGACTAACATGATATATGTCATGTTCCTTGAGCAGTTGAACCAACTTCTTAGGAGATAACAGGTGGTTGTCTCTTGGATCATATGACACTCCAATAGAGATTCCTGCTAAATCATACACAGAACACAAGTGCAGTTCAGCCAGTGCAAACTAGAGAGAACTGTGACCAATAAAAACTTGTAAGGACTGATGGGGCATTCATTTACTCTTCTGTGTCTAGTGCAGTCAAGAGTAGTTTTTGAGGCCCGAGACATTCCAGATTAAATTCTCAATGACTAAATCTTGTGATAACATATGAAATATATTAATAAATAGGAGATACTCTGGCAAGTCAAATTGTGATATTGCTATCAGGATTTAACAGTGTAATTATTGAGTAAAACTCATTGACCCATGTCTCATGAGTAGTGGCTCACAAGAAACTATCTCTCGTGAGCATGAATGGATGGAAGCTCCATGGTTAAATGTGTTTGAGTTGGAATGGTACCAGAGTGGGTGTGGCTTCACCTCTCTGAACATCACGTAGATGGAATGAGTGCCAAGTGTACTATACATTCTCATGAGAGGTGGCTTCTTGTGAACCACAACTCAACATGGGTCAATGAGATTGACCTAAAAATTATACACTTAAATACTGACAGAAAAGATTGACTCAAAAATTATACACTTGAATACTGACAGCAATATCATAATATGAAAAATATGTTGGGCTCTGCAAAATATGAAATGGTTGACAGTTGAAACTCTAGATGAACCATATGGATAGGTATGAAGAATGTGTCTTTATTATCTCTGGGAGGTGCATAAACTGCTTACTCTCATTAGAACCTCAGCCCATTTATAACAAAAATACTACTAAGAATTTGGGTAAAAGTGGGGGAAAAAATCGTTTACAGGATATCTGAAATGTGGGGGCAAATGGGCTATGTTCTCATCAGATTCAACATTTCCAACTTAGTGTATATTGTTCGACATTAACATAACTGGCCCCTTGGCGTGCGGATAGGTGCTTTTCATGTTTAAATTCTAACCCAAAAAGCTTATCAAATCTAGATCCTTATCAAACAAAGCAATACAGAAAATGGTTGAAGTACACAAAGAGAAACTTTCCTTTTATCCCTATTCTAGTTTCTCAAGACAATAACTCCTGGTTTCAAAGCATAATAGACACTAGTTATGTAAAGATCAGATCGACTAGGTTGTTGATAGGACAAGAGGCACGTAATGTCACAAGCCCTCATTGATAATATACAGAAATGCTCGGCTACATACACAAATGTAAATGCATATCCCCAAGAGAACCCAGATTAAAATGTAAAAGCACAATACAAATCTATATGTACAGCAAATCAAGTCAGAACAGTAAACTCACCTGAGCAAGAAACAAGAGAAAGAAGGAAGATGAGGCAAATGTCAAGAAGACATTGTGCTGCCATTCTACCATTGAAATGTTTTGTCCCCATCGATGATAAAAGTTGTGATCCACACTCCACAGTCACTGTGCAACAACAGCTACAACAATTGAGGTAGGATCTATGGAGCTTATCAAGACCTTGTTTTTGCTTCTTACATGGTAGTTATAAGCACTCCCACCAAACTCAGAATTTACCCCAAACGAAAAATTTGGGGAAATGGGTGGACAGCACAAGTAATGCTTTGCTTGAGAGGGAGTGTTAAGGGTTGGGAGGGTTTACCTTTTCGGCGGGCTCTGCTGCAATGGAACTGGGTAAAGTTGAGGAATCAGACAAAAACAGCACTCTCCCACAATGGGATGCGATGAGACAGCTGCAATGCGATGTTAGTACAGTTACCAACTGGAAAGAGAATGTTAATTTTCTGGATTATACTAATCCTAATTCTAATGCCAATGCTAATCCAATGTTCATGCTAAAGCAAAAGCTCTACTGTGACACGTACGTATGGAATACTGTCTTAACTCTACTTTGCGTTACGAAGCAGCAATGATGCAGATGAGATCAGATCAGTGCGGTGGGCAAAAGTAGCAAGAGTATAAAGCGGGCGAAGACACAGCTCCTTTCACATTTAGTATTATAATTGAAAGGTAAACCGCCTGGTTTTGGTTCCCGAGAGGCGCTCGCCGAAAGTAACACTAGTACGTTCCCTCGCATAAGAAAAGATGCCTTGGTTTGTGAACGTTATTTAAATCAGTCTCTATCCATTTCGCATCCTTCAATCAAGGCCCTCTTCGTCGAATTGAACTTCAATTATTCTAGATTACCGAGCTATTTTTTTAGTAGGAGTGATACCTATTTTATTATTATAAATATCTTAAATATAATTCATATCAAATACTTGAAGTGATGTTTGACAAATATTTCTTTTCTGAATTTGATTGTGTGTATTTTTCAGTATTTGGGAAGACACGAAGGGCCCGTTTGGTTGCGTAGGAAATTGAGAATTAGAATAGAAAATTTGAATGAGAATGGAGAATGAAGAATAGTAATGGAAAAATGCAATCCAATCTTGTGTATCCCTTGTTTGGTTATGCAAGCTTAAATTGGAATAGGGTTAACTTGCAATGGCGTCATTTGAAAATATTTTTGAAGATGCAACCGGCGCCATTGGAAAATCGCTGAAATATTTGAAAATATTGAAGACTAGTAAAATAGTAGAAATATATAATCTATAAAAACAATACAAAGTAAAATAGTATAAAATTAGTCTCTACCTATCTATTTTGAATCCTTCAATTAAGACTCTTTTTGTCCAATTAAACAACAATTATTTTAGATTATCGAATTATTTTGTTAGTAGGAGTGATACATTGTTTTACCTATTTTACTATAAAAATTACATCCCTGGTTTGACTAGTATATATGTAATTCATATAAATAATTTTTTAAAAATGTATGAAATTAATTTTTTTCATATATAAATAAAAACAAAAGATGGGGACATCTTAAATAAATAAATAGCATAAATTTGTGATATTGTTATTATATTAATATTATCGCATATACAATTAATGTTATTGTTGGTGTTTGAAATAATGTTAATGTTAGATTTAAGTTACTAAGAACTCTTGGGGTTCCCAAAGTATTATGATTAGGTTAAGGGGTTTATTTAGTATAGGCTAAAATTAAGGTTAAATTTGCATTCAATTATTTAAATTTAGAGAGAGGTTGTCATTTTAATAGGTTTATATTAATTAAGATTCAATTAGAATTTTAATTGGGCTTAAAGTTCAATCGAGATTAGAATCGGTTATTTCTAATTTATGGTTTATGGTTTATGGTTTACTCTACATTATATTATATTGATATAAGAATATAAGGTTTATTGTATATTGTTATAAGAATATATTATATTTTATTATCATATTAATATAATATTATTCTATTTTTTTGTTTTTTTAATATGATATAATGGAATATGCAAATATCATAGAGAACTTAAAAAAATAGTGTCATAGGCTCAACATTATCTGAATGATGAACGTCACCATGTTAATGTGATATATAGGGTCACCGTGATAATGTGAAGTATGGGTCATTTGGACTAAATGTTAAAAACCTATAAAGCAAAAGATGAAAAATAAAAAGTGAAACAAAAAGATAAACACACAGATAAAAATAAATTGTGATATTGCTATCAGGATTTAACTGTGTGGTCTTTGAGTCAAACTCATTAACCCATGTTTGATGAAACATGGGTTAATGAGTTTGACTCAAAGACCACACAGTTAAATCTTGATAGCAATATCACAATTTGACTTGCTGTGGAAATTATCTCCTACTTATCAAAATAAATAGTCAAATCATGAAAAGTATACAAAAACACAAATGTGGTATTGAAGAAAATGTTAAAGTAATGGGTGATGAGTGAGAAAAGTAGATTTGGAACATGATGGAATTATATAGAAAACTTATAATGGTTATGAAAAGGTCATACTCTAGTGGGTGCATATTGACAACAATTCCCTAATAATTAGCACTTGTACCAAAAGGAGGTGCAAAGGGATGCGTTGATATGTATTTAATTTGAAAATGTAAAGGAGATTTTCAATAAATAAAGCAAGTGTCTAGAAATGTAAATAATGAAGGACATAAAATGCTAGGACATTTATAGAATGTGCAATTTGTATTAATAACTTTGAATAGTCTTTTGACAAGATTAATACACTTATTTCTGAACTGCTACTTAACATATCTATAATATGATTTTGATGTTGATGATTTTTCATGACCTAAAAAAATAAGGAAAATGTTAAATATATGATCCTAATGATTTGTCATGACCTTAAAAAGAAAGGAAAATGTTAAATACATGATTGAAAACATGACATTTTCTTGGTTGACAAGAAGACTGTTGAAATCCTATAGATCATTATCACATATTCTACAAACATTTACCAAAATAGATTGTTTATCTATTAACTTTATATATTATTCAACAAATCATAAAAGCATACCTTCTCTATTATATTTAAATCAAATAACTAAAAGTGTGACTTCTCTTAATATTATAAAAAGTTAATAGATAAACGATCTCTTTTGTTATGACCTACAACTTATTATAAATGGTGCAAGTGCTTAAGAATCATGTCTATAGTATAATACAAATTAGTTCATGGTCACGATATTCACTATTATCACAATCACTATAAATAATTGTAGACCTACATTTCCAACAAAATATTAAGCATTTTGAAAAACAAATAGTTCATTGTCATTGTATCAATATATGTTTGGAAAAACCAAACATGTGACTTGTGGTAATGCAACAACTTTAAATATTAATAGATAAGACTGGTGGAATACTTGAGATATATAATATTATACATGGAACCTATTAAAATTCTAATCAACTTTTTATTTTTGTTGGTGTAAATAATTATTTACTACTTACACTTACTTAAGTTTACTTAGGTTAATGCATTATTTTAATATCTTTTTATTTAGTCACCTAGGAGTGTGTGCACTCTTGTGAGTTTTCATGTTGACAACACAGGAGTTCGCACCTCTTTTATGCACATGGTGTCTACAACATAGGAGTTAGCACACTAATTAAGCACATGGTGTCTACAACATCTCCACTTGAGATACACCTTGTCCTTCTTATCATATCATCTAGAATGATGGATAAGACGTGTGCTTAGTTGTCATGCTTATCTTATCTCCTAGCTTTTTCTAGAGACATTCTAGGTGCTTCCTGAGAGGGCTTTATATACAGGCACTCCTAGTGTGTACAATCATCACATACAATATAGAGCAATGTACGATGACGTACTCTGATATATTGATCATACTCCTTTTTGGTCTACAGTTGTGCTTGTGTTAAAGTTCTACGATCTTGGGTAAACCTTGCCCTAAGGCAAATTCTTACATAGTATAATTTTAAAAATGTACAATATTAATTTATTGTATTTGTGTATTTTCTTATAGTTCAATATTTATAGATAATATTAATTCTAAATTAATACTATTGTGAATGATTGATAAGACGAATTCATTTCTCCTCTATTGAAGAGGACATAGGGCATAATTAAATGAGTAGAGGTATGGGAGAGCTTATCTTTAAAATGATGAAAATGAAGTGGCTACAAAATGCTAGAGGAAAAATGATGAAATTTCAATTACTACAGACTTATTAGCACCAACTAGACACACAATAAGAACAATTGTACGAAGTGCAATTTGAAAAAACTCAAAATGGCATGACAATTTTGATTGTATGCCCATATGCAAGCAGTCTTCTCTTACTACACAACATTTTGTGGCAGGAGGCCAAGACTGGTTGTAAACTCAATTTTGAGGCATGCATAATATGTCACCTATCCAAAACTCAACTTTTACATCCACAACAAAATTTAATTAATTTAAATATGACATCACATAAAAAAATAAGGCTACTATTGAGTAGCAGAGCAACCCTTTTTCTATAAGAAAATATCCTCAAATTTTCCATTAAGAATCTAAAATCTTCACTAGCCAAAACAATTCTGCTAAAAATTGCATTCACCATTCAATAGAAGGGGAAAAAGAGACTTAGTATACCATTGCAGATATTGAATATATTAAGTCAATCCCAATGTAGAAGCATTTAGAATAAGGTCTAATAAATTAATCAAAAGGGTATTGATGTCAGAGCCTGAGTTTCTACATTGGGAGCTCTAGGTATATTGGAACGTCACTAGTTGAACTAAAATGAAACTTAAGCTGTTATATGTATCTATTAGAAACTTGAACACTTGAATTAGTCAAACTAAAAATGGAACTTAAACAATGTTATGTATCTTTTGCAACTTGAACACTTGAAAACATCAAACTTGAATACTTGAAACATAGAAAAAGGCATAACTCTTGGGTTGGATTTCATACATATTTTCTTATGATTGTGCTTTAAGGTGATATGCTTTTGTTGATTTTGTGAACATTTTTGTTGTTCTTATTTGGGTGGAGTCTTATCCTCCTATAGGGGGAAAGGGTTCAATGGGACCCGCATAGTGAGTGCTTTAGTTTTATCTTTCTTGTAGGCTTCTAGGAGTAAACCTATGTCTAGGGGGAGTGGATGTAATGCCTATCCCTAGTTGAATTTTCTATTATATTGCTAGATTCTTTTAGGCCAGTTTTATGATTATGATTTATGATTAGCAATACATGGTTACTGGACTTGGTATTTCATACTTAGTTGATTTATATGTTGAGTTACTTAGTTATTTCATGTGTTCATGATTATTTCAACGATGATATATGTATGTTCATTTAGTGATTTCAGTTATCTCATGATGACTAGTAGATGGATTATTTATATGCAGTTATATGGTTACTTACCCCATACTTGCATGTGTATAGCGTACTTTTTTTTAACTTTATGATTGATGTTTATGATGTGGTTAAGGGAGGGAGTCGTAGTCACTTACTAGTTGGGATCTACATGATGCATCACTTCCTGCCATTGCCTATTTAGTTTAGAATATATGAGTATGTACATGCATGGATTTTATGCAGATTGCAAGTACTAAGTATCGACTTTCCAGAATTGCCAGGATGAGCATACCCTATCTCAGTATCTCAATGGTATAAGTGGGAAGATAATTCTTGAGTCCAAAACCTAACCTAAGCCAATTTTCCTAGAAAGTAAGACAAGTATCTAAGTTATTTACCTGTCTAAATTCGTCAAGTGACGTGAATTTGTGATTTTGACCCTGGATTTTGATTATGTTCTTTGTCTTTAGTTGAGTTATCGTATTTAGTTTTGTGGATCTTTTGTGATTTTCAGTTATAATTAAATCAAATTAAAAGATTATTAAATGATTTAATTTAATGAAAAATTATTTAAAAATTCAATATTTAATTAATTGAGAAATTAATTAAATTAAAATATTAAAATATTTAATTAAAGTTCTAATATTGGCATAATTATATTTATTTAATTTAATAATAATATATTTAGGAGTTTCATTTTTTAACGCCCTGCCAAGGGATCCAAAAGAATTAACCTAAAGTTTCACTAAGTTTGCTAAAAAAATTTTTTTTTTTTTTTTTTTTTTAAAATAAGAAAGTATGACATACACATCAAACAAATAGTAGCGGAAGCAATAACATGTAATCATCGACAAACATACATTGCAAGTTACATTTCTTAAAGATCCCAAGACGTTGAGTCACGTTTAAATTTAATTAATTCTAAGTCTAACAACTATCACATACATAGAAAAGAATAATCAGAAACTCCAATGTCCATAATATACATTTGTTCCGAATGCTCCTTGGCAAATTAATTCGGAATGCTCATTCATCCACTGTACATGTCACAGGGTATGAAAGGCTTAAAAGAATATACATATGTAAAGATCAAGATACAACATCCTCAAATCCATAATACAAAGTACAGTAAAAATATATGAAACTATTCACCATACAAGATACATCCATACATCCATAATGATAAAACATCTATCATAAAATCTAACCATCCATCATACTAATCCAAGAACATAGTGTAGATAAATGCCAATCACGAAATCTCCAGCCACGGTGACCACGGAACGGATCTCAATGGTAAGAGTAAAAGCACTACCACCCGACCGCGTGGAACCTAAATGGTCCACTCCCACCACGCTGAGGAGATAGTCTTAAGTCCCAAATAGGATAACAAAACCTATAATCATAAATACTCTCTAAGTCCAGGAAATCCTATAAGTATGCTAACTCAAGGGTTCCTAAAAAGATCGACATCTAAATCCCAGAGGTACCACAAGACACGTAGGAAACCTAATATGCAAGCGGGAAAGTGTCATCGCAAAAGTCATGTAGAAGTTACCCGAGCAATCCCTTAGGAATCCCGGGTCCCTACTGATCCTGCGGCCACTAGTATCCTCTCGTACTGACGAGGCATACTATGGAATGCAAGGTCGTAACCAAGCGTCCTCTCTACCCCATCCTAGTCTGTACTAGCACTCATGGCATGGGAGAGAACATACAATTATCTTGTTAGGTTCATTTTCTCTCATTTAGTGTAAATGTTTTCACTTATTAAAAATGACTTACAATGGGTTTCTCAAGGTAGCCTCTTAGGGCTCCGACCCCCATTGCAAGCCACTTCCCGACTCTAAACATAGATAACCTACCCTAGCTCATGAACTCGTAATCAAAGAATCATAATAAAACCATCTCAGTCCTATATGAGCAACTGAAAATATCATAAAAAAGATAATCCACAAAATATATCAGTTCTTCATGAGCAACAGATAACATCAAATAGTAATCATGTAATCACGACAGTTCTCTATCAGCAACTGAAGGCATCAATAATAAGTCATAAAATCCAATGGTTCTCTAATGTAACCAGAAAGTAATACAAGTATAACTGATCGAGACTCAGAAATGGTTATCAAATATAACTGATCGAGACTCAAAAATGGTTAAGTTAGGTATTCTCAAATACATACACCTCAGCTTCACACAAGGAAACTGGAAAGCAATAATAAACAGTAAACACAATCATGTCATAGAGCACTTCATCACATTACCATGGTCAGGTTAAGAAAGATCGAGACCAAATCATCAAGACATCACATTCACAACCCCGAGCCTCTGGTAACAACCTGAACTGGTCAACGCTAAACCAACCCCAAAACATTCAAAGTACAAAGACAACATCAAAGTCTCAGAGATTGGATCTGAAAGTATATTATTTAAGTTAAGGTAAGGTTTGTGTTTTAGTTTAATGTCGAATTCAAGTAACAAAGTTTTCACAACTACCCTTTTTCGAATAACCCATTTCTATAATAACTTTCATTAAATCAATATCCAAATTTATAATTTAGTCAAATAAAATTCATTATTAATTAACTTAATTAAACTAATTTTTAATTAAATTAATCAATATTCATTAGATCTAATTACTTATTTTAATCCAACTAATAATTGTTAATTTATTAATATTTAAGCAAAATTATTAATAAATTAAAATTTACAACTATATCTATGCAATTAATATTTATTTATTAAATATTTAAAAAGTTTAATCTATTATAAAAATTGAATATATTATAATTTTATTATTTAAAATTTTTAAATAAATAAAATTCGTTTTTAATAATTTTAAAAAAAATTATAAAAAAAAAAAAAAAAATCGAATACAAAGTTCACCCACGTTTATAGCCCGTCAGCTTTGGCCGCAGGCCTGCGGTCGCAGGGCCTACGGCGGCAGGTACTCTGTACCTATCGTCGCAGTACCTGCGACGCAGGTACTGTCGGCCTGCCGACAGTGGGGGGCGGGTACGGGGTGATTCCCTCCCCCCCCACTAAATATTATTATATATTTTTTTTATATATATATATATATTTTTAAAAAATTTCAAATATAATAAAATAAATCAAATTTTATTTTAAAAGAATTAGTTTTTATTTAATTTTCAATAAAACAAATTTTTTTTAAAGGATATATATATATATATATCTAGAACTTTCAATTTCATTAAAACAAAACCCTTATTAAATTAGATCTTAATTTCTAAATCAAGAAAACAATGGTTCTAATTAATTCATCCAGTCTCCATGCATACAGAAATTATTGACGAATAATTAATAAATTCACAATATTGAAAGCTTAAAACTTTCATCACAGAGAATTCAGATCTACAAACCCCAGACACGAAGAAGGCAGGAAGGGATAATTGCATATTTAATGGATAAAAAACACAAGACCCTACCTGATCCTGATGCTATTATGCAATCTCCAGGAACTGTATGCGAATTCGCTCCTCTCAATAACCTTCCCCTTCAAGACTTTCTTCGTATCAGCCTTCTGAAATTTGCTTCCAAAAATTGTCTTCCCCAAAAATTCTCGTCCAAATTCGTATCCCCCAAAAATGAACCCCCAAAGTTGTGATAAGCAAATTCTCCTCAATTCGGGGCACTAATTGTGCGTTTACCCAAGAAGACTCTTTGCACAACTCAGTTAACTCCAAATTAACTTTTATAATCTTTTCTAATTCTTTTGCATTCAACTTTCATGCACATTAAGTTGAATGATTAAATAACTTTATTTAAAATTTCACTTGACTTCAATTCTTAATTAATTTATTATTTTAAATCTTATGTGCACTTTTAAGAAATTAAAATAACATTATTAATTTTTATAATTTAATCTTTTAATTTAATTCTTATATTTAACTCATGTTTAGATCATGCAATCTAGAATTCTTAATAAATTAATATCTTTCAACTTTTTAATTTATTTTAGAACTTAATTGATAACATATTTAATTAATTTAAATAACAATAATATTTAGCATTTATTTAAAAATGAACTTCAAATATATTATTATTAAATTAAATAAATATTATCCTGTTCTAAATATATCTTGAACTTTAATCTCCAACATTAATTCTTTTATTTAATTAATTAATTAATTAATTAAATATAAAGATATCATAATAATTTCTTATTAAACTAAATCATTAATTAGTCTTTTTAATTAGACTTAATTAATAGAAAATACACCAAGGACTCATAAAGCAACATACGAAAATCCATCATAGAAAAATACATACCAAATCAAACAAAAGGGTTATAATCACAAAATTACATCATTTGATGCATTTGGAGGGTACTTAACTCAGATACTTGTCCTAATTATCAATTAGGACAATTGGCTAAAGGGTTTAGGATTTGGACTTAAGAGTTTATCTCCCCTCTCTTACCATTGAGACAGTGCGATAGGGTACGCTCATCCTGACAATTCAGGGAAGTCGATACCCGGTACCTGCAACCTACATAAAATTCACGCATGTACAAACACAATATTCTAAGCTAAACAGGCAATGGCAGGAAGTGGTGCATCGTGTAGATCCCGACTAGCAGGTGACTACGACTCCCTTCCTTAACCATATCAGAAACACCATACATAAATAAAATAGCATGCACACCATACACATGCAGTATGGGGTAAGTATCCATAAGAAACACATGGAATAATGAACCATCTAACTAATCATCATCGATAACTGAAACCATTGAATAATCATCATACATGCATGAAATATAGAGTACCAAGTAATCTCATCATATAATAAACTGAGTGTAAACATCATCTGATAATCTCTAAAATAATAATACTACTCATCAAACATAAATTGGCCTAAAAGAGTTTGGCCATCATATCATAAATGTAGCTCGAAAAATGTAAACTAGGGGCAGGCACTACACATTTTTATAATACTATAAATAATATTATTAGTTAAATTAATAAATATCTTAATTAAAATGTCTCAGGATTTAATAAAAGAGAAAAAATTGATTTAATAAAGTTATTTTATTTTAATGCAAAAAGCTTGCACATGAAGCTAAAATATAATAAAAATAATAAAGGAAAAAAGGGTTTCGCATGATTATACAATCAAAACCCTGATTTGGGAAAAAAAAATTATTAGGAAATCAGAGCTCATTTCTTCACGCATAGGTTTGGAGGAATTGATTTCTGAGAAGAGGGTTTTTGAAAGAGAAGAAAAAATCAATGTTTTGCACGTTTGTTGTTTTAGCATCAGATCTAGGTAGGCTCTTGTGGGTTTGTAAAGTAATTGCTCATTCTTTGATTTCTTTGTCTTCTTCGTGTTTATGAATCTATTTTTAGAATTCAACTGGGTTGAAACCCTTGTATGTGATTTTATCATTCTTCATTTGAGAAACATCTTTATATGAATTAAGAATCTAAAACTCTTGTTGTGATTCTATTGTTTTTCATTTCTAAATCGTCTGTAAACAAATGAAGATTGAAACCCTTGTGTATGAATTTGATTGTTCTTCATTTTCAGAAACCTCTGTAAGCAATTTTATGATTTGAAAACCTTATTTTATAAGTAGAGATTTATATTTTGGTTCTAATAAGATTTGATAAAGGAAATCAAAATTTGATATGGTCTAAATTGATTGATCGTTCATATTATTCCTATCAAATCTAGTATGTAATTTGATTTTTTTTTTTTTTAAAAATATATATAATTTAAATACTATCATAGTAAATAAATTCATGTGGTAATAATTATATTGGAAATGGTGATTATTTTTTATTTTGTTTGTACTGTGTGTGTTTTCTTTTTCTTTTTTAATATATTAATTGTTATGGGGAGTAGGGACCCCAACCCCACCCCCCTTACCTCCTCCTCCCTTCTTGTTTCTTACCAATGGCTTGTTGTTTGATATATATATATATATGTATGTATGTATGTATGTATGTATATATATATATATATATATATATATATATATATATATATATATATGTATATGTATATATATATGTATATATATATATATATATATGTATGTATATATATATATATATGTATGTATATATATATATATATATATATATATATATATATATATATATATATGTATATGTATGTATGTATGTATGTATGTATATGTGTATGTATATATGTATATGTATATGTATATGTACATATACATATATACATACACATATACATATACATATATACATACATACATATACATACATACATACATACATATACATATATACATATACATACATACATACATACATACATGCATGCATACATACATATATATAAATAATTTTTAAAATGGTGGACAAGAGCCGCCACCATCTCCACCCCCCTATCTTCCTTCCTTCCTTTTACCGATTGTGTAGCAGTAACTACCATTGGTAGCCAAGCCATAAGTGGCTTTCCCATATGATTGGGATATGTGATTTATATCGCATTTATTTATTGTGATTTTTATTTATTTATTTAAGTTTTATTTTATATTAATAATATTAATTATTAATTATTAATTACTAATAATAATATTATTATTCATGAGATTTTATTATTATTAATATTTTATTTATATTATTATATTATTTAATTTAATAATTACTATTATTAAAATATATATATTATATATTATTTTATTATTAATTAAATAATTATTAACATTAATAATTTAACAATAGATAATAAGATTTTAATAATAATATTTAATTATGAGGTTGTAAATATAATTAATTAAAATTTTAATCAATTTATTATTACAATATATTTGTGAGGTAAATGGGTAATTGTAAATTTGGGGAAAATAATTATTTTAAAGTAAACTTAGATCTTACTTGATGATATAATTATGGAAATGATTTCTATTATTAAGGGAAAATCTATTATATCTTTTGATAATTTGAAAACCTTACTAGTTATCATACTTTGAAAAGACTGAAACTAAAACCTTACTTGTATATTGAATCTTGTATTTTTTAAAATGAATTGAACAATGAAAGCTATGTTTAAACAACTTTTTATGATTTGTTAGTGTTGAGACTCGTGTGGACTTGAAAACTTTAATGAATTTGTAATACTTGAAAACAAAAATGAAAACTTGAAACCATAGTGAACATTGAACTTTTGTGTTCTCAAAAGCTAATGAATTATGAAAGTTACTTTTGTATGTACTCTATGTGACATGTGGTTTACTGTTGTAGGTTTTGGGTTTGGCTTAGTGCTTTGATAAGTCAGAATGTTTACCAGAGGCTCGAGGAGTTTGTTCTACAATGATATTATGTATTTGATCTTTTATACTTGACCATTATAATGTAGTCACATGTCTTCTTCTTTGATGAGTTTGATATGTTGGTTGTTATTGCTTTCCAATTTCTCTTATGTAGAACTGAAGTCAATGGTGTGACTTTTCTAGTGTAACCTTTGAGTCTTCGATCAATTATCTTTGGATTTCTTTCTAGTTGCTTGTATAGGACTGAGGTGATATATGTGATTTATTTTTTATGATGTCATGTTATATCATGGTTTGGTATATGTGTACTTGATTTTGGATCAATCCTATTAGGATGATTGTATTGGTAAAATCTGTGATTTTGATCAATGATATTTTAGTACTTTCTAGTTGCTTGTTTAAGAATTGATGTGTGGTTTATGATAATATGAGATCTTTTGCTTTTACTGAGCTTAGGTTAGGTTATCTATATATCATGTTGGGAAGTGGTTTGCAATGGAGGTCGGAGCCTGTATGCACCCTAAAATGGTCGCCTAGACTATGGGCCCCCATTATTAATTTATCAAATTTTCTGAATCAATGGTTTGCAATATTTTATTAAATCAATTCAAATCGATTTCTTTGATCAAATTGTAATTAATTCAATTATTTCAATATTTCTTAAGGTTTGATCATTTTATCCTAAATCTTATTTAATTAAAAGAAAACCTCTCTTTTAATTAAATAATTAATCCACATTTAATTAATTAAGAGAAAAACTCCTCTTGTAATTTAATTAAATATTTCTCATTTGATTAAAAGAGCTTGCTCCCTTTTAATTAAATAAAATCTCAAGTGAAAAATGAAATTAAATAAATAAAAATTAAATCCACTTGAAAAAGGAAATAAATTAAATTTATAAAAATAAATAAATTCTTTTTTTCCTATACACTTAAATGTGCATATCTCTAAGTGGGATTCCTCTTTTTCCTCTTTCCACTTTCTTCTCAAACACTTCTCTTTTCTCATTGGTGGAATTATTTCTCACATGGATCAAACTCTATTATCCCATATTGGTTATGAGAAGCTTCCCACCTCCACATTTTCCTTTATAAGGAGCCCTCTCCTTCTCATTTTTATATAGAGCAATATAGAGAGATATAGAGCATTAGAGAGAGATATCGAGAAAATAGCTCGTTGCTATAATATTGTTGTGCTACAGGTTTAGAGAGCGATTTTGGAGGAGTTTTAGCCTTAGGGTTTGGACATTAGAGCTTCATTGCAACTTCTCTTTTCTTGTCTTATTCTCTCTTGCATCCATAGCTTCCATCATGAGGTTTCATCATTGTATTTTCATATTATCTTATAGTCATATTTGTTTTCATAGATTAATATTGCATTGTTATTTCCTTTCATAGATTAGATTTCCTTTCTTACATTGCTTTGCATTGTCATCATTTAAATTAATTTGTATTTTCATTTTCATTCATATTTTGATTTTTGAATCTCTCATTCTATGGTGTACTTGCATGGGCACAAACTAGGTCAAACTATGGGTCTCAATTACAAACCCTTGCACTCCATAAATAGAGAGCTATGAGTCACCATTTGAGATCTCATTTTTGAGAAATCTTGGATATAATGACTCATAGAAGTGTGCTTACATTTTAGGCATACATTTTTGGTGCCTACCGTGGGGCAACTCACCTTTACTTGTTGGCTTGAGGTATTTTTGGAGTTAACCCCCTTGTGCAAAATTGTTTGGAGATTAAAAAAAACCCTAGATCTGAAAGATTTGATCATATCTTCCAAACGGCTTGGTATTTTGGTCTTTTTTTTTTTGCAAGGTGGCGACATATTAGATAAGCTTCAATCTAATTTTCAATTTTTTTGAGGTATTTTCAAAAATTTTAATGATTTTTTTATTAATTTTTCATGAAAAATTAATTTAGTGTGCAAATTAATGATTTTTTTTTAAAAGTATTTTTTTTGGAAATCTATTTGAATTCTAAATAGAGTTGGTTCTTTGTATTTTGATTTTAGAGATCATATTAGGGCTCAGTAATTTGATTTGCAAAAACTAGTCTATTTTGACAAAATGGCTCTCTAGGGCACAAATGAAAAGATCTTTTCAAAATTTTAACATTTTTGGAAAGCTTTTTGATTTTTGACAGGGGTCCCTTTTCTGTATTTAGGGTTTTGTATCCAAATTCATATCATATCTAGGTCCAATCTTGTTGACCAGGTCAAAAATCAATATTCAAAAAAGGGCATTTAATGAATAGCTTGCATTTAATTTTCATATGGATCAATGCATGATGTGAGCTTTCATTTGGGTTATTTTTTGGGTATTATCACCCTTAAAAATTATACTTTCAAATCTAACCCTAGTTTTGCATAAGTTGGATGTATATTGCATATCTTGTGTTTACTTGTTTTGCTTGTTGCTTTGTTCGTTGTGAGCGAGCATTCAAGCATAAAAAAAAGGTACAACAGAGAAAAGACGCATTGTAAGGATAACCAGGTATTTTTTTTGGATTTCTAAAACATTTGGATTTGGAAGTAAAATGAACCCTCTCATGTGTTTGGCTTGAGTGTTTTTACATGCTTTCATAAATTCACATTTCATTTGGTGCTCTAAAATTGGATCTAGATTTACTTTCACACTTATGTGTTTCACATAGTAATTAGGCCTTATGAACATTATTTGTGGAGTTCTTAAGGGAATGTTCTTCATTTGCTTGCCTTATATGCGAAGCTCTTCTTGACGATAGATCCCCTTGTAGGTAGGGAAGGATATTTTTTATTATCTTACTATTTCGCTTGGATTTGTCCTCAACATCCATTAGTACTTTCTCTTTTCAGATTGGTGGTGTTTGTTGTTGAATTTTTCAAAAATTTGGTGAGGTGATTTTGAATTAGCATGTCAAAGAGTCTTGTTTGCTATGTTTGGATAAGATGAAGAGGCTAGAGGAGTATGCTTTGTTCCCTTTTGGGCACATCAGAAAATTAGAACCCTTGAATCCAAACCAAGTCCCCATGTGGTACAACTTTGTGAGTCCTTCTTGATTAGAGAGGGTTAATCATAATGGACATTTTCTATATTAGGTCAACCACGTGGACAGAACCTCAAGTGGTAATAGCCATTTTTGACGTGGTAGCAGCAACCACTATATAAATGTCCTTGTAGGGGAAATCCTCATGGGTGTATTCTTTTTTTGGGTTGTCAAATCTCCTTAGTATCTCTGATTGATTAAATTCTTAGAATATGTCAAAACTTTGGTGCGCTAGGACTAGATTTCACCCACTCTAGATTGCAAAAGCTGCAGAGTTGAACATTGTACTAAGAACCATAGTGCTGCCAAATTATTTTTTCTAGGACTATGTGCATGCTTGGAAAATATTTTGAGAACATACACAGTGGTGGTTTTAGGGATTAGATTGATAGTACAACACTATTCTTGTTTATGTGCAAGGTTGCTTTGCCCTTTGCTCATTGTTTGAAGATGTTTCCTTGAAATCCTTGATTGTTGTCTTGCATTCCTAGTTTATGATTAAAAAATCACACCTAGTTGGATATTTAAAATAAATAAAATCTGAGTTCCTAAATCGAGACTTTATGATCAAATTGCTTTGCTATCTTGTTATTTCTAGTCTCCCAAGGTTGATCTGGCTCAGATTAGGCTACTTACCCCATTGTTAGAAACTTGTTTACACCTTGGGTTATTGTGCTTTGACCCCTTGAATTAGTAATCTTTGATTTCACAAGTGACCTTGTTTAGAGTCAATGAGTTATAGACTATCCTTGTTGAGAAATATATACATTTGGATTCTTTGGTATTATGCTTGGAGAGTCTTAGTAATTTCTTGTCAATCCACTTTCATAAAAAATCAATTTTAATTATTTATAATTTGGGTAAATCATCCTCTTGGTCCATATGTGCTAGGGTTTCACCCAAAGTTGTGGGCACCTCTATGGCAATGTTGGTTTATGCCTATTGCAAAATTCTATCTCATCACATCTCTTTTGGACAAGTGAGTGGTTTTACTATCCTAGTTTGGTACCAACATTTTTTAGAGTTATCCTATCACCCAGTACCTTTTCCTTTATGCTAGTTACAACAAGATATCAAGTAGATCAAGGAAAGTGACCTCAAGTCATCTTTAAACAATTACCTTTAGTTTAAACTCATCAAAGATGTAAGGGAAAAGAACCATGTTTGTTCAATCGCTTGAGAATATTCCAGAAGATTTATTTGACCCTAGTAGTGACCTTATTGAGTTGAGTACACCCTTAGCATCACCTCACTCAGATATGGATATGGATTTTAAAATGTCTCCACAAAAGAATAATTTAAGTGGTGAATACTATGTTGACCTCTTGAGTGGTGGTCCCACTCACCAGCCTCACCCCATATTGAGGATAGATAATTAGATGCATACCAATGGGCTAAGAAAGGTAGGCATTATGCATATCAAGAAGAGAAATCCTAATATGACAATTGAATTAGTGATCCTTCTAGCACTCATGTGAATGCAACATTTACTAGTAACTAGTTTAGACAGTCAAGATTATGTACATCACTCATGACACCTTCAGGTTATGTGAGTGGTAGATTCAAAGTAGCCGAGTGTGAGAGAAAATCCCTTCTAGAAGAACAAGCTAAGAAGGAAGAAGAATTTAGATGCCTAGAGGAAGAAAGACAATTTATTTTTGAGATGGAAAGAAAGTCCCGTTAAGAAGCACAAGACCTTCTCATGGCTTCGCAACTTGACAATCAATTCAACAATGTGACCAACACCTCCTAGAGTTTCAAGACAACCTTCACAACAAGCTCATCATGGTTCGTGATATGGAGGTGGTAGCTCAAACTTTGACTGTAATGCTTATGATTTCCTAGCTATGCAACCAGACCCACATTTTCAGAAATGTATGGAAGCATATATGGACAAAACAAAGATGCATGCTTTCAATGTTTAATCAACAAGGGTACTAAATTCCCTTACAACTTTGCGTAGACAAAAAGATTCAAAAGAATGATCCCTCTATGAAAGAAGAAATTGACCAATTGAAGAAACAACTAAAGCAAATATTGACACCCAAGAGTTCTTTTTCACTTGATTCAATTTATCCTAATCCTTTTGATAAGAGTGTTGACATGAAAGATTTTCCTAGAAAAATTGAGATCCCCCAATATGACAAATATGATGGAAATGGGGATCCAAATGATCATATGCCTCAATTCTATACCATGAGTTTTAAGTTTCATCATGAGGACTCATATCTTATGAGATTATTTCCAAGGAGTCTTAAGGGTCAAGCAATGGAATGGTTTACCAATATAACTCCTCTTGTTAAGACGTTCCCTAAGTTAATTGAGAGATTTGTTCAACACTTTGCATACAATCTTTCACGATCTGTCTCGCTATTGGACTTATGTCACACAAAGCAAAATCAAGGAGAATCTTTTGTTACTTTGTTGCAAAGATGGAGACGATAATGCTCTTATTATTTTAGGAGTATTCCTGATAAAGAAAAGATTGAAATCCTCATTAGTAACATGGTTCCTGAGATGAAGTTAAGAAGATAGGTTTTTGATTCCTTTGATACCATGGTTGAAGCTATATTTAGAATTGAGGATGTTTTGAGAGAGCAAGGTATTTTGACAAAAAATGGAAACAACAACAACAATGGTCAGAATAACAACAATAACAAGGATACAGGAAAGAACACATATTGGAATAAGAACAAACAAGTCATTAATGATGGAGTCATGGATTCCTCTAAGCCTAAAGACCAAGCTATTCTCCATTTGGCTAGTGCTAACCAACAAAGTAACAAGCCAAGATATCAAGAAAGGCCTAAAGGAGAGAAACGTAACTTTACACAATTGGGTGAGTCATATGAAGAGATATTCACAAAGCTCCTTGCTCGTAATCTTGTGCACCTTTATGATGCTACAAAGTTCCACATACCTGAAGTTAAGCCATGGTGGTGGGATGAGAAGGCCTATTGCAAGATTCACAATGGCATTGGACATGATATTGAAAATTATGGAAGATTTAAGCATATTGTTCAAGATCTTATTGAGAATAGAAAACTTGAAATAGATGGATTAAATACCAATGTTGATCACACAACATTTAAAGAGCCTTTGCCCAAGTATGAGAAAGGGGAAGCTTCCCAACCTAAGAATGGCAAGGCTACAATAAATTACACTTATGCAAATGTAGAAAATGTTGTCAATATGCTTGAGGTTGTAGAAGAAAGTGTCAACATGATGGAAGATAAAGATCCCAGTGGTTATGATTTAAATTTGAACTCTCCTATCCTTTGTGAAAAACCTGTTTTGGTGCTAAGGGGTGCTCACTCTAGCAAATTATCTCAAGGTCCCCTTGTTATTAGAGGACCCAATTCAAACCAGTCAAGTAAACCTAAGCATCTTCCCACAGTCTCAATGTTGTTACACAAAGTCAAGGTCCCCTTGTTGTCAAAGGACCTAGTTCAAACCAACCAAGTAAGTCAAAAAAAGTGCAATCCAAGTATGTTCCTTTAAGACCAGTGGTCAATCCTAGGTCAAATTATAATCATGTTGATCAATTACAAAGAACCCCCACTCAAATTTTGATCATTGAGCTTTTAGAGTTGTCTCTGAGACACAAACAATTCCTTGAGGATGCTTTACACATGGAAAATGTCCCCAAAAATTTAGATGTCAATCAATTCTAGAACATGGTTAATCATATTGCTAGGCCTCATTACCTTTCCTTTTTGAAGGAAGATAATAAATCTTTGAGTCATCCGTATAATCTTGCCTTTTATATTGAGGTCATGATCCATAGGACCCGTGTTAGGCATGTTGTTGATAGATGGGGGTGTTGGGCTTAATATTTGTTCTTTGAGTCTTTTAAAGACATTAGGTTATTCTAAACAAGTTATTGATACCAGAAGGAAGATTATTATCAAATCCTAGAAAGTTCAAAGGGGTTGGTTGTCCTTCCCATTAGGGTTGGTCCTGTTGAAAAAGATATTTTATTTCAAATAGTTGATGTTGGACCCCTTGCGTACAATATTTTACTTGGTAGACCATGGATTCATGATATGAAAGCAGTGCCATCTACCTATCATTAGTGTGTTAAGTTCCCTTACAACAAAACAAAGATTTGTATAACTAAGGATAATATTTTTTCTATTAAGTCAATTTCAGCAAGTACTCATGTTCCCCTCAATAGAGAAGCAGATGATTTTGATGCAACTTTAGCTGAATATAAAGACAAGTTCAAATCCATAGACCTTGGCATGGGGGGATATCAACTCAACTCCCTTGCAACATTACCAGTTTCACCTAGGTCTTATGGTAAACCTTCACAAGAGATGAAACCTTCCTCTTTAGCTATGACATTATTTGACACATTTGTACAGTCATCAGTGCCTATTCAAGATGAGAAAGAAGATGTGGCTGTTAGAGATTGGATTTATAGAGAAGAGAACTGCACAATGAGAACTTCACTCCCTCTCCTAAAGCATATGGAAGAGGGTATACATTTGTCACGAAGATGGGCTATCTTGGACATGGCCCTCTTAGTAATAGATTGGATGTTAGAGCCAAACCCCTTGATCATGGTCTTTTTAGATGCAAGTCTAAGAAGCCAGTTGGCCTAGGATATGCAAATCACAATAATGTTGCTCCTATCCTTGATAAGTTAGATAGTGAAGAAGAAAAAGAGTAGATACCTAATTTGGAAAATCAACAAGATATGTGTGAAGATTGGGTCCCTCCCTATCCTTGATAAGTCAGATAGTGAAGAAGAAAAAGAGTAGATACCTAATTTGGAAAATCAACAAGATATGTGTGAAGATTGGGTCCCTCCTACTAATCTCCTTTAGGGAGATTCAGATAGTCTAGTATCTCATGAGACAATTGCCAATTTAGAACAATGGAGTGTGACCCTTGATGATATTAAGGTTTCCACGTCCAAACATCCCAAGCCTTCATGGTGTAAGCATCCTAGTCAAGATTCAGAAATAGATTCTAATGAGTATGAATGGGACTCCCTCTCAAAGCCTTCTACAGTTGATATGGACATTGACATTGTTCATACATATAGTTCTCAACCCGAGTTAGTCAATGATTCATGTGTAGGATCCAATGATTTGAACTCACATGTTACCTTAGTGGACGATTCTTCACTTGTTAGGATGAAGTTCTATCCATGATGCCCATTCTGTCTGGGGGAATCTTTGTACATATTTATTGATCTTGAAAAAATACCCAAAAAAATGATATATTTCAAAAATCCAAAAAAATGATATACTATCAAAATTTAAAAAATTGGAAAATGTCCTAAAAAAATGATCATCTTAATAATAAGCGCTTTGATGTATCTCCAAAAAAATAATATATTCCAAAAAAAATTAAAAAAATTAAAAATCCAAGTGGTGAAAATCTGGAAATGGGTGCTACTTGAGGCCTTTGCACCCTTGTTTCTTAGCGCGTGTCCTCGACACTTGGCCTTTCTCCATCATACCTTGTCCCTGTTGCCTTGGTTTGGAATTGGTCTTTGTCTAGGGGGCATAATTGTGTTAGCTTTGGTCTCTTGGCTGTGTTAGTCTTTAGGAAACCTTGCAAATGGTGTTTTTCAACACCAAGCCAACTGTATTTTTCAATACAACTCCTGACATTGAGTGTTTTTCAACACTTATTGGTTTGGTTTTACCCAGTTTTGTCATGTGATCTTACCTTCTTGCAAGCATTTGATCCTTATCCTCAAAACTTAGTATCAATTAACACACTTAAATTTTTAAACACAAACACTTAATGCTTGACCTATGTTATGATCTTTTCTTTGTGTACTGACTGTTATTGATTTTTGTTGAGTGTCCTTATCTGATAAGTCTCTCCGGGATGCATATTTAGAGGACTTGGGGCATAGGGCATGTTTATACTTGTTTTTTACTTGTGGGTATGGTCTTGAAAATCTAGAGTGTCTCTTGTTGTCCCCTTGAAACACTTAGGAGATTTGAGGCATCATCCTTGACTATTTTTGCATAACCCTTCTTCTAGTCATCCTGGCATCTATGCCTTGATGCAAGCATGGTTTTGCTACATTAAATTGGGTAAGCTAACATCAAAGTCATCTTGACCTTTATGTCTTTGATGCCTATGTTATAATCTTTTCACATTCTAATCTAATATAAATCACATTCATATCTTCATAGTTGTGGTTGTAGCTAGTGATGATTGTGTGATTTTACAATGTTTGTTAATAATGGCCTAATGATGAAAATAAGCTCTTTTACATTCTCTAATGAATGATGAACATAAAATCATATGTCATAGTTTCTCTTTTGCAAGTACACCTTTGCATTTTCATGTAGCTTGCATTATTAGACTTCATGTTAGTTTGCATTATTAGACTTTATGTTAGTTTGCATTTTTTGGGGCATTATATTTCTTACGAAAAAATTCTTTCCATATCTTCCATTTTCTTTTACCCCACTTCTTTTCTTCTAATTCACCTTTGGGGCATAATATTTCATGCTTGATGATCTACCTTGGTTCCTGTGATTCTTAAATCTTTCATCTTACATCAAGAACTTTATCTTTTGTTCGATTTGATCAAATTTATCAATTTGTTGTTTCTCCTCTATCTCATTTCAATTTTGATCACGAGGGGGCAGATCCTATCAACTTTAATCCTTGATTCAATTTTACCAATTTTATCCTTGATTTTTTAAAGTCAAAATTTATTTGTATTCTTTGTCCTGATGTGTTCCCAAATCAACCACACATCTGGGTTGTTTTGTGATCCCAAATCGATCCCACACTTCAATTTCTTTCTTTGACTATATGTGTTCCCAAATTGATCATACATTAGTCAAAGAGGGGCAAATGTATGCACCCTAAAATGGTCACCTAGACTATGGGCTCCCATTATTCAATTTATCAAATTTTAAAATCAATGGTTTGCAATATTTTATTAAATCAATTCAAATCAATTTCTTTGATCAAATTGTAATTAATTCAATTATTTCAATATTTCCTGGGGTTTGATCATTTTATCCTGAGTCTTATTTAATTAAAAGAAAACCTCTTTTTAAATTAAATAATTAATCCACATTTTATTAATTAAGAAAAAAACTCCTCTTTTAATTTAATTAAGTATTTCCTATTTAATTAAAAGAACTTGCTCCCTTTTGATTAAATAAAATCCCATGTGAAAAAGGAAATTAAATAAATAAAAATTAAACCTACTTGAAAAAGGAAATAAATTAAATAAAAATAAATAAATCCTTTTTCTCTACACTTGAATGCACATATCTCTAAATGGGATTCCTCTTTATCCTCGTTCCACTTTCTTCTCAAACACTTCACTTTTCTCATTAGTGGAATTTTGTCTCACATGGATCAAACTCTATTATCTCATATTGGTTGTGAGAAGCCTCCCACCTCCACATTTTCCTTTATAAGGATCTCTCTCCTTCTCATTTTTACATAGAGCAATATAGAGAGATATAGAGCAATATAGAGAGATATGGAGCAATAAAGAGAGATATAGAGAAAATAGCTTGTTGCTATAGTATTGTTATGCTAAAGTTTTAGAGAGCAATTTTGGAGAAGGAGTTTGAGCCATAGGGTTTGGGCATTGGAGCTTCATTGAAACTTCTTTCTTCTTGTCTTATTCTCTCTTACATCCATGGCTTCCATCATGAGGTTTCATCTTTGTTGTATTTTCATATTATCTTAGAGTCATATTTGTTCGTAGATTAATATTGTATTGTTATTTCTTTTCATATATTAGATTTCCTTTCTTGCATTGCTTTACATTGTTATCATTTAGATTAGTTTGCATCTTCATTTGCATTCATATTTTGATCTTTGAATCTCTCATTGTATGGTGTACTTGCATGGGCATAAACTAGGTCAAACTAAGGGCCTCCATCACAAACCCCTACACTCCATGAATAGAGAGCTATGAGCTGCTATTCGAGACCTCATTCTTGAGCAATCTTGGATATAGTGACTCATAGAAGCGTGCTCACATTTTAGGCATACAGACCCTTACAAAGGTTGCTTGGGAAATCCATTGTAGGTTGTTTTAATAAGTGATATAATTTTATTAAATGGATTTAAAATAAATTAATAAGATATGGTGCCACATAAAGTCACTAGGGGAGCAGAGTTGTGAGAGACTGTTAGGGTAACCTTAGAGTTGACTTGTTAGTATGCATTATTTATATGAAAGGATGCTGATGTTGCATAGAGACACTAGGGGGCCAGAGTCTAGAGAGGCTTCCAAGGTAACCCTAGAGTTGGCTCATGCGATGACACTTGCCCACTAGCATAGTAGATTTCCTATGTGTCTTTGTTGCCTCTAGAATTAGTTGATACTTGTGTCTTGGTACCCTTTGAGATAGTTTGCTTTCAGATGTTTTCTTGACCTACATGTTGGTTATGACTTGTGGTTTGATTCATGTATTGGACTTGATTTTATCTCCTCAGTGCAGTGGGAGTGGGCCATTTAGGTTCCACGATGTCAGGTGGTAGTGCATTTTCTTATACCATTGAGATTTGACCATTGGATGTCGTTGTTGGATGTGCTTGTGTAGATGTTCCTTTTTATTTGGTCTTATATTTTCGTTGGATGGTAATACTCTATTGTATGTATTTGATTATCAAAGATCTTATGAGATGATGTATTTTATTTAAGATGTATACTCTTTGAGATTTTTATACCCTATGATTTGTGCAGTGCATGATTAGGCATTCTAGTTATGCCAAGTGGCATCTTCTATAATTGTATATTATTTAAATGGATAAATGTACTTGTGATTATTCTTTGATGTGGTTATCTTGTGTATTGCATTTAGTATTAATTAAACTTAAATGTGATTCAATGGTATGGAACCCTTAAGAGATGTAATATGTTTTAATGGTTGTATGTATGTGAGGTATTGCTTCTGCTATATTATATCTATTGTTGTTAAGTTATTATCTTTCAAAAAAAAATGTTTGGAAAACTTAGTGAAACATTAGGTTATTTTATTTTGGGTTCCCTGGTGGGGTATTGCAATTGATGGCTTGTATTGTCACCATTTAAAAAATTCTAAATCTATATTGTGAAAATTTAGGTTGGATTGTTGAGATTAGGGTTTGAGGTTTTATGTTGTAGATGCCTTGTTAGAAAAGCTCTAATTTTATATCTGTATGCACATTTGTCATGTCTTAACCCTTTTGTTTTAAATAAATGTGCTAAGGGTTTTCACACTTTAAAAGAAGCATTGCAAGATTAACTATCAAACTCATGATTATAGCTTCATCATTGCATCTCTGACTTGTTAAGCCTCAACCCTTTTTAAGTTGTGATCATGCAATATTGTTTATTGAAAAGTGTTCATGGCTTATCTATGGTTCATTGTGAATAGTTGGGTCAAGGAGTGAAAGTGTGACATAGTTAAGTGTAATGACATGAACTAACCAATGAAGTAGCAAGGAGGCTTTCATGCTAGATCTCTAGTCTCATAATAACACATAAATATGCCATGTGGAGCATTTTAGGATAGTATAATATTATGCATAAGGAATGATTAAGTGGCGAAGCAGAGATTAATGCCAAAGAAAGCCTTAAGCATCAACACTACAGAAAGATGTGGAGATTAGCCTTAATCATGAGTTTGTATGGTTAAAGATTACAATTTAAATAGATAGTTGCAAATTGGCAAAAAAATTAATATGTTGTATAGGTTGGGTTAATGCTGGGTCTCGTGGTTAAAAATTTGAAGTGAGTTAATAGTTGTGAACAAGAGATCAAGCACAACCTAACCATGTTCACTATTTCACACAGTGTTTTGAAGTCATTAAGTGAAGTGGAAAAGTAGTGAACACCTAAGCATTAAATTAAAACCCTCCTTCATGGGTTGAAAAGGTTAGTGTTACCACTGAGTAGAGAACAAGAGATCAAGGGTGTTTGCCAAATCACATTGTTAAGAAAGAAGTCAGAACAAGCCATTGAGAACAAGAGACATAGTTAAATAACATTAAAAATATTGTTACCACTTGATCTTGTGGTTAACGATAAAGGAAAATGAAAGGGTTGTGAAGTAGTAGTAGAGTGATGCACACAGTGTCTTCCACTTCGTGTAACCAAAGGGTTAAGTGTAAAAGAGGGCCTCAAACTAGAGATAAAGGGAGTATTCTTCTTTTTTAGAATTGTTCCACAATTAGGGTTCATGGGTGCCCTTGGCCACCTCATCTTCTACCCAAACACATTTTAAAAAGAATGGGAATTGTTGAACTCTTTTGGAAATTAATTCTGATGAACTGAGAATACTTAGGACCAACCATCAGAAAGGGATCTTTCATGTGTAGGAATGTCAAGGTGGGTGATTTAAATATAGGTAAGGGTGTAACCGATGAGTTAGATGAATTCATGAGGGAATTTCTATTGCCTATTGCTCTTGCCAGATGCTCTAATCCAAATGATGTAGTCAGACATGCTCTAAGGTAAATGAGAAAATATAATTTTCCCAATAGTAAACTGGTCTGGGAGGAAAATGTGGTGACATATTTATTGGATACCAAGGAATGCAAAGACAAAATTTTGACGTGGAAGGAAATAATGAGCATTGAAGAAGAGATGAAAAGAACAGATCCTTCTTTCAAGGGTTTCTATCATTAGGAGAGATATTTGGATAGATACAATAAATGTATCCAAAACTACCAAGATATAATGTCTCAAGTGACCCCAAAAATTAGAAACAAAATAGAGTCTAAACCTTGTAAGCAAGATATTATGATTAAAATTGATGAAAAGGAGGAACAACCAGAAAGCTAGTCTTGGGCTCAAGGTGGTAGAAAAAGGCAAACAGTAATTCAAGTACCAAATAAGGAAAGAGAGAAGACCCTCCAAATTTTGTAAAGGGGAAGAAAATATTTTGATGACATAAGGCACAATTTTCTGATAAAACAAGCCACTAAAAAAAAAAGAATCCCAAATAAACTTGAGCTTGAGGCTAAAATGATAAATGACAGGATTACACAAGCTCAAGAGTTTATGAAGGATGTTGACTTCATTAATTCTATGGAATTTAAAATATTTATTTTCAAAATAAAGCAAAAAGAATTATCATTGCAATTGCAACTAGGTAATTCAAATAAAAAGGTGGCAGAATTGGTAAAGAAGCTACAAAAATACAATCCAAACAATGAAACACTTACTATGGATGAAGCTAGAGAACTTGTAAAAAGAAGAGGAATGTTGTTATTCCCTGGTTGGGAGATGAGCTCATATTTTCTATTGGATCAAATAAGGAGGCAAGGAAAATCTATGTTAGTTGAGGAGATTAATATGACTGGAGAATTACAAGGGGTTGGTTTTAATGTTGATGCTCAGACGATGGCAGTTTAGATTTTAGCCCCTAAATCAAATAAGCCAATGTTGATGGAGGTTAGAGATACTCCACAAGGGAATGTGATATTTTGGAATGTTAATACAACATCCAGTGACTAGATTTTCAACATGATGAATACAATGTTAGTCATGGGGAAGAGCAAGATGGACCTATTACAAGAATGACTATATCAGACTTACAAAAAGTACATTGAAGTAACAAAGTAGTATGAAGAGGAAATGAAGAAAAAATATATGTTAGAGAATAGAGTGGTTTCTCTAGATAATGAGGTCAAAACATCGAAGACTCAAACAAGGCCTATCACTAAGGTGAAAGACAAGGAGACCCAAATAGACATTGATATGGCAAACATGGGTACAAATGAACAAATAGAAGTAGAAGAGATGGAAACATATAAGAGGATAGAAATAAAGATGATGGAACAAATATTATCGGATAAGATAAATGCCCTTTAAAAAGTTTCACAAAATTTCCATAGTACTTACATTTCATTGCAAGTTGTAGAGTACCAAGGTTCATAAGCATTTTCCTTGCTATTTCTATTGTTTACTAAGTGGGGCCCTTCTATACCATTTTTTGATAGGCTTGTCCCAATTTTGACACAAAAGAATGAGTTACCAAAGGAGGTTATCATTTCCACAAGGAAGATGATAAATAAAGTCAAGAAGCTAAATAGTTTCTTTGTGGGAAAGACACAGATGATAAATAACAAGATGAAGACCATTGTTGATGGAGTGTCTAGCTTTGTTCCTAGAATTTTTAATGATGAAAATAACTTAAGGGAATGGCAAGAATGGTCTAGCTCTTTTGATGATATTTTGAAGCATGATAGATTTATTGCTTATTGTAACAATGTAATTGATATTGCTACAATTTTTGATATGATTGATGTTATGTATTAATTTAAATCGAACATAAACAAAATAGTTGTAAAGGTTCGAGCCATAATAGATGCAAAGTGGAACAAGTGTCTAAATGAACTAAATGTGGTTATGTGAGCCACCTAGCCAGATATAGACACTAACATTACTATTTGGTAGGTTGTGGCTGACATCAAGGCAATAGCATCGAGAGATAGTGACCAAATGAGCTAGAAGAAGTTGAGATAACAAGAAGAGGAAGGACAACTATTTCAATGAGATTCCTTATCTTTTCAGTTCACTAGTTATGGGTAGTCTCATGTTACAAAAAATGAAGTTGATCCTGAATATCTAGAATGACAGTTGTTCATTTTTGGCTATCTCCAACATTCTCTCATATAACTGTTTTGTCCTATGTAAAGCAATATTGCTGCAATTAATCTTTGACATGTGTCCTCCCATTTGAAGCTTGTTGCAATCCTTATTCTATAAAAGGATTCCCAAGATGTGGAGTGAGGGTCCAAATTTTGAGTCAAAATTTGATGATAATTTTCATTTTGAGTTAGTCCATGTTTTATGCATAGTTTATGATGTTCTAGCTTGTATTTTGAGAATTTGCAAAATTTAAATGAGAAAGTGCTCTATAGTTCTTTATTATATTTTAGAGTCTTATATCAGAGAAATGTATCATTCTCAAGAAGATTAATACAAAGAGTAGTTGTAGGGTATCTGTGCATTCTAAATTTTGTCTCCATTTTATATGACTATGACTTTGAGAGTAAATATACAAAGCTTAGTTTATTTGAATGCAATTTGGATGAGTTGTATATTACTTCATTGTTGCTTTTAATTCAATTAATTAAGTAAATTCTTATGTGAAGTAATAGGGTTATTGATGTATGGAGGGGATATTATAAGTATGGAATTTAGGATTTAACAGTTGGTATATTTAATTGGAAGACAATTAAATAGATCTAATTCAGTGATATGACTCTATTGTAACAATGGATTAAGGCACTAGTCAAGATTTGAAAATAAAGAAAGATAGTCATAATTTGCATTGAATCATTCATTTTAAAATCAAAATCAATTAACAAGTGTTTATGGAAATGAGATCCAATGTTGGTCATCACATATTGCAAGAGTTTAGCAAGTTTCAGTTGGCTATTGTGAGCTTGTTGTCAATTTACAATTTCAAGAACTTTTAGAGACCAAGTCTATTGTAAGGGATTTATAGTGTGATAATGCTAAAAAATGGTTGAAATCCCTAGGTTAACCTACCTTAGTTAGCAGAACCTAAAGTGTAGAAGACATCATTTACCTTGTTAGTCGGCCCAAATCTAGAATAGCATGTGCAAATCATGGGAAGTAGTTAAACCCTAGGTATCATCTTTTTTGTTGTCTTCTAGTACTACTAAATCAAAACCACCAACAAAATGACGACTCTATTGGGGAATACTACTAGATAATTTTCAATTTATCATAGTGTTTATTAGTTCCTCATCCTATTGGTGATACAAAAACCTTATGTGTCCAAGTTTTTCTTTTATGAGTATTGTTTGGTGAAATCAACCCTATGTACTAGGTGATAGGTGACTTAATATTTTGAATTTTTTGTTCTTTCAAAATCATATTCCCATAGAGAGTGGGTGGTGACTCAAAGGTTACAAAACCAGTGTCAAAGTTTAGTTTGAAGAAATGGACAGAAGTAAGAATACTCAAACATATGTTAGGATAAATCTTGAAGTAGATCTCCAAGAAGAATTTCCTCCTAGAGGAAAAAAGGGTTGGTTAGCAAAGAATAATGAATTACCAAAAGAATCAGACCCTTGGGAATAAGCTACTACTAGTATATAGTTTCATCATTTTGTTAGTGAAAATGAGTCTTCCTACAAAAGTCATAGGTTAGGAGAAGATAATATACCAAGATCCAATAGATGTGGAACAAAGGAAGAAGAATAATTTGTTCCATACTAATCAAGACCCTATCCTTTCAAATAATTCCCATAGGGAATCAACACATGTATACCCTATAGATATAGACACGACTTCCAACTTTGAGGAGATTAGACCAAATCCAGATGATTTAAGCATGTTGAGAATGCAATTTGCTAAGAAATTGGAAATAGAAAGATGTCTTTGGAAGGAAAGGGAAGAAGAGATAAGGAAAGTGATTCAGGAAAGAGAATATTTACTCAAAAACATTCTTGCTCTAAAAAAATAGAAATGAAAAGGTTGTTGCTCCTTGGAAGCTAGTGATATTAGATGATGTTTCTGACCTAAGAAAGGAGCAAGAACATTTTTTGAGTAGCCAAGAATTTTAAAAGGAATGCCCCATTGTTAGACAACTACAAAGTTACAAGCCTATAATAGTTGAGCCTCATGAAGAAAAAAATAAGGAACCCTATGTAATTGAGAAGGACAAAGGAAAGCACAGATGACTTGTATTACAATAAGAGAACCAGTGAGAGTAACAACATTTCAAGCTACTATGTTAGCATCTGATATAGAGTTAGAAAGGAAAAGAAAAGATAGAGAAGATTTGGAAAAAGAGTTGGAAAGAGTGGAGAATGAGGCTTCTATTGCAGACTTTAAAGGAGGATCCACTTTATCAATAGTACCTCCAGTATTAAAACATCAATCTCTCATGAAATAGGTATATCTTTTGGTTCCATGCCAAATACTAGTACTGATAAGATTGTTACTTTTAATGTCCCTCCTTCATGTGCTCAAAAAATAGAGTTTGGTGTTAAGATGGTTTCAAATTCTAGTACATATAACTTATCTAGCTCTAGTGGTTGTACACTCAAAAGTGCCCCACTCTAAACCCTTCTATCCAAACGATTCCATGAGTTTGGAATGCTTGGATGCCGGCTTAGAGCTCCCTATCCACAGAGTGCAAGAGAATGTATTTCAAGTTCAAGGGCTCTCAGATGAGCCTTAGAGATACTCTTCTTGCTAGTAAACCATGCAATGGGAGGTTCCAAAGACAAGATGCAAGAATGCAAATGTCCCAAGGAGTTCCTCAAGAATGCAATGAAAATAAAAATTAAGCTAGAATGAGATGCAAAGTGGAGCTATGCTAAAACATGTATGAGAGTGTTACAATACCATTATTAAGCTATGTGAGATTAAGCTACATATAAAAATGAAAGCTAAGCTAAGCTAGAATGTCGTGCTGCCATGGATGAGAGAATGTAGACAAGAAATAGAAGTTCTCCACAAAGCTCCAAAGAAACCTATTAGAAAACCTGCAACATAACAATATTCAAAATGAGGATGGATTGAGGGGGAAAGCTCTCTCCCTTTTAAAGTCGTATGGATGGTAGAGATCAAGATGAAGATGGTGGATGATCAACAGTGGAATTTGAAAAGAGGAGTGATCCATGTGCACACACAAGTCAACCAATAGAATATAAGTTGACTTGTCATATAAGACAAAAGTCACAAAGCCTTTTCTTTTAATTACAAAATAGAAAAAGGACTTTATGTGTGCACTTTAAGTGGGTTAGAAGAATGAGGTCTTTTATTTAATTAAAAGAGGACATGTTCTTTTAATCAAATAATGAACTTAGGATAACATAGTCAAACTATAGGTTATAATCAAATAAATTGATTATTAGCAATTTGGTCTAGGTAAATGATTAAATTAATTTAGCCAAAATGTTGAAAAAGGGGCTAATAGTCTAGATGACCATTTTTAGGTGATTACATTTGCCCCTCTTTGACTAATGCGTGATCGATCTGGGAACATATTATGTCAAATAAAATAGAAAGCCAAGTAGGTGGTGATAGATATAGATATCTGATTTTGAAGAATGAAATGTAGAAAAAGATAGCAAGTCCTAAATGTACAACCTGATAGTGGTAGTACTGAACACTAGGAAAAGATGATGTCAGAATTCAAGAAGAATGCTAACACTTAGCAAAGTAGATAGATAGAGAACAAGTGAAAAGATCAAACAAATGCTCGTAAGAAATAGATAGTCATAGCAATCAGTGATAGAGTATTTCTGCCCCCTCAAGATCGAAATTGAAATGAGGTAAGGGGATGCAAAAACTGGCTAGACATGAGAAAATTAGAATATAGCAATGTCCAAATGACAAATAGATGATTAGAACCCAAGAATGACTATAAAAAAATTGATAAAATGCCCCAGTTTGACTAGAGTTGACCTTGAAGGATATATCATAAAAATTAGGTCGAACCGAGTAGAAAGGTGATTTTAGACATGAAACAATGAATTGAAGTAGATATGAAGTATGGAAATGATGAAGACATGAAGAAATGAAGATGCCCCAGTGATGATTTAGAGATTAGACCTCGAAAGGTCAGCTAACTGCTCAGAAGAAAGTAGAATTTTAAAAGACAATTTTGACCATCAAGATGAACTCGAATTTGGATTTCGATCTCCAAAATGAATCTAGGACGTTGAAATTATTTAAGAGGTCAAAACTTTATATAATGTGATGATAAGATAGAAAAGAGATGAAGTGAAAGATTAAGAAGGTGAAAAGACATGAACAAGAAGAAAGTAAAGAAATATATGAAAGGAGTTAGCTGATATGTCCACAAAAAAGATGAAGAGAGAGCTCTCCCCATATGCAAGAATGCAAGACTAATCTAAAAAATAAACCTAAAATGCAAGCTAATATGCAAAGTGGTTTACTAGCAAGAAGCGCATAACATTTAGACTCTTAATTTCATCATTGAGCATTTATTAGGGACATCATGAGATCATACAACCATCACTAGTATAACTATGAGGATATGAATATGATCGATATTAGATAGGTATGTGGAAATCCAATCTAAGCATCAGAGACATGTAAGTCAAGATAACTACACGATTAGATTCCCTAAGTTTAATTTAGCAAGATTACACCTGTATTAAGGCATAAGCGCTAGGATAAACCCCAAGTGTGGTCTTGCGAAACAGTCAAGGATGATACATTTATAAGTCAAAGTGTTGAATAGAACAAGCACGAATGCTTACAACACTATAGACAAACAAAGTATACCCACAAGCAAAAATCAAGAAAACATGCCCCATGCCCCCAGTCTTCTAGTCAATGACATCCTTGAAAGACTATTAGGGATGGAACATATAGTAAAAAAATCATCATAGACATCACACAAAGTAGATAAAGATCAGCATAGCTCAATCATTTAAGTGTTAAAGTGTGTGTGTGTAAGTCACTTGGCCATTTCTTCAAGACTTAATTCTGATAGTGAGAAATATTGCGACATCGGAGACTGTAGGTAAACTATCTGAAAAGTGTTGAAAAACACTTGATGTCAAGGTGGGGGAAGTGTTGACAAACACTATTTTGTGAGTTGTCAAAGAAACCCAAATGCACAAGAATACCTCAAAAAGGTTAAGTAGTTATGCCCCTGAGATGAGGACAAGAAACAATTCCAAGCTAGGAAATGTGTAGCGAAGTGGATGATTGAGACAGATAGACATAGGTGCGAGGGTTTCAAGTAGTGCCTGTTTCCAGGTTTTCACCACTTGACAGATTTTTTCAAGACTTTTTTCAATTTTTTTGTATTTTTGTATTTTTGATTTTTTTGGTGATACATCAAAGTGCCTATTGCTAGGTTTTCACTAAGAAGATCTTTTTTTCAGGACATTTTCTAATTTTTAAGATTTTTTCAGGATCATATATTATTTTTTGGATTTTTTAGAATAATTTAGAGATTACTAGTTCTCAAGAAAGATCACATTATTTTCTCCCAATGTCTAGCAAGGTATAGGACATGATGGAGAAACAAGCCGATGGATAAGAAAAGATGCATAAGAAAGGAATGTGAAGCAAGTGAAAGTGATCCTCAAGAGTACCCAAGCTAGGGAAAGAGGTGAAATAGTCATATGAAGCATTTTTTGGATAAGCAATGGAAGAAATGAGCAAGATAGCATGTAGGATAAGTGGTGAAGCCAACAAGTGTGATAGCATATAAGATAAGCGATCGAAGCTAATGAGTAAGATAACATGTAGGATAAGTAGTGGAAGCCAATGAGAAAGATAGCATGAAAGCATGAAATCCAAGAGAGCATACATGTCAAGAGGCCTATGAGAACCATGTTCTATTTATTGTGATCAAGACCAAGGGGTCAACTAGATAGGATAGCAATGGGATAGAGCAATAAAAATAAAACTCAACATGGAGGCTATGAGGGAATGAGAAAGCACAAATAAAGAATCTCATGGATAAGGTAGCCAATATGAAAAGATAGCTCAACATTGTCAAGATCAAAGAGAGAAGAGGGGATAGATGGATGATGGAAGAATTACACATGATGTCTGTTTGCCAGGTTTTCATCATGGTACTTATCTAAGGTGCCACAAGAAGTAGTTTTCACCATAGGATAAATTTATTTCTCTTTACTTTTGCTACCAAGGTGCCACAACAAGTAGTTTTCACCATAGGATAAATTTATTTCTTTTTACTTTTGCTACCAAGGTGCCACAAGAAGTGGTTTTCACCAAGGCACTTTTTTTTTTTGAATTTTTAGAAAGAGCTCAAGCTGTTTGAATGTAGATAGTGCTCCTATAGAAAAGATAAGTCATGATAAGCCAAGACCATAGAAAGGTATGCTTAAAGATGTTGATAGGGTGATGAAAGAGAAATGGTAGTAGGAAGAGTATATGGAAGATAATAGTTCATGCATAGAAAGTAAGTGTAAGCTTTAGAGGATTTCATGAGGGTAGTTGAAACATTGGACAAGATCAACATTGCCACACACCTTGAAGGGTATTAGAATGACGGAGGAATCATGGATGAAGTAGCTTGAGGTTTAGATGTATGAGGTGGTAGAAGAGATTTGGAAAAAAGTGGAGTGAAAGGCTTTGGAATATTTTTAGGAAGATTTTTGGAAGAAGATGGAATGGAAGCCTTTGGAAGCTTGAATGTCAACTTTGAAGTATTTTCAATATTCAAGTATTTTAAAAGAGACTTGGGAATCCACATAGCTTTAGATTTTCCTCGTTCTTTGGGTGCTTGAGAGTGCATTTGTATAATGATGGATTTAGGAACCCATATTTTCTTTGGTTTAGCTCTTTGAGTAGTGGACCTTTGCGGTCTCTTTTGTGCAGTCTCCTTCATAGCATTCACATGTTGATTAGATGGGACATAGTGATCTTCATTTTTCAATGGATTCTTATGTTTATTCTCAATTCCAAAGGACTTGGGATTTGTGGATGAATAAGGCTGATATGACTGGTTTAGATTTATAGATGGGTGAAAAGTCATCAAGGATGAGTGTCTTTGTTGATCTTGAGGTATTATAGGAGAGCTAGAGAATGAGCTAGGAGTGAATGTAGGAGATGGAGGAACATAAGGCCCCAATATGGATGGAAGGTTTGAATGCTTTAGCTTAGATGGATAAGGACCAAGGATAGATTTAGAAGATGCAAATGGATAGTGAAAAGGGACATCAACATCTTTAGAGTGAGCAATGTGGTCAAAGCCATCAATAGACTCATGAGTAGCTTTGACAGGAGCAACATTTTTAATAGGAGCACTTGAAGCTTGAGTAAAAATTTGAAGTGGATATGGAGAAGTAGAACACGAGGGGGCACTTTGATCTTGACAAGTAGCTTTGGATAGCATAGGAAGAGAACTTTTCTCATAATTTTCAGTAAGCCCAAGGGAGATAGTGGAAGTGATATCTTCATCATACTTAGGAGGTGGACAGGATATAGGATATGGAATGGACAAATCTTGAAAGAGATGAACGGGTGCTTGATCTTGATCTTTCTTTACATTTATAGCTTTTTCTTTTTCAGAGTCCTCTTGACATGGAGCCACTTATAAGGACAAGGGAGAATGAAGAGTGAATGGAGTAGTGCTTGGATTAGGCATAGTAGTGCATGAAGGTTGAGGATGTTTAGGATTAGTAGCATGGAAAAGGTTTGCTGCCAAGTGAAGGTTAGCTTGAGTTTCTTTTATAGGTAGCCCTTGAGGATACACGTATTGCATATGGAAAGCATTAGATTCTTTATTTGATGGAGGCATGCTGGAAAGATTTGAAATGTTGGGAGATGCATGAGTGTTGGAAGAAGTGGAAGATGTAATGGAGCCACTACTAGACATAGGTTCATCAATGTAATCTTGCTCAAGAGAAGTATCCTCAGCACATGAGTCACTAGAGGTTCCAATAATTCCATTATCAATAAGATCTTGAATTTTATGTTTTAGCTCAATGCAATCTGAAGTACTATGCTCATTATGTTGATGATAAGCACAATAGATATCCAAGAATGGGTTTCCATATGAGCTAGACTTAGGTAACATGATGATCTTATTGCCAAGAAGTTTTTGCAAAGTGTCATCATAAGAATCTTCCAAGGGAGAAAAAGTTCTATTAGAAGTATGTCTAGAGTCCTTTTGTTGTTTCTCAAGTGAATGGTATGCATCCATGTCTTCATCATTATCTTGGTCAAAGATAGGTCCATCATGAAATTTTGGCATAGGCTCAGAGAAGGTATCACTTGCTTGTTCTCTAAAGTGGTCTTTAGATCTAGAAGATGAAGACATTTGATGGCTTGAAGTAGAGCATGAAGACCTAGAAGAAGAGGATGACCTCAAAGAAGGTGACTCACATGCATATAAAGACCTCAAGGAAGATTCATGTAACAATGTAATCTTCTCCTCTAACCTTTTCTCAAGTTTAGACTTCATTTCTGTCATGTGCTTAGAGAGATGAAGGTAAGAAAGATCATTTGTCTCTTCGAGTTCTTTGTATTGTGCATATAGATCTTGAAACTCTTTAGTGACATGGAGGATATCATGATCATCTAGATTTTGTTGAAGTTTGGTAGCACAAGGTTTAGATCCCATAGTTTTAGATGCAAAGCCAAACATAAAAGAGCCTAGAAGATAACTTGATGTTGAAACTATAGGAGGTAGAGTGTTCACGTGCCAAGATAGTAGAGAGAGATTAAAGTGACTTGTCAAACAATATGTCCAAGAAACTTATGACATGAATGACTGAAGTCAATAGCTAGGCAAGATGCCCAAATAGCCAAATAGATAGAGCAAGCAAGGTGACAAGTGAACAACTCTCTAACCCAAGAGTGTAGTCAAGAAATCAAGGCAACCATTTTAGCAAAAGGATAACTAGCAAGCGGACATAGACCATGAAGACAAAAAGACCAAGAGAACTAAGACCAAAGAGCCACTTTAAGCATGTTCAAGAACTAGAGACATAGCAAATCAAAGTCAAATGATGAGAATCCCCTTAGCAAGCAACATAAGAAAATGTTTGCATTTGATGTTTTGACTTGGTTGACAAAGTTTGACAATAGTTGATAGCATAGCAAGTTTGATGTTCAAAAAAAAATTTCTTTCCAAGCAAGATAGTGACACATGGAATAGTTTTCAAACAATCAAGCAAGGGACAAAGCAACCTTGCATTATATAAGCATATCTGAGGTCTCAAAAGAATTCCCTAGAATTATCGTCATGTGTATGTTCAAAAGATTTTCACAGGTACACCACATTCGAGAACACATCAAGTAATATCTACCTAAAGGACATGGTTCATTACTCAACAACTTGGCCCACACTTGATGCTCCTTTTCCTCACACCAAGTGGTTTCCCATAAGAGATATTGGATTTTTCATGGAAGTGCCATAAGCACAACCAAGGGAACACATATGGTGAGTTTAAAATCTTGGGGTGATCCGGGTAGTCCACTAGGATCGATCCTTGCACCAAGAAGTTGAGCGGCTAAAAAAGGTAGTTACTAACTTAGGGTGTTTAGATAGGGCTTTCGTTCATAGTGTTCCTCTTGCTCCCAATTATGGGACACCTCACCTTGTGATGAGTAACCAATCTCGCGACCATAAGAGTACCTTAAGCATTCTTACCTAGTGATCTCCCTATGGTCAAAATCTCATAAGTGATCACACTAGGCGAAGACAAACACTACGTCTACCAAGGTTTTGTGTCCCTGATAGCCTTGAGTTTATAGTGGGTTGGAAGAGCTAGGTAATCTGCTTATCCCCACTTGGGTCGTTCCTCTCAAGTTGTCCGAGAGCAGGCCCTCTAAAGGATTCTAAACTACACAAAGAGTGGATCAACTTTTGGAAGTCAAGATTTCTGATTCACCACAAGGGTGAAGAGAATACTCTCCTATTCCAATTGTTTTCTCCAAAACATGCCAAGAAGATTTAGTTGCCTCTTACTCTTGAAACCAAATGGTTAGTCAAGATTTTTGATTCACCACAAGGGTGAAGAGCATACTCTCCTATCACCAAAAGATCCCAATTGTAAGCTTTAATGTGCCTAAAAATAAAAAACTAGTATGTGACGCACATGTAAAAGTAAAGAACAAGAAAAATTAGATTTTTATGCATTGGATAGCCTTGCAAACAATCGTTAGTAGCCCTTGTGCATTTGAAGCTTTGACATGCATTCTTTTTATGCAATGTTTCAATTTTTTTTCACAAGGATGGCAACCTGCAATCACAACTTGTTAGCACCATAAGTTAGTGTGAAATAACATAAAATACTGAAATAAAAAGTGGTTAGTTGCCTCAAATATCCAAGTTATCTTCCAATCAAGTGTATGCAAAGAAAGTGCAAACTAATCACAAATGCTCTCATTTTTACTCTTTGCTTTTGACCTAGTCAACAAGATTATACTTTTTTGCTATCATTTCAGATCCAAAAACATAAATGAAAAGAAGAGAACCTTACTAAAAATTAGAGAGATTTCCAAAAATGCAAGAAATTCAAAAAAATCTCTTCATTTGCGCCCTAGAGACCAATTTTGTCAAAACAGACCAGATTTATCAAATCGGGTTTTTGATCCCCAATATGACATCAAAAGTCAAAACACAAAGATAATACCCCTCTTATAATTCAAAAACCTTTCTGAAAATGTAAGTTTTTCCAAAAAATGTGCTGATTTGTGATCAAAAATGACTTTTTATGAAAAAAAGAAGAAAAAATCATAACTCTTGAAAATCATGTCAAAATGCTTTGAAAATCGGATTGAGACATTTTGAAGACATACTCAACTTGCAAAAAAAAATTCAGAATCAAAATCAGAGCGGTTTAAAAGATATGATTAAATCTTTAAACCGATTAGATTTTTGGCCTTCAAACCAATCTACTTATGGGTTGGCCTTAAAACCAAAGTGATAATTCTACAAAAGCACTTGATTAGATCCAATTGGCTGCTATAAAAAACTAGAGATAAGAAATGAAAGCAAATGGAGCTAGAAACTTGATTCATGCCCCACAGTGGGCGCCAAAAATGTACACTCGAAAGTGTCTCACTCTAAACCCTTCTATCCAAACGATTCCATGAGTTTGGAATGCTTGGATGCCGACTTAGAGCTCCCCATCCATGGAGTGCAAGAGAGTATATTTCAAGAATAAGAAGGCTCTCAGATGAGCCTTAGAGATACTCTTCTTGCTAGTAAACCATGCAATGAGAGGCTCCAAAGACAAGATGCAAGAATGCAAATGTCCCAAGGAGTTCCTCAAGAATGCAATGAAAATAAAAATTAAACTAGAATAAATATGAAAAGTGCAGCTATTCTAAGCACAGATGAGAGTGTTACAATACCATTATTAAGCTATGTGAGATTAAGCTACATATAAAAATGAAAGCTAAGCTAAGCTAGAATGCCATGATGCCATGGATGAGAGAATGTAGACAAGAAATAGAAGTTCTCCACAAAGCTCCAAAGAAACCTATTAGAAAACCTGCTGCATAACAATATTCAAAATGAGGATGGATTGAGGGGGAAAGCTCTCTCCCTTTTAAACTCGTATGGACAGTAGAGATCAAGATGAAGATGGTGGATGATCAACGGTGGAATTTGAAAAGAGGAGTGATCCATGTGCACACACAAGTCAACCAATAGAATATAAGTTGACTTGTCATATAAGACAAAAGTCACAAAGCCTTTTCTTTTAATTACAAAATAGAAAAAGGACTTTATGTGTGCACTTTAAGTGGGTTAGAATAATGAGGTCTTTTATTTAATTAAAAGTGGACATGTTCTTTTAATCAAATAATGAACTTAGGATAGCATAGTCAAACTATAGGTTATAATCAAATAAATTGATTATTAGCAATTTGGTCTAGGTAAATGATTAAATTAATTTAGCCAAAATGTTGAAAAAGGGGCTAATAGTCTAGATGACCTTTTTTAGGTGATTACAGTGGTTAGGCTGGGATACAATAAAAAAGGAGGTAAATCCAATTAGAAGGATATAGGCAGCTTTGTTTTAATGGTATCCCTAGGTATCTAAATGTTATTGTGCAAGAATTGCAAAATAAGTTGGTAAAGTTTTTTGGAAATAATGCTATTTCTTGTGAAGATAATTTAAGATCTTTCTTGGACCTAATAAATGACTATGAGGTTGAGCATGAAGATGTGGTTATGAATTTATTTGTAAAATCATTAATTTAGGATTCTAGGGAATTGTTGAGGAGATTACCTGAAGGATCTATATCTTCATGGAAGGATTTGGAGCATTGTTTTAGGGAATAGTATGGTGAAAAACCAAATGATAGCTATATATTGAATGAATTCAACAATATTAAAAAAATCCAAAATAAATTTGTCCTAGAATTTAATGCTAGATTTCATAAGGTATGTATAAATTGTTTTAGGTTATGAGACTTGATGGTAAGGTTTATCTTACTACTTATTTCAATTCTTTTAAGGGTAATATGGGATATCAATCAAGAGATAAATAACCAAGGACTCTTAGAGATGCTTTTAGGATTGTAGTCAACATTGAAAACAATATGAGGATCTCTGGTAAGTTGGGGGGTAAAAGACACGACCCTACATCGTTTGGGGGAAGAAATAATAAGAAGGATGATCATAAGCCTCAAGGAAACAAGAAGCAAGAAATTGATAAGCTAGATCAGGTCCTTAGTGCCAACAAAGATTTAAGATTCCCATGAACATGAATGATAAGGGTCAAAATGCAAATAGGTCTCAATTCCAAGAGAATTTCAATAAACAAAATAAGTTGCAAAACTATCCTTATAATACCCAATGGAAAGATGGAAAACCTATTGTCCCTCCTAAAAGTACAAATGACAAGACTACCCCCAATCCTTTATAAAAGGTGTCTATCAACATGACATATGATTCTTAATGATGTATGGTATTTCAATTATCCCATTCATCACAACATTGTGTTGTTGCAATGTCCTTTTCCATGCATCCAAGCTAAAATGAAGAGCATTCTGATCATGAAGATGATACTGATGATGTAGGATATAATATAGTTGAATATTATTATGACGATGTATCTAATTATGAGGATGTTGATAGTGATGTGTATGAGAAGAGGCAGATTCATGATGTAACACATTAGAATATATTTTTGAATGAAGAAGAAGCTAATGATGCAACTTGCAATATGATGTTATCAATGGATGAGGTAATTTTGAGGAAACCCACTAAAGAAGATATTAACAAGATTAGTACCAATATGGTTATACAAGTGTAAACAAGAGGTATGATAGCTAGAAATGAAGGGGGTAAAGAAACCAGTATTTTTGTCAAGAAGATAGATCCTAAAGAGCCTAAAGCATGTAAACCTAAGGATAGAGATGATATTAAGATCATAAGTGTGAGAAAAAATGGGAACCTAAGAAAGAAGATGCTTCTAATATTCCCAAGGCCCAAAATAAAGATGGAAAAAAGGAGGGAGAAAAGTTATCTAATGCTATTGAGTATAAAGAGAAAAAAATCATGGTGCTGCTATTATCTCTAACAAATACAAAGAGACAAAAGGTATGAAAATAGATACTCTTCTTACCCCTCATGTTGATATGTTATCTATGCTATCATAAATCACAGTAACAGTTCCACTCTCAAGATTATGAAGAATACCAAAACATAAGGATAAAGTTATGACATGGGTTGGGAATGTTAAAGAAAATGTTGACCAAAATTGTAATTCAAGTGAGTCATCTAAGGTAAAGAAAGAGTTAGTAGTAATGGAAGGAGTTGCGTCTCAAATTTCACCCATCTATTTGGATCATTCAGTGAATCAATGTTTGGGAAATATTGACTCAATCTTTTTAAGCATTATAGTAAATGGAAAAAACTTAAATATTTGCATGAAAGATTTAGGAGCATCTAATACAATAATACCTTTTGAAGTTATGAAGGGATTAGGGTTAAAGGTAGATACCACACAAGGTAGATGTTGTGTAATGGATCAAGGGGATGTTACTATTATAGGAACAATAAGTGCACTACCTTATAGATTATATGCTTACCCAAATAAAGAGGTGACAATGAGTGTTTTAGTCATTGAAATCCCACTACAATATGGCATGTTTTTGTCTAGGAAATGGAGTGTAACTATGGGTGGAAGCTTGCAATTTGATTTGTCCCATGCACCTTTTCACATTGATGGAAAATTGGTTAAGATCAATAGAGAACCAAAAAGTGTCTACATGATTGAACAAAAGATTGATAATGATATGACATGCTTTGTGGATATTGTTATCAATTATTTTAGGATAGAAGTCTTGGTTTTAGAAAAAAAATCTATCAAACCATCTATTACAGTAGAAGCTAATTCAAAATCAGAAAAGGGAGACTTGTAGTGATGGAGCATGTTGCAAGGATGGGTTTGGTGTAGGTATTCTCCTAATATCTTCTAAAGGAAATCGTCATAAGTTTTCTTTTACTCTTACTTTTCCACATACCAATAACATTTCAGAATATGAGGCATTGTCACTAGGTCTGAGATTAGCCTATAAGCATGGAATTAAGTGTTTATATGTGATTGGTGATTCTGAATTGGTATTTTCCCAAGTGAAATGAATGATACATCTCTAAAAATAATGGTTGAAACAATATAGGAATGTTGTGTGGGATATGCTAGAAGGTTTTGATGCATTTGGTATACTTTGGATGGAAATAAGCAATAACAAGATGGTTGATTTATTAGCAAATATTGCTATAAAGCCTGATGATATCATATTTGCTAGCATAACAAAGGTAGAAGCACAAATTAGACCATATGTACCTGATAACATCTATAGTTGAAAAGTTTTTGAAAATGATGGTGATATTATAAGATCCTTGAATTGTGAAGATAAATTCTTTGGTCAAGAGATTGATTATGTAGCATTGGTTGAGATAGTGGAAGATAAGGATATTGTTTTTGGCAAGGAAGTTGTTCAACTCAAAACAAACAAAATCCCAAAGGGGTTGGCTTTACTGGACACCATTTTTGACAACCAAGATAGATCCAAAATAAACACTAAGAATCAATATGCAAAAGATTTGGAAGAGGTAAATCTTGGGACTAAGGATGCACCTAAGAAAGTGTATATTGGTAAGAAATTGTCCCCTAAGATAAGAAGAACTTTAATTGATTTGTTGAGAAAATATAGGCATATGTTTTCTTGGTCTTATGATGACCTTGAAGCTTATAGAGTTCTAGTAAAAGAAGAAGCTAAGCCTTTCAAATAGAAATAGAGACCTATTAATCCTACTTTGGCATCGAAAATGCAGGAAGAATTGATGAAATTAAGGGATGTTGGAATCATTAAGACAACAAAATATTCTTCTTGGGTGTCTAATTTAGTTCCTATTAGAAAGAAGAATGGAGACATAAGACTGTGTGTTGATTTCAAAAATTTAAATATTTCTTCAGTAAAAGACAATTATGGTTTGCCAAATATGGAGGCCATGTTGCAGAGAGTCATTAGATCAGAGTTAATATCAATGATGGATGATGGATGGCTTCTTAGGATATAACCAAGTGGTTATAAAAGAATCTAAATAGTACAAAACTACCTTTACAACACCTTGGGGGAAATATGTTTATAGTAGGATGCCATTTGGCTTGACTAATGTTGGTGCTACTTTTCAAAGAGCTATGGATGTGGCCTTCATAGACATCATAGAAAAAAATTTAGTGGTATATTAGGATGATCTAACAACATATTCAAAGAAGAAAGAAGATCATTACATGCATCTAGAAAAGTTATTTATTGGAGGCTTGAAGTATGGCATTTCATTAAACCCAAGAAAATGTGTTCATGGAGTTGTTGAAGGTAAACTTTTAGGACATTTGGTTGGAAAAGAAGGAGCAAGTATAGACCTTGAGAGGGTAGATTTCATTGATAAGATTCAAAAGCCTAAAAATGTAAAAGGGATCTAGTATTTCTTTGGGAAGATAATTTTTTTTAGGATGTTTGTTACTAATTTTGCAAAAGTAAGCAGGCTTATTTCTAAGATGCTCAAGAAGGGTTCTCAGATTAAATGGGATGGTGAGACAACAAATGCCTTTCAGGAAAATATAACAAGAAGTTAAAGATGCCCCTATTTTGAGAGCCCCTAACTATGTTGGGTCAATACATATATTCTGATTTGCTTCTTTCCACACTCTTTTAGCAGTCCTATTACAGAAAAATGAAAAAGGGTTCGAGCAACCCATAGCATTCTTCAGAAAACCCCTGTAAGCTGCAAAGTTGAAATATGAAATAAATGAAAAATAAGCATATTCATTAGTTAAAGTTGTAAAAGAAGTCAGATGCTATCTCATGAGTGCTACTATAATTACATTTTTCTGAGTGCTGCAACAAAGGACACATTCTCTTGGCAAGAAGTTTCAACAAGATGTAGATGGATTGATAGGATCCAAAAGTTCAATATAGACATTCAAATTACTAAGTTGGTAAGGGGACAAGAACTTGCAAATTTAATGACATATGCTAACTTAGAAGCAAATTAGATAAATCACCTTGATGATAATTGTAGAAGTCACTTGTGTGATATGGATGCCTATGAATGGTACATAGATGTAATCTATTACCTACAATAGATGAAAACTCCACCATAAATGAGTGATAATAAAAAAAGGGCATTGAAGTTACAAGCCATAAAATAAGTAATAATTTTCAATGGGAATTATGACGAAGAAATATAGAAGGTATATTATTCAAATGTGTTGATGAGAAACATTCATCAAAAATCATGGATGAAATGCATAGTGGAGTTTGTGGAGGCCACTATATGGCTAAGACAACAACTCATAAGGTGATCAGAACTAGATTTTGGTGGCCTACATTATTTAAAGATACACAACTACTTGTAAAGAAGTGTGATGTATGTCAAAGATTCACTAGTAAGTTGAAATTTTCTGGTAACTTTCCATTAAGACTAGTTGAGGTGCAAGCACCATTCCATCAATGGGGAATTGACTTTATAGGAGAAATTGCAAAGAAGTCAAGTGGGGGACATTCATGGATCTTAGTGGCAATTGATTATTTTAAAAAATGGGTTGAAGCAATTCCTACTAAGGGGTCAACAAGTAAAGTGGTAATGGATTTTAGTCTAAATAACATTATTATTAGGTTTGGAAGCCCTAATAAGATTTTTATAGACAATGCTATGTGTTTTAGATCTAAAGAATACAAGACCTTATGTGAGAAATATGGTATCACCAGATTTACATCTTCTTTATATCATCCCAAAGGGAATGTATAGGCATAATCTAGCAATAAAAGCTTGTTAAAGATTATAAAGAGGATATTGAATGAAAATAATAGGGCTTAGGACTCAAAGATGCCCTTAGCATTATGGGCTAATAGAGTTATAGTCAAGAAGGAAATGGGTTGTGCACCTTTTGACCTAGTTTATGGGATACAAGCTAGAATGCCCCAAAATAACTTGAGTGGAATGTACAAGTTTATCTAGCAATATGATGATGGAATAATAGATGAAATGAAAGTTAGGATGGATGATATTTTGGAATTAGATGAAACCAAGAGAGAATCCTCTACTAGAAATACTAAATTGCAATTGTAAATAAAACACTTGTACGATAAAAAAGCACTTGTGAGAAATTTTGAGTAAGAAGATTTAGTATTATTGTGGAATGCCAGAATGGAAGACAAGGGTAAACTATTTGGCTAGGCCCATATTTGATCCATGAGAAATGGGAGGATGACTCTTATTTTATCAAAGAATTGTTAAGAGATATTCTAGAATTTCTAGTTCATGGACAATTCCTAAAGAAGTACTTTTATTGAAGGTACTTTTTTTTCCATGAACAATAGTTTAGGTCTTTGTACATTTGTAAACCATGTAAGTTCTTATATATATGTTGTGCTTTCCTTGTTTTCTTGGGCATTGCTTTCTTAAAAAGCTATCATTGCACCAAGTATGTGGTATGCTCTCTCAGAAATGCTAAATTTTTATATAGATGCAAGCTATCCATTATTCCTAGATAGAACCATTGATGGCCTATATTTTAAACATTTTAATTTTTTTGAATGTATACTATGAAAATTCATGTTGGATTATAGAGATTAGGGTTTGTAGTTTTATGTTGCAGAGGTCTTGTTAGAAAATATCTAATTTTATGTCTGTATGTGCATTTTTCATGTCTTAACCCTTTTGTTTTAAATAAATATGCTAAGGGTTTTCACACTTCAAAAGAAGCATTGAAAAATTAAGCAACAAAGCTATGATTACAACTTCATCACTGCATCTCTAGATTGATAAGCCTCAACCCTTGTTAAGTTACAATCATGTATACTATTTATTGCAAAGCATTCATGGCTTCTCCATGGTTCATTGTGAATAGTTGGCTTAAGAAATGAAAGAGTGACACTGTTAATTAGATAATTTTCATGATGTCTCTGTGGTTAAGAGTAATGGCATGAATTAACTAGCAAAGTAGCATGAAGGTTTTCATGTTAGATCTCCAATCTCATAATAACTTATAAATATGCCATGTGGAGTGTTGTGGGATAGTATACTATGATGTAGTAGGAATGATTAAGTGGTGAAGTAGAGATCAATGCCAGAGAAAGCCTTCATGCTTCTTTACGACTTAAAGCCTTAAGCATTAGCACTTTAGAGAGATGTAGAGATTAGCCTTGATTGTGGGTTCACATGGTTAAAGATTGTGGTTTAAATAGACAGTTGCAAACTAAAAAAATAATTAATATGTTGTGAAGGTTGGGTTAATGCTAGGTCTTGTGGTTGAAAATGTGAAGTGAACTAACAGTTGCGAACAAGAGATCAGGCACAAGCTATCCATATTCAATATTTCGCATGACATTTTGAAGGCATAAAGTGAAGTGGTGAAATAGTGAACATCTAAACATTAAATCACAACACTCCTTTATGGGTTGAAAGGTTAGTGTTACCACTGAGAAGAGAATAAGAGATCAAGGGTGTTCGCCAAATCATGTTGTTAAGAAAATAGTTAGAACAAACTGTCAGGAATGAGAGACACAGTTAAATAACATTAAAAATATTGTTACCACTTGATCTTATGGTTAAGGATATAGGGAAATGAAAGGGTTGTGAAGTAAAAGTAGAGTGATGCACATAGTGTTCTCCACTTCATGGGGTCAAAAGGTTAA